>CM057158.1:23672821-23718796 GCA_029962745.1 Echinometra lucunter
TCCTCCTCCTCCCTAATTCTTTAAGTCTCTTCTAGCTACTGCTTTTTCTTTCATCAAGAGCACTAATGACAGAGTCTCTGAAATACTTTTTTCTTGATTGAGCGAAGAAAAACTAGAAAAGATATCTACAACATTTTAGAACAGAATATTTTATGCTGGATCTCGCACAATGTTCTAGGAGGAAAAAAATGGTCTCTATATTTCTCGTTTGGGAGAGGGGGCGGGAGGTTCCAACGGAAGATGGAAGGTCGGAGGCGAGGATGGTGTCTGGAAGGAGAGGAGAAAAGGATGAATGTCTTACTAGGAGGAGGGAACATACAAAAAAAAAGGGGGATGTCATGAGAATCGAGGAATGAATTCAGTTAGGAAAGAAGAAAAATGTGAAATTTTAAAATGTGGTATGACGATAATATTTTGCATCTCGGAGCTTGGCTCGTTCATTTGCAGTGACAGCACCATTGGCGTAAATCCTGGGGGGGGGGGGGGGGGGTGGGGGATATATCCCCCACTTTTTCAAGAGGGGGGATGGCGTGTACAAATACCCCCCTCACTTTTTAAGGAAGAAATGATATTTGAATTAATCAGTTAGTAGAATTTTTAATAATCTGTCATAAACAACCATCATATTTTAGAATTTCTATTCAAAAATGCGATTGAAAACCAGAAAAGTGGTTATCTTTGGCTCGCTCGCTTTGCTCGCTCATCATATTTTAGAATTTTTATTTGAAAATGTGATTGAAAACCAGAAAAGTAGTTATTTTTGGCTTGCTCGCTTCACTCGCTCAACATGTTTTAGAATTTCTATTTGAAAATGCGATTGAAAACCAGAAAACTGGTCATTTTTTGGCTCGCTCGCTTGCAAAATAAAAATAAAAATGTATGTAAGGGGGTCTGTGCAGGTGGGTGAGGGCGTGTATTTATACTTAAGTGTGAGTTCGACAGAAAAAATCGGCAAAAAAGTCGATCATGCAGCATCCCCCCCCCCCACTCCTCAAATTGGATTTATGCCGGTGGACAGCACAAATACCTAGGATGTACAGCTGAGCCTCTCCTCTAAACCGTCAAGTTGCATAAAACAAAACAAAACAAAGCACAAAAACTCCTGTTTATATTTTTCGTTTGCATCATTATAGCTCAACACTGATTTGCATTGGTTTGCAGCATTTGGATTATGATAGCTGAACATTGATTTCTAAGTGATATTTCTCTGACTGGGGACACTGGTTAAGAGGGGAGGTGAAAAAACAAACAAACAAAAAACAAACAAACAAACAAACAAAAAGCCCACCAAAAAAAAAAAAAAAAAAACCGATCTTCTCAAATATTTTTAAGTGCCGATTCATTGATTTTCTTTTGCATTCACTGTGCTACGACGTAGACGTTTTTATCTGTTCCACTTTGATTACAAACTGCAGATCCCTTTCTTTTTAGTCTTGTAGTACCTGTGTGGTCCCCGTTCTTGTCACTAATATAATTTAGTTTTGTCTGTGATGTTCTCCATTTTCTTCCTTGATTTCTCCCTTCCGACCTTCTTTTCCATCTCTTTCCAATTCTTTCTTCCTGATCTTAATACTTTCTTTCCTGTCCTAAATTATTTACCAGGCCTAGCCCCTGAATAATTACGTAACAATACTGAATAACTGAATTAAGTCTTGTATTTGCTTTTGTATTGTTACATGTATAAATTGAGCATAACTGACATAATTCATCATGTATATTTTGTCTAATAGTTTACTAGTATTTCTTGGAAAAAAATTGAATTGAATTGAATTCATGCACATTCGTGATTTGATCATCGCGGTCTGGAGAGTGATTTATAAGCAAACAAAATACCCCTCGACACAAAACAAAACAATAAAACCAAACCAAACAAAAACACCCAGAACAAAACAAGCAGAACAGAACAAACCAGACTATTGTTAAGTACAGTGACAAAAGAGAACGACAAACAAGAAAACTTGATGATACAATGCAAATCGTTTTCATGAAGTTTCCCCCATAAAGTTCAAAACACGACTCCATGACACCACAAAACGACAAGAGTAACACTCATATTTTCCTCAGAAAAGTTTATTGCAATCGAAACTAGTCCTACATGAACATTCACTACCAACTTCGTATCGTCATATAACACGGTTTTTCTTGAATACTGGTATTTTAAGGGCAAAAGCCAGTAGCATATCTAAAAGAGCTAGAGGTATATGACTCTCAATTCCATTATTTCTGGACCCGATCACGACTTGGCATTCAAACTGAACAAATAAGAATTTCCTGTGGCTACGTCTAGTTAATTATATTTCTCTTTAAGATTTACTCCCGGGATTTACAAAATTTGATGTTTACCAAAGCAAGGGTGTATATATATATGTTTTACGCTATACCAAAATCATAAAGAGATAAAAAATATGCTGAATCAAAATACAAACGTGGAATTTAGTATCTTCACAATTAGACAGAAATAAAACCATCTGATATAGAAAATTCTTCAATAAAACTGACATTGTCAACTTTCAGAATTGGTCTCAGTGGAATAACCATGGATACAAGAAACTGAAGCTTTAGGTCTACTTCATAAATAAATTTCCAATGGATGAATACGAAAGGAACCAATGGTGGTGAAGTGAGGCACTGAATTTCACATAACTGACTTTCTACTGAAGCTTATTATTGCTAGATCACATCAAAAAGAAAAACAACAAAATTTATTTACTTTACGTATTCAAATGCATGGCACTATGAACAAAAGTTATTGCACACAAACAAACACATTATTTCAGAACCTGCAATAGGTTTCATGTCAGGGTACAAATGAAACATTCAATTTCTAGAATTTCTAAAATTTCTAAATAAATATATGGCAATTCAACAAAATTCAAACTATACAAATGTACATCACAATCACAAATTCATTCAAGTACCAATAACCAATCTAAATAATGTGGACGGTAAAATGGTGTTTGTTTTTTTTTTACTTCTTCAATGAACCTTGAACTTCATGATAAAATGACTACAACATATAAGAATATGTTTTTTTAAATAATATATGTAAATAATTAAAAAAAATCAGGTTCTGGATACAACATATACATGTAGTAATGCAATAAGTGGAACTAAAATGGCAGGACATTCAATTGTATGCTTTTAAGTTGATGAAAAGGCTCAGCAAGCTGCTGCAAGGAAACATCATATACTGAAAAGTAAAAATGCTTCCACAATCTTTATTTTACACTCAGGAGGATGTTAGGAAATTCTTGATCAGAAAAAAAAATTCTCAATACATATTTTGAAACTTGTTCAAGATTTGATTGAATGTTGTCATACATACCAATAATGTGTTGTAGTGTATGTGTTGGGGGGGGGGGGTTCTTAATTCTGAATATAATGACCACATATATATAACAGGAAATGAAAAACTAATCATGCCTCTGAATGAAAGATATCATGGCAAATGCAAACATATACACATAGTCGAGCCAGACATATTCTATGATATATGAACTTTGATAGACACTTGGTAGCAGTCATCAACATCTAAAATAATGATATGTGTTGTCTTACATAACATAACACTAATATCACACAGCAAATTATGTGTGATAAATACTTGTACATGTACTACATACATTGACAGTTGTAATGCACTCTCTTCAAAAGGTAACAAATGTATCATGACAAATATATTATAAGACATATGAAAGAACTGAAAAAAGGAATGTTTAAAAAGTCAAGGTGATGAATTTGAAACACACAAAAGTACAAAAGAAAGCGATTTCAGTATGTTTACATTCTCGTAATAGTAAGCTAAAACATCATATGCTATTTTTTTCATTAACTAAGTGAAACCAAATAAATAAAATGGCAGAAATTTCCCTTATGACTGCCCTACATAACTCTCACCATACATATAAAGTAAACAGTTTTGTTCTTTATCAGTCAGCAGGGAATTCATTTCCTACTTCTTCTACAAGTAACTATAATTTTTACTGTGTAATTGTTACTGCAATTTTGATCAACACTTTGAATTCATGTATGTTTACTTTGTTTACATTCTCATAAAGAGCAAGCTACATGTATACGTAAAACATCAATCTGCTGTTTTGTTCATTAACTGAGTGAAACCCAATATATAAAATGGCAGAAATTTCACTTACGACTGCCTTACATAATTCTGATCATACACATAAAGCAAATGATTTTGTTCTTTAGTAGTCAGCAATTCATTTCCTAATTCTTCTACAAGTCACTGTAATTTTTACTGTGTAATTATTACTGTAATTTTGATCAACACTTTGAATTCATGTCAAATTCTAATGCTGTAACAAGTATCCCCATACTGAAGAACAGACATGTAACACATGAAACTCAATAAATAAAACATAAATACTAAGATCACGACTGTCTTATGTAATCAAATTATACATAGAATGCAAATACTAATTGGCTTGAACATCAATATCCTACTAAAAGGCCTTATTACAGATCTTTTGTTCATTCCTTTTTTTGTTTATTCCATCTCCTCAACACTGGTCATGCGGACAAAGACGGTGCAATGCATCATGGGCCTCATGCACTCCATTATCCCTGGCATATTCCAAAAGAGTCCTTGCCTCCCTGGTAACAAAAAGCATCAGCAAGATAATAGGCTTCATTCTTTGTTACATTAAATGTTAAAATTCATTCACTGGAAATAAGTTTGTCCTTTATGCTCTTTTAAAAAATTCAGTTAAAATGAAATTTTTCTTCCAACAATATTTCCCCCAAATTTTACAAATCATCAAAATACATCTGTACTCCAGAGTAAAGAGAGTACAATTCAAAAGCATGATGTGATATATATAGAAAAATGTACATGTATATTGTCCTTTATGTTCTTTTTAAAAATTCAATTCAAACAATTTTTTTTCCAACAATTTTTCCCCACCAATTTACAAACTATCAAAATAAACCTATACTCCACAGTAAAAGGAGTACAATTCAAAAGCATGTGATATATAGACCAATTTCACAACGCAAGAGGGCAGCAGACTGTTCGACACAGTTCGACATACTGCGGTGGGCACTCCAACTTTTATAGTACACAAGTCAATAGCGCGTTATGTACATTCGTTCGATTTTTTGTCTATTTTGACCAGTATATGCAGATTTATTTTAATATTTGCAAAAAGAAATTATCAGGGAAGTTCAGGTCGCAGCTGTGCGGTGCTCAAATGCCACAAGAATTAGAGAAAGTCTAAAAATTGGAAGCTAACTGAGTGCGAAATTCACTCACTTTTGACTCATGAAGCCTGTTTGTGTGAGAAGCCGTACTCCCTACACAGGTTTCCGTAAGCATTGTGAAGGAATTCGTCGCCAGTGGGTAAAAACATCAACAGAAAGGACTTTGAAGTCAAGAAACATTATCATTATGTACTTTGGCGTAAAATTTAATGAGTGAAAACATGACTTTGTAAACAAGGTAAGATTTAGGGCTCCCGTTTACTACGGCTTCTATGCTTCAATCGAACTTTTACTGACAAAACTAAGTTGAAAAACCATCGAAAGTACAAAAATACATCATACCTTCATCCGTCAGATATGACCATTGTCTTACCTCATCTACCCACGTATCCATGCTTTATTTTATTGATCTAGAATAAAGTAAATGGAACAATATCGGGGCATATCTCATATCTCACATTCATTTTGTACACAGAGCCAATCGTGGTCAGCGCGCTTGCCCACCGCAGCAATGGCGTCGCTGATAGAGGGCCAAATACATAAACCGGAGGTGAAATTGGTCTATATGGAAAATGTATATTATTTTCTGAAGGGGATTTTGTTGGGTCACTTGAAAAATCTTCCACAACAGAGACAAATGCTGAAGGAAGAATAATGGTTTCTGGGCTGAGAAGTATTTTTATCAATATCAAGCCTTTATTCAGATGAATTTTTAAAAATTAATCAAATGATTTTTTTTTTGAAAAAACTGTGACACATGTAGAATTCAAGAGTTTGATTATTATAGGCAATTTCATGCTCTGAAGAGAAGTGATAGGCTGGTGAAAACATTTTTATGACATGGTTTTGGTATGCTACTCTTATAATTACTAATGAATTTTGAAAAAAAAAAGAAGAGAAAAACCCCCAAACATTTGAAACTCAATTAAAATCATTACAAAATCACAACCTATCTTCTCTTGATAATGTTTTCTTTAAACATGGCTGAGCAAACACTTAACATGTATGCAAAATAAATCTCTTACTCTTTGTCCTTGACATCAGTCTTGTATCCATGGAGATGACCTATGGCCAGGTTATGAGATGCATGTGGATGACCCTTGTCAGCAGCAACCCTGTTAGATACAAAGCATGGTTTTAAAGGCATACAGTCACTATTCTCCACAATAATCTATACAAAAATTTCAAAAAATGTTCATTTTTCCCCCCACTAAAACTGAACAGTCATCCATTATGTCTACACATACATGTATAGACTAAATACTGTACCGTTTTCTACGTATGTACATTTAAGGAGTATTTAGGACAATTCTACATTTTTATGGTAAAATATGAAAATTTTGCCATTTCTGTATACATACATAAATGTGTGGAAAATTGTAAGTATATGACATCATCAACTCACTCACTGAATATTCATATAGACTGTTCAAGAACTGTTTTGTGAAAACATAGCAAAAATTAAAAAATACATAACTTCCTTATTTTGCATCCAATTTTCAATGTTTTGTCTGGAATTTTTTATTCTTTTTATTTAAATGAACTTCATCTTGTTGTGGACTTGGCCCTTAAATAATCATTGAAAAATAAAATTCTGGTTTCAACTAAATCAATTATGCAGATATCACATGAGGAATCATGACTTGCACTTGCATGGAAGTTATAAACAAAACTTAATTCTGAGATATATATACACACAACTTCAAAGACTTCTCAGGGATATGATGGGGGTTGCGTTTTTTGCGTGTCCAGAGACTGACAAAAGTAAAGCCAATTTTTGCTGGAAAGTTTCACCTAACCACCATGGATTTTATCACTAATAACATTATCCAACATAAGTTTTTATACAGATTTCTGAAAAAGTGTAAGCAAACTTCGTCAAATGAATGCTTGAAATTATCCATCTGGACACCAAGTGGGCGTACTTTGTTTAAGCTAAAGCATATATGCACTCACATTTCAGCAAGAAAAGCGATTGGAGAACGGATTGTATACACCTGCTAGCTTATTTTGAGACAGAATGATTAAGTGATTTTTCTGTTTTTTCATTACACATTATTTACTTTATGAAATGCAGGAAAATAACTGTTCAAAGACATCTCTGGGATGATGGGATCTCAGTCTTGACAATAGTACTATTTCCTAAGGGGAAAGAAGTACCTTTTATATATATCTTATTCTTTTTTGGGGGGAGGGGTGGACACTGTCAAAAATTTGCTGACAGGTAAAAAAAACCCAAAACATATTTCTTTTTCAGGTGTAGACCTCTATTTCTAAAATTTTAGGGTGACATACCACATTGGCCTTTTCATATGTCTCCCCCCTTTTATCACTTTGATTATTATCATTAGTTTTTTTTTTTTTGGGGGGGGAACCCCCGGTTCCCCCCCCCCCCCTCTCCCCGATTGACAGTCATGACCTCTGGAAATTGTACAATTGCAATTACCTCAAAGTTTAAGTCAAGCCCTTTTAGTTAGATTTGCAAAATAGCTGGCATTAATTACCTAAACCACTCCATCGCTTTGTCTTCATCCTGCTTGGTTCCTTCACCCCAGAGTAACCTTTGACCTACCATGTGTGCAGCGTGTGCCTGACCCATATGGGCATAGGCACGTGTCACATGGAACTGTAGATTGTCCATATGGTAGTAGGAGTAGTAGATAAAGCACGCAACCAGCACTACAACTGTGATCTAGGAAAAAGGATATATATTTTATGACAGTGTTGCGTAGAATTAATGAATCTTTCAATTACAAAAACAAAACAAAACAAAATATCAAGAAAGCAAATAACAAACACCCCCTCCCAAACAAACCGAACATAAAACAGACAAACATATTGGACTCCACTTCACCAAATGTAGAAGATTTGCTAGATTAGAGACAGTTTTGGTAGAGCATATCCTAGCTTGACATGTCAGGGGCGAGGGGTGTTTGAAATGTTGAACTAAGCATATTCCTGAAACAGAATGATTTTTTTGTTTGTTCCAAAGTTAGAGTGTGAAGTAACCTTTTCATCACCTTTAAAAAAAAAATGCAGATTTGCCAAAGTTAGGTGACTTTGATCAATAAGAGTTGGCTTCCAGCTTCTAGTGAGGTGTGAATGCATCCCACAACACAAATCACACAACTATTCAGAAACTAAATTCTAGTGAAAACTGACTTTGGGTTTGACCCTCTGTTAGAATCTAAATTTCCATGTCTTCGAGAGGATCTTAATTCTAATGAATAAATCAGGATCTATTAACAAATAACATATGATGACAAAGTAAAATAATATTCTAAACAACTAGCTTTTATCAATATCATTTAAAAACAAACAAAACAAAATCACACATAGCTTATTTTAGAATTCAATACATCAATTTATTCTCTGATATAAGTTAATAACTGTAAGTCAAGTGCTAATCTAAATTTAAAAAAAAATAGTCAGATTTCTCTTGAGCCCCAAATATATGGTTCAGTTAAAAAACAGCAATTTTAAGAAGTTTAACAATTAACAGTTACATATTCAAGGAATATTTCACAAATCTATTGAGAATTATGTTTGACAATATCTTTATAAAGCACAATGATCGGTGCTATTTTATGAATATTTTTTGTTCAATCCCAATGTAAAACTAAAAGAGGAGGTTTTATTTTTCTTAAGGCATGCCTTTTCTAAGTGTCCACACATCCTACTTCTACCACTACCATGCCCCAGGGTCCAGACCCAGTTCAACTTTGCATCTGCCATGCTCCAAACAATCAACATGCCCATGCCATGGCAATCTTCTTCTTCTTCTTCTTGTTCTCCCTCTGCTTTTGTCGGAGATCAGCGGCATTATGCTGCATGTACAGACCATTCATCAGTATGAAAATAAGTGGATAGGCCTACTTATTTCAGTGAAGGAGAGGACAGGAAGGAGATACGGTTTACATGAATTTTGTATATAGTAGAGTAACCATGATCAGCTGACTGCATAATGACGATGGAAGTGAAGAGAGCCTGGTAAAAGTATAGCTCTGGTAAAATTGCTGTTCTTGATAATCACTTTTCAATTTCAGTATCAGAGACAAGCGAGCACCTCTCTTACTTTACTTACAACTTGTCATGATTGTTACAATTTAATACTAGATCTAGGCTCTCTCTTAATGCAAAGGTGATTTTTTATAAGAGTCTTCCTCAAGAAATCGTGAGGAAGACCCTTGAAGACCCTTCCTACAATACAGACTGCACAGAGACAAAATCCCTCTTTTCATATCCTTTCGCATCACAAACTGATATGACAAGAGATGCAAGCTTACCTCCATTATTGTGGTGAGCCAACTGTCCGGCTTCTTACGACGGGCGAGATAAACTTTTCCTGCATACGGCAATGCAGGGTCTTCCTCGGGTCCCGACTCATCAGTGAAAGCATACTTTTCTTCTTCTTCATCCTCCTTGTAATCACCTTTTCGGCCGTCATCATGGTCGGCCACGAAAACGTTCCTCGCTCGTAGGCCGTCTTCGAATACCTGCGAAAATTCAGCCATATTGTTTACGAAGCACTAGGCAATCAAATTTTGCTCTTAGTCTTTTCTACAGCCATTTGAAAATTAAAATTGAACAGCAGGATCTGAATACTACTAGTGTGCGATCGAAGCTGAAGCAAAGTGGCGTAAAATCGGGAACTGATTGCAATCCAAATATTCCTGTAAGTGTATTAATTACCACTCAGTCGTAATGTAAGTTTATACTTGAATAATTCTTCAATTTAACTGTATTATATGCCAGTTTTGGTATGTTAGAGTTATGACTGTGTCCCACACGCTGGGATTTGTGTTAGTGCAATTAAATTTAGCCTACTGAGTGAGTGCCAGTGGCAGTGACTAACGGCCTGGGGCATGTTTCTGGAAACCAACACCAAGTTAGTCATATCTTTGTCAGCCAACTACGGAGATGACTCTGATCTTGCTAAACCGTTTCACGAAGAGCATGCTAGCTAAATGCACACCAGTCGGTTTCAAAATCAAGATTTGCATTCACTTACCACATGTGTGTAGCTATACTAGGACCCCTTCATTTTGCCGAACAAAATCTGACACTGGCACTGACATTGACTCAAAATAGTGTTGTGCGTTATTGAAATTTGTCCTTAGTAATTTTCACTACAAATTACCTTTGGAATATATAAAACCAATTCAACCAAGATATATAACAGAAATTATGTCAAACCAATGATTTTTGTGACTTTTAGTTGCTAAAAACAAAGTGTGTAGCATTAGGTCCCCCATCATACTCTTTGAGTATGACAATTTCTCCTGATTTTTCCAAAGTCCCAAGAAAAAAAGAAAAGAAAAAGAAGAAAAAAGAAGAAGAAAAAGAAAAAGAAGAAGAAGAAGAAGAAGAGGAAGAGGAAAAGGAAAACGAAAAGGAAAAATAATGAGGAGGAGGTGAAGAAGAACAGAAGAAGGAAGAAGAAAAAGAAGCAAAAGAAGAAGAAAAAAACAAAAAGCAAAAACCAGCCGAAGCTCACTTAACTGAAATTATAAAATCAATTGCCAGGAGTCTCCTTCCTACCAATCATATTCTCAACATGTTCTCAACATGTCCTGTTGGAAAATATTTCGAATGCTCACAAAGTGCCAGACAAAGAAGAATTGTTACATTCCCAATGTTCCCAATGATACAAAGTATACATCTATAAATTGCATTTATTTTTTCATTTCAGACAATGGCCAGTGCAAATCTGAAAGCTTTTGTTTCAGAAAAGGAACTGGCTGAGCAGAGAGAGCGACGGCAAGCGGAATGGGATAAAGTTCGTACTGCAGACCAACCAGAAGGTAGGTTGTCAATTCTTCATATTTTTTTCTTCTGAATTCTCCTGGTTAATCTTATTCTTTGTCTACTTGCTGACTAAATTTTATGTGCACTTGCCCATAATTCATTGTAAAGATTTTTGTGCCTCCGCCCACCGTAGGTGGTTGCCGGAAGCATTATGTTTTCGGGTCATCCGTCCGTCTGTCCCGTTTTCGTTCTCGCGATAACTTAAGAGCTGTTTGACGGATCAACTTCAAACTTGGCTCGTGTATGCATATGGGAGGGACAATGATCTGATTAGATTTTGGGGTCTCACGGTCAAAGGTCATAGAGGTCATTATGTACATAGAAATAGTTCGTTTTCGCGATAACTCAACAACCATTTGATGGATCAACTTCAAACTTGATTCATGTATGCATATGGGAGTGACAATGATCTAATTAGATTTTTGGGTATCAAGGTCAAAGGTCAAAGGTCATAGAGGTCATTATATACATGAAAATTGCTTGTTCTTGTGATAACTTAACAACTCTGTGACGGTTCATTTCCAAACTTGGCTCATGTATGCATATGGAAGTCTCATAATAGTCTCGTTAGATTTGGGGGTCACAAGGTCAAAGATGTCATTTTACGCATGAAAATAGAAAAATTAACATGAATGTGCCATATATTTCTGATCTGGTAATGGCGAAGGCATAAATTTCGACCGCACACGGTCGAGGATTCATCAGTTTTTTTATTAGTTGCATCTTATTTTGTCAGAAAAGGGCCTGTGAGAGTCTTGGAAAATCTTTAACACCAAATCCTCAGGCATTTGCAACAATGCAAGGTTGATAAATACTTTTGATTTTAGTCTTTGGTGGTGATTGAAAGCAATTAAGTTTGGGGAAATCACAAACTATCCTGTGTTCAAACTCAAATTGATATTGTCATCACAAGCTTTTACTATTATACTCTCTTAGTCTCTTCTAAAAAACATAAGTTTTGTAACATATCTTTAAAAGAATATTTCCATTGATAATCTTTCTTTGATGTAAATTGAACTCATGATATATATATATATATTGAGAATAATAACCACGTATTGGATGATTAATAATGTAGACAGTAATAACTTCAAAAAGAGTCGAAGGTACGCCATGTGTAAATCCAACATTAGCTTTTATTGTTCAGAATTTTCGGCCCGCCTCGGGTTTTCCTCAGTGTATACAGTTTTCTGAACAATAACAGCTAATGTTGGATTTACACATGGCGTACCTTCGACTCTCTTTGAAGTTATTACTGTCTACATTATATATATATATATATATTTGCAGAATGTCCTGAAGAGGAGTATGACCCTCGATCTCTTTATGAAAAACTTCAAGAACAGAAGGACAAGAAGCAGTCAGACTATGAAGAACAGTTCAAGTTTAGTAAGTGACTCTTAGCATAATAATCCGGCAATCTTTTACCTATATACTGTGTATCATCCTCATCCAAATGAATAAATATTATTTTTGCAACTTTGCCCAAATTAACAGATGATTTTAGAAAAATAAATTTTGATGTATGTTTTAGTAATAGGCTTGTTTGATTTGAATAGTAAAACCTGTTTGAAAAGGTTTAATTTCTCTTTTCAACCGAGTCGGCAAATGGTGTTTAGTGATAGTTTCCCTGTTTATACGAGGATGAGAAGTAGAAAGTATAAACGCAAAATCCACATTTCCTGTCTGAAGTTAAAACAGCAGCAGAGCTGATTATAATGGTATCTTTCTCTCTCCCTCTCTCTCTTTCTCACTCACAGAGAACATGATCAGAGGAGTTGATGATGAGGAGTCCAAGTTCTTGAATGATGTTGCAGAAAAACAGATGAAGCTTGAACTCCAGAGAATGTCGGAAGAGAAACAAGTAATCAGCGAATATAAGATATCCTTTCCAGTGATAGATTGATATTCTTTGTTGTGACTTTCCTTCTATTAAACTTAAAATATTCCCCTTTAGTTTCACAGTTTATTTCTTTACTCTTTTCAAGAGTCGGTTAACCGAGTTAGATATCCAACACAGGCTAATATTGAAGTTTGGTCATCTTTTCATTTTCCATAATACTGTAAAGATGGAAATTTCGCATGATTAATTTTTCACGCTCAGCCAAGTTGAACACAATCACAATTTTTAATTTTTCGCGGACAGTTAGGATAATTGTATTTACGTGGATAATAAAATATTTTGCGTGGTTTTATTTTTGCGCAAGTGTTGTGCCACACGAAAATTCAACACTGCGAGATATTCCACGTTTCACATTTCAGTAATGAATTAAATTTTTTAGAATGAAATCATTACAATAAGGTTTATTTCAGTCATTGCATTATCAAGAACTTTCAAAGTTTCTTACTTACCTGTGGAGTATAATTCATTTCAGTATAATGCTAATTTTCCATAGACCCTAGCCCAGTTATCTAGTGCTTAGTATTCAGGAAGTTAGTATAGTTTTACACTTGCTGCTCACATATTTGAAGGATGCTTGAAGCGATGATCTAAATAGAAATTCCCTTATCCATTAACATAATGGTGAGAAAAGACAGTTGTAAGAATGAAATGTTTTTAGCCTTTTTACTTCCTGTATTAGTCTCTGTAGAGTAATTTTCTTTTCACACATTTTTGGTACTGAAAACAAATGGAGGTCTGATGTGTCAAAATAAGCCTTTATTCCTTCAGACCTCCACTTTACACTACCTCCACTCTAACACTTTAATTTTGGCTTTCTGAAGCTGAAAAACATAAAGACAAGAGGCTACTACCCAGACAACTGACATGAAGACACTTTTATCCTTGACATAAACTGATTACGAATTAGTTGTGAACAGGACGGTACCTGTAGCAAGTCAGAGCAGCAAAGCGCCATCTCAACCAGCTGAGAAAAAAGTACCAACGGGGAGCAAGAGAAGTCAGGCAGCTCTCCTAGCTGGTGCAGTCAAGAGAAAGAGGTAACAGTAATTTACTGTGGTTATACGTTTGGGGATCCTGGTAAGGGGGAGGCGAGGACTTCTATCTTTCTTGTCATCAAATTTTTCGTAAAATACTACTACTAATAATAATCTGGATTTATATAGCGCCTAATACATCTCCAAGAAAGCCTCTAAGCGCTTTACAGAAATATTATTACCCCGGTCATCGGATTCAGGCTTGCCCGCATACAATGTATGCACCTTCTCCACTCCCTAGGGAGCATTCCAGCCAGGCGCCTTTTGCAGGCACGCACAATGCTAAACAAATCACAATGACTTTCGCATCCTACCGGGTACCCACTTAACACCTGGGTGGACAAGAAAAAGCAAAGTACCAATTTTTGTTTGGTTGATTTGTTTGTTTTCATCAAATTTTCCTGGTGCCTGCGCAGACTTTACCCCCTCCCAGCCCCTCCCCCCCTTGAAAAATCCTGGATTTGCCACTGTTATATTGTCTGCTAGGAGCCAGGAGGGCTTTGCACTGGTATATAGTTTGACAGAGCTACGTGTGTCATGTCTCCTGGCTCTTCACAGGTGATGTGTCAGGTTATTCCTGGCATGATAGCTCAGTTGGTAGAGCAGTGGTCTTGTATTCTGGTGACCCGGGTTCATAACCAAGTTAGTGCTCTAGTGCCCTTTGGTAAGGCATTAATCCTCATTACCAGGTCCGTCAGAGTTGACTTAAAGCCGTCGGTCCTCTGGATGTTCACTTACAAGTATTCATACTTTTTTTAACTGCCAGGTAAAACCAAACCAAACAAATGGTGAAATTCCATTCTAAACTGTGCAGTAGAGTATTCCGACAGCTGTTGTAAGGGGTTTAAGATCATTTTTCCTTTTTACATCCCTATTACATATTTACTAAAACTGTACTGAGTGTGGCAAATGTTGATAATGTCCTTGGAAGATATTTGCATGTGTACCATCTGATTGTAAAGCTCAGTGACTTATCTGGAAGACTGCGACACCTCTCCTTATGCAAGGTTTTTCCTTTGTACTCTGTGGTTTTGTTTGAAATTCCTTCTTATATCAGGGGTGAATCGGGGGGGGGGGGGGGGGGAGGAGGGATGCAAATCAGCCGGCCCCTTCTTTTAAAACCAAGGACCTTTTTTTTTTATTATCAGCAAATTTTTAACAGACACCTGAAAAAGCCAATTGGCACCCCCCCCCCTTTTGAAAAATTCTTGATCGGGCCTGTTATATACAGAGTGCTAAAACGATGCAATTTTGATGATAATTCATAAGAAATGTAACTGTAAATCCATTTACTGTTTTTTTTTTCTCTCTCTCTTCTGGTAAGGCCCAGTTCTACAGATGAGTCTAAATCCGCTGAAAGTCTTCCATCTGCAAGCTCACAGACCCCTGGTTCATCAGAGCAAACAGGAACTGCTACTGACAATGGCTCCCACGATCAAGATGAGTCATCTCTGAGTGACAGTAGCACTGAAGCTGTGGGAGGTCAAGGAGTCCAGTGCATTGCAGTTCTTCCGGGTATCGGTTCGTATTCAAACAGCAGCGAAGATTCAGACTCGGACAGTAGTGATTCAGAAGGGTTAGAGCTAGTGAAGACAGTGTTCCATAAAGGTGGAAACAGGCATAAGTGTGATGGAAAGTGAAGATCTGCTGGAACAAGAGACTGATTCCCAATGCAGACATTAACTGCATCTTTCCCTTCATGATAAATCATGTTGCATCAACATGGATCCCTCTGCAGTAGTGAAAAATATGCTAGAGCAGAGAGTTATCTGACACTAGCAAACTGCAAAAGAGCTCTTGAAAGCTTCTCAGGAGCTTTAATAAATGAATGCAAGAAAATATTGTACAATCCATGGAAGCAACTCTCATGTGAACAGCATATACCTGTCATTCAAAAAGAGCTCATGTGAATTAAAATTTCACTTGAGCTTGTTGGAATAAATACACAATCTTTTAGAAACATTTTGCAACCTCTGTGATGAAACAGTATTTGAGATGATCAAGAATAAATGAAACAAATATTGCTTATCAATTCTAGAGTGTGTGGGGGAAATTTTGTGTAGAAAAAATGAAATGTTCCAACATGAGTAGATCAAGGTTGGACACCTAAAACGGAATGTTACACAACAAACTAAGCCTTATCTTGGTAACTACCAACAAGATAGAAGTATATACCAGTACTGATCTTAATTGAATTCTTTAACCTGCTGGATATGATTTGATGTTACTATAACTTAGATTTACCACATATTCCAGCCTAAGTTTAATTGGGCTTAGCATCCTACAGAGAATTGTGAGTAAAATACATGTATTAAAATGTGCTAAAAGGCTTTTCACCATACATGCATGTGTAAAGATCCACCAGTTTGTGATGGTGAAGTCATTTGTCTTCTCAGTTTTCTAAATTTAATGCTATTGCTGGGTTTTGGCTTTCAATATTTTTTGTTGCAGATGCAGTAAGGGCCTATGAATATGATATTTATTTTTCAATTCTTAAATGTTAATTTCAATGTAACTCATTTTCTCTTCATTTTCCAGAAGATATTACACCAGGGCCCCATTACATAAAACTTGCCATTGATGGTAACTTTGCCATGAATGGCAACTTCCATGGAAGCCTTGAATTCGATTGAGTAATGTTATCATGAAATAGTATACAGCTATTGCCTGCCTAGAGGTTTAATATAACATTTCATTTCCGCTGAGGGAAAATATTGTCCTGAGGGAAAAATTTAACTTCGGAGGGGAGATGAAATGTTATTTATTAAAGAGATAGACCAGGCAATATCTGTTATATTATATAGTCTATATAGCTGTGCTGTCAGAGTATTGATGAGGTATGTTAACGGATGAATTCCTCATTGCTTCTGTAGGCCTAAACGACAGCCCATAGTACAGAAGCAGTGGTGCTTTCGGAGTGCTTGTAGATTTTTCTGTCCATTCCTATTTGTCGAAGGACTGAAACCGACTAGCGAGGGAAGTTGCCATGACTACGTTTGTTAGAATGATTAAGTTTAAAATTTGCGGGCAATCATACGCTATTTATTTTCTTGACTGCATTAATTTGCACTGCCTGCTGCAGCTCCGATGTAAAAAAAAATTAAAAGGCCTACGTAATAATAAAAAATGCAGCTAGCGTGCGCAGCATGCATGCTATGTGTACACACATGACTACGCAGCATAGTTATGCACATAGTTTACGCAGTGAGTGACGTCACGTCGGTCAGTATAACGGCGTTATATTGACCGAGGTGACATCAAAACTGAAATATAACAATTGCAATCCTTGCAGCTCTAGTCATGTGATGGTATTTTGACCAATCACTGATTCGAATCTATACAGGCTATGTAATATTAAGTTTTTTGCAATGGGGCATAGATATCATCTTGCTGTGAATTTCGTATATAATTTGCTGAACTGTATGCTGTAGTCAATTTTTTTCTTCTAATTGTGAAGATGGTTTAATATATATATTCACCTCTACTACCCCTTTTTTAGAAGTTTGTGAGTGGGGAACTGTATTAAGCCTGGCGCACACTGTACAATCCGACTGCGACCTGATTTTCGAACAAACGGCATTTTGCATTAAATATGGAAGTTTAAACAAGTAAAATTGTCTTATTTGAAGTTCGGAATAATGATAGGAATACTAAAATTGAAATTTTGGTTAACTGCAAACCTTGTGGTTGGAGTAAAGGCCAAATTGGCTTTAAATCGTAGCCGATCGCAAGATTGCTACGATTTGGAATTGAATTCGCTTGTATTCCTGCAGGGAGGCTCGCAATTTCGATTTTAATGTTCATACGACTATTCGGTACTTTGATCATGAGGACTTTATATGTTTGAATGTTCATATCAAAAGCTATAACAACTTTTCCAAAATCGGGTCGCACTCGGATTGTGCAGTGTGCACTGGGCTTTACACCATTAATTGTTTTGATTATCATTAGTCATCATTGATAGATAGAAGGAGATTTACCCAGTGGTTACTCGAAACAAGTGGCCACTGAATAAAGTCTCTGGGAATAAAAGAATTCAGTAGCTAACAGGTTAAGTTATTGCAGAATTGTACTTCTTTTCTCAGTTTCAACATGGTTTACAATGCAAAAATGAATTTCATTTTGATCTGAGCTGTATGTTGAATTAAAGGCATTGGCTAACTTTGTGAGCAGCTGATTTAAAAAATTCTCAAACTAAGATGAAACATGTGTATGAGTACTTGTATTTATACTCAAAAACCCTGAAACCAACCATAATTTGGAAGGAAAAGCTGTAAATTAGACGCAAACCGCGATTTTATTAGCTTTTGTCTCGAGAGACACTGAGCTAAGAGGACCGTTTGGACGAATTCAAAAATACCGTTACTTGCATTCCGCCGCGTGATACGTCAATACACACAGTGCGGTCCGTTGAGTCATGTGCGCATGCGCATTCCTTACGTTGGGTCTATGCAACCGACCCTCGTATATTTTTCAAACATTGGTTCACATTTCTAATATTTAAAAATACTTCCCGTGGATATTATGCTCTGAAACTTTCACACTGGTATTTTTACACTATAACCCTAATGTTTATCCCATGTTTAAGTAACAAAATGAGATTTTTTTAAAATCACAACAATGTTAGCCAATGCCTTTAAGAGATGTTCTGTTCAGGAGAGTTTAAAGAATTAAATATAATATTATATTGACAAAATTGTTAACATGATTTTGTCTGTTTTGTGTTTTTTTTAGTACATATATTATTAATTTATTTCCATTTCAAACACTGCTTTACAAAATAAAAAAAAAGAAAAAGAAAAAAAGAAAAAGAGGTGATGATTTATACGTGAACATTTATATAGGAGACTATATAAAGTAGTAATTGACCAAACATATATTTGTAAATCTGAGATTTACCTTGTGCTTTGAAAACCTTATACATGTACATGTATTTCTGGGTTTTTTTTCTGAAGACAATAATATCATTTCTTTGCCCTGGATACATGATTCCAGATTTATATATATTTTTTGTACAAAATCCATTTATGAAATAGATATAGTATAGCACCAAAAGAAATAAAATTTACTGGTGTTTGCAGAGGTGCTTCCAAGGATAAAAATTTGTTTGACCAATCGAAAATATAATACCTTATAATCTTATTCGCGATCGGGCTCTAAATGTGATAATACATGTATCCGCTTCTCTCCCTCCTTGAAAAAAGAAAAGATATCCAGCTGAGTATCTTGAGTTGACTTCCCCTTTAATTCCAATTATCGAATATAATATTGTCACATGCGAATGCATTATAAATTTCCCCATTATGCTGACATTACTTCACAAGGACTTGGTGTTCTCTGGAGGTACGACGTAAATCAACTGTTGCAGGGGGCCAGGGTCAGGTTTCATAAAAGTTGTTATTGATAACAAGTTGCAAGCTTGAAATCCTTGCATCTGATTGGCCGCGAGCAAATTTGTTATAGAAATGTGGCAGTTGTTACTGACAAGTTTTATGAAAAGGGGCCCTGGTCCAAAGTAGATGCCATGGCAAGTGCATGGTCAGATAGTGAATTATTAAATTCTTTTTGCCTAATTAGGAGATAATCACGGCCGTCATCATCATCACCATCATCCTGACATTCATCATGTAATTATTATTTTATTACCATATTTGACACCATCGTTGTCATCGTTGCTATCGTCATGATCATTGCCATAATCTTCCTCATATCATCATTGCCATATCGTCATCGTCACTATCACTTCATCATCGTTGTCACCACCATCATCGCTATCACCATCACTACCACTACCACCACAACCATCATCATTGTCATCATCATCATCATCATCATTATCATCATCATAGCCACCACCACCACCACCACAACCCTCATCAGTCATATCACCATGGTTACTGTTATAGCTGCCGCTGGTAAAGCAGGTGTCTTCTTACCTACGTGGATCATGGAGGCGATCTCAGGGATATGACCCTGGCGGGATGCCACATAAAGCTTTCTAGGGGAGAGCACAGCTAGAGATATGGTAAAGAAACATGGGTGTTATTAATATTATTTTTTGGGGGAGGGGAGGGGGGGGGGGCAGAAGGACACGTCCCCCCCCCCCCCCAAGAAAATTTTTTAAGGATGGGAGACACAGTATGTTATGTCCCCCAAATTATGGTTCTCTTTTATTTCGTACATACGTCAGTGAATTTTCTGGGTAAAAAGAGACATCTGAAAAAGTCGAAGATCTCTTTTTTTCTCTCTTTCTTTATTTTTCTTTGTCAGCAAATTTTTAGGAAAAACTGTCGGTTGCCCGGCAGAAGGGAACGAACGCCCTTGACCGGCAAAACGGAACGAAGAGACTTGCGGTCAGATATTGAGATATTCAAGAATTCTATGAATAATTACTTCAAGAAATTTATACCATATCTATTCTGGAATTTTTTGGGAAATGTAGGTAGAATTCGGGATAAGGGAAGGTGGTCTGGATATTTTGGAGTGGAGACCAACGAATCTGAATTGTCAAGATATGCACAAGCACACCCAGGAAAAGAGAGAGAGAGAGAGAGAGAGAGAGAGAGAGAGAGAGAGAGAGAGAGAGAGAGAGAGAGAGAGAGAGAGAGAGAGAGGGATAAAGAGAGAGAGGGAGAGAGAGAGAGAGAGAGAGGGGGGGGGGGGGGAAAGGCATAATGCCCTCTTGACCCTTATCCCATCTACCCAAAAAAGTCTTACCTTACATATCACTTCCCCTGCACCATGTACCATCACCCCATCCTGATCCCATGAACACACCACTGAGTCTACCAGGGAAAGTTACAATGCTACAATAATAAATGCAATTCCTGTTCACTCATGCATAAAATGTTAATCCCATAAACCACAAATTTCACTCGGCAAACCCAAACTCATCACAACTGATCATAAATTTTTCATGTCATCCTCAATTCCGTAAGCTCCACAGGATTTTGCTCTCACAAATTGGAAGGCCCATTCCTGCTGGGGGAGGGGGGGGGGGGGATGGGGGATATATGTCCCAGTATTCCGGGGGGGGGGGGATGGCCTGTATCATCACTCCCCCCCCCATCATTCGCCATAAAAAATGACATGGCCCCTGTTAATCCCCTGAAAACAAAGAAAAAGAAAGAAAGAAAAAGAAAAAAAGAGTTAAGAAGACTCTTAAAAGAAGAAGAAAACCATGGGAGCGCTCATTTTAAGTCTCTGTCTCAGCAAATGCCGGTTATAATATATACTTTCTTTATGAAAGGGAATCGGTTTATATCTTGTCTTTCTATCTAATGTTATACTATTCTTCTATTCATAAAATGTACGGTGAGTTGAAAAGGAAGAAGACCTAAAAAAGAAGATTTTCAGGAGATAATCGCCTGTGATTGATAGCCTATTCCTATCACACCAGTTACGAGAATTCAAAGGCAGATGCCGATAAAAATGTACGTTATAGAATGGAGTAACAGTACTAAAACCGTTTCTCAGTATTTTAAAAATCCATTTTCCCCTCACTCGCTACGCTCGCTCGTAAAATCTATACATGATCTTTCCGATCAGCAAACTTATTCCCTCAGAAACATGTCCGAATATCACAATATTTTTTGCAGCTAGGTGTCCAAGTATCCTCGACTTCTGTGGGAAGATGTTCATCATCACGGCCAATTCTACTTTAATTTTTTTTATTTATTTATTTATTTTTATAGCAAAATAGAGTTTTTGGTCGGTAGCTCATTCACTCGCTCATATAGAAACAGAATGGTTTTGGATGCCAAACGACGAGTCAAATGACGTCATATTTAGCAGTTAGGTGATATATCGAAATAGTATTATTCGACGAACAATACTATTTAGATATATCTTCGAGGCATATTAAGAATGTAAATTTTTTCCTCGCTCGCTGCGCTCACTCGTATAACATTTAGATACATGATAGTTTTGGAGGGCAAACGAATTGGCCATGCAAGCGAGTTGACCGAATATTTAGATTAGATATCTTAAAGGCCTAGTGTATTTTGAAGACGAAATAATTCTTTATCGTCAAAAAAGTGTGTTTTTTTTCCTCGCTCGTAATACACACAAACAAGGTGGTTTGGACAGTAAAAAAATGGACCAACGAGGTGCTAAACAGTTTTTGGCAGCGAGGTTGCCAAATAAACCTTTCAAATATCTCATAGGCCTAGAGTGTACTTTGATGACAGCCCTTTCCTATAACACCCTTTCCCCACTCGGTCGCTTCGCTCTCTCGCCGAGGATATTCGGCATCAGTCATCCCCCAACCACGATTACAAATCGACACCCATACTAATAATTATTTCAACATTGCTTTCTAGGAAGTTTTGGTAATGCACCATTCCTTCAAAATATCCAACCTTCGATAGATATCACTTCCACTTTTCAGTCCAGATCATTGTTTGTATGTATGTTTGTTTTTGTTTTTGTTTTTGTTCCATCTTTGTCAGGTTCCCTTGGTGGTCCCCATCCTCTTCGTCTTTATGCTCTTTCTTCGTAGTCGGAATGTCTTTTTACAGTAGTCCTGTAGACTGCCGCATCGGACTCGTCATTGCTCTGACGGGAATACCCGTCTACCTGGTCGGTGTCTAGTAGTAAAACAAGCCATCGTTGATGAACTGTGCTGTGGTTATATAGTCATATATATATTTGCTAGGCTACTTATTTCGCTCGAGTATTGGTTTGTGCTGGGCCTGGGACATGAAAAAATGATGAACACTCCTCACTCCTCGGCAAAGCAGAAAAAGTAAGAAAAATTACAATTCTGGTAATTTAAAGCAATGTAATGCTCAATTACCTTGCAATAACATCCTCACTTAATTCGATAGTCGCTAGTCTTTTTGTTTATTTGTTGGTTGGAAATCTGTGGGGGCTGAGGAGGTACAGTTTGCCCATCCCCCTTGTCTCTTTAAAAAGGCAAAGAGGTTAACATCCGTTCATCTCTCCCCTCCCCAATCAACTAGCACTGCAATTGGTCAGACACGGACGCTTCTTCAAGTTTAGGGGCGTGATTTAATGTAATACACAAAGAAATTCGATCATATACAGTATACCCCAGATACACCGAGCCTGACGTCAGCCCGACAACAGATTGAAAAAAAAAACAAAAACAAAACAGCAACGTTACGATTAATGGAATTGAAAAGATCGGTATGGAGTGTGGAGTTGGTTTGGTGATGTGACTGACGTATCCCGAGATAGATCACCATTGCGGGACTGCTCATAGCTTACTCATGCAGAATAACAGAGCAAAATAGTAAAAAAAACCTTGACCGCTGGATTTTGCACAATGGCGACCGAGCAGTTAGAAGTTTCGGCGAAGCCTGAAGAGGCAGTGTCCAAAGATGAGCTCCTCAATGATGACGCGTCCAAATCGGAAAAAGTTTATCTCCGTCGTCAGGTGACGATCATCGACGGAATCGCCCTAACCGTGGGAGTCGTCATCGGATCCGGAATCTTCATCTCGCCAGCGGGAATCCTCCGCTTTACGGGTTCCCTCGGCTGGTCCCTCATCGTATGGGTCTTCTGCGGAGTGCTCTCCATGCTCGGCGCCTTGAGCTTCGCCGAGCTCGGTACGACCTTTCCCGTATCGGGCGGTGCTTACTCGTACATCCTTGAGACCTACGGTCCCCTTCCGGCCTTCTTGAAGCTCTACAACGAGATCGTGGCTTCTTCCACGGGAGGGGTTTCCGTCTTGGCCATTGCTTTTGCAAGCTATGCGCTGCTGCCTATATTTCCCGACTGCCAGATTTCTTATCAAGTCACCCGTCTCGTCGCGGCAGCTATACTCTGTAAGTTCTTGATATATATATATATATATATATATATATATATATATATATATATATATATATATATATATATATATATATATATATATATTTTACTATCGCCTGCTAAATCATAATTCAACAGGGGCGAAGCCAGGGTATATTGATTGGGGGAGGGCATGATGACCCATAGGCGAGTTTATTTACGTTTTAAATGAACAAATAGAGTTATCATATAGTTGCCACAGAGAGTTGGGCTTATACACTGCATATCACTATCATAATTATAGAGTTTGATTTATGACTTCTTAATTGATGAATTCCCATGGCAAAATGGATTTTGTGAGACATCGGTTTTCCTGAAAAGTTGTTCGGTATCAAGTTTTTAAAGGCATCAGAGACTGTACAACTTTCATTTGGACTACTTTGACATTATATAGCTGAAAACAAAATCACCACCTCCGCTTTTTCCCATTATACTAAATTGTGTAAAGAACTTTTTAAATTAGAAATAACGGAAACTATCATAAGCAAACGGCACAGGAAAGAGCAAATACATTAGACGAAAGAAAATAACATGTTTTTTTTTCAAAAACAACAAAAGTTAGGAAATATAAACAACATAACAAACAAACAAAGACAGTGCATCTGTAAGAAAAAACATCAAGGGGTACAGAGGTATAAATTTAGAAACCAAAAAGAAAGAGAGAGAAAATAATGAAGGTAACATAAACAGTCAAAATTTAGACGTTATATAAAAATAACAGACATTCGTTTTTTGTTTTTTTTTGTTTTTTTATTCGTGGAGCTAATACAAAGCCATGTAAGCAAATGGGCACCTGCAGGTATATGCCTCTTCTTTGAAAACTTAAGTTTCAAAACGGTTTAAGGCTGGAACTATATCTGCCATCGTTTTTCAATTCATTCCACATTTGGGGATTTGTATATGGTATACTGAATCGGAATAATAGGATTCTGTGTCTGGGCTTATGCCACAAAAATGAAGATCTAGTTTAATGACAATGAACTTTCTGGCTCATCTTGTAAGTTCACAATAGTCAGGTGGCATTGAATGATTAACAGTATGATATACAAAATGAACCCTTTTGAAATTGACCAATTTCATTGTTAAAGGTGAACATTTTTAGATCAGAAGTCAGAATACTGGCACTGAATACACACACACTGCGTTACGGGGCGGCGCCAGGGTATTTTGATGCGGGGGGGGGGGGGGAGGGAAAATGATCCACAGGTCAGTTTAGTTACGTTTTAAATAAACAAATAGGGCTATTATATAGTTGTTTCCATCCTTAAATTTTTGGATCTAGAGTAAAGTTAATGAAATAATATCAGGGCATATCTCATAGCTTTCATTGATTTTGTACACAGCCAGTCGCGGTCAGTGCACTATCACACACCGCAGCTATCGCCTCGCCGAAAGAGGGCCAAATACATAAACCGGAGATGGAATCGGTCTATACATGCAGGTAGATTCTTGTCAACACTGAAGAATGAAAGGCCACTAGCATTGGTGTCGATTTGTGTTCGCGGTGGGGGGGGGGGGGGGGGGGGGGGGGGGATGACTGATGCCGAATATCCTCGACCGCGGAGCAAAGCGACCGAGCGGGAAAAGGGTGTGGAGGTTCAAATGTGAAGGATAGACTAATAAAGCGGGAGGGGGGGGGGGGGGGGGATAGGACATGTTTTTGCTGCACATATCTCTGCATTATTAGTCTAATCTACCGTTCCTCCAAGTAACCGTGCAAAATGGTTTTAAAAAAATATTGCAGAGGTACATCCTCATTACCTGAATGAGAAATTTAGGGAAATTGAACCTTTACTTAGAGTATGAACCATCCCGTTTCTTATTTTGCGAGCAAGCGAAGCGAGCGGGCCGAAAATTTCACTTTCTAGCTATAAAAGAAATGTTATTTGTCGTCAAAGTACACTCAAGCAATATAAGGTGTTTGACTAATTCAGCATCTCATTGGTCCAATTGTTCACTTTCCTAAACCATGCTATATTTCAAATACTACAAGCGTGGGAAGCGAGATAGGGGAAAACATATTCTTTTAGTGATGAAGTGCTATTTCGTCATCAAAATCCACTAAAGGTCTGTAAAATATTTACATTACATATTCGAGTGAGCGCGGCGAGCGAAGAAAAAATTTACATTCTTTGCTAGCCTCAAAGATATCTAAATAGTTTTTGATCACCTAATTGCCAAATAATGATGCTTCTGGCGCATCGCTTGCCATCTAAAATCATTTGGTTTCTATAAGCGAGCGAAGAGCTACTGACAAAAACCCTGTTTCTTTCTAATAAAACGTAAAATTTCCACCAAAATAAATTAGATGAATTTTATAATGCACCATTTCCCTGTATTCGAGAAAGGCTTTACATCTCGCTGTAAAAATATTACAATATTTGGACATGTTGCTGAGGAAATATGAGCGATTGCCTCCTGATTTTGTTTCTGTGAGCGAGCGGAGCGAGCGAGCGAGAAAGGGCAATTTTCTAATATTGAGAACAGCTAGGTTCTAGTGTACTGTTACTCCAATTTTATGACTTTAAATAACATAAATGTACATTTTAGCAGCATCATCCTTTCTCATATTTGGTATGATAGGAATAGGCTACCGGCTACAGTGAAAATTATTCTGGAATCTTTTTCCCGTTCGACTCCTTGCAGTTATATTATCATAGTACATGTATAACACTGGATAGAAAGACAAGATGCAAACCAGTTTCATTTCATAATAAACCCTGATACAAATATTAACTGGCATTGGTTAAAGATAACAAAAAATATTAAATGCGAGTAAAACAAGAATAGCATACTATTTGATAGAAAGACAAGATGCAAGCCCATTTGCTTTCATAAAGATAGTATTATAACCTCATTGGTTAGGATACCCCAAATGCGAGCTAGCGAAGCGAGCGCGCGCTGAAAGCCCTGGCCTTTTCCTTTTCTTTAAAAAAATGTTTCTTTGCTCTTTATTATCTTTGTCTTTGTCTTTACTTGTTTTCGAGTATTATAGGAGGCTATGAAATTTTTCATGTATTTCATGGTGAGTTATGGGGGGGGGGGATGATGATTGTACAGGCTATCCCCCCTGACCAAACTATTGGGGGATATATCCCCCCCCCCCCCATCCCTCCCGGGATCGATACCCATGGCCACTAGACTTTTTTCGGTATAGTGCGCGGGCAAAGATCTGGAAGAAAATGAGGGAGCGGCAATATTTTTTTCACGACAGGGGTGGGGTTTGGTGGGGGGGGGGGGGGGATGACGACATTTGAGGTAGCTGAATCCTTCACTCCCCTCCCTTCAAATGGGAGGATCTTGTATTTGGAATCTTGCATTTTAGTTTTCAGTTGTTCCTCCCCCCCCCCCCCCCAAAAAAAAAAAAAAATCCAAACGTGGTTTACACTTATTCTTATTGTTATTGATATTTTTGAGAGTATTACATGTATCCGTGAAGATATGTGGAAGCCAGATTTTTTTTTAGAAAAGGGAAGAGAAGTCGGTCATTGAAGACGTTTTCTCCATTGTTTCAACGTCATGAAAGTGCATGAAACTGATTTCAGCCACTTTTGTTATCTTTCTTCTAAATCACATGGCCTGAACTTCAGCGCGCAGGAAGCGATTTTTTTTCCCACGAGAGTTCCAGACCCCACGATACCATACCGGGTGTCTGAGAAGTAAGACTAGTATTGAATTCACTAAAATATCGGCTTCTCGTGGCTCAGTCAGTAGAGTGGGCGTGCCAGAAACCGCAAACGAGAGGTCTCGGGTTCGAATCCCACTCTCAGCTTTGGTTTATTTTTGCCGTACTAATTGATACCACTGGCGTTTATTCCGTCAGAAATAGGTTAATGTATCACAGCTGTTCTTGAATGCAGTCGCTGATACTAATTCCTGACCGGAACTCTTGTGGGAAAAAAAAAATTCGCCCGCGGGAACGTGTTGATCACGTGTATGTTGCGAATTAGCACATTCAAACTCGGATAGTAAAATCGAAAAAAAAAAAAAAAATCAATGTCCTTTCTGAATTTGAAATACAAACAAAATTTAGAATAGCAACTCTAATATTGAAAATTTGAATCGTGGTTATCGAGTAGTGATCTCATCCCGAGCAATTATGCCTCCTTTCACACATGTTTAGAAAGTACAGTTAAAATACTAATTTCAATCATTCTTTCAGAGGCTTTGAATAATACCAATCAAAATCATCATAAAACACCTATAACGTAATAATCAGAGTCACTATATTAGCTTTTCAAAAAACAACCCTCAAAAGGTGTGTGTAAACAAATCGTTTTTATCTGTGACTCGTTTATAATCTCTGACCCTATTTAGAACACAGAAATATCTGTTTGTGAAAAGGGCGCGTGCACGTGATTGAACAATTCAAGCTCAATATAGGATGAGTGAATATATTTATACTGATATTCTTAAATATATCAGAATAAGAGTACACTGCTTGGTCCACCGCCGGGGTCCACCGACAATTCGATTTCAGTTATGAGTAAAATATGATAAGGTTTTGTAAAGCAACAAGAACAACAATAAAACCCAAACAAACAAAAACAAAAACATAGAAGCCTTTTGAATTTAGGGACTAAAATATACAGGTAAATCCTGTAAATTGCTCAGAATATGAATAAATGAAAAGAGTTAAAAGTGAAAACTACGCATCTTATCAAGAATTACGATATGGCCAAAAGTTTAATGGTTGAGGAATATTAAAAAGTCATTATTACGATGTGGCTAAAAGTTTATGGTTGAGGAATATCAAAACGTCATTTTTTTCATGAATATAAACATACTTAGAGATTTTATGACAATATCGGGTCACAATGCTCGGAGTTCTAAGTACCCTTCCATTATTATCTTAACCGAAAAAAGGAAACAGAAAATTGTGATAGCGTTAAGTCGTTATTTAATAATATAAATTGTGATATCAAAGTTATTTTCACATTTCAAAATGCATCGCACAAGTCAAATGAAACTGGCTTATGGGGTGTTGCAAGAAAGTTGCAATCGATTACAAGTTGCAACTGATTGTCACTGGCCAATCAAAATCATTCTTGCATGCATGTCTTCTTAAAAGGGCAGACCCTAAGCCAATCAGAATGGTTGTTTCAAAATTAGCAATTATTTGCAATTGATTGCAACTTTCTTCCTGTTTTTAATTTAACAAGTATTTTCGAATACGTTTTTTTAATGCAACGAGTTCTAACTTTTCAATAATCAAAATAAACTAATCAAATTGATAAAAGAATCCTGAAGTTGCTTTATGGAGGTGGTTTGGTTTGCATAGGTGATGTGCAAGCCTGGTGTTGTGGCCTGGCTACAAACCGCAAGGTACGGGTTGTGAGACTGTCTGCCTCAGTACTGACGTCCTTTGGCAAAGACAGAAACCACACTTGCTACACTCGACCCGGGTATAGTGAGTGGGTACCTGGTAGGATTTATTCCTTGAATTCAATGGGCGCTAGCAGAGTTGCCAGAGTTAAAAGCCGGGAAACAAAAATCCAAAGTGTTTTGAAAGAGCACAGAGAGACATTAATGTGATATTTGCTATTTGCACGAACGAAATATTATCATGATCATTACTATCGATATAAACCTGTCCGGGCTTTGCGATCTGCCTTCTCAATCTCTCCTTCCTCGGTCTCATACTTCTTACAGACAATATGGTCAACGTTCTTTCTCCTATGCAGCTTCATTTCTTTGGAGCAATCTCCCCTTTCAGATTCGCAATGCTAGTTCTGTAAATTCTTTTAAAGTAATGCTTAAAACACATCTGTTCAAATCTTAAATCCTAAACCTGTAGGCCTATATCCCTATGTCCCTTCAGTTTTATGTTTGCGTAGTTATGTAAGGCCTATTGATTCATTTTTTGGTTGTGATTTGTAATATTTGTTATTATTATTATTACTATGTATTGAAGCTACATATTGATTTGATGTAATTTGTAGTGCAAAACCTTCTGTTTCTTCTAGTCTATCATGATCTCTTTCAACCGCTTAGAGGCAATTTGCAATTTTGCGCTATACAAATTTATTATTATTATTATTATTATTATTATTATTATTATTATTATTATTATTATTATTATTATTATTATTATTATTATTATTATTATTATTATTATTATTATTATTATTATTAATATTATTATTATTTTGTCAATGCAGGTTTCAGTACCTTCGTCAACTGTTACAGTGTCCCTTTCACTCGTGGTCTTAACGTCTTCTTTCTCGCGTGCAAAATCACCGGGCTCGTGGTCATCGTTGGGTTCGGCGCCGCTGCTCTGATCAACGGTGAGCGGTGTTCTCAAATTTTACTTTCCCTGAATTTCTTGTAAAAAAAACAAACAATCACACGCACACACACACACACACACACATAAAAAAAAAGGGAGTGGGGTCGGACCCTTTACCACCCTCGCCTCTGTAAGGGATACCGATCTGGTACCAACGAGTGCGAATTTAACCTATACTCGTTAATCTATTTTAGCATAGTTATCGAAGATGAGTTATCATGTGTTTTTATTTCATTAGACACTTTCAAAAAAATGTCTAGGATCTAATACGCCATAAGAATGATCCCCTCGCTCTGAGTTGCTGGTTATTTTTTCAATTCTTGTGCAGAATGATGTTTAGTATCTGGTGTTTTGCTATTTAACATCCTTTGAATCTTGTTAAGACCATGCAGATAAATCCTTTCAAATATATTTTCTAAAAATCGACGCTATAGTTCATCACGAAATGTTAGAATCCAAACTTTCCCGTCATTCCCAGCCCCCACCTATTTTCAATAATAGCAACCATCATGACCATATAATTACTTTATCCGACAACACTGAAAATTACATGCCGCTTTATACAAACTACTGAAACTCTTTCATCATCAGATCATCAAATACCCCTAAATAATGATATATACATTTTCATCGAACTATAGTTTTTTTTAAAGATTCGCTTGCTGGACGAAGCAATTAAAGGGAAAAAAAATACCGACCCCTTATTTTTGTGCCATGTTTTAACTGATAGCCCTTCGGTGATCTCTCGACTGTACTTTGCCCTGTAACTTTCTTCCATGGCACAGCATAAGTTCGAAATGACCTCTTAGCAACAATTTAACTGTTCACCCAAAGCAGTCAGCAGTTTTCTATAATGCAAAATTCTATCTTTTTAGTTGTTTTGAAAAAGGTATTTGTTGATACATCTCAAGTATAGGGCCTCTGAATGAACTATTGCTTGAAAAGGAGGAACTTTCAGCTACACAAGTCAAATACAAAACCTATTCATAAATACCGGTACTTTAAATCGTGTTCACAAATCGTCCAAGTATGTTTGAATGATGGGAAATTATTAGCATATGACCTTAGAAAGAAGCCACCCAGCCTGTATATACGCCCAGGAATCGAGGGCTGGTAAACTGGAAACAAAGTAAAACAACAACTTCAACGACAGCAAAAACAACAACAAAAATCAATAGTGCGTCCTTTAAAAAATTCCGATGCACTTTACTTTACCTCAGATCAAGTAGCTTTGATTCTAAGGCAAAACTTGGAAAAGAAATATGAGCAAGAGAGCAAGGGAGGCAGAGAGTGTCGCTATATGAAAATAATTTGCATGGATCGATCTGAATACACGATGTTTTTGTTAAGCATTTCAAACTTGATCAAGAACGTGGAAATGATTAAACTAAATCCAAACGTGACAAAAGCAATGAAGCGAAGTATTCCATGGTGTAGAGAGATTGCACATACCACTTGAAATATAAATTCTAAATGCGTGCATTTTATGGATCAGGGGAGCATGATATTGAAAATGCAATCATGCAGAATTTTGAAGATATTATTAGTCTATAACCCTGTAACTTGATTGGGAACTGGTCGAATCGTGCACAAAGTAAACCTTTTACGATCTGTGAAGCGACTAGGTCACTTTGCAATAAGATAACCTTTCGCTATTCTGGTCGAACATAAAACCTATTCAAGTCTAATATCTTGTTATGATCTCATCATAAAAGAGTAAGTTATATGGTGGGAAATTACAATCATATTGAAACACTGTGGTCTTCTTGACCTTCTCCTAAAAGTAGGGCATGCCCTGGGCATAATAACTAGGCTACCAAAAATATATCAAACGAATAAAATATACAGAGAGAAAAAAAGAAGGTCTAACGACATTTGCTTTGATTACATTATCGATGTATGTTTCGTACAGCTGTACACTCTCAGAAAAAAAATTTAAGTTGGTTAAAATACGAACTTACCAACTGTTGGTTAAAAGAAAATCCCATATGTCTTACGTACAAATTTGTTTTAACCAACAGTTGGTAGGTTCATATTTACCCGACCAACCTAAAGATTATCAACAAACCTTTCTGAGAGTGTAAATACAGGTGTGGGGGGGGGGGGGGGGGGGGGGGCGGGGGGTCGAAGTGAAATTGTGCAAAATAGAGTGTATGCTCTGTTGTGATCAGCATCGAAAGATGCCAGTTTAATATTGTGTACTTATTTCAAACTTAAGGGGCTTTTTGTACTGAAAGAATGTTTATTCAAGCTTTGCTTGTTCTCGTTACTGATTTGACTTCAGTATACCGATCAACTTCTCTGAGCAATATCCATCCGCGATTGAAATTCGGTTGGAGGATTCTTATCCCTGTGTGATCCGCCCTCAAACCTATAATACCGCCCCGCAGACCACAAGGTGCCGGCCCTTGGGCCAAAATATTGACCGACCGGTGGGGGGGGGGGGGGGGGGGGGAGGGGAGGGGAAACTCCTCAAAGTCTCCATGACCAGTCCGCCCCTGCATGCACATCACACTCCATCTGAAAGTTTAGTTAATATTATTACCATTGTAGTCTGGAGCCATGCTGTTAGTCATAATAAGAGAAGCAGCTTTACATAAAGGTAGTAGCCCACATTTGCACAACATTATTTCAGAATTTGAAGAGAAATAAGCCAATTTCAATTTTAAATGAAAGATATTTATGTAAAACTATCATGTTATCAAATTTTCAACAATATTCCAAAGAATAAGTGAAAATGAACTGTTTTACTCTTAAAGCGTCAGGAAGACACCTTTACAAAACAGAGAAAATAAATGAAAATTTGTTTTGAATATTTCCTTCTCAATTCTAAACGGGAATGTACTTGGATCTAAAACTTTACGAGTGTCTTTCTGTGGCTTAAAGCAAGCTAAAGTAAAACTTTTGTGCAGATTTGGTGCCACTTGCAAAATGTGGGCTACTACCTGGGAGGAATATTGAGTTTGGCCAGCACCCACATTCATGATCCGTCATAATATACATGATATATATGCATGATTCTGTAAAATTTGACCTCATTTCCAAAGGAATAAATAAAATGAAAATTAAAACAGCTGAAAAATCTTTATGTTAACGTTACAAGACAGATAGTAATCAATCGAACGGGAGTTTCTAATTTTTTTTCTTTTGTCGATATTATCTTCCCTTTCAGCTTTACAAGATTGAAGCCACCATCATGACTATGCTCTCGAATAATGTTTTGTTACTCGGTATATCTTTTGCCATTTATATATTATGTAAATTGTGAAAACTGATAAAAGAAAAGAAATGTTTCTTGAATTCAATTGAATTGCTTCATATTTTCTTCTCGGCGATTTCTACAAACAGGAACGGGGGATGTTTCCTACTTCCATACTGCATTTGAAGGACCAACTACGTTCGAAACATTCCCGCTCGCTGTGTACTCTGGGCTCTTCGCTTATTCGGGATGGTAAAGTATTTTCACCAATGAATGATGGTAGAAGTAAAAAAGAAACAGCAGGGAAAATACAAAAAAGGAATGACATTACCCTCGAGGAACCTTTTTGCTTTTATTCTAGATGGTTAAAGTATTTTCACAAAGTCAACGAAACGAAAAGAAAATACCGGGGATTACAATTTGGGTTATCATATTTCTTTATAATGGAAAATCTTATTATTATCGAGATATCGGTAAAATATCACCAAGGCTTTTCCCTATCTATCCTGTCATTTATCATAACCCACGCTTGAAATCACAGATTGTTAAGCATGATTATGCACATTGAAGTGTTGAATACCACTATTTCCCCCAGCATTATCCATGGATCGTAGCACTCAAACGATAACCTATAAGAATGTAAAAAAAAAAGAAGCTCTAATAACGATAAGGTTGAAAATGGTCCCACCTGACATGCCTGAACGATTTTAAGCACCCATGAAATCGCTAGGGTTCTTAATTTCAATTGAAATAAAAAAGGGATGGGTACTGCCTTTTCTGAACTGACGATATATCCAGGGGCGAACTTGGGCTGAAAATTGGTTCAGGAATTTTGATGCGACCGACCTTTTAATCTTAACACCTACCATTAGGCCACAAATCGACCGGCCCCCAAGCATGTCAAGCCAAAATACCAAGCATCCTCTTCAGGAAAACTCCTTGAAATTTCCAATGGCCAGTTGAGTCGGCAAAACAGAACCAGGGCCCCGTGTCATAAAACTTGTTATCAGTAACAACTGCCACATTTCTATGACAAATTTGCTCTCAGCCAATTAGATGCAAGGATTTCAGTAGCTTATAACAGTTATTGCAACTTGTTATTGACAACAAGTTTTATGAAACGGGGCCCTGACCACATCACCGACCTCCAAACATGTCAAGCCAAAATACTGAGCATCACCTTAATGAAAACCTTCTGAGCTTCCAATGGCCAGTCAGGAATTAAAATAGAACCAGTATGGTTTACATAAAGGTTGTTGTAATTTTTGTTTGATTTGTTTTTGTTTTTGTTTTTGTTTTGTTTTAATCCGAAAGAATGGAAGATTTAACATAAATTTCAAAAATGAGGATAGGAACCATACTACAAAACAGGATAACTTAATAAACCATTGTCCAATACATGTCAGCAAACGCACGTTTTGACTGAGCATTTTCAAGTGAATATTATCGCTGGCCCATAGGGCGGTGCCCTCGGGTAGACTGTCACTAACTTCGGTTTGGGAATTTCGAGATGATCTGTAAAACCATGAAGACCGCCCCTTAGGATACAAACAGAACAGAACGGCCTTCAAGCCAAAATGTGGAACAGCTTGTAGGGAAAACTCCTCAAACAATCCGCCCCTTGCTGTGCTGTGGGGAAAATGAACATTTGCCCATTTAGGTTCTGGATGCCGTTGCATAAAACTTGCTATTATAGTAACTTTGCTGTCAATGGTAACTTTCATGGAATACTGGATTTTGATTGGCTGCTAAGCAACGTTACCATGGTAGTTACCATTGATGGAAAAGTTACTATAATATCAAATCTTTATGCAACGGCATCCTGGTACGAGGTAGCACAAGTCCGAAGCGGGTTCTTTGGCCATGGACAAGTTAAGATCAAGTGAACAAATTTGTTAGGCAAATTAATGATGACTCAAGACCACTCGTGGTACGTCATGGTATACATGCACTTTATAAATATTTCTTTAACGGGATTTTTGATCACTCACATGATCATGATATTTCTCGTATATTTGAGTGATTGTCAGCAACCCCCTTTCAACAGACAATTGAAATCTATTCTTATAAAATCATCGAACAGATTTTTTCTTTGAAAAGTCGACATATTCAGTTTTCCACACCGGATAGCACAGTTATACATTGTCCACGTTCACTGCTGATTGATATGGCACACAAAAGGCCAAATATGACATGCCTCTAACCAAATAATCTGTAAAGGTGAGAAGTTAAACACAATCAATTTGCATTAGCCTTGCGGTGTATAGGTATAGACAAGGGCGTCAACCGGTTCTGAGAAGGGGGGGGGGGGACCATTAGCGAGGGAACGAAGTGACCGAGCCCGAGCTCGCGAAGCGAGTGAGGGGGGAGGGTGTGGGAGGGGGTGTCCCCCTCCCACGGTAGGAAGCTTTTTGCATTTCTTGCATGAAATAATGCAAATTGGTGCATATTTACAGAGTCTTTTGTCTACTTCAAATGCTTCTTTTACTTCTGATCCCAAAAAAGTTGGGGGGGGGGGGGGGGGGGACATATCCCCCCGTCCCCCGCCTGTCGACGCCCATGGGTGTAGAAGGATGAAAATAGAAAAAAGCTGTGCTTTCAAACATAATGCTAAACCATATTCACTGAATTTGCCTATTGAATAAGATTCGACTTCGGTTCCGAGCCAAAATCACCCTTTTGACCTTAATACTGTTTTTAAAAGTGAAGATATTTTGATGATAAATGATATATTTCCATTGCCTATCTATTCATAGGCTAGTCACAATACTGCATTATTAAGGCAAGCTGGAATGGGTACGCGGGATTTCAAAAGAAGCGCTCGACAAATCCCGATGTTATCATATTCTTTTATAAGGAAAAACCAATATAAAATCAAATAATAAACAAATGCAATGCCAATAATGTCCGGGGAATCATCAAAGTTAGCCGGTTAGGGTGAATTGAAAAGTGAAAATGGCGTTTGTAAGCCTTGGGAATACAATCATGGCAGACAACTCGGGACAATAGGCTGCAGATATGCCATTTCCTATTTTCACTGATTTAATTCGGATTGGATGCCGGCTTTTATGGCCAGCAATGTCGTCTCATATCAGTTCATTTCAAGAAAACAATCACTGTACAACAAAATCTTTCAAAAAGTCACCTTTACATATAGACTTAACTGCTAATATCCTGTTCCTTTTCGGAGCTTTGGGCAACAGCAGTAGTCTTCCATGTTGTTTCATCCTCTGCGAAAGTTTGTGTCTCCCATTTGATTCCATTTTCCGTCTGTTTTTTTTTTTAAACCTGTGATTCTCCAAGTTCTTTACTCCTCTTTCTCCTTCGTCCTTTGCCCCTTCTTCTGTCTGTCGTCCTGCTGCACGCTGTCTTGGTGTGTCTCCCCTCTCTCTCTTGCATTAATACTCCAGGGTGATTTCAACACCCTCCTGTATATCCCATTGAAATCATGTTCAGATTAATACGTAACACCGCCTTAACCTGATTTTTTTTTCTCAAAAGTCTTCGTGATGGTATTAATGATGTATCTTGTAAACAACTACATGCCTTGCAGCATTTGACTAAATAATAATGATAATAATGATAACAATAATAATGGTGGCTTCTTGTATAGCGCTCAGGTCTATCATTGTGCATTTTACAAGCTACAGAAATAAGCATCGCATCGTAAAGTAATGAAATTACACGCGTGTTTTCGTTCTTCATAATACCTAAAACAAAAATATCTAAAGTTTTATTTTCAACCAGCGATGGACAGTTTAAAACATCACCTTTGTATAAAAGTGCCATGGTACAATACGGAAATTTGATGGCATTATTTTCAAATTTCCATGATTGTACCATGATGAGAATTGTAAACTGTTGTACAACAATAGTTATTTTTTTTTTAGACTCAACAAGACCCTACCCGTATTTTACAAAGTAAAGAATGTAATACAGACACATTGCAAAGATGAGCGTCATGTTTGTGTTAAGAATGGAAAAGAAATGAGTTTATTTTGAAATAGCATATGTTGAAGCACTTATTTGATTGATGTATAATATTGATATGAAAATTGTAAACGTGAAACTTTTCATTTATTGTAAATAAAATTGCCCATCGAGGCAAAATGTAGAAGAAAAAAAAAGATGGGTACCGTGGTACTTTTTTGATTTTTTGATTATTTTTTTTACGATGGCAGGTACTTTTTATGTAATGACCAAGATGATTTCCCTGACCAACCTTTCTAAGATATTCCGACTCGCATGGAAAAAATATATATCGTCAGCCAAATATGATCAACTATCGGGGACAGGGAGGGATGAGTTTTGAAAAATCATGTAAACAAACAAAAGAAAGCAGGAGTTGGCACATCAGACTTGAGATGATTGCACAGTGTAATTGTTGTATCTTTAAATACTACTAACATTTTTATGAATTCTGAACAGTCAAATTTTGTATTTTTCATAAAAAGGCTGCAGTACTCTGACAAAGATGATTGTTTATTTGCATTAATGATTATCACACCAGATTCTGAGATCCTTCTTTAACCATTTCTTTCAAGAGTAGTAATACTAAGGAAACTTTGTGGTTATTTTGTATTCTCAATTTTGATAGGCAGAACCTGTTTTCCGTGACTGAGGAAATAGTTCGGCCCTCTAGGTAAGAATGTGTAACCCTTCTTCGTCATACATTTACAAATGATTTTTAATGATAACCACCATGACCACTGTCTTACACTCTATGCAATTTCAGAAGTTCACTGTTGTTGTTTGAAGTCTGCGTGCGTATATTTAAACTTTAAAAAAAAAAAAAATAATTATGATATATGGGGAGGAGATTCGAATCTCGATATCATTAAGTTTCCTAACGTTATGGATTTAGCGGATCGGCTTCTGAGCAGTTATTTAGCGTATTGACATTAAAGGCGACTTTGTAATGGGCATGACTTTGCGACGGGGGGTGGGGGGGGGGGGGGGGGGGGAGGGGAGGTCGATATGCGACTATGATATTTTTCTTACATTCAGTTCTACCAAGGAAAGAAATCCAGAATTGAATGGACAGTAATACATGAAGGCAGTTTTACCTTTTACACGTCTTTTAATCATTTCTATTTCATTTTAAAAATTTCCCTGTAGAACGATCCCGGTATCGATCATCACTTCTCTCCTGCTTGTGATGATAATCTACCTCCTGGTCAACATCGCCTACTTCGTCATCTTAAGTCCTGCAGAGATTTTGTATTCAAGCGCTATTGCCTTGGTAAAAAAAGTTCTTTACCTCTTTCGTGGAGTTTGGAATTAATGGTATGCATGTTGGCTCAACTGACAGAGCGTCCGCCTCATGAACGGGGTTCCATCCCCGGCCGAGTCATACCAAAGACTTACAAAAATGGGACCTTCTGCCTTCTAGCCAGGCGCTCGGCATATAGTAATGGAGAAGGGTAATAATAACATATTATAGTTATGCAGGGCCCGCTGGAAGATCAGCTGATAGCTGAAATGGCTACCCTGGGTAAATAAGAGTTTTATCATTATTATCATTATTATTATTATTATTATTATTATTATTATTATTATTATTATCATTATTATTATTATTAATTATTATTATCATTATTATTATTATTATTATTATTATTATTATTATTATTATTATTATCATTATTATTATTATTATTATTATTATTATTATCATTATTATTATTTCTTTAGTGTTTATTTCGTTTAATTTTGTTTTGATTTAAACAAAATAAAAGAGAGTTATCTTTAAACATGTGCACTTCTTTTTCGGAAAGAAATTCTTGATCTACATGTGGAATTTTTAAAACTGTTTACTATTTATTTAGCTTTAAGCCTGAAAATTTTACTAGGTTTTTATAAAATCTTCTTTAAATTTCTTCATTGCCAACCCAAAGCACCTGAAAACAATTTATTTGCGCTCTTATAAGCACGAATGATTATAATCGATATTCAGTTGATCATTTAAACTTTCTAATCTTTCAATGAATGATTCACATCTCACTCTTTTCATTTTCTGGCAGGATTTTGGTCGGCGGGTAATGGGTAGTTGGTGGTGGACTATCAGCGTTGTTGTAGCTCTGTCTATTGCCGGTTCATTGATGGGGGTTTCTCTAGCAAGGGCTCGGTAAGAGAGAATATTTAGGTAGGGGCGGCGCCAGAGTATTTTGATAGGGGGCAAATAATCTGGTTTTTGGCTTGGTCCACAGGTGCGTTTATTTACGTTTTAAATGAACGAATAGGGCTATTCTATAGTTGCATGACCCTGTCCACTCCCCTCACCTACTCTTCTTTCTTTATTGTTCTTGTTCTTCTCCATTTTTATCACTTGAAAATCGTGGGGGCGGCCACCCCTGTAGCGCCGCCATGTATTCAGTATTCAGTAGTGGAAAAGAATTTACTTAGTATTTCAGGCTCCCTCAATGAAACGGTAAAGTAATGAAAGTGAAATATTAAGAATACCTTTATCATGTTTTATAGACATGAAATTGATAAACATGAAATTGTGTATAAATTAAAACTTATCTAACCGTAATAAATGAGGTTATAATAATGTTTATTTCAACGAAAATTTGGAGCAGGTGACTGTAACAGGACTTTTATCAAACCTTGACAAAGAATTGTGTAGTCAATATGAATGTTTTCTTAAAAATTGCCAATGACTGTGTAAAAAAATTTGATCACGAGGATAACACAGACAAATTTATATAAACAAAGACTTACTGTCATTGTACAACTATCGTCTAAAATCATAGATAACCTAGAAAAAAGTATTGTGGATACAGAAAAAATGAACCTGTTTCATATTTTAAACTTGTCATTAAGTTCATCACCAGTCATGTTTCTTGAACGTCTGTCACCCCACATAGGCTCTTTTACGTGGCATCCCGAGAAGGGCATATTCCCGTCATAGCTTCTATGATCCACATTGACAGGAAGACGCCCCTCCCAGCAGCTTGTCTTACAGTGAGTATGGCGTCTTATGGGGGGGGGGGGGGGGGTGGCGTAGCCGGTGGGGGTGGAAGCAGCAGCTCCTGCACATTTTTAGTGGAGAGGTTACACGTTTTTTAAAAAGTAGAACGTAATATGCTTATGTGCTATTTCCCCCACTGTATTAAACAACAACAAAAACATCCTATGAACGACTCTTGTTTGGTATCCATCAGGCTTTAAGGTGGAAAAAGCCCTCCCTTCCATCTTGACCTGATTAAAAAAAAAAAAAAAAAACCCAGAATAATTATGTACGTTTCGTTAATAGTAGAAATTTACAGTAGATAGCTAGACAACTTGCGTTTGTACTAAAAAATTGAATATCAGTGTTTATAATGAAACATGACAGCATAGTTTAAAGCTCGGGTCTAACTCATCTTACGTCTGCAATGAGCCCCTCTCACAGTCAGTATTTGTTCTGTCGTCGGTATCATTCTCTGAAGGTTCCTTTCAGCCTCATGTTGCTCCTAAGCGATGACGTGTACAGTCTCATCAATTATGTTGGTGCAACCGGATGGCTCTTTAGTGCTTTGGTGGTGGCCATTATTCCTTACTACAGATGGAAATACCCGGACTTGAAGCGCCCCTTTAAGGTATATTTTCAATAATCTACCAATGAGTTTTTGTTGCATGGAACATAATGTATCACATCAGATCATGCATCTTTATTTTTAATGATAAACTCCGTTTAAAATATATAATTTGGCCTGTTGTTTTTATCCCCATCCAACATCGTATTTGTTACTTTGTACCCGTAGCAAATCATCATCAACCCTCCGCTATTGTCATGATTATCACCAGCACCGTCACCACAATCGCTACGACCATCATCATCATCATCATCATCATCATCATCACCATCACCACCACCACCACCACCTCCCCTATCATCATCATCATCATCATCATCATCATCATCATCATCATCATCACCACCATCACCACCACCACCAACATCATTTCCACCATTGCCATTACGCATAATCATATCCAGTTCTTATATATTCCCCTATTCATCCTCATTTTTCTGTTTTATGACCAAGGTACCGCTGGTCATACCCATCATCTTCTGTCTCTGTTGTTTCTTCGTGGTTGGCATGTCGCTCTACAGTAGCCCCGTAGACTGCGGCATAGGGCTCGCCATCACGCTCAGTGGCGTCCCTGTCTATTTCATCGCAGTCAAATGGAGAAACAAACCACGTTGGGTCAATGATTCTCTTGGTATGGAACACTGGCATTTTTTCTCTCTTTTGTGTGTGTGTGTGTGTGTGTTTGTGGGGGGGGGGGGGCAAAACTCTCCAAACTGTGTCTCCCTTTTCAACCCGAAAGGCTTCTAAAATATTTTATTCTTCTTGCCTTTCAAAGTCGCACTTTATTCCCCTACTACAAAAGCCTTGATCGCCCTTCATCTGGAAAAAAATTAAACTATAAAAATACAGGGCCATTTCCCCTTTCCTCTTGATATTTTCATATCTTCGAACATATTTTGGTGCGAGTCCCCGAAGGGGCAAGGGTAGGGTAGGGGGTGAGGAACGAGGTAGATTCTGCACCGGCCATTTACGGGTAAGGGTGCGTAGGCCTATTCATGATTACACGTACATCGTCAGAAACACTGCAAATTAATTTCCTTGATTTACTGTTTGAAGTACTCTAATTTGATCATTTCGTTTTCGTTTTTATTTTTTTCAGACAAGATGACAATATTTCTTCAGCAACTTCTGTATGTCGTGCCCCAGGAAGATCTTGGAATGGTGGATGAACTCATCAACAACAAGATGAACAATAATCTAACCAAGAAGTAGAAATATTATCTTATTTCAACAAGCGTTGCCATGTTAACAACTTAGCTAAGATAACATGGGTAGTTAAGATAACAAGCGTTGTCATGCTAACGTAGCTAAGATAACATGGGTAGCTTGCAAAACATTACTGTCTATTAACGAATGCCCTTTTTTGGAAAACAGGTCAGGAATGCCGTACCAGGGATACATGTTTATTGAGTATATGTCATGTATGTTATGAGGTTCATTATAAGGAAATAACGAAGCGCGGGTATCGCTAATTAAGTATTTAACTGCTTACTGAAATATTTGAATACCTTTTAGGGTGATGTGACTTGGTTAAAACTCTATACCTGGACACAGGCCTATAAATAATTGGAGGTTTGGTATCCGCTCGTAATTATGGCAGGGCCCTCATGCCACCATTGTTGGCTCTGTCGTTGCAACCTAGTCGCTATGGTTCATGTAAGTCATACTTTTGTTTTCAGCGTTTATATAAAATTAACTATTCTTGAGAGAAGGTCATGTGAGCTCCGTCAAAATTGATGCCATGTAAAGGAGTACTATAGATTCACATATACCTTGAGTGGAATATTCTAGGACGTATTCTTTAATAAATCAAACGCTCTGTATATTTGGTGGATGGGCATTTCACAACAACTTTACGTGAGAAAATCATTAGTTTCATACTTCAGGTGTAAACATTTGAAATTAAAGGGAACTTTAGGGCTTGGTGTTACAAGCGAATGCGGTAATGCTTTGTTCACTCAGTAAATGAGAAATAAATATTTTAATTCTCTATCTTGCGTAATGGCAAAACTGGTTTGATGAAATGTCAGTGGTTTGAGTTAAATATTAAAAAAATGAGCATGGTAAATATATGATTTTCTCATTTTAACTGTAAACATGGTAAAACGTCATTTTGTGCTCTGTCCGTGGAATACAAAAGTTTGTTATTTCATATGGGAAACAGAATATTTCTAAAGTTTTCAAGTACGTATGGTCATGATAGTTGCCATAGGCTTCATAAACCTGCAAATTCACACACATAATCACGATTATAAAATGAAGATTTCAGAGCGTTTTTCGGACTTCTACCCCGTGGCAAGGGAGGGGGGGGGGGGGGGGGGGGTCAGAGCTGGTCTATTACAAAATCCCTTTTCTCAAATTTTCGAATTCTATATATTAAAAATCTCTATAAAAATTCTATATATGAAAAATCTCTATAAATCTGTGTCAGAATTGTTACAAGTACATTTTCACAAATCACCTTTCTCCCCTCAAAAACTACCATTCGGCTAACTCCCATCTTGTAACCGTGTCGATTCCGTACTGTATATTTTAAAGTAATTTAACTTCATCCATCGTCCCGAGACGTTCTTTCAGTGTCGCTGTCCCTTGATTGCTTAGGAATAGATGGACTTTTGTTTGAGAACTGTTTTGCAAAGTTTATACTGTCCTCGAGTATCCTTTCGACTATCATTGAAGCAAACATTTCAATCGACATTTCGTCTTCATCCGAAGGATCTTCTAGCGATATTCTTTCCAGATCTACATTGTCAGTGGGTAGTCGTGAGGCAGAAGAGGTATGTTGGTTGTCTGTTCTATGAACTGTTACCTGAGTGGTGTCTTTAAAAGACTCGACGGAATCGGTGCCACTGGCGGAATGTCCTCCAGGTTCGTTGGGTGAGCTTACATTCTTCGTACTTGTTGAAGAACTCATCGCTTCATCGATTCCCTCTGGGTCATCATCACTGTTCAGCTCACATTCATTAAACGTTTGGGCTGTTCTAACGTCTACTCCACCCTCTATATCTCTTTGGGGACTTCTAGAAGACATATTACCTCTCCCTGTTAATGATGTGTTCCCCAAAGACCTCATAAAGACATTTGCTATACCGTTGGCCACAATCTTCTGACTTTTCTTCGCGAATGAGGGCGTGTTCGTTCTGCTGTTTGAGTCTGATACGTGTTCCTGTGCGACGGCGTCGTCCCTGCGAGAGCGATACGACGGCGCGACGGAGGTTGAGGGCATTGTCGCGATGGCACGATCTTTCTTGAGGCTGAAGCTGGTGATGGCTAGCTTGTAGCGGTTGACGATGGACTGGTCGATCGGTACAAGCTTGGCAATCTCCTTGATGGCGACAAGTTCTTGCCGCAACCGACTAAGTTCGTCCTGTGACAGCATAGGGGAAGATCATGGGAGAACATGTCAATGATAAACTACACTTACAGGTATTGCACTTAATCAAATTTCGTTATTATGACAAAATGCATGTGAAACAAAAATTAACTGTGAACATGCACGGATAAGGTAAGACAAAACTGAACATGCAGATAAGGTAAGACAAAACTGAATATGAACTACTTGTTTAATGTACAACGCAGTGACATATTGATTCATATTTGTCCTCCTAAATGAATGTGCCTATAGAGCAGTGAATATATTTATCAGACAATACCATGAAACTTGCAAACAATAAAAGCCCTTCAACTTTTATGCCTCTTAAGAAAATTCTTCTTACCCATTTGAAAGACAGCTGAAACGTTTTCAAACTGTTTATAGCATAAGATAGATCTGCCCTCTTGCAACTAGGCACACAAAAATACACTTAAGACGTCGATTCTAATATAATTATTGCCTATCAAATGAGTATTTCAAAACGTATGGAACTCTACTTCACACAGAAGTGAATTTAAATTCGAAGTCACATGACTTACCGAAACCTCTGGATTTTCGCGTGAAAAATCGATAGTCACAGTCGAATTATCAATAGTAAAAACGTGTTGACTCCTCCTATCCTCGGTCTTCTTTTTCTTGTCAGTGTTTGTTTGGTAAAACAGAACAATCTGAAAAATGAAACAAGAGAGAGTGAATGAAAGAATGATAGATTCGTAAAATGTAGCACTGACAAAAGACTATACGTAGGAATTCTTTTCCGGGGGAGGGGAAAGAATATTTTCAGTATTCGGGGGAACACACAAGCAAAGATTTGAAAATTAATGATAAGGTGCACACTTTGGCATGCTTTTTTCAGAAAATTAAAAAAGGGGGTGAAAATTTCTGGGGGCAACTGTCCCCTGCCCCCATCCATCCATTGACAAGCAGATTTCTATTTCTACTTCCTTCTCTTTTTTTCTCGTCTGTGTTGGTCTTCTAATACAGAACAGTCTGAAAGACAGATATACAGGTACACATACATCCCTGGGCGGTGGGCTTCTCCTTTACTTGGTTTCTTGTATGGTTTGACCGGTAGAACTTAGACGGATAAAGTGGGCCGAACGAGTAGCAATACCCTTCTTTTCAATTCGAGGGCACAAAGATCGCTTTTTAATACTTTAAAAAAGTTATATAAAGGGACACTGTATTCAAATCCCCCGACATCATTTTCCTCATGAAAAAAAAATACCCCCAAACTCTCATCATGAACGAATTTGGGAGTGCCAGAATCACCAACCCCCCACACATCTTCACTGTAGACAAGCTGTATTTAACCTGCGGTGACGCTGCTAAAGTGCAAATATCTTCAAAATCCCAAATCACCATGACACTTCATAAAAGGAAGTGCTGAGGGGATGCACACACGTGGACCTTATGTGAGAATTTTAAACATATTTCAGAAGACTTCAGCGGGATTTTAGCACTTTAGGGGCGTCACATAATAGTGTAGAGTGTATTGTGTACATTGCGCACTATACCTTGGAGACGAAGAGAAGAGCCACCATGACGGTAAATGTTGCATGAAGACGACAGAAATTGATGATGAGAAGAGTGTCAGGGCCTGACAACTCTGCAGGAATCCTAGGTTGGAGAGAGAATAAAACAAAGAGCAAGCAAACCATGATGCATGGATAAGATGACATTCAAAGAGAACACTGCAATTGGAATGTGAAAAGAAAGAACATGACAGAAGGGAGAGAGAGAGAGAGAGAGAGAT
>CM057158.1:23719296-23741796 GCA_029962745.1 Echinometra lucunter
GGAGCAGGTGACTGTAACAGGACTTTTATCAAACCTTGACAAAGAATTGTGTAGTCAATGTGAATGTTTTCTTAAAAATCGCCAATAACTGTGTAAAAAATTTTGATCACGAGGATAACACAGACAAATTGAGCAAAGACTGTCATTGTACAACTATCGTCTAAAATCATAGATAACCTAGAAAAGCATTGTGGTTACAGAAAAAATGAACCTGTTTCATATTTTAAACTTGTCATTAAGTTCATCACCAATCATGTTCCTGAACGTCTGTCACCCAACATAGGCTCTTTTACGTGGCATCCCGAGAAGGGCATATTCCCGTTATAGCTTCTATGATCCACATTGACAGGAAGACGCCCCTCCCAGCAGCTTGTCTTACAGTGAGTATGGCGTCTTATTATGGGGGGGGGGGGGGGGGGTTGGACGTACCGGTGGGGGTGGAAGCAGCAGCTCCTGCACATTTTAGTGGAGAGGTTACACGTTTTTTAAAAGTAGAACGTAATATGCTTATGTGCTATTCCCCCACTGTATTAACAACAACAAAAACATCCTATGAACGACTCTTGTTTGGTATCCATCAGGCTTTAAGGTGGAAAAAAGCCCCCCTTCCATCTTGACCTGATTAAAAAAAAAAAAAAAACCCAGAATAATATGTACGTTTCGTTAATAGTAGAAATTTACAGTAGATAGCTAGACAACTTGCGTTTGTACTAAAAAATTGAATATCAGTGTTTGTAATGAAACATGATAGCATAGTTTAAAGCTCGGGTCTAACTCATCTTGCGTCTGCAATGAGCCCCTCTCACAGTTCAGTATTTGTTCTGTCGTCGGTATCATTCTCTGAAGGTTCCTTTCAGCCTCATGTTGCTCCTAAGCGATGACGTGTACCGTCTCATCAATTATGTTGGTGCAACCGGATGGCTCTTTAGTGCTTTGGTGGTGGCCATTATTCCTTACTACAGATGGAAATACCCGGACTTGAAGCGCCCCTTTAAGGTATATTTCAAAATCTACCAATGAGTTTTTGTTGCATGGAACATAATGTATCACATCAGATCATGCATCTTTATTTTTAATGATAAACTCCGTTTAAAATATATAATTTGGCCTGTTGTTTTATCCCCATCCACATCGTATTTGTTACTTTGTACCCGTAGCAAATCATCATCAACCCTCCGCTATTGTCATGATTATCACCAGCACCGTCACCACAATCGCTACGACCATCATCATCATCATCAATCATCATCATCAATCACATCACCACCACCACCACCCCTCCCCTATCATCATCATAATCATCATCATCATCATCACATCATCATCATCCATACCACCACCATCACCACCACCACCAACATCATTTTCCACCATTGCCATGTACGCATAATCATATCCAGTTCTTATATATTCCCCCTATTCAATCCTCATTTTTCTGTTTTATGACCAAGGTACCGCTGTCATACCCATCATCTTCTGTCTCTGTTGTTTCTTCGTGTTGGCATGTCGCTCTACAGTAGCCCCGTAGACTGCGGCATAGGGCTCGCCATCACGCTCAGTGGCGTCCCTGTCTATTTCATCGCAGTCAAAGGAGAAACAAACACGTTGGGTCAATGATTCTCTGGTATGAACACTGGCATTTTTCTCTCTTTTGTGTGTGTGTGTGTGTGTTTGTGGGGGGGGGGGGGCAAAACTCTCCAAACTGTGTCTCCCTTTTCAACCCGAAAGGCTTCTAAAATATTTTATTCTTCTTGCCTTTCAAAGTCGCACTTTATTCCCCTACTACAAAAGCCTTGATCGCCCTTCATCTGGAAAAAAAATTAAACTATAAAAATACAGGGCCATTCCCCTTTCCTCTTGATATTTTCATATCTTCGAACATATTTTGGTGCGAGTCCCCGAAGGGGCAAGGGTAGGGTAGGGGGTGAGGGAGGAGGAACGAGGTAGATTCTGCACCGGCCATTTACGGGTAAGGGTGCGTAGGCCTTCATGATTACACGTACATCGTCAAGAAACACTGCAAATTAATTTCCTTGATTTACTGTTTGTTTGAAGTACTCTAATTTGATCATTTCGTTTTCGTTTTTATTTTTTCAGACAAGATGACATATTTCTTCAGCAACTTCTGTATGTCGTTTGCCCCAGGAAGATCTTGGGAATGGTGGATGAACTCATCACCAACAAGATGAACAATAATCTAACCAAGAGTAGAAATATTATGTATTTCAACAAGCGTGCCATGTTAACAACTTAGCTAAGATAACATGGGTAGGTAAGATACAAGCGTTTGTCCTGCAAACGTAGCTAAGATAACATGGGTAGCTTGCAAAACATACTGTCTATTAACGGGATGCCCTTTTTGGAAACAGGTCAGGAATGCCGTACCAGGGATACATGTTTATTGAGTATATGTCATGTATGTTATGAGGTTCATTATAAGGAAAAACGAAGCGCGGGTATCGCTAATTAAGTATTTAACTGCTTACTGAATATTTGAATACCTTTTTAGGGTGATGTGACTTGGTTAAAAAAACTTATACCTACCTGGACCACAGGCCTATAAATAATTGGAGGTTTGGTATCCGCTCGTAATTATGGCAGGGCCCTCATGCCACCATTGTGTGGCTCTGTCGTTGCAACCTAGTCGCTATGGTTCATGTAAGTCATACTTTTGTTTTCAGCGTTTATATAAAATTAACTATTCTTGAGAGAAGGTCATGTGAGCTCCGTCAAAATTGATGCCATGTAAAGGAGTACTATAGATTCACATATACCTTGAGTGGAATATTCTAGGACGTATTCTTTAATAAATCAACGCTCTGTATATTTGGTGGATGGGCATTTCACAACAACTTTACGTGAGAAAATCATTAGTTTCATACTTCAGGGTGTAAACATGAAAATTAAAGGAACTTTAGGGCTTGGTGTTACAAGCGAATGCGGTATGCTTTGTTCACTCAGTAAATGAGAAATAAATATTTTAATTCTCTATCTTGCGTAATGGCAAAACTGGTTTGATGAAATGTCAGTGGTTGAGTTAAATATTAAAAAAATGAGCATGGTAAATATATGATTTTCTCATTTTAACTGTAAACATGGTAAAACGTCATTTTGTGCTCTGTCGTGGAATACAAAAGTTTGTTATTTCATATGGGGAAACAGAATATTTCTAAAGTTTCAAGTACGTATGGTCATGATAGTTTGGCCATAGGCTTCATAAACCTGCAAATTCACACACATAATCACGATTATAAAAATGAAGATTCAGAGCGTTTTTCGGACTTCTACCCCGTGGCAAGGGGAGGGGGGGGGGGGGGGGGTCAAGGCTGGTCTTTACAAAATCCCTATTCTCAATTTTCGAATCTATAATATATTAAAATCTCTATAAAAATTCTATATATGAAAAATCTCTATAAATCTGTGTCAGAATTGTTACAAGTACATTTTTCACAAATCACCTTTCTCCCCTCAAAAACTACCAATTCGGCTAACTCCCATCTTGTAACCGGTCGATTCGTACTGTATATTTTAAAGTAAGTTAACATTCATCCATCGTCCCGAGACGTTCTTTCAGTGTCGCTGTCCCCTTGATTGCTAGGAATAGATGGACTTTTGTTTGAGAACTGTTTGCAAAGTTTATACTGTCCGCGAGTATCCTTTCGACTATCATTGAAGCAAACATTTCAATCGACATTCGTCTTCATCCGAAGGATCTTCTAGCGATATTCTTTCCAGATCTACATTGTCAGTGGGTAGTCGTGAGGCAGAGAGGGTATGTTGTTGTCTGTTCTATGAACTGACGTTACCTGAGTGGGGTCTTTAAAAGACTCGACGGAATCGGTGCCACTGGCGGAATGTCCTCCAGGTTCGTTGGGTGAGCTTACATTCTTCGGTACTTGTTGAAGAACTCATCGCTTCATCGATTCCCTCTGGGTCATCATCACTGTTCAGCTCACATTCATTAAACGTTTGGGCTGTTCAACGTCTAATCCACCCTCTATATCTCTTTGGGGACTTCTAGAAGACATATTACCTCTCCCTGTAATGATGTGTTCCCCAAAGACATCATAAAGACATTTGCTATACCGTTGGCCACAATCTTCGACTTTTCTTCGCGAATGAGGGCGTGTTCGTTCTGCTGTTTGAGTCTGATACGTGTTCCTTCATGTGCGACGGCGTCGTCCCTGCGAGAGCGATACGACGGCGCGACGGAGGTTGAGGCATTGTCGCGATGGCACGATCTTTCTTTGAAGGCTGAAGTCTGGTGATGGCTAGCTTGTAGCGGTTTGACGATGGACTGGTCGATCGGTACAAGCTTGGCAATCTCCGTGATGGCGACAAGTCTTGCCGCAACCGACTAATGTCGTCCTGTGCCAGCAAGGGGAAGATCATGGGAGAACATGTCAATGATAAACTACACTTACAGGTATTGCACTTAATCAAATTTCGTTATTATGACAAAATGCATGTGAACAAAATTAACTGTGAACATGCACGGATAAGGTAGACAAAACTGAACATGCAGATAGGTAAGACAAAACTGAATATGAACTACTTGTTAATGTACAACGCAGTGACATATTGATTCATATTTGTCCTCCTAAATGAATGTGCCTATAGAGCAGTGAATATATTTATCAGACAATACATGAAACTTGCAAACAATAAGCCTCAACTTTTATGCCTCTTAAGAAAATCTTCTTACCCATTTGAAAGACAGCTGAAAACGTTTTCAACTGTTTATAGCTAAGATAGATCTGCCCTCTTGCAACTAGGCACACACAAAATACACTTAAGACGTCGATTCTAATATAATTATTGCCTATCAAATGAGTATTTCAAAACGTATGGAACTCTACTTCACACAGAAGTGAATTAAATTCGAAGTCACATGACTTACCGAAACCTCTGGATTTCGCGTGAAAATCGATAGTCAAGTCGAATTATCAATAGTAAAAACGTGTTGACTCCTCCTATCCTCGGTCTTCTTTTCTTGTCAGGTTTGTTTTGGTAAAACAGAACAATCTGAAAAAGAAACAAGAGAGAGTGATGAAAGAATGATAGATTCGTAAATGTAGCACTGACAAAAGACTATACGTAGGAATCTTTTCCGGGGAGGGGAAGAGGAAATATTTCAGTATTCGGGGGAACACACAAGCAAAGATTGAAAATTAATGATAAGGTGCACACTTTGGCATGCTGTTTTCAGAAAATTAAAAAAGGGGGTGAAAATTTCTGGGGGCAACTGTCCCTGCCCCCATCCATCCATTGACAAGCAGATTTCTATTTCTACTTCCTTCTCTTTTTTTCTCGTCTGTGTTGGTCTTCTAATACAGAACAGTCTGAAAGACAGATATACAGGTACACCTACATCCCTGGCGGTGGGCTTCTCCTTTACTTGGTTTCTTGTATGGTTTGACCGTAGAACTTAGACGGAATAAAGTGGGCCGAACGAGTAGCAATACCCTTCTTTCAATTCGAGGGCACAAAGATCGCTGTTTAATACTTTAAAAAGTTATATAAAGGGACACTGTATTCAAATCCCCCGACATCATTTTCCTCATGAAAAAAAAATTACCCCCAAACTCTCATCATGAACGAATTTGGGAGTGCCACGAATCCACCAACCCCACACATCTTCACTGTAGACAATCTATATTTAACTCTGTGGTGACGCTGCTAAAGTGCAAATATCTTCAAAATCCCAAATCACCATGACACTTCATGCAAGGAAGTGCTGAGGGGATGCACACACGTGGACCTTATGTGAGAGTTTTAACATATTTCAGAAGACTTCAGCGGGATTTTAGCACTTTAGGGGCGTCACATTATAGTGTAGAGTGTATTGTGTACATTGCGCACTATACCTTGGAGACGAAGAGAAGAGCCACCATGACGGTAAATGTTGCATGAAGACGACAGAAATTGATGATGAGAAGAGTGTCAGGGCCTGACAACTCTGCAGGAATCCTAGGTTGGAGAGAGAATAAAACAAAGAGCAAGCAAACCATGATGCATGGATAAGATGACATTCAAAGAGAACACTGCAATTGGAATGTGAAAGAAAGAACATGAGAAAGAGAGAGAGAGAGAGAGAGAGAGAGAGAGAGAGAGAGATATAGATAGAGAGAGAGAGAGAGAGAGAGGAGGGGAGAGAGGGAGAGGGAGAATGTATACAAAAACTAAATAAAGAGGGGAAGCTTAAATTAATGGAATATACATAAAGGGAGAGAAACGAGCAAGAATCGAGGAGAGAACAGAGAGAAAGAGAGAGAGAGAGAGAGAGAGAGAGAGAGGGAGAGAGAGAGAGAAGGGGGTGAGAGAGAAAGAGAAAGAAAAAGGTAATGAAAAAGAAAAAAAAAGAGGGAGAAATTGAGGGGAAAAAAGAGATATTAAATTTTCACACTAGTCTTGTCTATAAATCTGAGGACCCTTCACTTTTTTTTTCTTTAGATATTGCTTACTGCAAATATTTATGTTAAAATTGTCGGCAACTGTCGACAAAGGTGGTGCGACAGCCCTCTTCTTGGGTCACAATGGCTTGACTACGCACCTGATTGCATGCATAATATACCAAAGTATACAAAACTGAAAAGTTTGCTCCACTCACACAAATGAAACAATTCCTCCGAAAACACTGATAAGAGCTTCGTTGTATATTGAAACGCTGATGTACTTGGATTCGTTGAACGAAGATGGCGCTTTCCTGACCTTGAAGCACAGATACATTCCCCATGCCAGAAGGAGTAGTTCACCTGTTAATAATTTATCACAAAATGTGAAGACATACAATTTAGATCACTGAACATTTCAAGTCATAGTCAGGGGTTGCATAATCTGTTAAAGATAGGCCTACTATGTATTCAAGCTTTGAAAAGACAAATTCAACATCAGACTGAAAGGTTTTTAGAAAGGAATACTAGGTGCAGATAGGAGGTAACAACTGTTTTGTGTTACCTCTCGAATTACATATTTCTTTTATTTGAAAGCATTTCCTTATTCTTATAGAAAAATCGAGGTTAATTTTTTACTTTTTAGTAATTATTGACCATGATTTATTCAATAAACTTTCAGGAATGTTTACGTGATGTATGCCAAATTTATGAAAAAATCAACTACCTGTACGACCTTTTCAGAATGTTGAATAGCGAAAAAATGTAATAAGCCCCCAAAGTAGACCAAAATTCAAATATACAATACTCTCTAATGAAGAAAACAAACAGTCAATGAAACAAAATCTCAAAACATATGTCCAATAGTTGTCCCTAATCCCGACATTGGGACTTTATCTATATTTTGAAACAATTTGTGAGTAGTCTTATCATGAACTGAATTTTAAAAGGGTGATTATATTTTGTGCAAAGTATATGGCATGGTATGCCATTCTTCTTAAAAAAGTAAACCTTGTTTGTATATGGTTACCAAAATGTTAATATGAATGCAGAAGAAAAACTAAATCAAATCAAATCAAATCAAGTGAAAGTAAAATCTAACATACTTCCGGTGCTTTGATGAAAGCAACTACACTATACGATGGTTCGAAAGAAGGTAAGTATCAAAAAGTCAACCTTTCTGGGTTGGTTAATATTGGAAATTTCATAAAGCGTATGTCAGTGATTCTTAGTGACGGATAATCAAAAGAAGATTTCCTGCCGACTAAGTCATCCATTGCATACTCTGAAATGCATTCCTTTATCTCATAGCAACAAGAAGTAGCTTTTATTTGCTGCCTCTTCTGCAATTAGTAATTTTCCTCTTCTGCAGTTGACTCCTGTGAATAATGATTCGACCTTCGCTTCTGCCGGCAATTGCCAGTGGACGACACATTTTCGTCAAATGGCAACCGTTTCGCAGTTGTTTTCGTGTCTCCTCATGTATGGTAACACAGATATCTCAATGGAAAACTTACGTTAAAGATTTCCACAGTTGATGGCTGGAAGCCACTTTTTACAGCAAGTTTGTGATATTGTTGAAGACTGAAAGTCTTTAGTTTCCCTGATCAATAATCTAACGAAGGGGTGGGTGTGTGTGTGGTGGGGGGGGGGGAGCAATTAGTAGCATAGCGGGGAGGCACGTGCTTACAGAAACTGAATGGCGAAAAGAGAAAATGAAACGAAGCGCGGGGGGTGGGGGGGGGGGGGGGGGCGAGGGTAAGAAACATAGGAGAGAGGAAATTAAAGTATCTCCGGACCTTCCAATTTATCATTTAATTTACAACTTATTTACCGACTGAGACAGCCCGTGCCCCCCCCCCCCCGATGCCAGTTACACTCTTATTTTGACTCGGAATGGTATCAGCTGGGAGTCAACTCTATTCCGAGTTAAAGTGACTCGGATTTCTGAATTAATTTGACTCGGAATGGAGTTTGACTGGAATTTAGTCGATTCTCAGTTGACGCCACCCCATTTCTAGTCAAATAATTCGGAAATCTGAGTCACTTTAACTCGGAATAGAGTTGACTCCCAGCTGACTTCATTCCGCAGAAATTAGAGTGTACTCCTATAATGACTATATAGAACCATGCATTACTCTCTGCAATACTATGAAGAAAGTCATAAATTATTACATTTAATGTATAATTTCTATAATTTTCTTATTCATGCTTTTAAGTGTATAACTGTCAACAGACCTCGTTCGTGTTACATCCTCAGTAAGAGTGCTTGGTTGTGCATCAATACTGCCCTACGTTGACAAAAGGAAGCAAGTGACATATTAACCAAATTTGAGTTTTTTTTTATATTTTCATATTTTACGTAGTGTGCTCTTCCTCTCGGTCAAATTTTATGCATGAACACTCATCGTGCTAAGAGATATGTTAGAAAAGACATCACAGTCTTCCACTGACATCAGTGTAGATGGAAGATACATTTTGCTCTTTTACAGGAAATGTCACTTTTGTCACTTGCTTCCTTTGTCAAGGCAGTGCAGAATAAACCTGGCTGCTACGTCCATTCAATTGTCCACAATAGTTCCATTTCTCACCCTAAACATTCCTGGCCTATTTTTGTCGCATGCCTTTTTAAAAGGTTTTATTTGAGCGTTTAAAATCAATTATCGATCATACTCCTGGGGTGAATATTTAATAAATCATGAATACACAACGTGGTAAACATGATCATGTGTATTTGCAATTTTATATAATCATGACATGCTGTTATTACTTATTAGAACTCCTAATAACTCATTGGAATAAGAGAGAGAGAGAGATAGATAGGGAGAGAGAGAGAGAGAGAGAGATAGGGAGGGGAGATAATGAATAATGAATAATAATAATAATAATAATAGTAATAATAAGATAATAATAATAATAATAATAATAATAATAATAATAATAATAATAATAATAATAATAATAATAATAATAATAATAATAATAATAATAATAATAATAATAATAATAATAATAATAATAACCCTTATTTACCCAGGGTAGCCACTTCAGCTTTATCAGTTGATCTTCCGGCGGGCCCTGCATTACCCTTCTCCATTCTTAAATGCCGAGCGCCTGGCTAGAAGGCAGAAGGTCCAAGTAAGTCTTTGGTATGACTCGGACGGGGATCGAACCCACGACCTCCCGTTCATGAGGCGGACTCTCTATATTGAGCCAACATGCCCGGTCACAGTCACGTACGTAACTTTACTTAAAAAAAAAAACATTTTACTTCCCATTCCCAATATTGTTTACACAGGGCAGTTACTAAGGTTATATGTATTAGTATATGTGTATACAATTTTACAATCATATGCAAGTTACTTTTACTTCAAGACAGAATACTTGTAACTCACATTGGTACTGGCGACTTGCCATAGCTTTCTAAAGAAAATCATCTTAAATGACTGCACTATTACATTATTTCTACAAAAGTGCTCCAAGCCGTTAGTACGTATATAATCAGTGGAAAAAAAGTATTCATAAAACGACGCTTTTGAGTATAACGTTATTAACTGAACAAATATGAAACGGCACTGATGGAAATCGAATTTGAAGCTACAAGATTTAACCATGCTATTACTTTTTCCAGCTCGGAGTTGATTTTTTTTTTTGTATTTTGAAAATGATTGTCGAATCATCCAAAGTTTTTTTTTAATGGACTGTTCACAACCAAGCCGGCTATTGTGGTCAACCTAGGCAACACAGCATCTATAATCATTTTAAAATGCCATTTTACATTCTGTTGCTAACGCCATGATTTTGATATCCTCATTTCAGGGGCGTCTATAAGCCTTTCTGATTAGAGTTTGGTGACAATAATGTGTGTCGACAATTTAGCTGAAAGTTTCCAAATAGCAGAATAAAGAGTATAATGATGACGATGATGATGATGATGACGATGATGATAGTAGTAATAATAATAATAACAAAGAAAGAAAAAGAAAGAGAAAAGGGCCATGAGATTATCAAGATCGTGAAAGTGTGAATGAAAGCTGTAAGATTTTCATATGTACATGACATAATTATGGCGAAAGATCTCCAATTTGTGTTACGAGAGGAAGGAGGAGGGGGAGCAGGAAGAGGAGAAGAGGAAGAAGAAGAAAAAAAAAAAGAAAACGAAGGAGGAGAAGAAGGAGAAGAAAAAGAATTAGAAGAAGAAGAAGAAAAAAAAGTTAGAAGAAAAAGACAAAGGAAATGAAGATAGACATGAACATTGGAAATTTGCGGACAGATATTGCCGAGAGAAATTTTTAAGCGGTGGTATCACAGCAAACCACCCCCAGCGCCCCTCCCGCTTCGTTAATTCATTGGTACCAACTATCAATATGTATTAACGCAGTTTGATTACTCGTCTGAACAATGACGCAATGCCATTCATGCTAAATTATGATAAATTACGGTAGTTTATTGCACAAAGAGACACGATTAAAAGATCAAGTGCCAGACATTAATGTAACCTTGCTCAAAATGGCTATTATATGGTCATAATAATCAGCGATAACCTACCGCGACTAATAATCGTTCGCAGTTCCCACAATGTGGGCGGGTAGAAAAGACAAGTTAGGTTTAAACGTTCTGTATAGTATACAGAGCTTATTATGATGCGATATCACTTCTCAGTGGAGGTGCTTTAATGGAGCTTTGGAAAGTCATGGATCATTAATGAACCGGCTTATATGGCAACCGTTGCCAGCGCATAGTACATTTCAAAGGATAATCCTTTCAGGTAACCCATTCAAGGGCACTGGAAGTGGGGGCGGGAAGGGTGGTCGCCCCCGCCCCCAAACGAAAAAGTGGAGGGGCAAAACACACTTTCGCCCTTAAAGCCCCCCATAATAATCATAATTCAGCAGAAAAGGAGTAAAGGAATAAGGAGTTCAGTTCTACTTGATGCCCATTTTCTGGAAATGAAACGTGGTAACTTTATTCATTTATTTAAAAAAGATTTTACTAAGTGTTTCGGGCATGCAACCCCTCCCTCCCCCCCCCCATCCTGATGAAGATTGAGCTGTGTAACTCCCTCCGCACTGATGATTACACATAAGGACAAATGGAGGAACAATTAGGGTGTTTCTTAAAAAAGGTAAACCCGATGTTTCCAATAAATTATTCGAGCAGTAATCAATTGCTGATGAAACAGATGAATTTGTATGATTCATATCAAAGATCAATTTCTTCCACTTTGATATGATACTAAATATACTATGATATTGCAACGAATAAATTGATATTATTGAGCAATGCCCAAGGAAAAAGTTTGCACAAAGAAGTGATGAATAAATTGTAATTACATATGATTCAGTTACAATAAAACGGAAGAAACAAAGGATAAATGCAAAGAAAAGTGATCTTTCATGGTGTTTTATTCATCCATCAACATTTTCGCAGTTTTGAAGTGAGATTGGGGTCCATGATTTAGCCCCAAAGTCGTTCCACATGACCCCAGTCCTCCCCTGCCTGTCCTAGCAAATTGGAGCAAAGAAAGTATCAATGATTGGCCGTTCATGCATGGTGTTGATCACTACTCTCGTGCGCAAATCACAAACTGATGGTTTAAAATTTGTTATCAGGTTATAATTCGATTGTCCCTAATTTCATCATCGCATGTGGTGTCACCTCAAAGAGGAATAAATTGCCCTTTTTCATTGGTATATCATTGTATGATATGCTATGTTTATTTGATGTGATATTACCGGGGAAAGTAACTATTTATTTCTCCCTTACCCTTGTTCTCTGCCTTCTTTATTTCTCAACCTGCAAAATTAATGTAAACCCCCACACAGTGTCTTACTTTATTGATAATTATATAAGATTACTCTACCAACTTACATTTCAAGAGGGGCTTACCATTATAAGCCATATAGTTTTGCTTTCAATAATGTTCAAATTGTTATATTTGTTCAGTTTCCGTAATGTAACAAACTATAATAATAAATAATAAATACAGCATTTGTAATGCACCGTCGATCTAGTTAACTATTATAAGAAGTAAAAGAGATAAAGAAAGAGAGAGGAAGGAGGAAAATGCATATGTAAATAAACATGTGTGTATATCTAACAAATATTCAACTGAAATAAGATGTAAACATTATTTTTACAATATTGGTGTTTTCAGCTGTAGTATCCTCTGCTTTGCTAAATTGTTTGTCCTTTTGTATATATCGAACATGTAGAAATAAATCAATAAACTCAACTCAACTAAAAGTTGGGTTTCCTTTTCTTTTCTTTTTTTCTTTTAATAATAATAATAATAATATATATGATTTGTATGGCGCCAAATCCATAAGAATATCAAATGCTCTAGGCGCACTAGTGCAAAGTAGAGGTGAAAAAGAAGGAAAAGTATTTAGATTAAAAGTGCTGAAGACAAATAGAAGGGATAAATATCAATTGTAGGCCAAATTAAACATATAGGTTTTAAGATTAGATTTAAACATTTCAACAGAGCTACTATCTTTAATGGTTCGAGGAAGAGAATTCCATGCGGATGGCCCAGCATGGGCAAATGTACGTTCCCCCCACTTTGTTTTGATTTTAGGGATAACCATCAAACCAGAGTCTTGAGAACGAAGAGATCTAGAAGGGGCATATTGGTGTATCAAGGAGATGTTATAGAGAGGAGCGGATCCACGTGTACAGTGAAAGAGTAATAAAAGAATCTTAAAAATAACGCGTTGTTCAACAGGTAGCCAGTGTAGCGATTTCAGAACGGGTGTGATGTGGCTGTGCTTATTGATGAGGGTCACTATACGCGCAGCAGCATTCTGTAATTTTTGAAGTTTTGCAAGAGCATTTTGAGGTAAACCAAACATTAGGGCATTTCCGAAATCTAGTCGAGATGATATTAGAGCATGGGTGATTTTTTTCTGTGGCATTGCGGGTGAGGTATTTACGGATGAAGCCTAGGTTGCGTAAAGAAACACGGTGTATAATTACCTGCTTGGCCTGCGTAATTCCATGTATTCTCGGAACATTCGAAGTACTTCAGACCAGCTCGATTGTAATTCTGCTCTACTTTGGAAGGATTCAGGAAAGTCCATGCTGAGAGATAGACTACGAATATCGCCAAGAGGATACCGATGCGCAGAAAGAGATTGTTGTCCGTTATGCGCACAGGTTTGGCGCTTCGGACGGTGAAGACTTTAGTGATCCTGGAGAGGGAGAGAGAGAGAGAGAAAGAGAGGGAGAGAAAAACAAAAAGAAGGAAAGTAAAGGGGAAAAAAGGAGAGGGGCGGAGATTCAGAAAGAGATGATACTTCTCCGCATACCGTTTTTGCTTGATAATTTTGGTTTTCTTTGGCAACCATATCTTTTCCTATATAATTCGGTAATTTCAAACACGTAATAAATAACACTGATCAGCTGATGACTCATATCTCTTGATCGCCTTTCTGTCAAGAGCGATGACTGCCCATGAATTAAACATCCCCCAGAAAGTACATAACAAAGAACTAATACAGATTTTCACAAATCTTGATGCATATGACGTCGCCATTTCCCAATCAAGACAAAGGAACATTTCAAACAAAATAAAATCAATTTTCGTTGATCCTAAAAATTTCTTACCTCCATGTTTTAAAGAGCAGAGCACCATAGGCAAGGCAAAAACCAACGTATCTAAACCAAAGCAGCCCTTGACAAGAGACGACCCCTAGTGGAACGGCAACAAATACGATTGTCTGGAAGAGGAAGAAGTAGATCCGGAGACGGCGGGAGAAAGAAAGAAAGAAAGAGAGAGAGAGAGAGAGAGAGAGAGAGAGAGAGACGGGGATGGATAGATTATAGATAGGTAGATAGATAGATGATTGATAGATGGATAGAGAGATGATTGATAGATAGATAGATAGATAGATAGAGAGAGAGAGAGAGAGAGAGAGAGAGAGAGAGATTTAGAGGAGGTATGGAGACATACCAAGACAGAGAGACACAGAGGCACAGAGAATGGAAACACGAAGATGGAGGTACGAAAGAGAAAGAAAGAGTGAGAGAAAGAGAGAGGGAGAGGGAGAGAGAGAGAGAGTGCAAAAAGAGAGAAATTGCTTTATAGAAAGCATGCAGACAGACAGTGAGACAAAGAGACAAAGAGGGAGGAGGATTTGTTGGGAAAAGACGATATTAATGTTTTGATAATAATCCACATGTAAGAAGATTAAAATATTCATGCAATGATGATTATGAAAGAGTGAGGAATAATAATAAAAACAATAATAATATTCTGGATTTATATAGCGCTTAATACATCTCGGATGTCTTTTAGCGCTTTACATAGGGGGAAAAACTCCTACTTCAAACATTGTCAAATATTATTTCTTCTTCAATAAGCACCAATTTTTTGAAGATTTTAAATGAGGACTTAAAACCCACCCTTTTCGCCTTATTAATTCTAAGGAATTGTACTTACCTATCACTGTAGTATACGTTTCTTTTATATTATTTGTCAACATAAATATTAGTTGGTAATGATGTATTATGTTTTGATTCTGTATGAACAGCGCATAGACATGATAGAGGATTGTATACCTATTATGCACTTTATAAGTAGGGTCTTCTTATCAGCTTATTATTGTGTTCACGTCACAAAATACATGAAATATGACATACCGACAAAGTCCCCTCCCCCCCCCCCCCCCCTGCCGCCAGAATAAGTATAATCCGTCTGTCTGTTTCTGCAAGTAATCATCCATGGTTTATGTTCAGCATCTATCATTCGCTTCTGTGGTCCATTATACTTCAATTTATGAGGTATTATATAATTAAAATCGTCTCTACCCGCGTCATTACTCATCTATCTCCAACGTATTTACCTCGCAGTAGCAGAGACCCGAGCCTAGTAGAATGACATACAGAAGACCGGGACTGGCTGCTTTAAAGACCTAGGAAATTAAAACCAACACTTCTCATAAATTTACACATGAAAATGCCCTCCTGCATTAAGTTTTGAAATAAATGTTTGCACAGTTGATTGTGGCTCAGACAGGCATTTTCCTACGCTTGATAAATCTTGAAATAAATGAAAAATTAAAGTCTGCATTAATCCCAGACAACGAGGCTACCTTGAGTAAACAATATATCATAGTGCAATATCGTGATTAATATGAACTTGCTGAACACATCCAGCTTTCAGGCTAGAGAGTTCTCGTATGGATATATGACGTTTTTATGTGTCTGAATGCTCGTATATTGATACGTCGTATATCAAAACGATGGTTTGAACACTGTTTCGTTCGATTTCCGTACATTCATACAACGTATATTCGTGTCTGAATGCTCTCATATCAATACGTCGTATGAAAATACGATAACGCGATGTGTCTGAAAGCCCCCTCATAAGAACTTGACTATTTTCATCCTAAGGTTTTCGTCTGGCTAAACTCAAGCAATGCATATTAAAGATTGCATGTATATTAAAGATTGCATGTGTACTAAAGATTGCATGTATATTCTCCAGTAAAAAGAGATCCCGCTCTGCTACAGTTCTTTAAAGGATTTTTCTTTTCGTTATTATGGGTGCAGAAACGACTGGGGTCCGATCAATCCTGAGCGTTGACCAGACCGCACATTACATTACTGTGACCATGGTGACAACAACATATTACCCGAACTTCGCGATGGCTATACGTGTATACAGCCAGCAGGATAAGGAGGATGAGGCAGAGAGCGTTCACGGCGACGAAGCACCATCGGATGGCAACGTTGGGTTCGACCACGCATGGACTATCGTCGACGCATTCGTCACATCCAGTTTGGCAAGGCAGACAGTCAAAGGCACTGCAACGTTAAATAATGAAAAAAAAAAAAAGTTCAAAATCACAATGGCATGCAAGCACACAGGACTGATTTGCAATCATCTCTGTTTTAATTCAATTCGATTCGATTCTAGTATTCTTGCTTATGAAAGCTGGCTCCTGCATATATCTTGATTTCTTGACTCAACTCCGTTATTTTAATATTATCAAGGATATTATATTCTACTTTTTTTTGTATATCAGTTGTCACACTTTATTTGTATCAATTCTAATTTGTATCATTACCATGATTACTGTATCCAATGTTTGTATTTTATTTCTTAATAAATTCAGAAACTTCTGGGGGGGGGGGGGGAAATGCGCTCGTCAGCACTGTGCTAAGTCGGATTGCATAAATCTCGTGTTTGTTTCTGCTTCTTTTCTTGTTATCCTGAATAAACATATTCTAACGAAATGAATAAAACTATTAATGTTTTTTTTTATTTAATTTCGATCAGACAGAAGGGTCAGAGAGCAGGAGAGAGGAGTTTACGAGGCTCCCGGGTAAAAGGGAACCTCATCATAATTGTGTCCTTCTGGAGCCATGAAAAACAAATCCTCTTGTTAAAAATATGGAAAGACTAGAAAGGGAGAAAGCGAGATAGATAGATAGATAGATAGATAGATAGATAGACAGATAGACAGAGAGAGAGAGAGAGAGAAAGCGAGAGAGAGAGAGAGAGAGAAGTGGGGGTGGGTATATCGAAAAGCGACGGCAGCGCAAGGAAACAATAAGGGGAAAGAGTCATGCAGATAACAGCATTCGACAGAACTGGCTTACAATAAAGCTGCAGAACAGAATATAGGTCCAAAAATAGCTAGAAAGTAGAAAAGGGTAAAAAAAAGAGAGCATTTAATGATTCTGCTTAGACAGCAAGGAAGGCTTTCAATTCTGTGAAGGAGATAGAATTAACGCCCTTTTTGTTTTCAGCAGATGCCTTGGAAACAAAAGGAAATTGAGGGTATTGGGAAAGTTATGCTTGGAGACAAGCAATAACTATCATTGGGAAATCATACGACATATCAAATTAATTGAGAATTGCATGCATTTGGTGTAAATACATGCACTGCTTGAGTTGAAATCGAATAATACAGTGAGCAAACAAAGCGCAATAGTCCAGGCGAAACCAGTCACGAGCTAGTAATATTCCTTTAGTTGAAATCAATATACCATTCAAATACATAACACGTATCATATTTACCCTTAACATGCTTAATCAATGTGTGATTGAAATCCTAGACATGGGATGCGTATCCTAGTTACACTCATATTAAAATTTGATTCATCAAATTGAATGACGAAACATTAGAAAAAAAAAGAGCAAATGGTGACAATATTAAAACGTGTCCTTGATCTATAGAAATATATTCATAAACGTTTATAAAAGTGTTTCACGACCAAATGAACAAGAGAGAAGGAAAACCAAAACTCAAAACGTTTGTTTCAAAGAAATGGATTACCATCCACGGTCATTCAGGGGTATGCTGTACTTACAGTGGAAGGGGTCTCCCCTGGTTTGTTTTGTTTCGCTTTCCATTTTTTTTTCCTATTCGCTTTAGTTTCATTTATAAGAGATGTGAAGTTTCATGTTTATTAAACAAGGTCAGGTTATATCACACCTGTTAATTAAAATATATTATTTTCATGGCTTACGTACAGTGTACGTATTATGTTAATTGATATACCATTGCCATGATTGCCATTTTTGTTATTTTTTATCCGATCTACAATGTTTATTGATGTATGTAAGATTGTTTCACACGCACCCAATGGAAACCAGTCTTGTAACTGTTTGGGCTTTTTAACCGTGTGTAAATAAAGATATCAATCAATCAATCGATCAATCAATTTTTACCCGACAGGCGTCCAACGCATAATAATGTCCGGCACGGTAGTATAGAATGAAGACACATTTCATCATTATCTTTACTTATCCTTCAAAAATAAATTCTTTTGCATCCCTAACACATTGACTCATAAATTATACAGACTGTTCTATATATCATCTTGGAGTTATTTCTGGCACCAAGATAGTGACGGGTTTATCATGTTTATGTTTCAAAATGCCTTTTTTTTCACTTCAATTCGATTCAATTCAATTCAGCTCCGGTTTATCATATAAAATATACCAAGCAGTAGTTCGAGGACTGATAATGCAATGCTTACATAAAACAGGCAATTAACCAGAAATAATGATATACAATTAAAATCATTAAACAATTAAAATTGTTACAAAAATCATACATCAAACTATATTCATATTGTAATAAAATGATGATAATAAATACACTGAGATTCATAAACTATAGAAATTTACATGCATGTTCATTTGTTATTGTAATGTATTGCACTAAGTCTAGATACATAGTCAAATTTATATTAAATGAAAATTGTTCCATTATAAATATCTTATTAGAGCATTTATAAGATATATGTGTCTCTGTGAGCATAGCATATCATAATTGAGTTTTCACATTAGATTAAAAAACAAATTTGAAGGCTTACCTTTTACATGACTATGTAAGTGCTCTTTAGTTGACCCCATTATTACGAATCGTAATTGAAATCAACTTGCTAATGAATTTATTACTCCATTCATCTTAGCCCCCATTTATGCCAGCCGTTTTACCTCATCAGCTCGTTATTCCGAAGGTTCGTTATTCCGAAGGTTCGTTTTTCCGAAGGTTCATTATTCCGAAGATTCGTTAGTCCGAAAACGAAATAAGGTTCGTTAGTCCGAAAATGAAATAGGGTTCGTTAGTTCGTTCGTTATTTTCGGACTAACGAACCTTATTTCATTTTCGGACTATCATACTTTCGGAATAACAAACCTTATTTCATTTTCGGACTATCGAACCTTCGGAATAACGAACCTTATTTCATTTTCGGATTAACGAACATTCGGAATCACGAACCTAATTTTATTTTTTGGACTAACGAACCTTCGGAATAACGCAACAAATGTTCGGATTAACGAACCCTTTTTCATTTTTTGACTAACAAACATCCACGTATACCCAATTTGCGTGTTTCGGAATAACGAACCTTAGAAATAACGAACCTCCGGAATAACGAACCTTCTGAATAACGAACCCTCGGAATAACGAACACCACCCATTACGGTTGATCCAAACTGAATACACTAATGAAATGTAAAGTTTAATTTGATCTTATTCTTCATTGCATGCCAACCATCTAAGCTGACATAAATTAAATAGATTTATTAATGCAGGGCTTGATAATAGGCAAACCATCTCACTTCATAATAGGGAGTGAAATGTACAATTCAATTTGATCTTAATCCCGACCACCGGCGAAATCCGTTTCGAGGAGGGGGGGGGGGGGGAATGATCGAATTCCCCCCCCCCCCCGAAATTTCTAGCGCGAACTCCCATACGAGTACTTTTTGTTTTTCGTGATTTTTTATTGCGGTAACTTTCTTTCAATTCAAATTTCTTTAAATTAACTATTTTACAAATTGAATCATTTTTTCACAAATGACAGTTTTATCTAACATTCCACTTGAATGTATACATTAACATTTATAAACGACTATGCCAGCATAATATTTACAAAAAGTATACGCAAATAAAATATGTCTATCAATTATGCTTTAAAGCTGTTACCATAGTTGATATGATTTTTTTTGTAATGTAAAAGGAATTTAACATACATAAACACCCTCACCCACCCACACACACATCCACACACATTCGTATTCTCCCATCTTATCTCTGGATTTTAACAGCATTTCAAAATAAAAATTTTATTACTATAACTGTTGTAAGCGATAGATTTATCAAAAAGTTCAACAACTGACTGATCAAAATATTGTTTCTCCTTTGAAAAGTGGGGGTATAGCAATGTACGCTCCTCCCCCTCTCTCGTTTAAACGTAATCTTAAAAAGTATTTGACAGATGAATACCGTCTAAGCTAAACAATAGTAGAGTAACACTTGATTTTTCTCTTCTAATTGTGTTTAATTCATATCCTTTTCTATGCTCAATTGCTCATTGCTGTTTGATATTGTTTTTACAACATATTTCATCTCCTTTCTTTGATAAACAGAATTAGAATCGAATTTTATATTTACTTTTCTTTTTACAAATAACTTAATTCATATATTGTTTCGATTTATGTCATATGCTGGGAGCCAGCGTCTTTAAGACCTTTTCATTGTCTTCTTGTTGGTTCCCTCCACAATGATATTATATATATTTTCTTCCTTTTCATTTTGATGTTCTTTTTTAAACTTTTGTTTGTATTTTGTTTATGTTTGTTTTTATATTGCTGTGGAAATAAGTGAATTGAATTGAATTGAAAAGTGTTTTTTTTTTTCTGGGGGGGGGGGGGGGATAACCCCACCCCCGGGATTTACGCCGACTGGACTCCAACCATCAAACCTCATCGCTGTTCATCCTATTTGTGTTTATTTCATGCTCCAACTCCTGTTAACACTGGGAGTGCCGATGGAAATAGGTTATCATTCCTCGTAAACTAGATCTCGATCATCATGCGTGATAAACAGATTGCCCCCAAAATTCAATACCGGCAGTTTCAACAGCTCGATGAGCAATCCTCTGCGCTAATCATGGATAAATTATTGACAGTGGCATAACTAAATGGGAGGGGGCGGCACGTATCCCCAATATCATAAAAGATGTAGAAAGCGAAGAAGAAATAAAAGAAATATGAACAAAAGAAAACATAAAAGAAGGCGACGCTACGACTCCTTCCGCACAGTCATTTAGAGAAGCAAGGTGCCTTGAAATGCCAACCATTACGAAGGAACTTGTCCATGTTGTCCGTTCTACCAAGTAACTCCTTGGTTCTACACAAAATACGAATCGCGCTCATAGGACCGCAATGTATCACTGTCACTAAAAGGGAACTTTGTAATATTACCTAAGGGGCAAAACCCCATTTTCGGCGTTTTGAGACATGGGATGTTGTAAAAGGTTATTGGGTGTCTATGTTTTCGGGGGATCATCCTGCAAAACTTCAAGGTGGACTACCTTAACTTACGCTGCTGTTAAAAACAAAACAAAACAAAATATGGCGACCATTTTCCAAAAAGGTCGCCATGTCTAGTACTGCTGAATAGTTGTGATCATAACCTTTTTGTTATATAAAACATCTAATCACCAGGCATTATATTGAAGGGAAGACATCATACTGAAGGGAATTTAATTTCCTGCACAATGTTGTTACCCTTGCTGATGATTTGCATAACATTTTGTGATATATGTGAAATTTTACGATTTTTTCCGCAGTGGACATTAACCCGAAAGATATATTTCGGCATATTTCAAAAGCCCTCCAGTGATTTTGAACTTTCTCACAAATTGCCTATATTCATGGTCAAAATATGGAAATTACAAGTTCATTGCTTATAAAACAAAGAAAGAAAGAAAAAAAAAACAAGAGCAGAGCAATGGTGGTGGTGGGGGGGGGGGGGAGGGGGGATAGCTTCGCTAGATGTGAGTGCTGGGTGTGATACCCACGGATGAGAAAAAAAAAAGAAGAATTGGGCAAATTTTACTTTCATGCGCTCCCTGGGATGTCTTCGAATTCCTATGCTGCTTGCTTGTTCTTTTTGTTTGTTCACAACATAGGTACATGGTCCTTGCTTTTTTGGGGAAAATACGAACACCCAATGACTTTTATTTTGCCTTGAAACCTAAAATTGCAAATACCTTGTACGACATTTTTCCATTCAAAAGGGGATGCCTACGCCCCTGCCCAAACCATTCCATTTCAGTACTTGGGATTTTAAAGCTTTGATATCTTTTGAATCGAAGTCACGTGATCTTTGATTTCTTGTTGGGGATTCCCACTTTTTTTGACCATATACCACTGATCTTTGATATAGTCCATTATAGTTTATTGACATACGCCATAGATTGCTAGGCCCAAAAAGCAACAGCAACAACAACGGCTTAGGCGTGGGGGAGGGGGACATAAACATGTCACAGAAGGAGCAATAATTAGTTTCTGTATGCACGTCATCAGTTGCTAGGCACATTTGTTTTTATCTGCAAAAATATCTCAATAATTTCAAGTTAGTCCTCCGGGAAGTTGTGCAAAATGATCTCCTGAACACATTGACACCAATCAACCTTTTTACAACATTCCATGTCTCTAAAACCTGTGCTTGATTTATGACATGTCGCGTTTCATAGAAGATAATCGTACTAGGAGTCATTAATGTACCTGTCGTATTCATTCTGCAGACCGTAGGCCTTCTTATTGTACTCCTCTTCAATGGTTCTTCCAAAA
>CM057158.1:23746796-23759296 GCA_029962745.1 Echinometra lucunter
GGAAATGGAAATAAATTAAATGACACTTTTGTCATATTAGGGATGTGAATTATAACCTAGAAAGACTTACAACTTACACATAATTAAAAAGAAAAGAAAAGAAAAGAAAAGAAAAGAAAAGAAAAGTAAAGAAGGAACTCTCGATCTCGGAAGATTATTACATGTTGTTATTATTATTATTATTATTATTATTATTATTATTATTATAATTATTATTATTATTATTATTATTATTTATTATTATTATTATCATCATTATTATTATTACTATTACTATGATCATTATTATTATTATTATAATTATTATTATTATTATTATTTATTATTATTATTATCATTATCATTATTATTATTACTATTACTATGATCATTATTATTATTATTATTATTATTATTATTATCATTATTATTATCATTATTCTTATTATTACTACTATTATTATTATTATTACTATTATTATCATTACTATTATATCATCACCATGTCTTTATTATTATTATCATTAACATTATTTCATTATCATTATTGCCATATTACTGTTATAATTATCATAATGATATTATTATAATTGTTATCAATATCGTCATCACATTCATTTCTAATACTACTACTACTACGACGACGACGACGACTACTACTACTACTACTACTACTACTACTAGGCCTACTACTACTTCTACTACTGCAACTGCTAGTACCATTACTATTACACCATAATTTAAGATATTGTATAATAATATTTACCACTTTTCCTATTACCAATACAAGGCCTAACTTTGCAAAAGCAGGGATGTGGAACAGGGAAGGAGAGCCTTGACCCTGCAATATAATTAGCATTTACCCTTCTATACTCCTAACACGCCTCTAGCCCTCTACCTCTAAATTATCCGCGCCATTCTGTATCATTCTCTCTATATCTGAATAACTCATTCCGACACTCCCCTAATTTCCGCAACAGAAGCCTTCTAAATACTTGATTCTGAATTAATCAAAGTGCAATGTAGTGGAAAGATCTGTAACCTAAAGTTGGCATATTCCAAGCCTTTCGATAATAAGAGATAATGGATTAACGGGGCGTTCGGAGGTCACTACATTGGTCACGTGGCAGACATGACGTCATCGGTACAGACGAGGAAGGACATCGTAGATTTAGCTCTCTATAAATGAAATATATATTTCATTTATGATATCAACCGACTGATTTTTTGTAGAAGAATGTGTTTATTTGTTCATTTGGACATCGGAAAAAAGAAATTTGATAACGATTCTACATTTGTTGAAGAAGAGTGTGTTTATTTGCTTATTCATAATGATTTGGAATTGGACGTTTTTAACACGTTTAATAAACGTTCAACAAAAAAATAGGTCAGAAAAAAACCGTTCTGTACACGTTAGGTACCGGACGTTTGATTTTGTAACGTCCGATAACGTTTTACAAACGTTTTGTAAAGGACGTTTCATTTTGTAACGTCCATTGACGTTTTAAAAACGTTTTCCCCCAAAACTGTGCTTTGTGGTAAATGCTAAGTCCAAACTTTGACGTTATATGTACGTTTTAAAAACGCCCGTTATAGACGAAGACGTACGGAACCTCAAAAAAACTTTGAGGAAACGTTCTGAAAACGTTGTGTTTGCTGGGTAGCTGGTAAGGGAGAGGCCCGACAGCACACGCTCCCAACCCGAGGAGAAAAGAAAAAAATAGAAAGAAAGAAAGAAGGAAAGAAATAAAGAAAAGATAAGGGGAGGAGGAAAGAAATGTGAGAAGACGACGAACGACCCGTCCCATGTTCTCATTAGAGCAGTTCCAGCGTTACGGACATTACATTTCGGACGATTTTTGCAACTTCAAAAGGTCGTGAAGATAAAACCACTTTATTATGCAGGACTGATAAGATGCAATCACGCAAAAAAAAAAAAAAAAAAAAAAATCCTTGATCATTAGCAGTGAAAGTTTCAGTTCATATCAGCACATTCTGTGGTAGTTACGGTAAGCTATGTTTTCGTTACGGACATTACATTTGTTGGACAAGAAAAGTAATGTCCGTAATGAAACACAACATGCCATAACTACCACATGCTGTACTGAAATGGACTGAAACTTTCACTATCTATAATCAAGGGTGTTTTGTGCATGATTCCATCATATAGTTCCGAATAAAAAAGTGGTTTTTATCTTAATGACCTTTTGAAGTTGAAAAGTGTAATGTCCGTAACGCATGAAACTGCCCATTTTATTTATAAAAAAAGGTAAAAGGAAGATCTGTCCCCTCCCCCCCCCCCGCATGATGCCAATTTCTTCTCAATTCCTGACCCCAATGATGGCATTTCATCTGAAGAAAACCATGGAAACCTTCATCGGGTAAGGTTTTTTTTACATTTTCAGTAGAGGAATGCAAAAGGAAATATAATTATTCCAACAAATGTGATGTCGCAGTGACATGAAAATAAATTGCAAAGGAAAGAAATGAAAGCACATGAAAGGATCAATTAAAAACAAATGCAAATTAAAACTGGATTCTAATTCTAAAAAAAGAGAAAAATAATGCACTTCGTTATGATTATCATCTCAATTTACCTGCGTTGTGTTCTTGCAGCGATGTGTGCCGACAAATGGATCAAAGATTTCGCCGTCCGCACTGTTTTCTGTATCATTTGAAGGGCACTGGTATATATCGAGTTGGTCCAGCGAAATGTCGATGGTCGTCACACCCCTGAAATGCAAATAAAGGACAGTTTCATTGAGATGTTATTCATTACGACCTCCCTATCAGACGCCATCTACAGAATGCTTTTTTTTTGTTACGAAATGAATGCATCAAATACATTTCGTACAAGATAGATTTCGTCTTCCTTATTATTTTGTAACAAAATAAGATTCCGTTACAAGATATTCTATTTTGTTACAAATAAAATTGGTCTTACATTCTTCGTTACAAAATGACGTATTGCAATCTATTTTGTAACAAAATGGATTGTTGTTCATGACTTCTGTTACAAAATTGAGTTTTGAGTGACCTTTGTGACATAATTTGAAGAGGGGAATTGGCTCAGTCGGTAAACGCGTCTGCCTATCGGACCAAAGACTGTGGGTTTGAATCCACCCCGGGAGGATGACTTTTGTTTATTTTATTTTTTCCACACATGGGCTGGATTGCCCTCCTCAGGCGAAGGCTGTTCTGAGGGGTCCAGGACTGGTGCCGTGCGTTATGTGTTAACGTGCCTCTCCACTGTTCACAGACATAGAGTATGTTACAATGGAAAACACTCCGTCCCTCAGATAGGTCGTCAAATGGAGGCCCCGTGTAGAGGAGAGTAACCACCTTTGCACATTAAGAACCCACTACATTTTTTGAAGAGTAGGGGAAAATCTCGGTACAGTGGTACACTTGCATATCCCAAATCGATTATACCACGTATACCTGGAGGGTGGACCTGAGGGTGGCAGTGATTAAGTTCGCCCTTCCCCCTCCCAGGCGTACGTGACACCGAACACTAAATGATGATGACAATAATGATGAAGATACTACTACTACTACTACTACTACTACTACTACTACTACCACCACCACCACCACCACCACTACTACCACTACTACTACTACTACTACTACTACTACTACTACTACTACCACCACCACCACCACCACCACTACTACCACTACTACTACTACTACCACCACCACCACCACCACCACCACCACCCACTACTACCACTACTACTACCACTACTACTACTACTACTACTTCTACCACCACCACCACCACCACCACTACTACCACTACTACTACTACTACTACTACTACCACTACTACTACTACTACTACTACCACTACTAATGATAATGATAATAATACTAATAATAATAGTAATAATAAAGCTGCTGCTGCTGCTGCTGCTGCTACTACTACTACTACTACTACTACTACTACTACTACCACTACTACTACTACTACTACTGCTACTACTACTACTACTACTACTACTACCACTACTACTACTACTACTACTACTAATTGTGTATATTTCTACCGAAAATATGAGTTTACAGATGGTGTCTCATACCTCCTACCACTATCATGACTATAACTAAAGAGAGTAAATATCAGGGCATGTCCAAACTATTTGTCCTATATCATACGTTACGGACCACAGCTAAGAATCGAGTGTACCTGATAAGGGCGATTTAAAAGCCCTACTTCTACTACTCTTACTAATTTGAAATTACCATGCAAGCGCTTTGCAATGAATACGCCCCTACAAACCTCTTGGTAATGAGTGTTTTTTTTTTCTCAAAAATAATCACATAACAAATCAAACAATTATGATCGCATGCATTTGAAATTACCCTCGCTGACGAAATTGTAAAAGGTGAGCCCCATCTATATTACTAATTATTCATCATGCGGGTGACATCGTGCAACGCTCTTTTGAAAGGTGCGGCATTAACGTTACGGATTGATAAAATTGACATCGGTCGTTATCAATCATACACTCCCAAATCGGGAATGCCCTTGCATTTTCTTTATCTTCAGGTCGGACTGATAATGAAAATAATGATGTCAAAATGTATAGTGCAATACCAACTACAACAAGGATATGTGAGCTTCTCACGGTGATTCTAAAAAGCATGAGGAGAGAAAAACACAGAGAAGGAAACGAGAGAGAGAGAGAGAGAGAGAGAGAGAGAGAGAGAGAGAGAGAGAGGGGGAGGGAGGGAGGGAGGGAGAGAGGGAGGGAGATATGGGGGGGGGAGGCTCCGCAAAAGGAAGGAAAGGAAGGAAGGAGACAGAAAAAAGAGTGAGCGATAGAAAATGGGGTGGAAGTCAGTTCATTTTTTATGGTGTCTAAGCTCTGTCAAACACACACACAAACACATTTGAGTAATAAGAGAGCAAGAGAGAGGAAAGAGGAAGAGAGAGAGAGAATGGGGGGGGGGAATAGTGGTGAGAAGAGAAATAAAGAGAGGGTGTGGATAGATGAAATTGAAAGAAAGCTAAGCTTTCCCTTTCACTGATGCACTCTACAAAAATGTACAAGTATTATATCTGATCTTTCATACATTTCTGGAAATAACCGCTTCGCTGTATATCAAAGTGATTCATGTTTGCATTTATTACCAATATTTACATCAACGGAAGACAAGCAAGACAAGAACACTAACAGCTTCGGTCAATATCGATTCACACAGTCATCTTCGTATTTTCTCCACTGTGTTTGTTCATTTCTGAAGTCTGTCGACGAGTTGGTCAGTCAGGATGTATTTGCTGTAAGGCTTTTATCGGTAACATGACATTCGAATGCGATTGCTGTGACGTCAAATGGTATGAACCATATCGGTTCAGACAACATGGCTAATTTTCTTTGAGTTTACTTAAGCCAGAAAAAAAGATGTCGAGGGTCGTATGACACAATCATGCTCCGACGACTGATCCGCGGAATAAGTCGTTTTTCTCCACCAGCCAAATTCCTAACTTCATCACTAAAAATCTCAACCCTAGCAGGGCTCTATATACGTAGAGTTGCGTAGTGCGGCGTACAGACTACGCCGAGCTTACGCTGCACTGTGCCTACGCTGACCGCCGTGGCAATACGCCGAGGGACGCCAAACATTAAAAATCTTTAAATTTTGGCGTACTTTCCGAGTATATATTACTAGACGCAGAAAGAACGTAGTGTTTACGTAAGCCTATGCAACACTACGCTACTGTATGCCATGCCTACGCAATTATAGTACGCTACCCTGGGGTCTGCGCTGGATCCAAGGTTTTATCCACACACTTGTCTTCTTCTCCTTCTTCTCATTCTTGCGATAGATTGCTTTCTCATCTGTTCCTTTTCGTCTGTTCTTTTTCATCTCCCAAGCATTCATGTTCTGCCACATTGTGTTTCCAGGGCATCCAGATACTGGGGAATCGAAAGCCAAACTACGCAGGGACTACGCCTATCCTGCAGTAATATATCTTCATGAGTAGGCAGCCTAATTTAGGCGAACTCTGTACGCCGCATAACGCAACTCTACGCAGGCCCGGTGTGAAAGAGGCTTTAAAAGACGTTTCACACCTGCGTAGAGCTGCGTACCGAGTACGCCGAAATAGGCTGCGTACTCATAAATGCTGCGCAAAGCATCGGTGTAATCGGAAAGAGAAAGAAACAAGCTGCTGCTTGAATGAGAAGTTTGGATTTTTCGTCGGACTGGCGTAGGGTAGCATAATCTTGCTTTTATGCATGGCTTACAATAGCGTAGTGTTGCGTAGACTTGGTAGGATGTGTAGGATGGCCGGCGTAGGCACAGCGTAAGCTCTGTGTAGTCGCTTCGCAACTCTACCCTAAAGGGGGTTTCACACTGGGCCTTGTGTAGAGATGCGTACCTACGTCGGCCTACGCAACAATGCATTTTTGTCGTCGTCGGTCGCCGAGGGACGCCGAGAGACGCAAAGGGGTACGAGAGATGGACGCAAAAAAATAAACATGTTTAATTTTTTCGCATATTCTCAGCGTAGAGCGGAACACAGTTTTTACGCAGGTCTACGCAACAATACGCTACTGTACACCATTCCTACGCAAATCCAAGCAACACTGTACGCTGCGCCTATGCAAGAGTATGCTACTCTACGCCAGTCCGACGAAAAATCCACTCCTCTTCTCATCCTTGCCAGAGCTAATTGATTCCTTCTCTTTCCGACTACGCCGATCCTGCGAGCAGCATTTATAAGTACGCAGCCTATTTCGGCGTATTCGGTACGCAACACTACGCAAATCTACGCAGGCTCGGTGTGAAACCCCCTTAAAGGAGGTTTCACACCGGGCCTACGTAGAGTTGCGTAATGTTGCGTACCGACGCCGAAATTAGGCTGCGCACCCATGAAAAAGGTGTTAAGTGGGTACTTTACCAGGTAGGATGCGAAAGTCATATGTTTAGCATTGTGAGCGCTTATAAAATGGAGCCTGGCTGGAATACTCCCTCGGGAGTGGAGAAGGTGCATACATCATGTGCGGGCAAGCGGCAAGCCTGAATCCGATGATCGGGGTAATAATATTTCTGTGAAGCACTTAGACACATCTCAGAGAAATGATTTAGGCTCTATATAAATGCACAATATTATTATCATTATTACTTACTACGCTTTCAATACAATACAGATATTAATGAACGATCTATGAGATTCAGTGTGAATTGAACGCTGACCATTCAACATGTTCAACGCGCTATAAAACAATGCCATTTGGACTAATTCACAGCTAATTCGTCGAAATCGTCCGTTTATAGACCAGTGATACTTGATTTGATTTGCTTTGATTTATTTTTCTTCTGCATTCATATAAACATTTGGTAACATAATATTCAAACAAAAAAATACCTTTTTTCACAATAAATCATAAATACATAATTATACGTAACAATCATTTTTCAAAAAAAAAAAGATAAATTGTCAAATTACTGTAATTCATTAAACATAAAATCATTTGCGGAAGAAGGATTGCCATTATAAACAATATGCTTGAAAATATGGCAACCCCAACATGCTTGAGATAAACATGCAACGGGCACAAACTTTCAAGTCATTTTTTACTAAAAAAAATTTACAAAATTTTACCTAGTATGCACCAGATCCTTCAATTTCAATTTTAAAAAATGCAAAAGCACTCTTTTGACCAGCTCGGTTGCTTCGCTCCCTCGCTTGCGTGTTTCTTCGAACATTTGACGTATTCTTCCCCCCCCCCCCCGAAACAATATTTTTGCGTACGGCCTTGTAATCCGAACATCGTTTGTATGGGCAGTACATTAGGCTTTAGAAATTGCACTTGAGTTGATTTTTCGAAAGTAGTTTTATCGTGTTAAAACAAAAACAAAAAACGAAACCAGTTCTAGCTAGAAACAGACGAGAGCTTCTAAGTACGTTGAACAAAAAAAAAAACACAAAAAAAAAAAAAACAGAAGAAGAAAAAAAAAAACCAAACAGACAAACGAACAAACAAAAAACACGCTCTGGGTATCTATAGCACTATTTGTTATTATCAATATCTTCCACAAAGTACAAAGCCTTCTGGACGCTCCCCCAGGAATTTACTTCGGGCATTCACTGCTGGTAATTCACTCCGTTTCTTTCAATATAATCATTGATAGTGCTCTATATGGCAATTAGTTTCCATATCATTCTACCGGTTAATTCCAATACCACATTTAATCAGCCATTATAATCAGATAATTACGGGTTTTTCAAAGGATTTTTTAAATTGAGATATCGAATTCATTACTCGGGTACAATCTTGCCGCTCTAGTTAGCAATGTATGCGATCGAAGCTGCTTTTGGCCTCTTACGTACGCTTAATGTTCTATCAATACAAAAATGTGCCATTTCGAGGGGAATTTGCAATGAAAATACCTGAAGGCAGTGTTCGCTGAGTTCTGTCGCCTTAATTAATGAATTCTATATCCTGTATTTTATGATGGTTATTCATGACTAGCACCTTCTTCTTGTTCTTACAAAGAGCCTCAGTCTTGATTTGGGTATTTTGGTCATGTTGGTATTGCTCTTCAAGAGTTCAAGAGTTCAAGAGAGTTTATTTTTTTCATTTCCAAAAAAACAAATAACAAATTTTGAAAAAAATCAAACATACACAACTATTCATATATATATTATATATATATATATATATATTTTTTTTTTTTTACAATGACATGATACGTTTACATAATTTGAAATATGAAACAAAGTAAATCTACAATACGGTATAAGCTCTTATGGAAATGGAGGGATCCACTTGCTTGTAGAGTGTGGATCCCTCAAATAAATATAGTAAACATAACTTATGTTCATTTTTTGAATGAAATATATATATATATATTAAAAAAAGGAGAAGACAACACATTAAATGCAAATTTACTATTGACATTTCTATTTCATTTCTTTTTTTCCCCAAAAAATAAATCAATGTGAATACATACAATGTATATACTTCCAGGGGCCCTGACTGTTCAACAACAAAAACAGCAGTAATGATGATAACAATGATGATAATAATAATAATGATGATGATGATAATTATGATAATTATAATGATTTTATAAAATCAATAACAACTGGTTTATTCATTTTCATAAAACTCATCAAACCTGCCACTAACAGTTAAAATGGTTCACTTTACACTCTTATTTCTGCGGAGTCAAAATTGACACGAAATGGAGTCAGCGAGGAGTCAACTCTGATCGGAGTTAAAATGACTTGGATTCCGAAGTTATTTGAATGGGAATCGAGTTACTTTGACACGAATTTAGTGGATTCTCAGATGACGCCACTTTATTCCGAATCTCAACTTTCATTCGACTTGTCGAACACCTCGATTAGGCCTATTTCTCAAGGGTTTTCGTTCTATTTTACTTCCAGTTTTAGAATGGAGTGAATGGAAAACCATTTATCAATGTACAAACTTCGAACTTCTCAACTGCTCAACCGCAGTGGTCAATTGCAAAATTTCCTGGGTATAGGGAATAGAAATTGTGTTTGGTACGGTTTAAAAAAAAAAAAAGGCCGCTTGGTCGCTTCGCTCCCTCGATTATTCAACTAAGTATAGACAGGTTTATGCACTTGGGGGGGGGGGGCAACTTAATTGTTTGTCCAGGGCGCCATAATCTCTAGATACGCCACTGAGTATTTGGGACTTGCGTTTTTATTTTTTTTCCTTGAATGGCTTGTGGTCTAATGGGATGTTTATATTGCAGATGAGTTACAGTATCATAAAAAAGTATGGTATTTTTTAATGTTAGTATCATATTACGGGTACTAAGTTGTGCAATGCACCCTTGACTATTTTTGATAATCCAAAATTCGTCTTTTTATATATAACAAAGATTAACGCGGCTGGCAGACTGAAATACTCTGATCCCCATGGAAATGACACGTTGTTGATAAACAGTGTTCGATTAATAATTGAAATCCACCATCTCTCGAATATTTCACCGGAGTCAATTAGTCAAAAGATTATGTTTCAAAACCATTATTTGGCTGGGAATGAGATGAGGAAAAGGGAATAGAAAGAGATGGGAAGAAAGGAAGAGAGAGAGAGATGGAGAGAGAGAGAGAGAAAGAGAGAGGGGGGGATCTGAGAGAGGGAAGAGAAAGTGTGAGAGAGAGAGTACTGAAGGCGTGGGAAGTTTTCGTAAAAGATTCAGAAATTATGTCCATAAAAATGGCCCAAAGAAATGCTATAGAAAAACATTAATTCCAATCCGCAGGATGGAGTGGTGCAGCTAGGATCGTGAAAGCTATTCCATGTTTTTGTTGTAAAAGAGCGAACCGATTTTTAATAAACTCACTCCCTTCCAGTCGCTTCGATCATGCCGATCATGACCAACACCGCATTAAAATTAGCATGATTAGAAGCTAAGAATGCGAATCTTTTTCGCTAAAAAACACAGTTCTGTTGGATTTTATTTAAAAAAAAAAGAATGCCTAATTCCTCATGGTCGAAAAACTACATCGTTTATTATTGAGTATTTGGCGGTCACCTGAAAGGGGAAAACCGGGTCTCTCCTCCCGATATAACTAATTTTGATGTGCTGGTGTACCACTACACCGAGGTTTCCCTCTACTCTTAATTCTTCGCATATTGCAGTGGGTTCTTAACGTGCAAAGGTGGCGAGTCTTCTCCACAGGAGTGTTTTCTATTGAAACAGCCTGCGTCTATTAAACGGGGGTGGGGTGGGGGGGGGGGGCACGTAACATACAATGCAGGCTCAGTCTTCCGCCGTCATTGGCTTTGAACCTGTTGCGCTTGGAACCCACGATATCTGGTTCGACGGACAGACACTTTTACCGTTTGAGCCAACTCTCCCCTGAAGCATAGTTTTCATGGGCACGCAAACGTTTCGACAAAATGGCAAAATCAAACAATCGCATTTTATGCGCCGAAAGCTCGCCAAACTTGCGATGAGGTTCGGAAGATTCGTCAATTCTTCACGGGATGCGAAGAAATTTCAAACTTTTTAAAAATTCGGCCCAACTGAAAACGAACAATAAATTGGCGACACAGGTTGAAAGAAGCAACGCATTCCGCAGCACTGTTCTGCGTATAACATGACTGGAATCCATAATGTATAAGTTCAACAGGGCCGTGTTCTGAGCGTAATTGATTGTTATAATGCGGTGTGGATCGTCAGCAGAGGCGACTTCAGGGGCGTCGCTAGAGGGGGGGTGTCTTGTCGGCAAAATCGCGATCGCTGTCGGCAAAAAAGAGAGAGAGAGAGAGAGAGAGAGAAAGGAGAGGGAAGAGGAAGGAGGGAAAAATAAAAAAGAAAGATGAGTAGGTGCCCAAATAGAGTCATATTCGGCTTATTTGCTTGTGCATTTTGACGACGAAATAACACAAAAGGGAGCCTATTTTTCCACGCTCGCTGCGCTCGCTCGTATTATATTAAGATACAGGATGTTTTCGGAAAGCAAACACATTTGCCAAGTGAAATAAACAAATATATAATTTAGATATTTTGGGGCCCATCATGTATTTTGTTGAAGAATTATCACCTCTATACCATAAAAAAAGAGTAAATATATTTTTCCTCGCTCGCTGTGCTCGCTCGTATAATATTTAGATACAGGATGGTCTTTGAAAGCAAATAGATTAGGTAGGAGAGGTGACCAAATATATCACAATAGGTATCTTAAAGGCCCATCGTGTATTTTGATGAAGAACTTTCACTTCTACCATGAAAAGGAGTATTTTTCCTGGCTCGCTACGCTCGCTTGTACAATATTCAGATACAAGATGGATTTGGGAAAGCAAACAAATTCGGCAAGCGAGGCCCATCATGTACTTTGATGAAGAGTTATCACCTACCATAAAAAGAGTATATATATTTTTCCTCGCTCGCTGCGCTCGCTCGTATGATATTTAGATACAGGATGGTCTTTGAAAGCAAATAAATTAGGTAAGAGAGGTGACCAAAATATCAAAATAGATATCTTAAAGGCCCATTATGTATTTTGATGAAGAACTTTCACTTCTACCATGAACAGGATTATATGATAAGGACTATATAGATTTTTTCCTCGCTCGCTGTGCTCGCTCGTATAATATTACGATTTAGGATGGTCTTTGAAAGCGAATGAATCATGTGAGAGAGGTGACCAAATATATGATTTAGATATCTTTAAGCCCATCATGTAGTTTGATGAAGAACTATCACTTCTACGAAAGAGAGTGTATATTTTTCCTCGCTCGCTGCGCTCGCTCGTATTATATTTAGATATAGAATGTTTTCGGAAAGCTAACACATTCAGCAAGTGAGGTGAACAAATATAATTTAGAAGGATAACAGAGGCACACAATTGAACATGCCTCGTGGGCTTTATACAGTTGAATTTGTCGACGTTGGTCGTCGGCAATCGGAGGCATAATTTGTCGGCAATCTGGCCTCTACACCCCCCCATTAAAAAAAGTCTAGCGACGCCTCTGGGCGACTTAATCAAGTTGAAAGCCAGGAGTTTGTCGCACTTTCAT
>CM057158.1:23761796-23981796 GCA_029962745.1 Echinometra lucunter
AGAAAATACTGAAATTCCGTTTCACAATCGTTCATTTTGGCAATTCGATACGGTAAATTTCCTCCGATCTGCATCCAGTCAGCATGGTCAGCAACATATGTACGACTCGTCGACGCTAGACAAAGAATATTATTTTAGAACCACGTGAAAAATTACACCAAGTCATTTTTGGAAATGGAAATGGAAATGGAAATGTGGAAATTACCATATAATACTTTATGATGAACTTTCGTGTTGTAAACGGATCCGACACACACACACACAAATGATGAATAATTAACCCTACCCCACGCAGATAAACCAACAACAAAAACAACAAAATCTGGTTAAATGATTTTTGACATTTCTAAAACTATTCAAGATACTTTCATTTTTCTTTTTCTTTTTGAATTATGAAGTGTGTGAATCAACTCTTAAAATGTTTCATTTCCATGGCTTCGATGACCTGATGGTACCTTTCTAAAGGTAAAGTTTTTGTAGAAATAAAGGATTCTTTTGACCCGATGACTGTTGACAGTGCTCTGGAATTGCATGTACGTAATATGATACACGCATATCTTTTTTTTTTCAAATAGAAAACAATTAAACTTATTACGTAGAAGTGTCAAAGTCGAATGGTTTAATCACTTGACCGGAAATACAGAGGCCGTGAAGCATGGCACTCTAGTCTTTTAGAAAGGGACATTTCGTCCACTATGCCTCTCTTCATCCAGGTGTTGAATGGGCGTTAAGAAAAGTATTTCACCCTAACCAGTGACTGTAACCAGCGTTGCTTCTAACTTGTATCTGAAATAATACATGGAAAATAGTTGTGTGTTTTTTTCTAACAACACAGTTCTCTTCAAATAATATCTGCATATTTATGTAGAGTATCTTGAGTATCTTCTCTCTTTCTCTCTTTCATTTATTCAAATTGAACCCCCAAACAAACACAGAAGATACATAAATGCCGAAAATTACGACTAAGAAACTTTTCAATAATCTTACCGAAAAAGGTGTATTTCACGCCTGATTTAAATCACCCCCGGCTTTAAAAAAAAAGTCAAGAGGACTTGTCATCTCCGTGAACAGACCTATTTCCGCTCTTTTGCTCAGTCCCATAAACTTGCCACATGACCTCAAAAATTACGACTTGAAACGTTTTAACTAGGCCAAGTTGAGTACGTGATGTGAACATCAATGTCTTTTCGTCACTATACAGGTTATAGGGGCACCACTAAGTTGTCATCCCTTCGAACTCTTTTTTTAAAATTAAGTACTACTACAGAATGCAATATAGTGAGAGAGGATGTCTATATACCTTGATCATAAGTTGATTTCTGGGCGTCAATCGGGGGAGGGATAGGGGGACACGTCCCCCAAATTTTTAGGGGTGGGGGATACAATAGGGAATGTCCCACAATTTTGGGGCGAAAAAGACACCTGAAAAGCCTACAGGGTATGTTCCCGAAAAATTTTAGAAAAAGAGACACCTGAAAAAAAGAAATCGGCAAATTTTTGGGCTTGTTTGATTTTAAAGTGAGGACACTTTTATTGTTATTTTTTACATTTTGTTTTGCTTGTCAGGAAATTTTGGACAGTGTCCCCCAATTTATAAAACGGATTGACGCCCATAAACAAAAGTGAAAAGTAGGAGAAACGATTCTAAACTTTTACTGTCCTGGTTCTTTGACTCTTCTGCCTCTAATAAGAGGCAGAACCACAAGTCTCTGGACTTGGTGAAAATTGGGGGAGGGTGGCACATGTCAGAAAATCCTCTGACAACTCCGGCCCATCTCCAAAAAAAGGCAATCATATTTGATCCTCAAGCCTTTAGAGTAGAAATTCGGACTGGTAAAAGTATCAAGGTACACATTTCTTTGTAAGTAATGCGTGGGGGTGGGGTGTAGTGGGAGATACATTTTCTCTGGATCATACATACTTCTGAGACGTCACTAAAGAGTGAAAAGACAAGCTGTGAATCGAAACGCAAGTTAGGAAGAGCATGATTACGGTTGAGACAAGAGAGAGAGGATCGAATCTGAGGCCATATAAGATTTTATGACACCTAGAAAAGTATCGCTGTCCACAATTTAAGGCTTCCTTCTGCAATGAGGTTTGGAAGAGAGTTATAGGCCATGCAGTTTATATGGCGTATTCTGCTGCAAGCCAAAGCATGGTACGACTAGATGTTGATTTATTGATGGATTCATGCCTTTGTGTTTACCATTACCTAATTACCGCAGGGTCTTGTGATTTATTTCAATATTCTTCCTACAATTTCCACCTCTCTCCCTTCCTCTCTCTTCCCCTTTCTCTCTGCCTCTCTGAGCTCTCTCCCTTTACTCCCATTCAATTTTCCACTTCTTTTTCGCTAGTCATTTTGCAATCTGGGAAAAATGTTCTTTCTAGACGAACCCAACAACTGGAATTGTTAGAATTAATGTGGATATGAAAAAGCGGTAAGAACAAAGCATGACTTGATGTTGATTTATTGATGGATTAATGCCTTTGCATTTACCATTATCTAATTGCCACAGGGTCTATAAATTTCTTCAATATTCTTCTGGTAATTTCCTTTTTCCCCCCGTTTATGCTCCTCTCTCCCTCCCTCTCTCTTACCCTTTCTCTCTGCCTCTCTCCCTTTACTCCCATTCCATTTTCACCCTTTCTTTTTCACTAATTTTATAACAGTATTCAGTGATATGCAACTTTGGAAAAATGCTTTTTCTAGACGAATCCAACTATTGGAATTGTTAGCACTAATGTGAATATGACAAAACGATAACAACTACAATAACAACGACAAAACAAAAACAAATAAACACACACAACATCAACCCCCTGGGTAAACAAACATACATGTATCATATTCGTATATCTAAGTGAGTCCAAGTGAATATAGTGCCAAAGGCTTCGTGAGACCTTCGTAAGAACCCTTGCGATGTTCGCAAGAACCCCATTCAAGAAGTACGATGACTGACAGCACGTGCCACCTACGTTCATCGAAACCGGATCGAAACACGTCTTAGCCAGAGAAATTCTTGAACATATCCAACAGCCTCTCTGCGAATCTTGCGTGCTCCTACATCATGTACATGATTGAATAAAGCGGGCAGACCCGTGCGTCTGACGTAAGGATTTTCTGCGAAATAAGTCCCAGACAAAATACGCAGAGAGGTGCATGACCGGTTGTGACCACTCGTATAATCTACTTGCAAACAACCTCGGGTCTGGTAATGTCTAGAAGTTTAACAAAGACATTCATGCAATAATTACACTCCTGCGAGACGAGGCTTACGTCACAACATGTAAAATTGATTGAGTTTTAATGTGAATCATGCGACAGATTGTCAATATTGCCTGTGCGGCACATGACTCCAAACAACACAATTCAATAATCACCATGTCAATCATACCAACTTAGTAAATCCTCCAGAGGAGTCATGACAATAGGTAATGTTCTTAAATGATTCAATAATCACAAAAAAATATCACGATATTTGATCCTAATTGAAACGAAGAGAGTGTGGAAACATCTTTATGGTTGGATATTGTCAATATTGCCTGTGCGGCACATGACTCCGAACAACAACACAAATCAATAATCACCATGACAATCATACTTACTTAGCAAATCCTCCAGAGGAGTCATGACAATAGGTAATGTTCTTAGCTAATTCATTAATCACAAAATTATCATGATATTTGATCCTAATTGAAACGAAAGAGAGTATGGAAACATCGTTATAGCTGGATATGTTGGAAGGAATGAAGACGGAAATTAAGAGGTAGAAAGATGGAGGGGGGGGGGGCCGGATTTGGTCACAATGAGGAATTTTAGGCATACTCACAAAGCTAGTTTTGCCAAATGTGATGCAATATGATGCAAACGTAAATTTGAATCTTATACACTGCAAAAAGATGTTTAAAATATCTATCTTTTCTTTTGTTGTCTCAATCTCCCTCTCGTCTTATTGCATTTGTAACATGTGTAATGTGTCATTATTTACTTTATATATCTTAGTAACGGTAATACATGGGGATCACCCTCGATAAGCCTTTTTGGCTTTTGGTGATCCCTCCATATTCAATCTACTAATTATTTTCTCCTCACTGTCAATTGTTTTTAAATGTATTTTTTAAAATCATGTTTACATGCTGTATGAATTAATGTATGATATGTTTGCATTTTAATGTTGTTTTTATCTCTGAATTTGAATATGGAAATAAATAAAATGAAATGAATTACCTATACCGGCCTTTAAGTCATAATGGTTAGCATGCTTAGGGATGCGCCATGATAACGAATCAGCAAGTAAACGTGTCTGTACTTACGCGAAGGTAAACACATCTAAACCTGATGGGTTGTCGGTCGAAGGATCCATGTCGGACCAGAAGAAAGGCACTGAGAATGTAACCATCCAAACGTCTCCACCGCCACAATCGAAGTAAGGTTTGGTCCAGTAGCCATCGGCGATATCGACAAACTTCATAGAATCCAAGATGGGGATATCCGAAGGTTCTAGTGGCGCTGGGTCGTCATTCATGACTGGTAGACTATCAACATCTGCGGTGTTGACTTCTGCTTCTAAAGTACTTGTGTCTGTGGCACTGACGGAAACAGTTTCTGTTGAAGTACTAGTTGCAGAATCTTGTCCCTGGGTTATCATGGCAGCGTTAGAGGAGACAGGATTTGTTGAATTTGAGGAAGGATAAGGGTACGTCGTAAAGGTGTCCCGAAGGGCACTGTCTGTAGATACAGCTACAGGAAAAGGATTTTGAGTGGAATTCATATCGGTACCAAACATTTCTGGAGTGTGGCTGTCATTGCAGATCGTGCATGAACTCTTAAGCTCTATTGAGAAGACCGAATCAGAAGGTCGACTCGACGACGAGCTCATTGTCGAAATCATAGCAAATGTATAATTCTTGAAGGACGTGTAGGGAATGTGGAACCAATCAGTTTCTTCCATCGTGTAGTTGTATCCAATTGAAAGATCCTTCGCAGTGATGAAATCGGGAGCTCGGAATGCATACGGACAGAACAGGCGGTAGTCACGGTAGAAACTCGTCTCGAAGGCGATGGCCGAGCCGAAGACATCGGCGTGGTTCTGGACGTTGGCGAAGACGAGGGAGTAGAGGAGATCTTCATCTTCAGGATGGACACCACGGATATGTAGACCCGTCCTAGAGAGGGTCGTCAACAGATTGGCAGCATGGACCGCCACCTCTGCTTGCTGACTCCACCGCTCCTTGTTATACTGTAGATCGAGTGACGGCCCGAACGAACAGTTATCCTTCTGCTTGGCGATCTCTTCCACATATTCCAGAGCTTTTGTGACCGGGTCCACCGCAGAAGGCACGCTACCCGTAAGAGCAAAGACACGGAATGACCATGGCATAAGCACTGTTACAAAGATCAACCTGAAAATGCACATGATGATTGTATAAAATGAAGGCATCTAGGTGACATGAAATGCTATCCGTTTTCATTCCATCCTTGGTTGGAATTTCACGAGTTATTATCCACTTATTCCATTCAAATTCTTCACGCATTTTGTAGGTGATCTAAACGCATTTTCTAAGCATCACAGTTCCCTGCCGCGATTGTTCACTCCCACAAGTCTTGGCATCATTCTGTCGATCAAATTTTATTGCCTTCCTTCTTTCTATCGTAGCCACGATGTGCATTCTTACTAATAATCCATGGATACTCACGTCTTTCCTCTTGTCGAAGGAAAACGTTTCCAGCCACCGCGCGCGGGAGAAGATGGTTTGGCAATGTATGACAGAGCAGTGGAAGCGGTCGATTGTAGCAGCTACCAGCTCGCTGAGATTTGATTACGCGCGCTGTCAGAATAATTTACCATCGATCACCATTAACCAGATTAAATTCGACCATCATTCGGCCAATCAAGGGCGCCCCCGTGTGTTGCCGACCGACCGTCACACCTCAAGTGATTAAATTATTTACAGTGCCACGAGATGCCATCTTTCCCTGAGGAATTAGATCTCATGCAAAATGCAGGTTTTACTATTTCATGATTTTTAAGTTGAAAAAGAAGAATGTCAGTTTATTGAATATAAAAAAGTGTTGCATTAAGACTTTCCCAGCTAGAATATGTTTGATTTATAGAGAAGCATACTTAATGTAATAACTAGTAATCGAATTAGTGATGTGAGTGCACTTAACTTGACATTTTAATGCAGAATAAAGAAACGGAATATTGAAATAAGAAAGGGAAAAGAACGAATTAACCATGCGTAAGGACGCGAAAGCAAAGGAATGATAAGGAAGTAAGTTTTTTTATAAATTGACTGTGTTATTTTTATTTCCATATCAACGAAATTTACAATGTAAAGCAAAGGAAAGGAGGACAGACATCGGATAAAGAATAGCGAAAGAAAGAAGATGAGAAAAAAGAAAAAAATATTACGGGGAAAAGAAGGACAAAGAAGAAAGTGGGGTGCATTAATTAATTGAATAAGTGTTCAGGTGAATAAATATACACGCAGAATAGAACAATACTAGTACACTCACATGAGCTTGCGATCTCCGTAGAGGGGGCTGTTCATAGTGAAGAAGTGCATTGATTCAGGCGGTCTGGCCACAGAAATAGAAGACGGGTCTGGCCTTGATACACATGACACAGTCGATTATTATGCAAGGAGGAGGAGTACGAGGGAGACGAAATGTCCATACAACATTGATGGGGAAAATAGCATCATTGGGAGGGGGGGGGGTGGATTCTACAGGGAGGATGAATGTAGCTGAAACAAGATCAATTAATGTCGGGTAGGGGAGGGGCGGTAGATGTAGCATCTCCTTTTCACATTTCTATCCTTCGCTTCCCTTTCTTTCCTTCTTTCTCATTCTCCCTCCCATTCTCTTTTATATTTCTCCTTCTATTAGCCATTTGAATGGAAGAAAGTGCCCCGTGCCTCATTTTTTTTGGTTTGTCTTGCTCCCCCCTCCACGCCCCTTTTCTTCATTAGGTAAACAAATGAGGTAATTTGATATTTCCTTTTATGGTTTTTATTTTATTTTATTTTATTTATTTATTCATTTATTTATATATTTATTTATTATTTATTCATTTATTTATTTATTTATTTATTTATTTATTTATTCAAAAACTGGGTAGCCCATTCAATTATATTAGTCTACCAGGGGCCTTGTGAGAAGGCCTATAAACAAAATCATAACTGAACCATCAAAACAAACATAATTAGAATAATACATGAAAAGAAAACAGGCTAGCAAACGGATGAATGAAAGAACAAATAATACAGTTGAAAATTCACTAATATAACCAACATAACGAACAGTTTTGCAAAATTGACGGTATACAATGTGAAATATTTGGAAATACTTCAAGTAACAGTATGGTGGACATGCGAATGAGGATTAAAGTATGATTAAAAACTAGAGTGACTTAGGGCGTGGAGTGAAATTTAAGTTCAAAGTTTTATTTCACATGTCTTTAAAGAGTTATGAAATTCAATATAATTACCCAGTTACTGGCCAAGGCTAAAACTTGAAAACTTGCTCTTTCAGTGAAATTTGAAAGAATCAAGGGTACCTTTAGTTCTTACTCTATTTGGTAGATAACATAGGTCCGTCGTAGCTTATTGAATACTTTCGATACTTTACTCAGTGTGGCATTCCCGGATTGTGAGGTTACGCCTGACAGGTTGTCTCGTAATCTCATTGTGAACTTCACTTAATTCATGGGAAAACAGGCAAATTAATCAGTGGGTAGGCAATGAATATTTATAGACAAATACACATCTAAATTATTTAACACGCTTATTGAAGGTATCCATTTCAAGCGAGGGAAATGCCTCTAGAGCAGTAGAGGGTGTATCCATATTACAATTTAGAATAATAATACTTGCCTCCCTCTTTTGTAGTTTAGTGATACGGTCTGTTTGTGTTTTTAATCAATTGCCCCGAATTTCGCAGAATAGTCCATTTGCGATTAGTTTAAGCAATTGTACAATAGTATGAGTGTTTCATTATCTACAAACGGACGAAGTCGTTTCAACATCGTCGAACCAGCAAACACCTTTTCATATACAAAGTTAATTGTTCATTCCACAATAAGTTTTGGTCAATAACTACTTTAAGGCGGTTTGTATTATCACATTTATTCAATATTTACTCCATTGTATGTTAAAAAGACATCGTCATAAGAATTGATTTTTTTTGTTTGTTTACTTCCAATGACTTGAAGGATGATGAATTAAGTTTTGTCGGTATTTCAACCTAACTTATTATCAACAATCTATAGGTGCACAGTAAGTCAATCTGTAATTTAATTTGTACTTCTTTTTTAGAAGAACCTGAGCAATATAATGTATTGCCGGATGCATACATTTTACATTACAGACGCCCTTCTTTCAACATCTTCACAATGTCGTTTATATATTACAAATAATAGGTGTCTTTGTACTGACCCTTGAGATACACCTTGGTTAATAGAAAATGGGTTCGAGAGGGCCTGCCTGACTACGACATGTTGTTTCTTATTTGTTAAGTATGGTTTGAACCAAGACAATGCATCATTGGACAAACCTATTTCCTGCTGTAGTTTGCCTAACATTACTGACGGATCAGGGAGGTGTTTCACAAAGATTGACTAATATCGCATATGGCTGACCATTCATGCCACTGCTTTCTTTCACCATGGATCTCTCAAGGGATTGGGAAATCATGGTCACAAATCTGCAGAATTTTTTTTTTATTGTTTATTAATGAAGAAAACAACAAATGTAAAGTCTTCAAAATTTGTGACAATGAATTGCGCAACCCTTGAGAGACCGATGATGAAAGCAAACAGTAGCATGAATGACCTGCCATAGTTAAGAGCGATTTGAGTCAATCTTAGTCTTTGTGAAACACCCCCTGGTTTATAAAGGTATACAAAGAGAGCAACGAATGTTAGGCCAGCAGCGATGGCACGTACCTATGACCCAGTTAAAGGCAAAGTCCACCCCAGAAGTTTCACTGTTTCAATAAAAGGAGTTAAATTTGAACAGCATTTAAAAAAAAGAAATAAGCAAAATCGGTCAAAGAATAAGAAAATTACACTCATTTACATTTTCTAGTAAATTACTCTCGGCTCTGCAAATTGGCAACACTGATGACATCATATGCGAGCAGCTCTCCATTCACTTTGTACATGAAATTTCGCATTTTCTCAGTTTTCTTGGAAGTTACACATTTTCTAACCCCCATAGTCAATGTATGTTCAGTAGAATTGCTTTTTACATAACATATTTTGACTATGGGTTGAGAAAATGTGTAACTTCCAAGAAAATTGAGAAACTGTGAAATTTCATGTACAAAGTGAATGGAGAGCTGCTCGCATAATATCAGTGTTGCCAATTTACAGAGCCGAGAGTAATTTACTAGAAAATGTAAATGAGTGTAATTTTCTTATTCTTTGACCGATTTTGCTCATTTCTTTTTATAAATGCCGTTCAAATTCATCTCTTTTTCTTGAAACAGTGAAACTTCTGGGGTGGACTTTCCCTTCAATGCATCAAGTGGGCATGTTGGCTCCATTGATAGAGCGTCCGCCTCATGAAAGGGAGGTTCGATCCCCGGCCGAGTCATGCCAAAGAATGAAACATGCTACCCTGGATAAATAAGATGTCATTATCATTATCAGTAATAAAGTGTTTTTGAAAATAAATCTACATAGCAGACTACAAGAATAAATTTTAGTTCACATACAATATACTATACCTTGGTATTAACTGACTAACTAGAGAAATTGACACAATGGTTAGCTTGAACTTTATGTCGGAATCACCTTGCTCTTGTACTTTGTTGACACAATCAACGAGCGGAAGGTGATAGAGGAACAATGCCTGCACTTAATCATTTTACACAAGCTTCCAACATCATTTTAAAGCGCATTGAGTGTCGGCACTATAATCGAGATAGTTTGTTCTCTATACTACTGCGATGGTCATAATAAACAACTCCAATGCAAAACAAAACAAAGCAAAATAAAACAACAACAAACCCCCAATAAACATACAATAAATAAATAACTAACTCACAAACAAATAATTGAACCAACCAACAAACAAAGAGAGCAACATTAAAGGAATTAATCAGAATGAGTTATACACTCTTAAAATAAACTAGTTTGAAAAAGACTAAAAAGAGTATAGGTCAGCTGAGTGCAATTATTATTAGTTATTTATCACTATTTTCTAGTCATTTTGACGATTTCCTTGTCGTACTTTGACTATAACACAGTCATTTCCGACTAGAATATAGTACGTTATATGAATAGACATATAACTCAATCTAATCATTTTAATTAAATTTAGTTCGTGACCTGTTGACCTACCTTTTGAACACCCCTCACTTAAAAAAAAATTACTAACAGATCTTCCACATTTCATTGTTTTCCAAGAAGCAAAAAGAAACATCATTTCACCTGGATAAAACTTCCTCTTTGGTACGTACCCAACTATGATCGCACGATTCTAATGATAGCAACCATGAAAATGAAAATGCATTGAATTTTCAATGCGAGGCAAAGTGGAATTAGCCAAAAATTTAAGGCACAAAGTTACTGATTCTCAATTTATGGAAATTTTAAAAAAGATAAAATTAATAAAACAATATACATATATTCTGGATTTTTATTGCTCCTATTACATCTCCCTTGTCTCTGTTAAAGCGTTTTACATTTTTGTTTTTGTTTTATAGTATTCTGTATTGTATTCATTCAAACAACATAAAAAAATCATACAAACTTCACTTTGAATTTAAATACATTTGAATGGGAATACACAGCATGATAGAAAAAAATACGAAAATGCAAGTACAGTCAAATTAATTAGATGGAATGAGCACTGTAATTAATTACCTGCTCCCCCAGCAAAATTTAAAAGAAATTAAAAAAGAAATATTTGTACTCCGGTGATCGGATTCAGAATTGCTTCGACACAATGCATGCACCTTCTCCTCTCAATGTGGAGCATTCTATCCAGGCGCCTTTTTGCAGACGGCTCACAATGCTAAACAAACCACGAAGACCTTCGCCATCCCACCGGGTACTCACTCAGAGAGCAGCAAATGTACATTGAATGCTCTGCCAAAAGGCACTACTGCCGCGCCGAGGTTCGAACCATCGACTTTCTCATCTCCAGTAAAGTGTTTAAAAACACTTGACTACGACACCTCCACATGATAAAAATGATAAAAAAAACAAAAAAAAACACGCTTTGATAGAGTGCGAATCGGCTACTTTGTGACTTAAATTTTTAGCTTCTCTCCACTTTGCCCCACACTGGAAGTTCCATAAACATCAGATATTTCAAAAACATTGTATTAATAGGCCTGATTATAATAACTTATCATAAAGAACAATTAATTCTAATAATTGACCAGTTGAATAGTTGACTTGATGATGATGATGATGATGATGATGTTGATGATGATGATGATGATGATGATGGTGATGATGATGATAGGTCTTGAATGACACTGTATCCGAGCCTCTTCTGCATGGTGCTCCTGGAACTCCCTCCAAAACGTGCCACAAAATTCAAATTTCTTTAGAAGTGTGTCAGATTGAGAAAGTTTGCTCGCCATTATCATTTGCTAGCGTTATTATTATTCCTGAATTGTATGCTCTCATAGCAGGAGCAGTGCGAATAATGGCGCTCAGGGCCAAACGATTAGATTGACAACTATACAAGCAAGATAGCAAGCGGTACATTGCATTATAGCGTTTTCATCCATCAAAAAGAGATTTTAAAGAAATTTTGTAAATTGAATTTGTAAAGAAAGAGAGAAACTGAGAGACAGTTTTTTTTTTCATATTTTGAAATTTGAGTAACGCTGTTCTTTTTAAAAAGAATTATTTCTACATGCGGGGAGAGAAATTGAAAAAAATCCCCTCCAAAAATTTATTGGAAGGATTTATTGTAAGGCTCTCGAAAATATGATAATTTCTTTCGAATGTTGAAATTGAATTAAAATGACATTTCATACACTATAATTTGGAGAGCAAGAAATTAACAAGATCCTGCAGAAAACTTTTAAGAGGTTTCAATTTGATAGATCGCTGTCATCCTTGCTTCTTACATGGTGATTAGTAAAATACAGTTTCTATTCTGTATCATGACGTGTGCTTCATTTGTAAAAAAGTAATGTGGCGATATAAGTCATCTTGAACTCTATTTTATTTTATTTTTTTTTTTTTTTGGGGGGGGGGGGGGGTTCACATCACCCATTTTTACCAGGAGCAAAACTGTAATTCTATACTTAGCCTATACATGTTTGTTGTTTGACTTTCATCTTGAACTTTTGATAATGATGTTGACAATGTGAAACAAAAAGTCTTATTTGGGAAAATATTTATGAATAATATTTTAAGGATGTGGAAAGTTACGAGATCCTGAAGAAGGCAGCAGAGCTACAAACCTTCAGAAATTTTCATGATAAGACCCTCTAAAAACGAAATGGTCATGATGGTTGGGGAAATTGTCCGGGGCCGCGTTTCATAAAACTTACCATTGATGGTAAGGTTTGCCATTAATGGTATCTTCCATGGAAACCTTGAATTTAATTGGCTGTTGAGCAATTTTACCACGGTAGTTACCATTGATGGCAGAGTTTACCGTTCATGGTAAGTTTTATGCAACGGGGCCCTGGGGTTAATTGTCCTATTGGGTAATATAATCCCTTGGGGATAGTATATGCCAGGGGTTGAGTTGTCGGGGAGTAAGTGTCCAGTGGTAATTATCCTAAGATTATAAGAATGGTTACGTACATGTTTTACACAGTTCACGGTTTGTTTATCTGGTATTGTCCATGAAGGGCACACCACATGAACTGTTACAAAATGATTTGTCACCAGACGAAAAATTATTTTTGTCTCGTTACAAACCCCTTTCAAATCTTACTGCGACTTCAAGTAACATAGGGTCTGAAATATAAATGGAAGGATATCTATTTCGAGGGATTTGTTAATGATTTTTAATTAAAAAAATGTAATTTGATGTTTATAGGAGCATTACCATAGGCCTACCTAAATAATGGCTGAACATGAACTTTACTTTTTGTTAGAATAATGATTTTCACCAGACGATCGATCGCTAGCCTGTAGACACAAACCCGTACCATATCATAACGTTCATAGAATCTGAAATATAATGCAAAGTACTTGTTTCTCACTGTGCAATCAAGCTGGCTACCTGGACTGAATAAGCCCCTCGATCCCTGATGAGGAGGAGCTGCAACTCTTCCTCTCTCCGAGAACTTTCAACAACCTTCCTCATAAGTGGAAAATGGTTACCTCTCCTTGAGGCAGAGAGGTGCCTCAATGAAGTTTCCTCAGAACTTAAAAAAAAACGTTTTAAAATTAATTCATTACAATAATTCATTTATGTGTACATTGTACTTGTATATACTTTTAAAGAAAAAAAATGAATGCGTACATATATTTTCTGTAATAATATTGTAATGTCATTGTTTTTATTTCTGTTGGAAATGAAATAAATACAAATTGAATTCAATTGAGATATTAGTAAACTTTGATTACAAAACATGCAAAATGACAATGTTATTAATGTCACGAAATGTAAATTATTTGCTTGGTCTCTTTGCTCCCTCACAATTTTATAACATGGAAAGTTGAAATTCAGGGAAAGAGACGAAAATATAAACAAAGTAAATAAAAAAGCCAGACTTCAGATATTTCACAACCGCAAATGAGGCCGTTTTCTCGCTATATATTTATTTTTAAGTGAGTCAAGGTGACCTGCCATACACTCCACATGTTTCTTCCTGTGACTTGACAATATGAAAGTCAATGTTTTCCTTTCGCCATTATTTTAACAAGCACATGTACCCCAACGTGCTATCATCTAAGGGTGGCGTTACCAGCTTACAAAAGACTTTGGTTTTTTTTTTGGGGGGGGGGGCTCGTTCTACTGCTTTGAAATGTGAGAAAATTACGTTTCCCTTCACTTTTTGATGAGAAAAAAATATTTGTGTTTGCTAGAGATTTTTCTTGTCATGAATCCTCTCCCCATTTCAGAAAATCCCATTGACTACATCACTGGAAGGAAACTGCATTTTTTTCCGCCACATCCCCCCCCCCCGGCTTCCCCGGTGCCGCCCCGTTATTTAACTAACCTTAACCTTAATTGATGGGAAGTTTTATTCAACAAATTGAAGTTGACATCAGTTTCCGTTAAAAAAAAAAGAAAAGAAAAGAAAAGAAAAGAAAAGGAAAAAGAGGCTTAAAATGTTTGAAAGTTTAGATCAGTGAGTGATTATGAAAAGGACGAGATAAAGCAGATAAGACTCCTTGTTCTGTGATTATGTGAAACCACTTTATATTAACCGAGTAACATCGATCCCCGCCCTAACGAAGATAGCACCCCAGTACCCCCTGGGTCGACTGGGAAGGAAATCCCTGAAATTCAGGGGAGGGGGGTTTCAGCCTATATAAACCTGCCTAAAGATGACAAATCGACCGGCCCCGCTTGAAGCCAAGATATCAAGATATCGAGCTGCCCATGATGAAGACACCCCTAAACTCCCTAGGACCATTCCTCCCCTGCCCCCTCAATCCTGTTGAGCATTAATACGCCTCTGCACTGGTTGTCACATTTAATGAACCCGCATGCATTGTCTAATCATCATCTCCACAAACAGACCCATTTGTTTGGGTGCCAACCTTGGCGTAAATCGGGGGGGGGGGGGGGGAGAGAGGGGCTAGGAGTATATACCGCCCATTTTTTAGAGGGGGGGGGGTGGCCTATGAAAATATACCTCCACTTTTACCTCCCCCCTTTAATACTGTCAGTCGTGTCAGTAGGTTGAGCATTCAAACGCCAGTGGCCATGCTGGTTGTCACATTTAATGACCTTGCACAAATCAATACCTCCAGATACCTGGGTACATAATATACAGGCCCATTATGTTTAGGTGTCAACAATTGCGTAAATCCGGGGGTGGGGGGGGGGGGGGGGATAGGGGTTATATACCGCCCACTCTTTAGAGAGGGGTAGGGGGAGAGGATCGACAAGGAATCGATATGGAGCTGGAACAGGTATCATCTTACTTCCTCTGATGTTTGTATACTCCACTTTTAAAAGGAGAAATAATATTTTAATCAATTGTTGAAATTTTTGAATACTCCATCACATAGGACATGCAGAACAGTTATAGTAAAGTTTGGATGCAGAATGTTATGAAAAACAAGAGATAGGATGGGAGAGTATGTGTGAGGATTTGTGTGGGGGTGGGTGGGGGTGAGTGTGTACTCTTGTGTGAGTTCTCGCAGGAAATTTCAGGGGGAAAGAAATTCGATCATGCCCCTACTCCTCGAAACGGATTTACGCCGCGGCGGTGCCTGGCCCCGTCATTCCTATATGTCTGGATGCTAAAGTCCACGTGAGAAAAGAAGCTAGGGTACTGATTCGATTGCAGTCGACGTCAGCATTTAAAGGGTTTATCAGTCACCGTGTGATAACCGGTTCATATATACGCGCAGGCATGGACCAAGTTCACTGACTCGCTTTATATGAAGCTTGCACACAGCCGATTTCACTTGCAGTTGAAGCTTAGACTCGTCAGCTGGTCTGTCATTAATCCAGCGTAGAACAATTCTGATCGTAATCATCTTTCAGCTGTCCAATTTGACTGAGGTTTAAGAGCACTATTATTCTCGAGCTGCTTCACTAGCTGTTTTGTTCAAAGACTGGGCATGCTGGGTGTCTAGTTATTAGGCCTGTGCTGATCGCTGCTTGTGTTATCTTCACACATGTTTTGCACTGAAAACTGTTGATTTACATGCAATGAAATACTGAAGTGATGTTAATGAATCTATGAGCCGCTAATCAGGGGCTAGATTCAATACATCGAGGAAGTTGTCTCTTCGACAGTGTACTATTCACATTGAACGTCACGCTGTCGTCTGCTAACAAAAAAGCGCATTGTTGCAACAATCGATTTCGCGCCATCGTCCAAGATGCGGGAAACAAGCGCCGAGTCAAATATCGTTCCAAATGAACGTGAGAAACGAGCTGAAACCATGTTTGAAAAGCTTCCACAATGGAGCAAGGACACCGGTGTGACCTACAGACAAACTAGTAGAGGTAATAGGTACAGAACATCTGCCTCTATCGACTCATCATCATCATCGTCGTCGTCGCCGTCGCCGTCGTCATCGACATCATCTTCATCGTCATCATTGTCTCTTTCCTCTCAGCTGTCGACCTATGAAACCAGCTATGAAAGGTTATCGAACGGTACTTCTTCCGATGCAAATCCTGATTCGACCAGCGAAACACTTCGTCCCATGACATGCAATCAGTCGTCTACGCCTTCTTTGCAGGAATCAGTGGCTACAGCCGCTAGCTTGCCGTCGCCGTGTCGGTCACAGTCGTGCCTAGGTCTTTTGAAAGACGACCAGGAAGTCGTATCGTCTCATGAGGGTATACACGACGAGATCTTGTTGGACGATTTAGGAGTTGATCAGCCCATGGAAGACCTCACGAACATGATGGATATGGAACACGCTTATACACCTTCAGATGTAACCATGACCGAAGATACGCCACCTCCCATGACATCATCTTCGTTTCTAATGGCTTCCCCCGCCCTCTCATCGCCCCACCCCAAGACTTCATCACTGCCTTCCGCTCCCTCATCAACCGACGTTTCGATCACGCCCTCGTCATCGCTAGACGAACCTTCTTCGACTGACGAACTCTCGACATCATCCCTGAGTCCGTTGTCGCATTCGAAGGCACCTTGGTTGCTCGTGGTTTGGTGTCATCTCAGTCAGATCCTTGCCGGAGGACTCCTCAAGAGCCTGGCTGTGTTTCTGGATGATATCCTCGAGGAGTTTGACTCCAGTGTGGCCTTCATGGGATGGATGTTCTCCCTCGAAGCATTCTTCTTTGGGCTTACCTGTAAGTATTTATTTTTTAGAAATTAGTATCTCCCCTTCTCTGTGTGTGTTTGACGAGAATGTTGATACTGCTTTTAAAAGAAGGGTGAAAGGAAGTTTTTGAAAGGTATTTGGAAAGGGTTGAACCCCTAGGAAGAAAAAATCCTTCTAAAGAGATGCTTGAATCATCAAATTGATAATCAAAAAATGAATAATCTTGCTGAAAATCACAAAATACGAGAAGCACTTGACATGGATATGATACCCATTTTGCATTTATTTTTGTCGCTATATCCAAATACCTCGTAGGCGCATACTGTAATTTTTTAAGGTAATTTTTCTTGGAAATTGATGAAAAGAGAGAGAGAGAGAGAGAGAGAGAGAGAGAGAGAGAGAGAGGAGAAAAGCTATTACACCTCCATTCTAGATCTAAACGACCTTTTCCCTTCTTGGTTCCAATTCACTTGCCATGGCGCAGAATGAATTTAAAAAAGTAAACATTAAAAAAATGATAATTTTCCTACCCCACAAGTTCTGATGGGCAGATGGGTGAAACATGATAATTCTGTATTTTCATCATTCTCGTGATCTCTGCCATTATAAATGAACAATAAAGTTTCAACTCGGGGAACTGTTATAGCTTTAGCTGGTTCAACATCCTACTGCGAATGGGCGAGAACAATGGTTAAAATGCACGGAAATGTTTTTATTTATCAGGGTGTTTATTAATTTATTTATTAGATATTTTTATTGATAAAATTCGTACATAGCTATTCAACAACAGCAAACAGTAACAGCAAAAACAACAACGACGACAACAACAATAATAGTAGTAATAATAATAATAATAATAATAATAATAATAATAATAATGACAATAATAGCAATGCTGATGATAATAATAACAAAAATGATACCACTACTTCTACTACTACTACTACTACTACTACTACTACTACTACTACTACTACTACTACTACTACTACTACTACTACTACTACTACTAATTCTGTCTGCTACTCCTCTACTAATGTTAGTGGTGGCTTCTGGTATAGCGCTCAGGCCTGTGAAGCTCATGGTGCCCGAACATTATTACCCCGGTCATAGATTAGCGCCTTAACAATGTAGCGCTCTAGTAATGTATATCGGGTCCTCGTTTACACCTGGGTGGAGAGTAGCAAATGTGCATTGATGAATGCTTCGGCATAGGACGTTAGTGCCGGGCTGGGATTCGAACCCTAAACCCTTTCACTGAGAGTCAAGAATGAACCCCTATGCTACGACACTTCCAGCTCCTGATTTCCTTGAATTACTTTAAACCACCAGTGACTGCTGGCTTTTCCCCAGAGTAGGCAAAATAATCCTGAACACCTAACAGTCTGTACATAGCACTTGTGGCTTCCTGTATTTCCTCACACTTATCATATCACAACAGCTGAATTCTACGTATTATCTAAAAGCGGGTATCCGCATATTTTCCTCATTGCTACGAAAATTTCCCTCACTCCACAAAGTCATGAGCATTGGGCAAATCAGAATTCCGTCTTCTGTTATAAAGGGATACACCGGGGAAATGTTGACACCAAGAATACCTCTTGCACCAGCCTCGACTATCGTCATGATTTTTGGAAGCTTACTCGCTGTGTTCGCTCGCTTATACTTATTCATTAGGCCAATATGAGGTCTCATAAATATATAAATATACAAAAGTATAAGCGGGCGTACATGAGGTCATTATAACGTAAGTCTAGTTCACAATTACATTTCTGCAAGATCTTTGCGTTCATCTAATTCTGGTTCCCTTGTTGTCCCAAAATCTGCTAAAACATGGGGGGGGGGGGGGGGGACGAGCTTTTGCCCACGCTGGTCCTGCTCTATGGAATAATCTACCTTTAATTATTAGGAACTGCATTTCTCCTGACTCATTCAAAAACTGTCTAAAAACTTACTTGTTTACTACTTCCCATTGCTTTTCTTTTTCCCCTTGTATTTCTACTCTCTACTTTCACTTCTTTCTCTTAAACTGCGCCTAGAGCACTCTACAGAGTGGATTTGGCGCTGTGCGGTCAAGTACGATGAGACAGAGAGAGAGAGAGAGAGAGCGAGAACAGAGAGGGAGAGAGAGAGACAGAGAGACAGAGAGAGATAGAGAGAGATAGAGAGAGAGAGCGAGAGAGAGAGAGAGAGAGAGAGAGAGAGAGAGAGAGAGAGAGAGAGAGAGAGAAAGAGGTGGGGGAGGGGTAGGGAGAGAGATGAACATAAAATCCAATTATAAGCTGAGACATTTTTCGCTTTAGATCTTGGTAAAAATGCCTTTATATTTAATTTGGAAGATTTTTCTGCCACCCCAAATATGTTAATAGTCTGGATGACACTGGTAGGTCTGTATGAACTTTTGAAAACAATGATTTGTTTTCAGCCTGACAAACATCTGAGAATAAATATCATTATGTAATGTTTTTCTACCAGAGATAACGAGAACATCGACAGACATTTCGAAAAATACAGTTAAAAATGAAAAAAAAAAAAGAAGAATTGGGCTGATTTACCCAGGGTAGCGACATCATTTTTTTTTCAGTGGTGTTATGAGCCAAATATTCGGGGGGGGGGGGGCTGGGGGCTTTGCTGTCCAAAACAAAATTTGGAGATGTCCAGTTGCTGGCTGGACAAGCGAGTACTAAAAAAAAGGGCGGGGGGGGGTTATCAAGGAAATTGAAGAATAAGATAATAAAGAAAAAATCCAATCGGCTAGATATTCAAGATGTAATGACAATGCTGAAGAGATACAGAAAATAACTGAAAAAAAAACACTTGGTCGGACCTTTTTTTTGGGGGGGGGGGGTGGCAGCAGCCCCAAACCCCCACCAGTACGCCAGTGAGTATCAGCACTGATCTTCTTTCGGGTCCTGCTGTCATTATTATCTTAGCACTGGCAAGTACCCTATGTAATACTTCATTTATTTATTTATTTATTTATTTATTTATTTATTTTATTTATTTATTTATTTATTCATTTATTCTCCATGACACATAGGTTGGATCACCTTCTTCAGCCAGAGGCTGTTCTTCTGAGTGGTCCAGACATAATATACAATAACAACTATCATACAATAATGAAAATACATTGAAAGCATAATACAGAAATTATGACATCATTATAACAACGTAGAAAAACATAAGTATCTATAAAGTACAAAAGAGAGATTAAAGGGGGGGGGGTGGGGAGGGGCAGGGGAGGCATGTAGTAAGGGGTTAATGATGTTACAGATTGATAAATAAGGTAGTATAGACTATCTAGCTTCTTCCTAAAAACACTTAGTGAGGTTTCGAATGGGATTTGAATAACCAAACTATACCATAGTTGTCCACCTTGGAACAAGAAACGTCTTTTACCACACTCAGATTTTGGGCAACTCAAAACCAGATGCTCATTTTCAGATCTTGTTTTATCGTAAGATTTACGTGAAGCAAATATATCATTTAGGTAATACAGCTTGATCATAAGATGTAAACACCAAGCGAGGATCAAACCTGAAGCCTCTTGTACAAGAGGCTAGAATCTTCACCAATACACCATGATATAAAGATTTTCCAAAAACAAATCACAACTCTTCTGGCATTCAATGACAGAAAGAAACATTCTGTAGAATGAGTTTCTTACTAAGTGAAGAAAACATGCCACTGTTTTATGAGGAAAACTATGGAGTTGCTTCCTTCACCATTAATATATATATATATATATATATATATATATGGGGTAATTATGCATCCAACCAACTTTTATCCAATGGTGGAAGTATATTGGCAAGTTAGGGTAAAAATAAAGAATGATTACTTCATAAAATGGGCAAAATTTCACTCAAATTGGGTTTTAAACAAAAATGTCCAAGGAAATGCCCACAGTTGGTTGGACACATGATTACCCTCATAGCACATTTTCTACCCAATTTTCTTTTTAGAGTGTTTTGATATTCTATATTTTGGAAATTGGGGATCATGTAACCTTTATTTCTTAATCACCTTGTGGAGCATACAACAAGCTACCCCATATCAAGAAAAAGTCATTTTTGAAAAAAAAAACACAAAACAAACAAACAGCGTTGCTTCCTTTTTGTCACTGGCAGACTTTACGGGGTCTGCCCACTTGAACGAAGGCCCGCGAGACCGAAGGCCCGCGAGACCGAAGGCCCGCGAGGCCGACTTTTCTCATATTGTATTTTCCTTCATCACAAATAATGCGCTATCGGTATATAAAATAATTATGTCTCCTTTAGCATGTTTAGTCCTCGTTTCCGGAGGTCCCGCTGCTCTTTAATACTTCTTAAACTTCCTTCTGGCACAGGAATTGGTTAGAGCGGTGTGATATTATAGATTACAATGTGCTATTTTCGGCCTCGCGGGCCTTCGGTCAAGTGGGTTGTCACCGACTTTACATTCCCGTTTTGTTTTATTCCCATCGAAATTCCAAAATGAATAACAACTCCTTCTTCCAGTTTTGTGACCTCGGCTAAACATACAATCTAAAATGCAATGCACTAAACGGACTGATTCTGCAGTTCACTGCAAGGTTAATGAACCTTCCCATATCTTTCAAAGTAACAGTCTTTATGAGAAAACCCGCGTACAAGAGTTAATAAAATAAAACTATCGTGCAAAGTATACCCATTGTCACGGTTGTTTACTCGCCGACAGAAAAATTGTACAGGCATATTTCGCAATGAACAGTTAGCTGAAATATATTTTTTCTTGCTTGTGTCGACAAAATATGTTTATGTTTTATTTACTTTTATTCATATCTTCCTACACAAATGATAACATCGATCATGCAGATAAAAGGGCAAAGTCAATGAACCATTAAACTGGTATGTGAGACGTAAATAAACATTAAATTGAGATAATGAATGGAAGAAAAAAAAAACATGTGTCGTTTCAAGTTCGATTTAAGTTCGATTTATTCTTTCTCTCAATCATGAAATAAAAAAAAAGATGATAGTATTTACATCGTAAAATGTACATATATATATATATATATATATATATATATATATATATATATATATATATACATGACTTAAAGGATTGAAGAAAAGGAAACTAAAAAAAAAAGTGGAAAATTTGTAAGGTGTAGCTCCCCATAATATACACATAACAAATAAAGTAAGGTAAAGTAAGTAGTAGGAAACATAGATACACGTCATTCAATTCACCAACATGCAAATTGTAGAAGAACTTCTGATGTTGTCTGAAAGATCATTCCACAAGACTGGACCGTAATGTCTGACAGAATTAAGCAGTGATTGATTTTGAACTTTGGAATAATGAAATTTATTACTTGAGCGAGTGTTGTGGCAATGAACAAATCTATTGATAACTTTTATGAGTTATTATAACAATTTTATGAGTTGTTCGAAACATCAAAACTGCTACTTGGAGTTTATGTATATCATATACATTTTTCAGACGACAGAGTATACATTTTTTTATAATTTTTGTTTAACCCTTAAAGGGGATGGTCATAAAACAGATAAAGTTGAGTTTGATGGATCATGTTGGAAATCTTACGTGTATGGCCACAAACTCACCCTGGGTTTTGAGATCTTCATCATTGGCGGGAGATTAAGTTTCGAATCTAAATATCAAGTTTTTAAATATTCATATTTTTGTTTATGTTTTTGTTTTTTTTAACTTTTAGCCCCTCCCCCGCTTCCATGGCCCCTGTAAATCGGGATCTATGAGTTAACAAGAATGATAATCATTTTTGTTACTCCTTACCTGGCTATAATGAGGTAATCACATAGGATCAAGAGGAAAGGCATTATCAATACTGATTGTTCATAAATTTTAGGACTACCCCGAATGCTTCAAATCTATGAAAGGTCATTTCAGCTGTCAAAGAGATGCCTGTAATCATACCAATGATGATATAAGTTCGAGCTTTTCTCATAACATTATATACCATTTTGAATTGACTGATAACGAAGTCGAATAAACACTTAACTGACAAGACCTACAGCCCTGTTTGTTTTGGGTCATGTAAATATTTAATTCGCAGAAGTAATTACTTTTTTGAGGGGAGGGGAGGGGGTGACTTTGCCGATGTCCAAGCTAGCCATTCAACGTAGGGGGGGGGGGGGGGGTGGCCTTCCTTGCCTAGAGAAGAATGAACAAATGATAGAAACGTCATCATGCATCATCATTAGTGTTATCTTTATTTGTAGAGATTCGTATAAAGGTATAACATGTATAAAATGAAAGTGAATTGTCTCAATTAAGAAAGAATCTTAGGAAGTGCATAGCAAATTGATATGGACTGTCTTTGTGGAGAGAAAACCCTAAGTTTTAATAAATGACTTGAAGAATTGCAAAAAAATCCCAACCAACCAACCAACAAACAAACGGTATCAAACGAAGCGGAAAGATTGCCTTTAGAAGCATATATCAAATGACTGTATTTCGTATTTACAGCCCCATCTTCAAACCATACATACTTTTTAAAAACGTTCTTTGTTTCGACGAGCGCTGTAGTAAATGCGCATGGACTGTGAAAACCAACTTCTGTTTTATTGACTCGAAAGAGATATGAATAACTGTGCCGTACGTCAAAAAAAACCCCAACAACAAACCAAAAACAAAACAAAACAAAAAACAACAACAACAAAAACAATTTTTTTTTTTATAACAAAGCATTGAACAATAAGTGATATGAAACCTACAGAAATCAATGAAAAATAATCTACAACTGTGCTTTCATGACTGTAGACCTCACGTTTCGTTGTAGAAATGAATCATTTTAGGGTGTGGGTAAAGCCACTGAATTGCCTCTGAACTGAATTGCAAGCTATCGCTTCATTAAAAAAAAAAACCTTCTTTGCTAATTTGCTTTAGAATGTGGGTACGAATGAAGTCTTACGAGGTGGGATTTTTTTTTATTTTTTAAAGCTCTATCAATTTTGTCGTGGCGAGTCTGGTTCCGTTTTTACTTTGATTTAGCGCGATAAGCATGACATTTATTGTTATTATTTTTTTACATTTGTTTTGATGTTAATAAGAGGGAAAAAATTTTGTATGTTAATTTACGATATTTCTGTTTAAAAGAAGAAAAAAAAATTATGTCTTGTGTTATATTGGAAATAAAACCTGAACTTGAACTTGAACTTGAACATTTATGAATGTGAAAACATGACATTCATATTACAAAGCAATAACTTGCAAGAAGTTACGATAAATGGTATGCCCTAATATGAACATGGTGAACAGTAGATCAAAGGAACAATGAACATATCAGTCATTTTTTAACAGCTCCTAATTGCGTATTGTTAGGATTATTTTGATATTCAACAACCAATAAAGCTTTAGATTGGCCAACACGACTTACTGATTTTATACCAAAGCTCCCAGTCAGCAGCCAGAAGACATCTACCGATGCATAGCGCTACTATGCAATTTGCGTCATTTCGATTGCGTCATTACCCACGCCAGTCAATCCTGCTAAATAGGTCCGTTCAAATAAGGTGGAAGTGGTGGAAACCGCGGGGGTTTTCTGAGGGGGATTTTAAGCGCGTTTTATCATACGCAAGTGAACGAGTGCGAGAAAATTTAAGCGCAATCCTTTGCTGCGTCATTGCCATTCATTTTGAATTGAATTGAACTGAATTGAATTGAATTTATTTATTGTCATGCACAACTGTAAAAAGCATAAAAATCATCTTACGGTCTCACATTTGAATAAGAAATAGAACACTACAAGAACATGCTACATAATAACTTAAAAGAATATTCAACATAACAATATAATGAAATCTCTGTTGAGAGCCAGTAGGGCGACAAAACATGTTCTTTAACGCAGAGTTAGCACCCCTGGCTCCCAACAGACAATGAACAATCTTAAATTAAATCATTTCATAGTAATGTACATAACAACAAACAATGACATATAAATGGAACAAAAACAATCTAAGATCACAAGAACAAAATCGAAGAATAAAATTAAAAATTAAAAAATTACCTAGATATGTAGCACAGGACATAGTTCATTATCAAGTTTAGTTCAAATGGAAATATAAAGCATTCCTTAGATTACAGTGTACTGTTTATTTTTGATTTGTTTAGTTTCTTATTAAAGTTCTAGTTTGCCCGTAAAAATTGTACACAACGAGTACTAGTAACCCACGCGATTACCCAAAGTAATGTTTGTTGTGTCCGTGTTCACATGTACGATATCAATCAATCATGATGCGCCACAAGCTGCGCCAACGCCATTCTGGAGCTCAACAGACGATATCATCAATGCGCTGCCTGAAGTGTGGTTTTCATAGGCACGCGAACGTTTTACGAAGGATGCGAATATCGAAAAAAATGTATGCTTCGAAAATTCGCCAAACTTGGACGGAGGTTCGGAAGCGTTGTCAGTTCTTGTTTCAGGGATGCGGGAACCGTTCGCAAAAATTTCATTCTTTTTTGAAATTCTGGCTAACTAAAAACGAACAATTGGCGACGCTTCCGAACCCCAGCGCATGTTAGGCGAACTTTTGGAGTATAAAATGCGAATGTTGGACTTTGCCATTTTTTCGACATTCGCATCCTTCGCAAATCGTTCGCGTCCCCCGAGAAAACCTGAAAGTAATATCTTCTTTCTAATACCGTCTTCTCACTAAAGAGCCATAACAACTCTACAGCGGAGCATAACGGGTACATTCCCCTTTGTGAAATTCGAAGAGCATTGTAAGTAATACACGATCACCCTGTGCCCCTCTTTTCAAATTCTCAACCTCAAATGCACCCGAAAGATGCGATTACCCTTTTTGTTTGAGGAAACAAGTTCTGTATTGTCCCTCTTTTATAAAGTTCTCAATCCATCCCCGGATAACAAATACAGATTTTAATTTCTACTGTCAGAGTGGTCATCTCGTCGTTATTTGACGTGGCTAAGTAGGATTTAGATAAACATTTTAATCAAGGGGCCTCTTTGGAGCTTGTGTTTGCATTACGGACGAGCTCAATTTTCTTACGGTTGCTTGATCACCCCATATCAAGTTTACTTTCTCAAAGTCCAGTCTGTAAGGGTCATCTTTTATATGTCAAACCAAGGAGATTGTCAGTTTGCCGATTGTGATTTTTTTTTACGCAGGCTGCATAATTACTGGGGAAATTCTGGAGATTTCTACTATACATGCAGTCATTTGCAGTTTATTCCAAAACAAGAAATTTCATAGGCCCGTTTATGGAGAGAAAAAAAAGGGGGGGGGGGGAGGAGAAAAAGAAAAAGAAAAGGAAAAGAAAAAGAAAAGGAAAAGAAAAGTAGAAAGAAAAGATCAAAAGAAGAGGAAAAGAAAAAAGATAGCAGAAAAAAAATTAAAAAAGAAAAAGAGGAACAAGATGTATAAAAGAATGATGGAAAAAGAAAAGAGAAAAATAAAAGGAAAGATTGGAAAAGAAAAGAAAAAAGAAAAAAGAAAAGAATTTAAAAAGAGATAAAAAGATAAAAAACCCAAATGTATAGATAAGTACGATAAGAAAAGAACTGGCAATTAAATAGTCAATTTCGACTGCTTGCCCCCCCCCCATAAAATAAATAAAAGAAAAAGAAGACTTCTCACAGCTTAGGAACTGACAGTAGAAAAGCACCGCAGATCTAAGAAAATCCACCGGAGCGTCCAGTTAGCTTGAGCATGGTCAACAAATCCGTCTTTGAAAAGCTATGCTGTAAAAATTCACAGTCAAGAATCTCTCATTTTGATATGAATATTTTGATAAGCTACCATTACATCATGAAATGCCCATGTGTGCCCTATTAGGCACCCCATAATGCAAGTTTACTTAGTCAAGCTCGCTAAGTTTACGCAGCTAAACCTAGTCGGCATTAGCTTCAATTATCACTATCATGCAAAACCATTTGCGTAAATCCCGGGGGGGGGGGATGGGGGATATATCCGCCCATTTTTTTGAGAGGGGGGATGGCGTGTACAAATATCCCCCCACTTTTTTAAGGAAGAATTTGAATTAATCTTTAAATATAATTTTTAATAATCTGTCGTAAACAACCATCATATTTTAGAATTTCTATTTGACAATGCGATTGAAAACCAGAAAAGCGGTTATTTTTGGCTCGCTCGCTTCGCTAGCTCGTCATATTTTTGAATTTTCATTTGAAAATGCGATTGAAAACCAGAAAAGCAGTTATTTTTGGCTTGCTCGCTTTGCTCGTTCATCATATTTTAGAATTTCTATTTGAAAATGCGATTGAAAACCAGAAAAGTGATAGTTTTTGGCTCGCTCGCAAGATAAAAATTAAAATGTGTGTAAGGGGGGGTCTGTGTAGGTGGGTGAGGGCGTGTGTTTATACTTAAGTGTGAGTTCGACAGAAAAAAAATTGGCCAAAAAGTCGATCATCCCCCACTCCTCACAGTGGATTTACGCCGGTGTGCAAAACGCTTAGCTCCACTAAATCGTTTCAATGCAAGTATCAAGTTTTAAAGTGAGACATTATCGGACACAAAAAACAAACAAACAAACAAACAGGAATTTGAATTATATGAAGATATGATCAACTATGATATTACATATGTGTACCGATTTGCGCAAAATGTTGGGTCAGTAGAGTTTTAAATCACCACACTTTGAAGTAAGTCTTTGCTTTTTCTTACGTAAACCGCTCCTGTAACAAAGCCTTGACCATGTACGTGATGTAATGGTTTATCGAAATAGACGATATCCGTTTGTGCTTTCCAACTGACCTGACTGAGAAAAAATGTTGAATATGATTGTTCGTTTTGTTTAGAAATGTGTCCTAGACCTATTGCATGTTGCTTGTTTTGATTTTTTTTTGTCTAGACCTTCAAACGGATGAGGAGGGGCGACCGCTGTCTCAAGGCTCATCATTATCATCATTATTATTGCACTCTAAATTCCTTTGTCAAGACCCCCCCCCCCCCCCACCCTCCCGGCCTGCAATTTTTTTCCTGAACCTTTGAAGCTTCATCACATGAATATTCATGACTTGCATCTTCGGAATAAGAGTACACATGCGCGTGGACTTGTGTCAGACGATGACTGATGAGCGTGCATGAGATCTGAGAGAGAGTGCATGGCCACGCTGTCTTTTCATTCGACTAGGTTCTATAGCTCTCCGAGACGGAGCTAAGTAAGCCTGTGCTATGGCCAAGGTACAATAAAGTTAATTAGGTTTTATTGTTGGACCCATGAAAAGCTAAAAGTAAAACAAACAAACAAACAAACAAACAAACAAAAAAACAAAAACAAAACCCAATCATGTACACATTTACATTTAGAGAAGGATCTTTGGCCAGGTCCACGCGCATGCGCAGTCTTATTCCCAAGCCGCAACTCATGAATATTCATATTATGTAGCCCCAAAGGTTCAGGGGAAAAAAATTCGCTCCCGGCCCCCCTCCACACAAAATAATGACAAGTCAGGGGTGTCCTTTTATCCATGAATTCTACTGGAGCCAAATATCGTGGGGAAGGGCGCATTGTATCATGATTCCCCTATGGCTTATCCTCTGCACACGTTGAGTGAAGATACTTAATGAACTTTAAAATAGTAAGATAACTGATAAACAAGTTTTAAGAGAGAGAGAGAGAGAGAGACAGACAGACAGACAGAGAGGGACAGAGACAGAGAGGGAAAGAGAGGGAAGGAGAGTTTTTGTGTGTGTGTGTGAGAGAAAGACAGAGAGACCAAGAGAGTGGAGGTGCCGTGGTCGAGTGGTCTGAGGCGCTTGACTGGAGAGGCGAAAGTCGGGGGTTCGATCCCCGTGGTACGGCACTTATGCCCTTCAGCAAGGCATTTTATCTACATTGCTCTTTTATCGTACATCAAATAAATAAAAATGCTACAGGCATTATTGATACCAACGTGTGCACGTGTTAATATTAAGAAAGAGAGAGAGAGATAGAGAGAGGGAGAGAGAAGGGGAGTGAGAAATTTTGTGTGTGTGTGTGTGTGTGTGTGTGTGTGTGTGTGTGTGTGAGAGAGAGAGAGAGAGAGAGAGAGAGAGAGAGAGAGAGAGAGAGAGAGAGAGAATTAGGCCTAATCAAAACACTGAAATATTCAATTACCTTTTGTCTACTAATTTTTATCAGATATTATCATAGCGGCCTTAGACTGCTTTGTCTACAGTGTTTATCATTAACTGATAGAAAAGGGTCATATGGCCGTAATTATTGTCAAGTGACTCGATTTCTTAATCACTCTCCCACCTGTAAGTTACCAAATTTACCTTCAACCGTTTAAAGTACATGTACATGCCCTCTGATGGTCAAACAAGTGTTCAGTCCGAAACTGGTCATCAGCAAACTGACCCCATGCCGGAAAGAAAAGAGTCCAGTAGTTCAACTTGACTTAAACAAGAAAGCTGAAGCATTGTTTTTATTCCACAACTGCTTGTTAAGAGACTGTTACCAACATAGGCTTAACCAAGCCTATTATTGTATGAAGTTAAGAGTAAATTTACAAGAATTTTTTGACTCAAAACGGAGAAGAACACAAGTTTTGTAGTCATACAGTTCATTTTCTTTTCTTATCAAAGTTCCAAGCTATTTCATGATTTTTCGATATTTCCATAGTTCTCGCTTTATTTACTTTCTCAGCAGACATGACTGGTCTTAATACACAACATTGATTACATGAATAACTATAGGCCTATTTATTCTTATTTTAAGTGTAAATTTGAAGTGCAATATATTGAACTATTTGTGCTTATTTCTTATTTTTTACATGACACTGACAGTTTGTTTATTAATTGACTGTACTCATTTATGTAACCTCATTTGTAAACTTTGTATGTGTCAGTCCTTGGACTGTTTTACAATGTCTTTTTTTAGTATCAATAAACCGAAATGAAATGTGGTAGTAACGGCATACTGTCTTAATGCAGAGAGAGAAAAAAATCGTTTTGGAGTGATATTCTGGAAATATGTCTTTATTTCCTTTGGTCTCGAATCCCACTAAACTACATAAGAAGTTCACTCCATAGTCGTGAATTGAATTTCCATTCCAAACGAAGCGATCTGTAATCATTGCTCCAGAAAAGAGGCTTCCCACTTCTGACATATTCTCCTCTGATACTAGATACAGAATTCTCTTGACAATTGTTGTATTTAAAAAAATATCTAATGTGTAACACTATCCCACATTGATTTATAGTTTCATTTTCATTGTTTGATGCATTTTACAATGTTTTAATCCGCGGGTTTGACTTTGGCTTTCATTCAAAGCAGAACGATTTATTCATTGTCTTCTTGCGAACTTTGAAATGTTGGCCAAGTTCCTCCCTGTCATTGTATGACCTCTCCCTATCATATTCTTTTCAGGAAATAACGGCTGTTGAAGCTAGAAATGTGTTAAGTCTTTGTAAAAGAATAAAGCCCTCCTGGCTCTTATAATGCATTTTTCAAGCAGCCTCAGCACTGCTTTCCATGATCACGAATGGTTATAAAAAGAAAGGTACGAATTGTATTTTTATTTGAATTATCCAGGTCCTTTTGCATCGTTCGCTACAAAGAAACTCGGACCTCGGGTTGTGATGATGGTTGGTGGCCTTATCAACGGAGCGGGTATCTTTATGGCGTCCTTAGCAACGAACATTATCGTAGTCGGTTTGGGCATCTCGGCTATTGCAGGTGAATTGCATACTAGTTAAATCATGATAGTGCCCAACTGCACCACAATGTGCCTGAATCAGTCAATGTAAATATAAAGGAAATTATGCAATAATTTACCTTTCTTTTCATTTCATTCTCAATGTACTAAAATCCAGCACCCTGTAAGCACGTTATCATAATTTATACATACGTACATATTTATATCATATGGCTGCAATAAATATACAGCTACGGTGTACAATGTTCTTCTAAAGAGAAATGAGCCTTGTTTGTTATGCATACTATTGCCAAGCTAAAAGCTGACTGCAAAATTACTTTGCAATTCGGTTATGTACTTTTCACCATGTTTTGTTCTCTCTTTTTGTTGTTGTTGTTCTTTTGTTATTTTCTTTTCCCCCTCTACTTTATTGTCTATCTGTTGTGCATTGACGACTTGAGCAAATAAAATCATCTTCATTGTTATTGTCATTTTCACACGAGGCGTCATTTTAATTGAATTATTACGTGCGTTAATTAAGCCTCAGAAGGCAATCAGCCAATACGCAGGTATATTACGATGTCACTCCCACATGGCCTACGTAGCAAGTAAAAGACCCGGGGAGCGTTTCATGAAGAGTTTTGTCAGTGATTTTCACTGACAACTGTTATAAGCTACTGAAAATCCTCGCATCTGATTGGCTGAGAGCAAATTAGTTAGTGAAAATCACCGACAAGAATCTTCATGAAACGCTCCCCCGGGGTGTTTCACAAAGACTAAGACTGACTCAAAACTCAAATCACACTTGACTATAGCCGGCCAATCATGCCACAGTTTGTTTTCACTATCGGTCTCTCAAGGGATGTGAAAATCATGAGCACATATTTGCAGAATCCACCTTTTTTGTTTTTTTCATCAATGAACTATAAAAAACGTCAAGTCTGTAGATTTGTGACCACGATTTTCAAATCCGATGAGAAACCCGTGGTGAAAAAAGTGGCATGAATGGCCATCTATAGTTAAGTGCAATGCGATTTCAGTCAGTCATATGGGGTGTTGCAAGAAAGTTGCAATCAATTGCAAATAATTGCTAATTTTGAAACAACCATTCTGATTGGCTCAGGGTCTGCCCTTTTAAGAAGACATACATGCAACAATGATTTTGATTGGCCAGTGACAATCAGTTGCAACTTGCAATTGATTGCAACTTTCTTGCAACACCCCATTAGTCTTTGTGACCCCCCCCCCCCCCCGGTCAAATACGCTTCGTACGCCAAACTATATCGAGGCGCTATCGCACATAAATAAGCCAGGCTAGAGGTACCATCCGGCAAATATTAGGGCAAACTACTCATTTTTCGAAATTTTATATATATTTGTAATAACCCCTGGTTAGAGAAGAAGAAGAAAAACAGAAACTTTCCAGTGGTGGGAACAGTTCTCTGAACCTCTCAAAAATTAAACACACAGATCATGAAGAAACACTTTAACACTCGCCAATAGATAAACATGATAAACAGAAGACTGAAGACAATGAAAGCTTTAATACGAACAATGCCCCACTGAGCAAATATCATACGTTGGGCAATTGTTGGAGAACAACAACAACAAAAAAAAAAAAAAAAAGAGGCTATCAAAAATTTGAAACAATGATAGTTTGTATCATATCCTATAGTTGGCTCGTTTCGTAAGGATAGATTAAGTAGGACAAAGTGTACTTTTGTTATAATATCATGTTTAATGGGTTTCCCCAAATACATTAACCTTCAGAGAAAACCTGAAAAGCAGGGCGGGTATTTTTAAAAAACTAGTTCAGTACGAAATTCTCATCTTCCAACCACAATATCCCTGTTGAATAATAACGAGATCTGAATTCCAGAAAGCGTTTTACCATTGTAAAGAACAAGAGGAACAAACAGGCCTTGTAATCAATAACAAGTTGCAATAACTGTTATAAGCTAGTGCAGTCCTTGCATCTGATTGGCCGAGAGCAAATTTGTCATAGAAATGTGGCAGTATAAATGATTAAGTTTTATGAAACCGGGCCCAGGAGTTACTGATTATTTCTTAAGAAACTCTCATGACTTGTTTGCGAGTACTTGAGTTTCATGAAGCATGTTTCAATGAAAACTGTAAGATATTGAGGCCACTAATAAGAAGTTTAATGCATGAGCTGTATAGAATGGATGGTAAAAATTACGAATTTAACGATAAGATATATACTCTGCTTGTTTTCTTTTAATCTTCATGTTTGTGTCACAGTTGACTACAGCCCGCGAGATCGACAGCTCACGAAGTACATTTCGGTCTCGTATAGGTCTTATGATTACTGCTTTTTGGGGGTGGGGAAAAGGGGTGGGGTTGCCAGACTAAAATAGTTGGTATCTTGGGCTGTCGGTCTTATGGGATGTCCCCGTTATTCATTCTTTCGATTGCTGAATTATACTAAAATCTAACTCTAGCGAGTTTCCCTTACAATTTGCCCCCTTTGCAGGAACTGGCAGTTCCATGATCTACGTCGCAGCTCTAGTAACCGTCCGACGGAACTTTCACACCTTCTACGCCGTAGCAAATGGCTTGACCCTGGCAGGGGTGTCAGTAGCCGTGTTCACATTCCCTCCTATCATCAGGGTCCTCATCGACCATTTCGGATGGAGAGGTGCCTTATCCATTCTATCCGCCATGTCGCTCAATACAATGGTGACGGGTGCTCTGATGAAAGATGGCGGCCGCGGACAGAAAACGAAGAGATCATCTGTGGACAAAGGACAGACGAAGCCATTTGTATCAGAGTCATGCAACACGCGGACAGTAGAGGTAAGCGGAGGTCATGAGGAAACGTACAACGGATCTTGCACCTTCAGAGAAAATGGTGTTCCAAAAACAGATGGCAGCAGTACGATTGTAACATTCCAAAACGTTGATGAAAGTCATGTGAACTACTGCGAAGAGAAGGACTACTCATCGAACAGCTGCAAAATGGGTATACGCAGTGTTTACATAGACGGTAAAATTACCTCAATGCCGGTGCCAATGAATGGTCAAGGACGAATATACAGGAGACCGAGTATCGGGGAGAAATACGTTAAGTTGATCGTAGCGAACATCACCCATGGACTACTAGGTGTGGTGGCGTTCCTTTGGTCCATGTCCAATACTGCCACGATGAAGTACCTGGCGGCGGCGGGGGTCCAACGCGGTCTAACGTCTATCCAAGGAGCCATGCTTCTATCTGCTACCGGTATCGCCCAGTGCTTTAGCCTTCTCGTCAACGGCACAATCATTTCTAAAGGCTGGATTACCCCTCTGCAGCTGTACCTCATCGTTTTCATCCTCATGGCGGGCGCGGGATTCGGGATAGCCATTTTCCAGCACTACGTCATAGGCTTGGTCTGCTCGGCCTTGTTTGGACTCGGTACAGGAACCATCACCTCACTGAACCTAGTGGTGCAACGAACCCTGGACCCGAGGGCAGGGGCGCAGGCTGCAGGATGGCTCATGTTCACCGAGGGCGTGGCCGGCTGCGTTGGAGGATTCTGCATAGGTATGGCTGATTTTTTGTTTGAAGTATACACTCCTGGAGTAGGTGATCATTCATTACTGAAATTTTGTTTTGAATAGGACCTGGTAATGATTACAATTCCAACGTTTTCATGAAGAGCATTATCAATTCCGACGAAAAATTCCTGGGGTAATAAGACCATAGCATTATTTTCTATTCATTCATTAAACATGTTAACATCGTCATAAAGTAAAGAATATTATTTTCCCTGGATACCCGCTCTCTCCCCTAAAATCAATTTTGTTTTACGTTTTTATATGCAGGTGCTGTCCATGACATGTCTGGTAGTTACACAGTCTCCTTCTTGGTCTCTTGTGCAGTGACGTCACTAGGTGCATGCCTCGTTGTGGTTATCCTCATCATCCGTCGTGTTAGGAGAGGTCACTAGAGGGCGCCCATTAAGAATTGAACTTTTTAAAAGCGTTTTAAAGACAATTTCTATGTATACATGCGAAATTAAGCTAACGGTCATTCCCTGTCAAATCACCAGATTGGAGGGGAGGGGGGGGGGGGAGGGGGACTTTCAAGTTAAATCGATGCTTTGCAAATGACTTTCTTTACGGCTGAAAGAACATCTCGATGTTGTAAAAATATATCGCAATGCTACAGTTTGTTAAGCGAGTGCCTGTTGGCATTGTTGATCCAAAAAGGCTATTGTACGAGAAGGGTGAGGCATATCATAGAAGCTGGTATATCGGAACGGTCTAAGAGCAAGAGCAGGAACAAATACATGGAATTTTAATTGCAATCCATACAACTCCAAAACACATGGACATGATGGACGGGACTGTATACATGAAGGCAGTGAGCAAGGCAGCTTCTAGTAATCAAAATGTTGAAAACATGACCAAGCGGTATATGAATTATATCCCAAAGATTATTAGGACGCACCTTATCAATATTCTCCTGATGACACAGCTGGCTGACGTTTAAAGACATCATCAGCTCATTACTCATACTACTTCTCTCATAATAATACCAAGTCCATGTCTGTCCCTTTGCAAAGCTGCTATAATGCAAGGGACGGATCGAGGGTTCCCCGACAAGTCAAGGGGCGGGATGAGGGAGAGCCTAAAAGCCGAAAATTCTCTGACACATTAATTTTTGAGGTGTGTGTGTGTGGGAGGGGGGGGGGGGGGGCTGAAATTGGTGCCGTGGAGCACAGCAATTTAGGAGGCATTATTTTGAATCTGATCAGAAACCAGATTCGGGCTTTGACGGTGCCGAAGGGTGTGGGCATGGGCACGTGTATTTAGTCCTACGCCCCTTTCCTGATCTGTCTCAATAAAAGTATTTAGGAATACCTGCTTTTGGAATCAAAGAGATTTTACATACACATGTGCTATTACTATATTGTGTACACTGCAGATTCAATAAGTCCTGTCAGAATTAAAGGATATATATATTTGTAATGTCAGTCGAGTATATAGTATAACAGTAATGACAATTGAATACATATCAGAGTAATTATGATTAAGTATATAATATCACAGTAATCGACGAGACGAATGTAAAACAAAAACCGTGGAGATGAAAATAATTCCGATATTTCGGGTATAGCCCTTTGTCAAGGAATGACAAAATTTATTGAGCGTCAACCAGGGCCGAAGCTAGCAGGGGGGGGGGGGGGGTGCTTGTATATTATTCACATACGGTATCGTTTAGGAAAAGCAAAAGAATTCGGCAAGCGAGGTTACCGAATATGTGATTTAGATATCTAACTGGCCTAAGTGTATTTTGACGAAATAGCATGAAAAAGAGTGTATATTTTTCCTCGCTCGCTGCGCTCGCTCGTATGATACACAAATACAAGATCGGGCAAGCGAGGTGACAAGATATATAATATAGAAACGTTTCGGCCCTTCATGTATTTTGATGAAGAATAATGCACCTCAACCATGAGAAAGGAGTATATTTTTCGCTCGCTCATATAATATTCAAATACGAGATCGGGCAAGCGAAGTGACCAGATATATAATTTAGATACGTTCCGGCCCATGATGTATTTTGATGAAGAATAATCACCTCAACCGTGAAAAGAAGTATAGGCCTATATATTTTTTCTCGCTCGCTTCGCTCGCTCGTATCTTATTTAGATACAGGATGAATTCGGAAAGCGAGGGGACAAAAATAATCTAGATATGTAATAGGTCCATATTTCGATGAAGAATTATTTTTCCTCGCTTGCAAGCGAGGTGACCGAATAGGCTATGATTTAGATATCTTATTGTTCAAAATGTATTTTGAAGACAAAATACAGTCAGTCCGCAAGTCCGTATGATAATGAGCAAGTACGTCAGATTTATGTAATTGTGCTAGGTATTAAAGATGAAGTTGGGTATATATACGCAGTATTAAATTTTTCAAGTGATCAAAATAGGAAAAAGAAAGAGGAGGAAAAGAAGAAAAAAAAAAGAAGGAAGAAAGAAGGGTATGGGGGAAAGAGAGGGCTGGGTCATGCAACTATATAATACCCCTATTTTTCATTTAAAACATATATCATTACCTCACCTATGGCAGGTGTATGGGGCATAGAGATCCTATCTCTATGCCTATACAAGGCTATATGTCATCTTGTCCCCATCCTATCAAAATACCCTTGCGGCGCCCCTGAGTTGAATTCTGAACTGGGAAAGGTAGATTAGTCGTTCATAAAAACAGGTGTCTAGTGTGAGATTTTAGAATCATCATATTGATATAGGAAATTTACGCACTTTCCTATGGTGGCCCCGAAGAACGCTCGACGACAGGTCATGCTGCCGTGAATTTCGCGGCCAAGTCGCGAAATTCGCGACCCAATTCGTCAAATTCGCGGCCACAAGTAGCAAAGTTCGCGACTAAAGTCGTCAACTTTGCGGCCAAGTGGCAGTGGTCGCGAATTTCGCGACCAAAATCGCGAATTTCACGACTTGGCCGCGAATTTACACGGCGCACACGACCTGTCGTCGAGCGTACTTCAGGGCCACCATACTTTCCCCCAAAACATCCTGCACTGTAGACAGACATGAGTACGAGTAGATGGGACCACCCGCAAAAGGTAGCATTAATGTTCGTCCCGAATACTTCAGCAAGTTCTCATCCTATTTCAAATAAGAGGGTATTTGAAGGGCAGTCCTTTTGCGGGAACAGTTCTAGTCTAACATATTCATTTTAATTCACATAATAAGAACAAGAAAGCTCACAAACTCTTGAACCTTTGTCTGAACTCAAGATCCTCTTTAATGTAAACTAGGGTTGCTTAAGAGCGTAAGTGTGTGCGTTCCAAAAGAAAATCAGTTTGTGAAGTTCTGTATTTTTTTTGTAATTACTGTTTACTGTTTTTATATACATTATTTTCTATATCAATAAAATATGCCCTGGCTTTGATATACGGAGCTGTATGGTGCTAAATCATTGAAATGTCGATGCGGACTCGCGTGTTATGTGTGTTGTTTAAAGAATAAATTAACCAAACTTATACACAACACCTACCACCTTTCTTTCCTCTCTCTCTCTCTCCGTTCATTATTCCCTTTTAGCAAATTTGGCTGTCACACTGCTATTCGTAACCCTCGTATTTTTCCTTTATGATTACTCTTGCACCTTTCGTTACAATTACTGTATTAGCACTCATACATGAGTTTATAAACCTAAAATGTTTTGTAAAATATTTCATTTATTTGGGCTCTTCATGCTTAAGATACATGTTTTTTTTATATTTTACATTAAAAATTTAAATTTGCTTCTACCGAATATCCAAAAGCTCGGTATCGGGAAACGTCTCGAATATTGCGCGTGCTTAGGTATGTAGAAAAATAAACAACAAAAATACAACCATATGGCAGTTGAATTAATGAATCAAAAGAAAGACATTACAGAAAATGAAGGAAATATTGTAATTAAAAAAAAAAAAATCAAGTCGGAGATGAAAAGGAAACAAGGGAAAGCTTGTCTCTGACTAATTCAGGAAAGAAAGAAACCATGTTTTCGTAATGCATTATGAAATAGGCCTAAGAATTTGATAAGTCCTAAGACGCTGATAACTCGGTTTATAACCAACAGGTCTACTACCAGTTGGTCTAATTGCTAGATCGTCTAACACCACCATGGCTAAGCCCATTTGGTCTACTATCATTTTAGTCTAATTGCCGTTTGGTCCAATCACCACTTGGTCTAACACCCACTTGGGCTAATTGTCATTTTGTCTAATGATCATAATGGTCTAATTGCCACTTTGTTTACTTAGTTTTCCCCATTTCGTCTGACTATTTTGTCTATTACCAGTTTGTCCATTCAGATAGACTAAGTGGTGTTAGACCAAGTGGGTATTGGACCGAATGGGCATAGCCTAACTGAAAATTAGACGAAATGGTAAATGGACTAAGTGGCATTAGACAAACTGCTTGTAGACGAAAAGGAATAGACAATGTGAGATGAGACCAAACGGGCATTAGACAAATTGGGAGTAGACCAAGTGACAATTCGCCGATAACTCATACGTTGTCAGAGAACGCATAGTTTTAATGGGCATGCAAATTAATGTACATTAATTCATTATGAGATTAATAACTAGAAATATCTTGTCTGAATACCGTTAACGACTGGTCAGTCCTCAGCCGTAACAAAAGCCCATGGCACAACTGTTGGTATTAGCTCTTCACACCTTGCAAATTCAGCTGCAAGAAGAATAATGCATCAAGGCGTCACGGTTGAGAGGGTTTGTAACCGGCCTCCACACTTGCATCAACACGATCATTAATATCTTTCTGTCCGAGTTTAATTCCCAGCCGTGGTACATCCATCCGATAGCAAAAAATTAGCTACACGTGACACTCTTTACCCAGGTGTAGTAAATGGATACAGATAGGGGACACCCCTTGAACGATTCAGCTCTTTCACGGCATCTCAGCTAAACCTTGAATGATGATACTATGCAGTGTCTTGTATCCATTGGAAAAAGTTGGTATCAACGAATATCATCATAACCTATGATGTAATCTCTTTAGCCAGGTAAATAGCATAAGACTATTTCCTTGCAAATATCACCAATATCAGATCATCAATATAATAACATTACCAGATGTATCTGAGTGAGTGCGTGAATATTTTATTGTCTTATTTTCAATGGGGAGTGCGACACGAAGGACTGATCGTTTAAAACCGATTAATGCCCGGCAATCTTTTTGTCTCATTTATCCCCTTTCTTCTCTACTTCCTCTTCCCTCTTTTCTCCTCCAGCTTCCTTCTTTTCCCCTTCCTCTTCCTTCTTTTCCTCTTCTCTTCTCTTTTCTTCCTCATCTCCCTGTTTCTCCCCTTCCTCATTCTTTCCATCTTCTTTCGGTTTCTCTCCTCCATCTTCCTGTTTACCCTTCTTTTCATCCTTGTTTTCCTCCTTGCCCGTCTCCGCATTAGGAGGGGGATCATTCTTGGCTTGTGCTGCCGCCGGAGGTCCCTTGGGCTTGCGGACTCCCGCTAACGCTTTCTTCACCGCGGCCGCATTTGGCCTCAGTCCTGCTATCTTTTTGGCCAGTTCGTCTTTACTGCCACCGTTGGGCGCTGGCATTGGGTAATGGGGCTTGATCTTTTTGATGTCGACGCTGATGTTGGTGTAGAGGGGATGGAGCTCGTACACAGGGGTAGGATAAACGATGTCCGACAAGCCATCAGATTTGTAACGCCCTTTAAATGTTTTCAGCAAACCGTACCTAACGAAATGATTGAAAAGAAGACAAAGTATTATGGCGGGATTAAATCAATTATTATTCTGCTGATTGTAATAAAAAGTAATTATACATGTATATTCATATTCTGCAACTTCAACTCCCCAAACCCCACACAACAATGATTAGAATGCATGATAGCTCAGTCCAGGTAAAATAGTATAGGGGAAAGAGTTAATTCCCATGTCGATTCTCTCCCCCCGTCATTTCCTGATCCCATTTTTAATTAGAAAAATGAACATCGTTGATATGACTTGTCAGTGATAGTTATTTCTTAACTAGAACAATCCATTTGAATACTGAATTCTTGAATTCTCTCATTTCCATGAATGGAAGAACCATCTGTTCGTAAAGTTACGAATGACTTCGCGAACGACTGAAATATGGCAAGCCAAATGGGATGCTCAGCTACAGGTGAAATATGCAGACTTAGATTAACATTACCATTGTTTACAAACATTTTTATTGCGAAGTATATTTTCACCACGATTTATTTGAGATTATGGGAAATGGAGTCTCACTTTTTTTAAAACGTCAGGTAAAAATTTGAACATCCCATTTGGCATTTCATATTCCAGTCGTTCGTAAAGTCATTCTTAACTTTACGAAAAGCTTTATGAAACACCCTCAGGTTTTACTGCAGCCTCTGCAGGTGTTGGTTTAGAAGAGAATACAAGTTTCGACAATAAGGCAATCTTTCACTTTTAAAGGGGTACCCAATGCTGAAACAGTGTTCCTTCATTTAAAAGAGCATGACTTAGGTCAATCCTTGACTAATGACAAATAATTTGCCAAAATGCAGTGATGTGGATTGAAAATCATCAAATTTTCAATGTTATTGTTCTCAGAATTCTATTCTCGATCATATATCAATTTTTTTTTAACCACTGTGTAATCCCTTTAACACAAGAGGGGGCTATTCAATTTAAGAACAATAGTCACATCCACCTTTGACAGTCAGACGGACAACGTTGAATCCTCTACTTTTTTTCTTTTTTTTTTACTCGTTTAATGCTTTTTTCGTTAATTTGTTTTGTTTTCAATTTGTTCCTTTTATTGTCCTTTTTTGTTTATTTTCTTTTTTTTTTATGCAAATCATGATTCCCTCTGTCGATTGAGATTTAGTGGAATGACTGCTTTCTGATCTGCTTTAAAGGTAATAACAGCTTCAAGCTCATAATTCTCATTCCGATTGATAATGCATCTTTCAAAGTGTTCGACGCTCCTTTGAATGAGAACTTACAATAATTATCATTTTATATTTATTAGTTGACAAAGCCAGAAGATGGCTATATCTACGGAAATCATTATACAAAATATCTCATTAAATTTCAGCAGATAGTTCAATGACGTGGACATAATGTTGTATTCAGGCGTTTAAGCGCAGCGTTACCGTTATTTACCCTTAATTCCCCCTTTTTTCGGGTAGAATTGGGGAAGCGTTATACACGGATCAAGGATTTCATAAAGAGGGCCAGACATGCCCCTAAAATCTGCTACTGAGTGGGGGGGGGGGATATATTACTGTGATTATTCCTATATGCAAATTCTCCAAAAGAAAAACAACAAAAGTAGCAGCAGCAGCAGCAGCAGCAACAACATCAACAAAAGTTTGAAGACCAAGAGAATAGCTTACCTTTCCTTCGCTAGTGGCGCGCTTTTGTGATGATGCCTGATGACGTCATAATGGCCGACGGGTCCCTTAAGCCGCGTGATTTCGAGGCCGACTTCTTTGACTCGCTTCCATATCTCATCGTCCTCTCCACCCCACCCCCAGTAGACGTTGGGGAACCCGTTAATGCTGCGGATGTTGCCTTTGGTGAGACCGGTAACCGCTCCAAAGAAGTTATCGTACGGTAATCTGGAAAAATAAGTAGAAATCTCTTTATCAGGCTCTAGATCAAACAAACTATGTGGAAGAATGATTAAGAATGAGCAGCAGACTGAGTTCTTAATATTGCTGGGAGCTTTCAATCTCTTTGATGACAAGTATAACCCTATCACGCTTATGGTAAGGATATACAAGTTTGCTTGTGGAGAGCGCTGATGCTGTGCGTGTGCTAAATTTGGCCAATGAAAAAAATTTCCCTGTCACTGATAATGACATGAACCAATACTATATTGTTTCTTTTTAAATCTAAATGTTGTAGGAGATTTACTGGAAGAATGTAACAAAACGATACACAGTACACACAATTAGCTAATGAAATGCCAATGGAATTCGGTAAAGGTAATATTATTATCTTCATTAAAGGAGGATGAAACCCTATCTTTGTGAACTCAACATAATGTTGTGTCGAATACATTTTCCCATGAAATATGTTTCTTGAGCTAAGAACAAGATAAGCTACACTGAGAGATAATGGGGAAAACATGAATTTTTGTGTACGAAACTTATGGAGAATTGTCCTTCTAAACCTGCAGTTTTGAAGCAACATTGCCAATTAGAGGATAGCCATAGAAAATAAATTGAGACTTTTCAAACTTCATAACTTTCTCATTTCTTAAAGATTTTGAAATTAATGAAACTTTTTAAAAATTGCTCCTCTCTGTCCTCTCTTTCCAATAAAATTGATATCGCCCAGGGTTTCATTCTCCTTTGATATTTTCTTTATACCGACCATATTTCGTGATAATACATGTAATGAATAAATTACTTGTAATTCCATCTATCAGCACCGGTGACGAAATGTTTGGGCATACTGGAACAGCCGTAGTAATTACGATCATCGAGAGGTACATGGTCGACGTCATGGATAACGAAACAATCGTAGTCGGTAAAATTGAGCGACTCAAGGAACCCGACGTTCATGAGCATTGCCCGATTGAAGAGTTCTTGATTTGCCTGGGGAACAGACAGACAGACAGAGAGAGAGAGAGAGAGAGAGAGTCACACGACCATAGCAAAACAGAATCTAGAAATCTAACAGCCCCAGTGAAAGGAGAATGCAACCCAGACATCAGTGTGCATCCAGTCATAAAGAAGAACAAGTAGAGTAAACAGTGAAAGTTTGAGGAAAATCCTTATTATTGGGATCCTTGAAATGGCAATTTTGCCAGTATCTGTGATGTCATGGTGGACAACTCTCCATTCATTTTGTACACAGAATTGAAAATTTTCTTTATTTTCAAGAAAAATAAAAATTCTTTTGATTTATTGCTTGAGTATGACATGGCTACATCAATTCTGCAAGCATTTTGGGAAGAATTATGTTGATTCCTGACTTGAAATTTCATATAAAATCAATTTTTTGGAAATATTATTTACAAAATGAATTGAGAGTTGTCCACGATGACATCACAGATGCTGGCAAAGTTGCCAACCCTAGGATCCCCATAATAGGGATTTAGTGAAACTTTCAAAGTTTATAACTCTTGAAAAGATTGTCCGATTTTGCTCAAACTTTCACTGTTTACTCTTCTTGGTCATTTTTATTCACTAAGAGCACACTGATGCCGGGGTTGCATATTCCTTTAAACCTGCCATCTAAATTCGGAAGATACGAAAAGAAAAAAGTGTGTGTGGATAGGGTAGGAGAGGGGGTGGGGGAGGGAGTGGGGGAGGGGTTAGCACTATTGGCTCATCCCTCCCCGTTGAAATACCCACATTTGCACTTATCATTTCCAGATCAATGTCTTTAATTCGAGGAATTGGGTACTCACCTTTTAAAATTGACTTCCTTTGCTTACATGAAATATTCGAGTAAATTAACATCGTTTATATAATTTTGCTTGTCCGTTCTCTTTAAAAAAAAAAAAAAAAAAAAAAACTTTAATGTGCCTCGCCTCCCCCTTTTTTGTACAAGATCCTGGATCTAATTTTTTTCTCTTGGCTGGATCAAGACCCCTCTTTATGAGAACACAAAATCGTATGAAAATTGTGCAATACATATATACCTGTTCCACAATAAAGAAGGTGAATTCGAGTTGTTGTCTCTGAAGCATCGGTATCATGTATCGTAGAATGATCGGCAGATGGAAAAACCGGTCCCGGAATGGTATTATGATTGCAACCTAAAAGGAAAAAAGATGGACGGAAGGTAATTCATAGACCTTTTTATGCTCATTTCTCTCCAGGACTATATAGGTTACCAGCTAGTCAGTTACCTGTTATGCATACTGGCATCTGAATAGATGGAGTCCAGTTTGCATACATTAGTTGTTGCTATGTCGGGAAAGCTTCATGCAAGTATCTTAGTTGTCAAGGGAAACCACCGTTAAAAGACCTAATCGATCTACTGAGATCTGACTTTCATTGGGAAAACTGCAATTGCATTCGACAAGGAAATTCAAAGAACTGTTATCTTCCTGATGTAGGCTTTGTGGATCTACTAGTCCACTTTACGTATTCTAGTTGAAGTAAGAGCAAAATCACCTTCAAATCGGATACACTAATATAATATAGCAATCTTCATGTACCTAAGAATAAAATCCCAATACGTATTTTGACAGAATTTCATTTGAATTCTACAATTCATACTTTCTCCACCCGAAACTTGGTTACTTTCCGATGGTAAGAAATCTATAGTATCTAATAATCTGTTATCATCATCATCATCATCATCATCAATCTCCGCACCTTTTTTTCAGCACCAATAAAGCCCACAGCACTTGCATACTAGGACATTCATATTGATCAAATATTGTTGATATACTTAATTAATATTAGTCCAAAAATAGTAAAAAAAAAAAAAAAAAAAAAAAAAAAAAAAATCTCCACGTATACAGGTACACTAGCGCCCCCTCGTCCACATGGTCCATGCATGAGTTAATACCTGGCTCGACCTAAAAAAAACAGCGCATCGTACCGCGCCGACTGATATGATCATGATGATTGCATCTTGGAAAGGGCAGGGCAAGGGCAGCTGGAACTGTGCTCAAGATAGTGGTTGATTTTGCGGGATTTCCAATGTAAATTTAGCAAAATAAATTTTTATATTTCCTTTTAATTAGCAAAAAAAAAAAAAAGATAAAATATACAAAAGATAGAATAAAGAAAGTATACAAATAATGCCATTAAGAGAGAGAGAGAGAGTAAAGTCATTGGAGACAATAGTCAAATAATTGTGACTGATTGCCAATAAACATAACGAAAGAAGAAGAAAAAGAAGAAGAAGAAGAGCACATGCCTATTCATAACTTTCTTTATTCCGATAACAATAGGCAGTTGCCAGATATTATTGTCAAATTTTATTTTGACTCGCATCAATTTTCAGACAGAAATAGGAAGGGAGATGATCGATTTTTAAAAAGAAATGTTCATTATTTTCATTTTTCTCAGATATCGTTTTATTTTGGTAAGATGGTAAGATTAGATGGCAATACTTACCTTCCATCTTGGTAGACAATTGACTGGTTTCCAGTGACCGCCCGGAAGAAGCCAATAATTGCTTATATTCATTGCTTCCGCTTCAATGACCTGATCGAAGAGCCAATCAACATGAGTGATGTTTCCAGTCTTGGGATCGACGAGTTTCTTACGCAGAATCTCATTGGCTCTTTTCGTCGCTGCCCGAAATTTTCCCGCCAAGGGACCGAAAATGAGCTCTTCTGTATGGTCCATGGGTGAGTCTTTCAAATCTAACTTTCTTTTTCCAACTGCAATGAAGGAACAACGCCCCCCAAAAGGGGTCATAAAGACCGAGAAAGAGGGAGAGAGAGAGAGAGAGAGAGAGAGAGAGAGAAAGAGGGAAAGAGAGAGAGAGAGATAGAGAAGAGAGGGTCTTCAATATAAAATATGTTGGAAAACATCTTATTCCCTGCTAGAATCTCATTTCTATTCAAAGAAATTCACCACATCATGGATAATCAGCATAATTATTATCCCACAGATTGAAGTCTTGCGGATACGTTGATTTTATAAATATAGATAGATAGATAAACGTGCCTACAGAGTTCAACGAAGTCGTTGATGACCATTAACTTGCATAAAATACAGCCTTGTTTAATCAAACCGTGAATAAAATTGTGAGCCTGCATTGCGTGTTTAATTCCACCTATCCCGTAATGGCCCTCTCTCGTTTTCTCCTTCTGTACCTTGTTTCTTCTGTCAAACAGTCCTTCTGTCCCACATACCCTCTGCCCAATATTCACTCAGCTCCCTTTCCTCCGTTTCGTATTGCCTCTATCCGAGATTTCAATTCAATTCAATTCAATTCAATTCAATGCTTCTATTGTCCATATCAATATAAAATTTGTTTTGTTTACATGCATATAACAGGATCATTAACATAAAAAAAACAGGCAAACCAAACTAAAGAAACAAAATATTACAAGCACAAGCAGAGTAATGAATGGAAAAAAAATACGTACAAGGGAGCAGCATCATAGATGACTGAAGCTACGTGAAACATGCGTCAAATTATCGTAGTTACACATGTATAACAGTTTAAACTGCCATAAAGACAGACTTCTAGACTTCCAGAAAGAAAGAAAGAAAGAAAAGGAAGAATAAGAAGAAGTTGAAGAAGAAGAAGAAGAAGGAGGAGGAGGAGGAGAAGAAGAAGAAGAAGAAGAAGAAGAAGAAGAAGAAGAAGAAGAAGAAAAAAAAAAGAAGAAGAGGAAGAAATAAGAGAATACAATAACATTGCTTATAATACTTTCTGCAGAAAACTATTAAAGAGTACAAATCTCCTCTGTCATGTCCCGTATGAACCTCGTCCCATTATTCAGATATTCCTTTTGTCCTTATTCCCTGCATTCAAGTATTCCCTCCGTGGCTTATTTCTTCTGTCTCGCCTTTCCTCTGTCCCTTATTCCCTCGTCCCTTTATTCCTTCTGTGCCTAGGAACCGTATTCCTACTTTCCCGTTTTGATTCCTTGCAATGAATGCATTTTACTTACTTAGACCGGGTATATCAATCTCTGGACATATCGGATTTACAGCACAAGAAAATGGACCTGGATACATGTATGGAAAGGGAGAAGAGAAGAAAAGAACAAAGAATCGTTGAACAATAATAATAATAAAAAAAACATAAGTGCCATAAATCAAATTAACAATTTATTTGTCGTCTAAAACACGTTAACATGTTCCTCAAACATTACATACAAAAACACATTATCTGTAAGTATCATTTCATGTTTCTTAACTCTTTAACATTTTTTATTCCATTACTCATTTTTTTTATTTTCCCTATATTCCTTGTTCAGTATTCACATTATCTCTTCTTTTCCTCCCACATGATTATTCTTCACATTCTACGTCTTTTTTTCCTTTTTTTTTAAAATCAGCGTCCTTCTGTTTAATTCTAATTTCCCTATAGAGTTATACTTGCTTCGACTCTTTTTTTTTTTCATTTCATTTTGTGATGCAACTCTTCCTCCGCTAATTTGTCTACATACTCTTCATTTTTGTTATCCTCTTATCTCGCAGTTTTTTCTTTAATATATTCTCTTTTTTCATCACTTAGTCAGTTTTTTCGCCATTCCTTCTATCTTCTTTTCTTTGGTTTTTTCTTCTCCTTTTGCCTCTCTTTTGTTTCTTCGTACTCTTAACATGCTAATCTATCTTGCCCTTTCCCCCATGTTCCCGCTATCTTCTCCTTTTTTCATCACTTCAATCCTATTCTTTTTCCCTTTCACTTCTTTCCCCTTTCTTTAGCTTTTTCTTCTTCAACTTTTTCTTTTTTTATCTTTCTTTATACTCTTGATCTTCGAAATCATTTTCATACTGAGAGGAAACGCGATGGCTCAGTGGTAGACTGTGGTCTCGTAATCGGTAGGTCACGAATTCGAAAAAAGTCGATGGGCATGTGGCCTTTGATAAAGCATTAAATTCTTATTGCTAAGTCCCTCGGATAGGATTCTAACCGTAGGTTCCCTTGGTGCTTATTTACAGGCATATACATGTGTGTGTGTGGGTGTGAGTGGGCGTATGGGTGTGTTGTGTGTGCGTAGGTGTGTGTGATTCTCATCGTCACCCTTGTTCGCAGCACTCGACCCACTTGTCTCTGAAGCAACCATGGCACGCACCAAGCAGACAGCTCGCAAATCAACAGGAGGGAAGGCTCCCCGCAAGCAGCTGGCAACCAAGGCTGCAAGGAAGAGCGCCCCTGCCACCGGAGGAGTCAAGAAGCCTCATCGGTACAGGCCAGGCACAGTCGCCTTGAGAGAGATTCGCCGCTACCAGAAGAGTACCGAGCTTCTGATCAGAAAACTGCATTTCCAGCGTCTTGTGCGAGAGATTGCCCAGGACTTCAAGACGGAGCTCCGTTTCCAGAGTTCTGCTGTGATGGCACTACAAGAAGCCAGTGAGGCATACCTGGTCGGTCTCTTCGAGGACACCAACCTGTGTGCGATCCACGCCAAGAGGGTTACCATCATGCCCAAAGACATCCAGCTCGCTCGCAGAATCCGTGGAGAACGCGCCTAGAGCGATCGGCGGATGCACCGCATACACAAACGGCTCTTTTCAGAGCCACCAAAAAAAAAAAAAAAAAAGAGTGTGGCATGGGTGTGGGTGTGTGGTCCGGTAACAAGTAACAAAGAAGGGCCGTTACAAGAATATATATACCACCAATCAAGACCAATTCTTCTTAGGGAATGCCAAAAGATGATAAAACGAGGCAAAAATATTCAAGCAATTATTTTCACGTAAAAACCCGGAAAATTATCAAGTAACTAACTATTGATTTGGTATGTTGTCCATCTTTTCCCCATAGACAACGAACGTTGTGAAGAAAGGTTTTAAAACATTGTGTAAGATGATTCTTTCGTCCAATTTTTCGTCCATTTCATGACTTTTATCAGTCATAAGTTTATAATTATTTTCAAATTTTATTTTCATAACCTTTCAATTTTTGACATTTTTAAAATGACACATTCGATAAATTCGGACAAATTTGACAGTTCGGCCAAATGGCAATTCTGCCTTTGAGATCTTTATCCACTTGACAATTAAATCTAGTGAACTCAAATCATTATCACCAAAATATGGATATATGAAGCATGAAGTAGGCGTATCCGTCAAAGAATGACCTTAGAACTTTGACTTTGTGGCTCAACAATCTAATAAAATCACTGCCACCTATGATTATGCACATGAATGTGTAACAAGTTTGAAGTTGATCCATCAAATTGTTATTTTGAGAATGTTCCATTCTTGATCGGCTTCCCTGCAATATTACCAAATAATCATCATAGGCCTACATTAAAAATATAGTGAATCATGGGAGACAGCATAGTCTAACCAAAACACACAAAAATGCATAATAACAACAAACAAATGACGTCCAAAACGTTCGCTCAAGAAAAAATGGACGTTGAATAAGAGAGAGAGAGAGAGAGAGAGAGAGAGAGAGAGAGAGAGAGAGAGAGAGAGAGAGAGAGAAGAAAATTACTTTTTTTTTAGCCAATCATTTCATTTTCTTTTCTTTTTCCTGGGGGGGGGGGTCATTATTTTATGGAAGGGGTGTGATCCATTTTGCTATACAGTGCCCCCCCCCCCCCCCCGGCCCCAAAAAGTGTACAGTTGGAAAGGTCACTTTTCCAATAAATGCATTACACGTTGTGAAGTTCCCCCCTTTTTTACCCTTTGAATCTATTTACAAGACAATCATATATCTTTGCCCTATGTCAAATAGTAGGCCCTACCTTTAAAGCAATTTATGCCATTTTCATTTTTAAAAACAAGGATTACATTTCTTTATTCTTTTTTTTCCGCTCGGATTTCCCCTTCCTCTTTGTCTCCATCCGTACTCAGAATGATAAATGAGAGAATAAAGCTGACTGGATGCCAGTCATTGTCATGTACAAAACAAATGTATCAGGTGTTCTCTCATGCAGCCTATAAATACTTGTGGGAAAACCCACATTATGTATTTCGAATGCTCTATTATGGTTTTGCTTTTCATTGTACAGCTTCCTGGCTGTATACAAAAGACTATCACTATTATTATGGATTAAAGGGGCAAGAAGCAGGAGCCTCTATTTCTCATATTTGTACGCGCATAAACATGACAAATCCATGGATCCTCTACTTATACTTAATTGTTCAACACAAACGTTTACATGGGTGGATGCAGGGTTGTGGGAAAAGTGTGGGGGGGGGGTATCAGAAGAGAGGGAGTGAGAGGGACCAAGAGAGGTCGGTGGGGAGCTTTTGCATTCTTAAAATCATGATCATTCATGCACATCTCAAAAGATGAAGGATATGAAAAATATACATTGTCTGTATTCAAGTAACTATTTGGAAAAAAATTACATTGTTTGGCAAAAAAAGGGGAGAATGCGAATGCCTCCTTCGCCCCCCCCCCCCTTTATCTGGATCTGGCCTGGTTCACCTTTTATCATTCATGAACGAAATATATCTTCAAAATTATAGGGGGATTCATATTCGCTATTGTGTGACGCGAGTTCTGACGGCGGCGCGACTTTTATATTCTAGAGACAATTGCTTCGGACTCCACTTCGTCAAGGCTGCACGATAGGATGTAGCCTACCATGGGATGTACGGTTTAGGGTCAGGGTTGCAATAGCGTAACAGGTTAGGGTTAGGGCAAGGGTTCTGTGAAGTGTATCGTCCCATGTCAATGTGCAGTTCTAGTATTCGGTAAATGTACGAAAGTGACGCGGTGCAATTATTGATGCACCACCAGTATCGGTGATGCTTATAGCATCAACAATGTTACTTATATACCCCTTTCTCTGGTTACAAAATTTTGAGGAAAAAAAGAGAGAATTAAATCGGATCGCCTTGGAAGACGAGGCGTTACAGTGAGATAGGGGTAGACGCCCCTCATATCTGCTGTTCAGTCAAGGATAATAACAATAACACTAACGTCTTATTTACCCAGGGCAAAGGCTTTCAATTACACGACAAATTACTCTCACCTACTTCGTAGTACATTTTGGCAAGGGTAAATGCTCTGTTAAAAACGGACTCGGGGAAAATGCTCCGCCATTGGTATAACGTGGGAAAAGAAGTCTCATTTTTTCTTGATATTTCATACTTTTTGTATCTAAAACTTTGTTTTTGATGCCTGATTTTTGGAAGGATGGATAATTAATAAAAACCTTTCTTGAATCTTTGTTTTCTATAAATTGCACTATAAATCCCCAGGATCATGCCGGCTTTTTGACGGATTCACCTGCCATAGGGTTAACAAGTGAAAACAAGGATTTTAAGAATGATTATTTCCCCTCTATTGTTACCTTAAATTTATTGCAAATGTAACTTACATGTAATTTGAGACTCTGAAAAAGCTTACTGAAGGCTAAAAAAGTAAGAGAGATCCCCCATAAATCTTAGGGAATATGCCTGCTTTTAGTCTTCCAGCTGCCATAGGTTAACACGCAAAAACAGGGATTTTGAAATGATCTTTATTCCCATAGCTTTTATTCACATTTAAGAAAGAAGTGATATGAAATTTCAAGCTCTAGAAATATATAATTGAGGCTCGATGAGTCCAAAAGACCCCCGCCCCCCATAAATCCCCGGGAATATGCATGCTTTTGACCCCCCCCCCCAACAAAACCAAACCAAAACAAAACAAAACAAAACAAAACAAAAAGAAACAAAAAACAAAAACAAAAACAAACAAACAAAAAAAAACCTCGCCCGCCATAGGTTTACACACAAGACAAGGAATTTTCGGATGATTATAATTCCTACAGTTTTTATTTGTAGATATCAAAAATGTGAATTATATGCAATTTGGGACTTTGAGTAAGCTAAATGAAGGCTCAAACTTTTTTAATGATCTCCCATAAATCCCAGGGAATATGCATGTTTTGGCCGTCAAGCTGCCATAGGTTAATACACAAAAACAGGGAATTTGAAATTAAATTAATTCCACTAGAATTCATTCAAATAAATGGAAAAGGTAATTCACATGAAATTTCAAACTCTGAAAATATTTAATTGAGCCTCGATGAGTCCAATAGACACCAATAAATCCCCGGGAATATGCATGCTTTGACCAATTTTGTAATACTACACGTGAAACTGTTTGTTATTATCGATGACGTCATGTGGCCGTGTACTTTATGTATATCATGGGTCACGCGAGACCGACGCGTCGTCTGCTAGAGCCCGTAAGAAGTCATTAATTCTAGTACGCCAAAACATTTCTATTGGACTCATGGCCGTACGCAGCGGGGGGGGGGGGGGAATTTTGAAAACTGACCTTTTTTTACTGAAAATTTTCACAAAATCCACCAAAAGTATGCACCAAATCCTTCAATATCACTCTGAAAAATGCAAAAGCGCCCTCGTGATCAACTCGGCCACTTCGCTTCCTCGCTTTAGAGTTTCTTTGAAAAATTTCTGCGTACGGCCATGAATGGACCAGAGGGAGGTAAACACTGAAAAGGTAAAATTTAGAATTGATTAAAATCGCTGTTCTATTGTGCCTCATTTAATTTTACAGATCGGTTGTGAGAGTAGAGAGTATGAGAAAATAAAAGGAAAATGAAACTTTTTGAGAGGGAGAGGGAAGGGAGAAAGAGACTAAAAGAGCTGGTGGGGGAGAGATGAATAAGATATGCCTACTTTTTTATTTTAAGGAACTGAGGAGTCAGTAGTAAAAATATTATTATATCCTCAGCCGGTATCCTTATAGAAGGTTAAATAGTATTTGATTGGCTGGGACTATTTCCCCCCTCTTTTCATAATAATTGGTAGGCCCCCTACCGCAGAAGCAGCCGAGCGTATTTGAAAGTGGGGAGGGGGGGGGGGGGCTGAGCGAACAAGCCAGGACAATCATTTTCGCGTTTTTGTACAGAGGCCAACCTATCTACTAAAAAAAGTGCCGGGGCTGCAGCCCCCCTCCCCCCCGGCTCTGCGGCCCCTGTGTAACCATTTCTTTTGCCTGACTACTCAGATTGCTACAGCAGAATGTGACAAAACCTTTCTTTCAGTTATTCTTATTGGGGGTGTATCCGAGAATACCGTGCCCCTAGGCCTACATGCCAGCAGCCACCAAATCTGACATCTTTATACGGTTACACATGGAGTGAAAGGAAATATGCACCCCCAGCACAGAAGGAACATGACAATTTTTTTTTCTCCTTTGCTTGTCCAAAATCTCAGAGTAAGGTACCGGGTGATTTTTAAAATTTATTTTTTAAAAATTTTTCTCAGACGTGCTAGTTCACTCAGCTAAGAGAATGTTTAAATAGTCTTTCTATTGCTCGCACGCAATCTCATTTTTTTTCAAAGCCCTTTCACCTGTTAACATAATAAAACCTATTAACATAATAAAACCTATATTTTATAGGTTTGTAATTTGCATAAAGTATAATAGATTATTATTAAATATTCTGATTTAGAGAAGACTTGAAGATCTCCTTTTCATTAATTTTATTTCAGAATTTCCCGACATCCCTGTCAGATATCCCTGCATTTGCTAACATGTATAGAGCTTAATTTCAGGATACACGTTTACTCCCCCCCCCCCCATCACATAGAATTTCACAGCAATCTCTCCTGTATAACTTATTATTAGCTTTGCCCCTTCTGATTCTCACCCTTTACTGCTTGCCTGTTGCATTTAGAGTTGATCATATCTGTTGATTGACCTAAGTATTTATTTCATTGAGGGATGATATCAGTATTATGTTATGTTCTTCACCTCGTAGGCTCTTTACTAAAAGCCATGTACAGAAAAAGAAGAAAAATAAAGAAGATAAGAGATACGAATGTCTTGATAAAGGCTATAATCTCTTTTCCTCTCTGCCGTCTTGAGAAAGGCTATAACCTTTCCCCGATTGACATGTACTACAATGTGTACGCGTGCTTTATTTCGGTACTAAGACTTCTTAGCATTAATATTCTTTGCCCAAGGTAGCCACTTAAGCTTTTATCAGCTGCTCTTCCAGCGGGCCCTGCAAATCAATGATACAAATAAGAATACAGATATCAAATTCAAAATCTCTCTGCTATTACCGGGTGGCTATCTTGCTTTCTATCACAGCATAATGTCGGGTAAACTCACTAGGAGCGTTAGGTGTCAAGTTTTCTCCAGATCCCAAACATGGCCAGTAATACTATTGTTTTTCTCAATTGACTTCCCTCTGAATACAGTGGTTTTCCAATCCTAAGTTTCCCTCCTACACAAAATAATTCGAGCCTCATTTTTTCCCCACAGTGAGATCACTCGCGCATCAATTTGCTCCCTCTTACATGTGTAAACAACACTGGGAAGTGTCGAGTAACGTAGAAATAATAAGGGCGAATTTGTGTACGTACATACATATGGTGTTGCTGATGTGTGAGCTCACGGATCATAGAGAACATTCCAGGCAGTGGACTAGTACAGCAACAACGTCCTAAGGCTGATATCTACTTAAATCCGACATATCAGACGTAATTATAAATCGAAATCATCTGCATGCGGTAAGGAAGGAACGCAACATTAATGTTCTGTCAGATCAGTACACATGGTATCAACTGACAGACTCTTGAAACAAACCTGCTTCCATCCACTTGGACCTCAGCATTATGATTAAGTCGTTCTAACGATACCAGGTACACGTATGAGCAAGAAGATGGCTTTGTCAAAGGTAATTATTTGAATGTAAATCTTTAGGCATTAATGAATTTCACTAATGCTCGGTATTACCATGATTACAGAATGGAGTTACAGCTGTTCATTCTGAAGTAATCGTTTGGTGTGGGATAAATTTCCCATTATAGCTTAATTACATTAGTGCAAGATTATAAGGTTTATTTTAATTTCCATAAAAGAAGGGAATTCACTACAGCTTCAAGCATTATTTTATAATTACATTAACTGTGCGAAAGATTTAAATCACTATGCACTTACTGCTTAGTGCATCAACAATTTCCTCCTTGAAACATCTTTAAAAATAATGAACGTAAAAAATATAATTAAAATGCCTTGCATTACATTGCTTCATCATTGATGTTATATCATTCCATTATTATTGTTGCTATTATTATCATTATCCTTATTATCATCATTATTGTTATTATCATCATCATCGTCATCATCATCATTATCATTATTATTATTATTATTATTATCATTATTATTATTATTATTATTAGTAGTAGTAGTAGTAGTAGTAGTAGTAGTAGTAGTAGTGGTAATAGTAACAGTGGCATTGTTCATCATTATCATTGCTTATATTTTTTCATTAACTGAGATACTCGCGATTTATCCTTGAACTAATTGATGTGGTCATTGAAACCGAAGCAAGGGAATACTAAAAGAGACCCTTGTCCGTATGGAAGATCAAAGAACTACAGTTTGTCCCCCCCCCAAAAAAAGGGGCTTATAAGTATCAATAATGAAAGAAATTATTTTGCAATATGAAAAGTCATTTTATGTTATGGAACTATAAGTATTCCTCTACCTGACCAGTCAGTAAAGACCCCGTCTGATTCGGTCCAGTAGTCACGCAGAAATACAAATTTTTGAAACGGACGTCACAGGTCCTTCCCGTCCAAGTTTGGACAGATGGAGAACTAAAAGCACAATGTACAATCCCACTATCATTTTGAATGGTTTACAAACGAAATCGCTGTTTTGTTTTGATTTGCTATGATTTTTATTGCAGTAGTTTATTTAGGTGATTATTCTTTTTGTAGTCAAGTAGTCAGAGGACCAAGGAGTTTAGTAAAGCGCGTCATTGGTCGCTTTACTCCCTCTTTTATCAATAATGTCCTTGGCATACACAAAATGAATATATATCTTGTTTCTAGGAGACTAGTTCACAAATTTGTTCAAATTCAAATTTATGCATGCATACTGTTTCAACGAAGATTGTTCCAGATTGTGTGTTTTTTTTAAAAATCGCTTCAAAGATCAAGAAAAGGCACTCATGAAATAGTCTCATAATTTTCTTTTATCATGTTTATGATCACTGAATTTCATTACTTACAAAATGACCAAAGTCTTTAAAAATCTCTGCAAACTGCTTATCTTTTCTCATCCATGATTAAATTTGTTATTGAAAAACGTATCCACATTCCCTTCATTTGCAACAACAACACCATCAAACAGGATGATAATTATGACAATATTTCCCCATCACAACTAAAGCACAATAAAAAGAAAATAGTAATTTCCTTTGTAAACAATCAAACACGAAGAGTGATTTGACTTCATAGTGATTTGAGGGTCCCTTTTGGGCACACACGCGAGTAATTCATTCGCTCGCGGTGCATGGCGGACAGGCGTAAGTAAAATGATGTAATGGTAGCTGATGAAAAATATTCAGATAAAATTGTGTAATTGTCGGCAGTTAATGTTTACAGATGAAATAGCTTTGGCCTTTGGGAAGTCAGTTTCTTTCATATTTGACCACTATGCTGAAGCTTAGACGCTTCGGTGTATTTATATGAATTACTTGAAGTACATTGCATTTCAACCGTTCTTAGCTACGAAAAGTCGCGATTCGATGTTAGCCTCGTTTGAGCTTTCACAGTTTTTGTTTTAGCAGAAAAAGTGCCCAAATAAAGCCCTTAATTTCAAAGTTCTATGGATTTTGCTTGGAATCTGTGAGTCAAAACGATTTTCATCGAGAGATTATTTAAATTTGATTTTTTGAAGTGCTTCGATTGATCACGTGTTTCTACGGGAGCCTGAATTACTCGTGTGAGCCCTTTTGTTCAAACTTGGACAGTAGGGACTCATGACATTGTTTACAAAAATCCCTATTTCTTCGTGACTACTGGACCGAATCAGACGGGGCCTTCACTAACTGGAATAAAGAGAAATGGTTAAATGGTTTCATAATCTATAATTACTTTTCATATTGCAAACCGATTTCTTTCATTATAAATAAATTAAATACTTATAATTTCATCGTAATTTTTTTCTTTTATTTTTATTTATTTATCTATTTTTTTTTTTTTTGGGGGGGGGCAAACTGTAAAATATCACTGAAGGTGATAATACCTCCGCCTCAATGTGTGTGCTAAATTTGCTGAACATTGCTCGAAAAATTAGGAAGTAGTTCGATCAGCAACATTTCCCCTGATTTACAGCCATAATATGCCGTAACCATGGCAACGCAGTTTCTGACACATTCGAAATATATTTCTTGCACTTCTTCAGCCCAATTTATTTGTGACAAGCTTAAATAGACCGTAAAGAACTAAATATGCATATTCAATCTTGCTTGAAGAATGTGTCCCGGATAATCGTATATCATTCCGTAAAGAGATTTTCATGATTACTGACATTGTGGAATGGAAAAGATCCATTTGATGAACTTCAAATGGACTATTCATAATCGCCTTCGTTCATTCTGTTTCATGATTTTTCACATTATTGCTTTTGAGTTTTTGTTCAGAAGCAAAAAGAAAGATTCTCCAAACTATCTTTCTAATTGCCCCTAAATCAAACCACTTTGGGATGAACTTATAAGAATTTTCAATCAAAAAGAGAATAGAAATATAACAATTTCCCCCTTTGAAAAGTTTTTTTTTAGTTTATGAATATGATCCCACATTTCGAGCTACATGAAGCAGGTTTGTTTTCACCACCTTTATAGGATGGATATGTGATTACCCGATCAATAATAATAATAATAATAATAATAATAATAATAATAATAATAATAATAATAATAACAAAAACAACAGTAATGATAATAATTAGAATTTGGAGAATTAGGACAGATATCAGTGAGTTTTATGTTTTTTGATCGAAATTTCATAGAAAGTTGTTATTCGAGAAGCGGGCACAATAACAAGTGGAGGATACTACGCTAGCTTGATGGCAACCATTGTTACGCGCTACTTTGAGTGACGTATGATGATGAAAGGAGATGATGGAGAACTGAGATATTTCGGGAGATAAACGGCCTAGCTGAACGAACCTTTTTACACTTCAGTTGCAAAGTTTCAGGGAACGCCAACTCTTTCCCCGAGCCAGGCACACGGCACATAATATCACTCATGCAAATGATGAATATAGACTTTAATATGAACGTTAACGGCGAGAACGAGAGAACTGGCTTGCCCAGTTCGCTCACGCCCGGTATGGATTCTGTGGAGGCTCAGGCACGATCCAGCCGTCAATCTACTACTGGACCAAAAAACTTCAACAAGACGAGAATGGAGCAGAAAAGACAATATGAATGTCATGGATTTTATTATGAGAGCAGACCTGACAAAGCAGAAGGCTACATCAAGAGAATGTACAAGATCTAGCAAGAGAAGGGTCTTTTCCCAACGACAGAGCAGAGACTTGCAGATCAGGTACGTTTGATAAAAAAAAAATAAAAAAATGAGTTACTGACTGAAGTTGAGAGGGAAGGGATCAAGCGAAATGTGTATGAACCTGTGAGAGTTGAGCAGGAGGAAGTTCTCAGACCGGGAAGAGAAGAAGAGCAGACAGAAACGACAGCTCCAATTCAAAGAGAATTGGGTTCAACTACTGACAGATTAAATGAAGAGCGGGAAGACGTAAAGATAAGATTATTGGAGATAAAAGGGGGCTTAACACCAGGAGAGCGCCCCATCCCTCCTAATCTGAAAAGAATACCAAGAGAGAATCTACTCATAGAAACTCAAAAAGTCAACGATGTGATGGAGTTTATCAGCTCAGACAGCATTGATGATACTAATGACCTCATTTATGCAGGAGCAGTTCTTGTTACAGAGAGACTAGTGTAAGAAAACAGGAGAACACCACAAAGCACTGTCAACCACCATGGAAAAAGAGGCTTGATAATCAGATAAATGGGTGGAGGAGAGACCTATCAAGACTGACAGAGATAAACATTGGCAACGCAGAAATTAATGAGTTCCATTACCTAGAGGAGAATTATAGTATTAGAAGGAAAGGAATGAAGATCGTCATGGAGGAACTTAAACAAAGAATAACAAGCACTACAGCGAAAGTAAAGAGGTGCAGCGATCGAGTGGCACAGTACAGACAAAATTCTTGTTTGAGAAAAACCAGAAGAGGTTCTACCAAGAAATTAATGGAAAAACAAAAGACGAAGTTCCACCACCTGATCCAGCTGCTGCAATTGCCTTCTGGAGCAATATTTGGAATCAACCACATTACCACAACCGAGAAGCTAGGTGGTTGAAAACAACGAAAGAAGAATTGTGTGCAACTATAGTTGCACAGGATGAGCTGACAATCAACAAAAGCAAGCTAGAAAAGATCATTCGGAAAATGGCGCCATGGAAAGCTGCCGGCCCAGACGGTGTGCAGGCTTTCTGGGTTAAAAGGTTCACAAATCTTCATGAGAGGCTGAGCTTGCAAATGAACGAGATTGTCGTGAATGGTAAGCCCCCCTGAATGGATGACAAAAGGAAGAACGGTTCTTATCCCAAGGGATCCCACCAAAGGCAACTATCAACTATCCATCAAACTATCGTCCAATTACCTGCTTGCCAATCCTCTGGAAGTTACTGACTGGCATAATCTCAGAAGAAATATATCAACACCTAGACGATCAAGAGATACTACCATGGGAACAGAAGGGATGTAGAAAAGGAAATAGAAGAACAAAAGACCAACTATGCATCGACAAAGGAATTATGAAAGACAGCAAGAAACGAAAAACAAACCTCGCAATGGCATGGATTGACTACAAGAAAGCATACGACATGGTTCCGCTCTCCTGGATCATCGAGTCTATGGAAATGTTAGGGGTAGCAGAGATAGCAGACAACATCAGAAGGTTCCTCATCACATGCTTGGGACAGCTCATATCCTATGGAAGGTCTTGAACTAGAAAGAGAAGTGAACAATGAGAAGAGGACTTGTTTGACAGATATTACCCTAGATTTCTGGAAGAAGTCCGGTTGCTGTTTAATATACCGACAGAACATGAAGTTGTGGAAAAAAGAATAATCATCATCATCATCATCATCATCATCATCATCATCATCATAAATATTCTGCATTGAGATGGCGTCTAATACATCTCCAGCATTACCAAGAAATTTTGATGTTCGTCCAATGTGAGCTGAGGAAATGGAAGTAGTAATATGTTTAATACCTGGGAAAAAAGTATCTTCATTATTATCATCATCATTGTAATTGATTCTATTGCTCTCGAATGAAGAATATAGTTGATAGTTCTGTTGCCTACATGTTTTAGTCTCTGTATCCGATACACCATTACGTGTGAGGCCTGAACTCGATACCTCAGGGCAAAATATCACTGCATTTTGTTGAAGAGGGAATTACCATTGTACACCACTGTAATACACCAAAGGAGGTAGTCCCCATTTAATCTACCTCTGCCCTTTCGCCACATTAAAATGATCTCATTCTATCTCCATGACAACATACTCATTAAATAATCTCATACTTCTTTCTATGCGGGGAAAACCCAGTGACTGTTTTGCAATCACTCTGTACAATCGCTATGAACGGATGGATGATCTTGCTCTCAAACATTTGGCTGTATGCCATTCTCAAGAAAAGTTGACATACGGCCTATGATACCAACATGGTTAATGGGCTGTTGGTCTTGCCAAATTAAAATAATCTCATTCTATCTCCATGTCAACATACTCATTTAGGGCAAGTCCATAACAAGACAAAGTTCATTTCAGTAAAAAAAAAAAAAGTAAAAATTTCCCAACAAAACAGTGAAAATTTGATTGAAATTAGACGAAACTTATAGAAGTTATGAAGTTTAAATATAAATGGACCCCTTGGAAGACCAGCTTTCAGCTGATTCAATATGTGGAAATTTTTTCATTTTTTTCATTTCATTTATTTTTCCATTTTCAACTGTAATTAACACAATCACATCAAAAATATATATTTATATCATTATTAACATAATGTACAAAATAATAATAGTTTTCAAACAATGGAATTTTCAAAAGTAATTATATGAATAAATGTTGAAAATGAATTAATAAATCAATAAAAAATAAATGAATGAATAAACAGATAAATAAATAAATAAATTGTTGAAATTTTGCTGATGTTAAAGCAAATTTCCTTAAGATTATACGTACTGGATCTTTTTTTTTAGAATAATAATAATAATCATAATAATAGTAATAATAATAATAGTTATAATAATAACAATAATAAATATTCTGCATTAATATAGCGCCTAGTACATTTCTCTGCATGTGTCAGAGCACTTTTAATACAGAAATATGAGTTATCTCCAACATTACCAAGAAATTTTGATGTTCATCCAATGAGAGCTGAGGAGGTAGTAATAATTATGTTGAATAGCTGAGAAAAAAGTATCTTCATTATGACTATAATTAGAGGCTGAGACCATATTGCCTTGCACGCGTTTATGATCTGCAGTTGGGGCGTCTCTGACAACTCTAGGGGGGTGTAACATAAAACATACAATCAATCATACGATTGATATCAATAGTAAGTCTATGGCAAACCATGTACTAAAGAGATACAATTGATTGTAAGATTGATTGTATCTCTTTATGTTACACCCCCCAGATCTGTTTACGCGTATACTATAGCCTCGGAGGGAGGGCGCTATTAGATCATGACGTCATATGCATAAAGTCTATTGTAATTGTACTGATTCTTTTGCCCTCTAATGAAGAATATAGTCTGGTACCTGCATGTTTCAGTCTCTGTATCCGATACACCATTACGTGTAAGACCTGAACTCAATACCTCAGGTCAAAATATCACTGCATTTTGTTGAAGAGGGAATTACCATTGTATGCCACTGTAATACACCAGTGGAGGTAGTCCCCATTTAATCTACCTCTGCCCCTTTCGCCACATTAAAATGATCTCATTCTATCTCCATGACAACATACTCACTAAATAATCTCATTCTATGCGGGGAAAACCCAGTGACCGTTTTGCAATCACTCTGTTTGTACAATCGCTATGAACGGATGGATGATCTTGCTCTCAAAACATTTGGCTCTATGCCACTCTCAAGAAAAGTTGGCATACGGCCTATAGACCAATTTCACCTCCGGTTTATATATTTGGCCCTCTATCGGCGACGCCATTGCTGCGGTGGGCAAGCGCGCTGACCGCGATTGGCTCTGTGTACAAAATGAATGTAAGATATGAGATATGCCCTAATATTGTTCCATTTACTTTATTCTAGATCAATAAAATAAAGCATGGATACATGGGTACATGAGGTAAGATAATGGCTATATCTGACAGATGAAGGCATGATGTATTTTTGTACTTTCGATAGTTTTTCAACTTAGTTTTGTCAGTATAAGTTCGATTGCAGCATAGAAGCCGTAGTAAACGGGAGCCCTCAATCTTACCCTGTTTACAAAGTCATGTTTTCACTCATTAAATTTTGCGCCAAACTACATAATGATAATGTTTCTTGACTTCAAAGTCCTTTCTGTTGATATTTGTACCCACTGGCGACGGATTCCTTCGCATTGCTTACGGAAACCTGTGTAGGGAGTACGCTTCTCACACAAACAGGCTTCATGAGTCAAAAGCGAGTGAATTTCGCACTCAGTTAGCTTCCAATTTTTAAACTTTCTCCAATTCTTGTGGCATTCGAGCACCGCACAGCTGAACTTCCCTGACAATTTCTCATTGCAAATATTAAAAGAAATCTGCATATATTGGTCAAAATAGACAAAACATCGAACGAATGTAAATAACGCGCTATTGACTTGTGTACTATAAAAGTTGGAGCGCCCACCGCAGTATGTCGAACTGTGTCGAACAGTCTGCTGCCCTCTTGCGTTGTGAAATTGGTCTATATGAGACCAACGTGGTGTATGGGCTGTTTGTTTCGCCACACTGAAATGATTTCTTTTTTCTTTTTACTCAGTGACAACTTACTCATTAAAGGGCAAGTTCACAACAAGATTGAGTTCATTTCAATAAAAAAGAGTTAGAAATTCTGAGGAAAACAGTGAAAATGATTGAAATGAAATGAAACTTAAAGAAGTTATGAATTGTTGAAATTTCGTTAATGCAAAACGGTTTTTGAACAGACTATATCAATATTCAGTGATTGTGTTGATGATATCAGGGGCGTAGACAGCGGAGGATGAGGGGGTATGCATCCCCCCACCTCACAAGGTGGGGGGGGGGGATGACATGTACAATCATCCCCCCAGGTTTTAGGAAAGGATGTTTGCTTACAATTAAACTGAATCAACATGTTTAGAAATGATAGGAACAGCAATGATGATAATAATAATTATTATCATTTTAACAAATCCATAACAACAACAACAACAATAATGATAATAATAATAATAATAATGTAATGATAATTAATAATGTATTATTACTATTATGCTTATGATGATAATAATAGTTATCATCATTATCATCATCATCGTTAATGTGACTGAAATGACGATTACTATCATAACTCTGATTTATGTAGTTATTATTTTCTGAAGTGGTGTGACAACAACAACAACAACAAAAAAGATAAATAGCGTGATGCAAATATGCAATAATGTGTGTCAGTCCATATTCTATATTCGTTTGTCACGGTGGGTATAATTATCTTCTATTCATGTCTGTGCATAATTGGCGTAAATCCTGGAGGGGGGGGGATGGGGGATACATCCCCCACTTTTTGAGGGGGGGGGGATAGCGTGTACAAATATCCCCCACGCTTTTTGAGGAAGAAATTATATTTGAATTAATCAGTTAATAAAATTTTTAAATAATCTTTCATAAACAACCATCAAATTTTAGAATTTCTATTTGAAAATGTGATTAAAAACCAGAAAAGCTCTTATTTTTGGCTCGCTTGCTTTGCTCGCTCATCATATTATAGAATTTCTATTTGAAAATGCGACTGGAAATCAGAAAAATGGCTCGCTTGCAAGATAATAATCAAAATGTGTGTAAGGGGGTCTGTGCAGGTGGGTGATGGCGTGTGTTTATACTTAGGTGTGAGTTCGACAGAAAAAAAAATCATGATCGGCAAAAAAGTCGATCACCCCCCCCCCCCCCACTCCTCAAAGTGGATTTACGCCGGTGCTGTGCATTCGGGTGTATGTGTGTGGGTGTGTGTTTGTGTGAGTGTGTGTACGTGCGTGTGTGTGCGTGTGTGAGGGTGTGTGTGTGTGTGTGTGTGTGTATCCGTATACGAAATTGATCCTCGATTTCTCGTGAACGGCAAATCATCCCCCCCCCCCCCCAGGTGCACGAACCTGTCTACGCCACTGGATGATATCCTCACAATTTTCAACACGATATCGGCTATATGTACTCAGAAATGACAAAAATTTCATATTTTTGCTATAAAATGTTAAAGTTGTCCTAAATACTCCTTACATATTTACAAAATGGTATCTAGTCGAATGTGTGTACACATGATGGACGAATTTTCAGTTTGAGTGTAAAAAAAGAGAAAAATTTCTGATTTTTTTTTTGTGTACATAATGTGCAAAAAATAGTGAGGACATGACAATTCATTTGCGGAATATATTCATATCGACTGTTTAAGAACTGTTTTGCGAAAAAATGCGAAACTTGAAAATTCATAACTTCCTTATTTTTCATCCGATTTTCAACAAAATTGCAACTCTGTCTATTGCAATAACTTCATTCATCTCATACTTCTAATAACTTTCTATGCGGGGAAAACCCAAGGACCGTGAATGGATGGATGACCTTACTCTCAAATCATCTGGATGTATGAGAATCTCAAGAAAAGTTGCCAGTCTGCCAGGTTAAGTGAAGTTATGATGCAACTCAAAAGTCAAGTCTCTTTCTCTTCCCCGTTAGGTCGCTACTTGTCCTCGAGTATGTCATCCAAGTCATTAAAGAAAAGGTTGATTTCTGGGGAAAAGTGAAAAATAATTTGTGAAGACTTCAAATATTATTTTTATGCTGGTTGGTTGAAAATGTCCCATGAAAAAATCTGCTCTTCCATTGCCCTTATCAGTTATTCGAAATAATGGGTGACAAAATAGCATGATGACTGTGTTCGGGCAAAATATTCAAGTGTTTGTTCATGTAGTCTCAAATTACCTGTTTTTTAATGATGGTAATAGTATATGTTTTATTTATTTAAGAATGCCGATGCAATGCGATATTTAAAAATATCGCATCGCAGCCCAAAAGCTGAATTGAAAAAAAAAAATCCTTTTTTCAGAGATAAAGAAAAGTTTAAAATTACGATAAGCGGCGCTACTAATCGATATCATATATATAAAGCAAGGATTGTCGTCAAAGTTTTGATCAAGGAAAAGTAGAATAAGGTTTCAGAATTCATTCGCTTTTTTCTTTCTTCATGAAGGTTTTCAATGACCCAATCCACAGCAGTATTCAAATGCCTCCATACTGCCAGATGATCATTGATACACCAGAGTTTCAGAGGCTTCGATTCATCAAGCAGCTGGGCTGTACCCATTACGTGTTTCCCAGCGCTGTTCACACCAGATTCGAGCACTCAATTGGGTAAGCTATAAGTATTTACCCTCTTCTCAAATCCTCACAAAGAGATTTCAGGTTAGTCCTATAAGTAAAAGAAAACGAGATATTCAGTCTCCTTGCTCCCGCATGTTTGTTTCAACGATTTTAATTTGATGAAATCATGAACAGCATATTTTTTTATCTGAGTTGAAAGGAAATCTAAGAAAACAAAAAACAACCATCTCGATTTCGTGTTGCCGACAGCGGCCACGTAGAAAGTACAGAACATGGTCCAACGATAGCTTGCTCCTCTTGACATTTTTTCTAGGCTTTATTATGCCTGGAAACACACGGTATGGGTTAAGGTTGTAATTTGGTTTTTAGGCATTAAGGCGTTTTGAGTTGAGTGTAGGGTCAGGGTAATGTATTGGGCCTAATGTTTGGTCCATGCAGAGTGGAAGTGCAGAGTGGAAGTGCAGAGTGGAAGTGCAGAATACGTTTAGTTAGGGTTACTGACCTCGGATCTAATGTCGTATACACCATTGCTCGGATTTCACTTTCAATTTTAAATGTGTACAGTGTGAGCCACTTGGCGGGGAAGCTAGCCACCATCGTGCAACAGAATGTTTGTGAGAGTAGTGCCCCTGTACAAGACAACGAGGTCGCTTCCGTGGAGATCGCCGGTCTCTGTCACGATCTGGGACACGGCCCCTTCTCTCATGCCTTCGAAGACATTGTACCTTCCCTCAAGGATGGCAAGAAATGGAAAGTGAGTTGAATGAATCATAATTACATGCTAGGTAATTTTCCCGGTAATTTTCAGGATTATGGAGGAAACCCATTATTCTCTCAATCCTACAGGGTGCAAAAATATCACTGGGGAGGGGCAACCACTCCCTGCCCCCAAACGAACAAAAATAGATCTGGTCATGTATATGGATTTAAACCAAGAGGTTAAAGGAAACAAATCATAATAATTATAAGTATAAGTATAAGTGTAACCAGTGAAGTTACCACGTAACAATTTAGGGGTTGTGTCATAACAAAAACAAAAAGAATTAAAAACATTTTCTTAGTAATTTAGACGAATGCGCTCTGTAAAAGGAAATCGGCAAATCTATCCGTTGTTAATACTAGACCATTTTTGCCTGTAACCACCCCCTTGCTCTTTTTTTTTTATCAACTGAGCTTGTGGCAAGCTAGCCTCGTTCAATGCTATCCAACAAAGTTGTCTACTATTGCTGCTGCTGCTGCATATTTCTTTTAGCTCCACCATGTCCTCTGCTAAAAAATGGATTCATCACGTTCAGGTAGTCGCTAACGACGGGTACAAGTATCTATTTTATCTTTCAGCATGAAAAGCAGTCAGTTATCTTATTCAAGTACCTCATCGAGAAAAACAACTTAGAGAAGAAGCTGGAAGAACACAACATCTACCAGAATGAGATCGACTTCATTTGTGAACTTATTCTCGGTGGCGAAAAGGAGGAAAGCACAAAATTGGTAACGATGAGGGTTGGGGAGGGAGGAGGATTCTTTTGATAGTTAATTTGTGTGGGTTTAAACTTTCCGATGAAAATGCCATTATTGCTAGCCGCATTATTGGCTGTTTTTTTGGTTACTTGGTTATTTTCAAGATTCAAGATTCAAGATTTATCTAACCATAGTCATATGTAAAAACAGAATATACAAAACAGACTGTATACAATATATGATATGCAATGATATGGAAAGGACCAAAAAAAAAAAAAAAAAAAAAAGCTGAATGCTTCTGAGGAATGGCCCAAATTGACAGAATGAAACGATTAAAAATTACATACATTAGATGTAGAAAATAAAACCCTAGCAGAAAAACATTCAGACACCCACACTTGAACAACAGTGACTCAGAATAACATTTTATGTCCTGTGCCGTATTTTTATTTTCTTTTACATATTTAGGACTCTGTGTGTCTTTTGTTAATTTGAGCGACTTGTCCTGACCCTTATTAACTCTTTACTGGCTATGGATCAAAACCCATGACTGCCACATTCAATGTACCACATCGGTAGTCAAATGCTTGAGCCATTAGTCGATAGCTGCTAATGGGTTAATATTCAATAAATGTATTCATAATTAGAGGAGCTTTTTTTACCTTTTTGATCAAATTCAAACATACCTTAATTATGACCGTTTTTGATACTTGTTTATGTAGTAATATAGACGCATTACAAAAACAGAGAATTAAAGATAATGGAGTGGATGATAAATATTGTTTCATCTCTAATTGTTTTCCCTTCCCAATCCCGACCTCCATGCCCACCTGTATGCATGGTATGGCTCTCTCTCTCTCTCTCTGCCTCACTCTCCGCCTCTTTGCCCTCCTCCCATCTCTCCCTCTCTCTGTCTCTCTGTCTCTCTGTCTCTCTGCTCTCTCTCCTTTTCTCGCTCTGGTGCTCCCTCGATCCCTCTTTCTCTTTCGATGTCCTATATGTATCAGCTTCGTGAGAACAAATTCTTTCTGTATCAGATAGTCAACAACAGTGTGAACGGGGTGGACGTGGACAAATGGGACTACTTCGCACGGGACACCCACTACCTGGGCATGAAGTCTGCGTTCGACTTCAACCGCATCGTGCCTTTCGTGAAGGTATTCGAGGTGAAAAGGGAAAGTAAGACCAGGAGAGAACTCTGCTTTAGAGACAAGGTAAACAATAAAGAAGACTAAAACTTTCATCCAAAACAATATCCAAACAATATCGGAACCACACCTCTGAAGTGGGATGCAAAGGTGACCCCCCTCCCCCATCAAAAAATAAAATAAAATAAAATGAAATAATGAAAAAAAGGTGTATATTGACACCTGTGGACTAAGCGTGCGATACATGAATCTATAACGAAGTGAAAAAATGCAATATTTGATTGCAAGATGCGGAAATGTTAATATTTACGACAGAATACAGAATGGTGACAGCCCACTTCACCGGAGGCCCGCGAGACCGAGGGCCCGCGAGACCGAAGGCCCGCGAGGCCGACTTTTTTTGTATCTTATTTCTCTTCATCAGGTACCGCGGTCGAGTGGTTGAAGGCGCCTCGTTGCAGCGGCGTAACAGGTGCCTGTTATCAGAGGGGGGAGGGGGGCAGAGCCAAATATTTCCCGGTAACTCCGTCTGGTGTAGCTAGGATTTCAGTTTAGGGGGGAGGTAGTGAGCACGGGAAGCGCGCTCCCAAGGGGGGTGCAGGGAGGGGGGGGGGGGAGTGTCCCCCCGCGAGAAGTGCGGAAGCTTCGACGTTCCTTTGAATCGTTCCTTGTCAGCTCCCGCTCATTTTAATACGTCCTGTGCCTGTTATCGGGGGGGGGGGGGGGGGGAGCAGAGCCAAAAATGTCCCGGTAACTTAGTTCAGAATCAATGGCTATGCTAGGATTTCATTTTAGGGGGCGCTAGTGAGCACGCGAAACACTTGCGAAACACTAATTACTGAGCGCGCGAAAGGCGCTCCCTATAAGGGGAGTTTTCCCCCTCCCCCGCGAAGCACGGAAGCTCCGACGTTTTCTTCGAATTGTTCCTTGTCTGCCTCCTGCCCTTCTTACGTTCTCCGCCTGTTATCGGGGGGGGGGGGGGGAGCCAAATAATTCCCGGTAACTAAGTTTAGAATTAGTGGCGTTGCTAGTATTTCATTTTAGGGGGCGGTGGTGAGCATGCGAATCCTGCGAAACACTTACTGAGCGCGCGAAACGGGCTCTCTGGGGAGGGGGGGGGGGGGAGGGTGCAGGGATGAGGCGTTTATTTAGGAATCAAGATGTTAACATAATTGGAAGAGAACAGAGAGAGAGAGAGGGGGGGGGGAGGAATATTAAGAGGAACGATAGGAGAAATTGAAAGTAAAATGAGCAGTGAGAAAAGTATAGAGGAAAAGAACTTGGAAGAATATCCAATTTATTTGAGCGTGCTCTGTGTCTATCAGTGGGTGGGATGAGTGTGTGCGTTTATATGCAAAATATGGTTAGAATATTTCTGAAAAAGAAAGCTTGTAATTTGCAACAGCCCTCGGATGCGGCACCACTGTATTTTGGTTCATCAGTTCATTAAGAATTATGTTCTAATTGTTGTAACATTTTTGGTTTCACTTAGGTTGTGTAGATTTCTTCAGAGACTTTGGCATGATTTTGTTAGACGATGAAGTGAGAAACGGTATGGGGTGTCCGATTTCGTAGTATCATGAAAAGCATTTCTGCAAACTATCCCAAGTCTAATAAGTTAATACTCCGGCAGAAGCTGAAATGTTATCTCAGAAAATTGATATTAAAAAAGGAATTAATTAATGAATAGCTGAATGAATGAATGAATGAATGAATGAATGCATGAATGATGAATAAATAAATGAACATCTGTATTTATTAATTGATTACGCCCTCGTAGCAAAGGGGGGCGGGGGCAGTCGCCCCCCCCCCCCAAAAAAAAAAAACCCCAACAAAAAAAAAAAAAAAAAAAAGAAAAAGAAGGGGGAAAACGTGAACGAGAAAAGAAAAAAGTATAGGAGAACGTAAGAAGAGCGGGAGCAGACAAGGAATAGTTCACAGCTTCCCCCTCCCTGCATCCCCCCCCCCCGAGCGCGTTTTGCGCGCTCAGCAAGTGTTTCGCACGCTTCGCGTGCTGACTACCGCCCCCTTGAATTAAATCCTAGCTTCGCCACTAATTTTAGACTTAGTTACCGGGAGATTTTTGGCTGTGTCCCCCCCCCCCCTCATAACAGGCAGAGAACGTAAGAAGAGCAGGAGCAGACAAGGAACGATTCAAAGAAACGTCGAAGCTTCCGCAATTCGAATATTTTCTCTCCCCCCCCCCCCCCGATAACAGGCAGAGAACGTAAAGAAGAGCAGGAGCAGACAAGGAACAATTCGAAGAAAATGTCGGAGCTTCCGCGCTTCTCGCGGGGGGACACTCCCCCCCTCCCTGCACCCCCCTTGGGAGCGCGCTTCCCGCGCGCTTCAGTTTACCGCCCCCCCCTTAACTGAAATCCTAGCTACGCCACTAATTCTAGACGGAGTTACCGGGAAATATTTGGCTCTACCCCCCTCCCCCTCTGATAACAGTTACACCGCTGCAACGAGGCGCCTTAAACCACTCGACCGCGGCACCTGATGAAGGAAAATAAGTCGGTCTCGCGGGCCTTCGGTCAAGTGGGCGGACCCCTACAGAATAACCTCTCGGCAGTAGTTCATTGCATAATCAGTCCTTAACTCTGCCTTTAAAGGGTTTAGGATTTTAAAAATGCTCCCATAATACTCCAATCCCTAAACGTCCCCGTGACACCACCTCTCGGCTCTAACAACATACGTAAACGTAGGATATCTGTGCCTTATGACCATGATGACTGGCACATTTATGACATTTACTTCGAACTATGAAAACAGGAGTCAAATAGAATTGATCTTTTTTTTTTCTTTTTCAAGCATGCCACTGTTTCAGTGTGTTTCCTTTTCTAATTCACGTCTCTTAGGTGGCAAGTGATTTGAACCATATGTTTGTCACAAGACGCCGTCTACACTATACTTCTTATCAGCACAGAGTCACCAAGATCATCAGCATCATGTAATCATTTCAATTTGGTTTTGACTTGATTTGATTTGATTCGACTTTGTGATATCGGATATGTGTTGCATCTTGAAAAATGTAATATTTACTAAGTTGAAAATGAAAGTATTCACCAAATAATGTGATTAGTATGGCACAAAATGGATATTAAAATTGGTGTAAATATCATCAAATTCGACCTACTGGGGACCTTTGATCCCATGTAAGACATCTGCCAGATTTGGGGCTCACAAGGTCAAATGTCATAGATGTCATTGTATAGTGAAAATTGCTCGTTTTCGCGATAACTTAAGAACCATATTATGACGGATCAACTTCAAACGTTGCTGACATAGTGTCATTTAAATAAACCATTTTTTTTCAGTTTTGTACTCTAAATATATCCCAATACATTTCCCATAACTGAAAGTGATATCTATGTACTCAGGACTGGCATGGGAATAATTTTAAGGGCAAATTCTTTGCAGTCATTTCAGATATCTAATGCAGTAACTATGGTATTTTAGCTAATTTCTTCAGAGTGATAAAATGATTTATTTAATTTTCAATCAAAATAAAAAATATCAACAAGAATGTGCTATATATTTCTGATCTGGCAAGGGCGGAGGCATAAATTTCGACTGCGCGCAGTCGAGGATTCATCTAGTTTAGTCTCGCTTCACTTCGGTGGCTTAACAAAAATGGTCACCCTAGGTGTATTAAAGACTTATCCTGATAATTATTTCATGATGATTTATATACCGTAGAATCATTTCTTTTACACCTCATTTAACTTATTTTTTTAGGCTGAAAGACGCTTTCCTCGCAGCAGCGGATCATCTCATATTCATTGGCGAAGGCGGGTAAGTGTACATCTCGACAAAAACTTTGTGTTTGATGTATCATCATACTGATGGAAGGAAATAGAGAAGTGGAGGAAAAAGTTCCAATCATAGATCGTGGGTATAAATATTATGATGGTAAACTGAACTAAGTTTATTTAATTGCTTAAAAGCCGTGGCTGTCGTAATGCATTTTCATTTGAAATTCTTCAGGAAGGAGTACAACCTACTGGAGTCCGTGAAGGACCCAACGGCTTTCTGCCAAGTTAATGATACGATCATCAACGAGATTATGCGATCACGATCTCTTGAACAAGGAATGGAGAAAGCAAGAGAGATAATAGAACGAATCCACAACAGACAGCTCTACCATTGCATAGGAGAATGCAAGCATGCCAACGAAGTGGTAATATTTTATCTATAAAACGGATTCAAGGATGTAGCCAATAGCGAGTGCGTGTGCATGTCACGTGTTCATGCTTTAATTCTACGCAACCTTCCAGCCGTGCATTTTTTGTGCAGCACTGTGCATTTTGGATGCATCACTTTACCTCTAGCGCGTAAAAACCGAGACGCGGGCCATGAAATACGCGTTCTTTCTAGAAGTCTATCACAAGAATTTTGATGCGCTTGCTCAGCTCAGGGGCGCATCACACTGGCTACGTTTGTGATGAAACCAACTCCATGACAGTCATATATCTCTTGTTCATGATCTACGGAGATATCATGAAGCTAACAAAGTGTTTCACGAAAGCCTGACATCTCACAAATTCATGATATCGATACTAACGGCTTGAAACAAATAGCCTCCATCATAATCCAAACTTATCGCCAATTATCCAAACACAATTTTAAACTCACTTTTCCCCTGAAATATCAAAAAATATAGAAAACGTCAATAGGAATTAATGAAAATAATATAAAGATTACATTCACATGAAAAACTACGTTGATTTTAACATCTAGGAATTTCTTAAATTTAGAAACTAAAAGCTGATGCTGCGATTAGCGAATCTAGGTTTCTAATTTCGAGGAAACCATAATTGACGGATTATTGAATTAAGACCTTAATTCTGTTTTCCTGACCAAAATTTCGACGTAAATTAATTTGAAATATATCTTATATGACTGTATTAAATATCATACTTGTTAAAAGGAAAAATGTAGCGAAAATACTTGAGTCGTCATCATTCTTATGGGTTTGTAAATACAGACTGCTCCGTCTTTTATGATAGACTAATGTGGGGACAATTAATATTAGTTTCATATACTTGCTGGAGGGTTAAAACTTCGTAATAAAGTATAGGATAATTTATCAATGTTATACTATTATATCACTATCTGAAGTAACTGTGCATTAATTCAGTGCTTGAAATTTAAGAAATAATTGTTTTACTAAAAGCATTCGTTATTTTTTCGCTGCCCCTAGTATGCGCTGCCCATATCCTGACAAAAAACTGACTGTGATGGCGTGCTAAAGAGATACGACGGGTTCGAAGGAGCGACAAGTCATTAGTCAGGAAAGTTGTCGCTGGTCTTGGCAAAGACGGCTTTGTGAAACACTTAACAGACAGTTTCATGAAACGCGCCCCTGGATACGTCCATTTTAATGCGGAAAATAAATTGATGAAAACTTGTCGAGGGAAATCTAATATCGACCCGCGTATAATAACAATAATAAAAATAATAATAATAATGATAACAATAATAACAATAATAATGATACTACTACTACTGCTAATAATAATAATAACAATAATAACAATACTACTACTACTACTACTACTACTACTAATAATAATAATAATGATAATAGAGAATATTCAGGAGCGCATAAAACTAAAAGCACTATCATGGCGCGTACAAAAATAGAGATGCACAAAGAGAGAACAAAAAATTATATTTTACAGGAAGTAGATTACTGTGGCAATAAGTAAGTTTAGAGGATTATTTTTTTAAAGGAGGGAATACTGGCAGCTATCCTTATTGTAAGTGGGATGGCGTTCCAAATCTTGGACGCAGCAACTGTAAAACGATTTTCGTATGTAAAAAAAAATGTGTCTACCAGATATCTGGATACGTCCATTCTTCATTTCAATAACTTCTAGTTGGAATACTTAAAATCGGCAATTATTCTATTTTTCTTATCCACTCTTTTTCCGAAAAAAACCCATTTAAGATTGAAATTTGATAATCATAATAATGAATCATCGTAGATAAAAGGTCCTAAAATATGTTTATACATCTACAGTCATATCGACTTGCAATGATAAGACGCATTGGCGACGTATTGCACGAATACTACTCGGATTGTCCGAGTTCGCGATGAGAGCAATCAGAGCATCAGTGGCGTAACTACGGGGGGGGGGGGGGCATGAGGGCACGTGCCCCCCATCGGCTGGCCAAAAGAGAAGAAAGAAAAAAAAAAACAAGAAAAGAGAAAAGAAAGGAGAAGGAAAGTGAAAGGAAAGGAGGAAAACCACCAAAAGGAAAATGTGAAATCGGGAAGCCTCGCTCGCTTCTCCTGCAGCAAGTTAAAAGCAATGCCGCTTATGAAAGGAATCAGAAAGCATCTGAATCTCAATCCACTCACAGAATATAAGTAATATAACCACATCTGGATTTCACTCCAAGAAATTGAGCAGCAAGTTTACCTAAAATAGATCCACTTTCAGTAGATAATGGCCGAGATAAAAACAAAATTCCTATTTTTTCGTTGGCTTGCTAGCTACTACGTAAAAGCTAGAAACAAGACGACTTCAGGCACGGCAATCAGCTTATATGTCAGACATGACATGTCAGACATTTGTCAGACATATGACATGTCAGAAGGTTAGAAAAACCTCATAATATTTGGGTATTGAGGTGGTTCACATTAAAAAAAAAAATCTGCATTCTGCTGACTAATCCACATATATATATATATATATATATATATGTTGTTGGGGGGATGGGGGCCGCTGACTTTGCTCGCTTGTGAAAACAGACTGGTTTCGGACGGTGAGCGAGGTACCTAATAACTTAGATGTTTCATATGCTCACGATGTAATTTACTGAAGTATTACTACTTCTACCTTCTACCTTGGATTACTACAGTTATAATTTAATCCAAATATACTCGAAATCGCTTGAACAAAATATCATTTAAATCACCTACAGCCGAAAATCAAAATAAATATAAAAAGTACCACAATAAATTAACATCTTTGATTCGATAAGCTCGCAAATTATATTTCTCTAATAAAATTGAAAACATTAAAGATAACAATAAAGCATTGTGGCAAACAATTAATGAAGCCTTATGCAAGAAAAGGCATAATCTAAATACTATCGACTTTGAAGATAATGGGCGTAATATTCAAGATCCTAGTGATAGTGCTAATGCATTTAATACAATCTTCACTAATGATGGCCCAAACTTAGCACAAAAAAAATAGTCACTATGGAAAACGATTTTTCGAAATTCTTAAAGGAAAATGTTGAACACTCTCTGTTTTATAATCAAACAAATATTCATGAAATTTTAGAAATTGTACGTTTCCTAAAATCCACTAAATCAAGCGGCCATGACGAATTAAGTGTATCTCTATTAAAGCAAATAATTAATTTCATAGTTTCCCCATTGTCTCATATTTTTAATCTATCTCTCTCCCAAGATATTTTTCCCGACTTACTAAAGATAGCAAAGATAATTCCGATTTATAAAAAAGATGTCCCAGCTCAAATGGCTAACTAGACCAATTGCTTTATTACCAAGTATTTCGAAAATACTAGAAAAAATAGTTTATAAACGATTATATACTTTCTTGAATATGAATGATTTACTAATTCGTAATCAGTATGGATTTAGAAAGAATCACTCAACTGACTAATAAAATAACTGATTCCCTCTCCAAAAGAAAAAATACTATCGGAGTATTCATGGACTTATCGAAAGCTTTCGACATAATGGATCATCGGATATTAATTTGTAAACTAAAGGCATATGGAGTGAGAGGGGTTGCCCTCTCCTGGTTTGAAGATTATTTGCGTAATAGACGTCAATATGTTATTTTAAAATCTGAATCATCTACTATTTTATGAGTTAAATGCGGAGCAACACAGGGCTCTATTTTAGGTCCCTTATTATTTTTATATACATGAATGACAATTTTTAACGCATCTCCACTCCTAACACACACATATATATATATATATATATATTTTTTTTTTTTTCAGATGACACCAACATATTCTATTCACATGCAGATCCTTGTAACCACTCTCAATTCAGAATGAACAAAATTATCATTCTGGTTCAAATCCAATAAACTCTCCCTAAATATAGACAAGACTAACTACATCTACTTTAAAAACATACATTCTAAACATGTTCTCAACAACAATATTTTCATAAATGATATTCCTCTCACTGAAAAGGAAGAAACAAAATTCTTAGGTTTTACAATCGATTCAAACCTAACTTGGAATAGCCATATTCGTAATATTTGCGCGTTAGTTTCTAGAAGCAAGGGCATTTTGTATAGACTAAATTACCATCCTCAACCTGAATCATTATTCATGCTCTATAATTCATTTATTCTGTCCTACGTTTCTTATTGTAACATAGTATGGGGAAATAACAAAACGAAAATTATGGCAATATCTCACCTCCAGAAGAAAGCACTTCGGATCTGCACCCATTCACATTATTTAGCACACACAGATCCAATATTTCATAAATTAAAAACATTTAAAAATTGCCGATGTTCACCTATTCCAAACTGCAATCTTTATGTACAAATTTTCGACATATACAATTCCATTGCCTTTTTGTAATATTTTTACGTATAATAGAAATATTCATTCTTATCCGACTCGACACTCTACTGATCTCCATTTAACCAACCCCAAAATAATTCTTGCCCATAAACCGATTAGACACCATGGTCCAGATGTTTGAAACAATTTACCTCCCAGCATAAAACAATCAGCATCACTTTATTCTTTCAAAGCAATAATGAAAAAAATCTTTTTATCCAAATATTTGTAAAGATAACCAGTTCTAGAAAAATAAATCAAACAAACATTCAAATTTCTAACCTTTCACAGGCACTCACCCACGTGCACGCACTTGCAACTGTTTTTTTCTTTTCTACCCCTTCTTTCTGACAAACTCCGGTTTATATAAAATTTTTCAAATATCGAATTTAATTTACTACATGTGACACCCTTAAATGCGACTTATAACGTATCATGTAGCCCCCATCTCCCGGCTGCTATCGATTCGAGCCTTTTGGCTTATGTTAGCTGGCCCTTGCATTTATATTTATTTCTTCATTAAAACCAACTCCATTATTTCAATATTATCTAAGTATACATGTCATATTCCTTTGTATATTTCGATTTGTATCGTTATATTTTGATTTTTTGATTATTTGATTTGTATCGTTATATTTTCCAATGTATTTTCCAATGTATCGTTATATTTTCCAATGTTTATACTAATTCTTTAATAAATGCAGAAACTTCTGCTAAAAAAAAAAAAAGAGTATAGTTTTTTAAGCAAACGAATTGGGCGAGAGATGTGACCAAAATAATTTAGATGTTTCATATTATGCTCACAATGTAATTTACTGAAGGGGTTACTGCTTCTACCATCAAAAGAGTGTGTATTTCTTCACTTGCTTTGCTCGCTCGTAATATTTAGAAACAGGGTGGTTTTCGACAGCTATCATAGACCAGGGACGTGCCAAAACAGTCATTGGCAGCAAGCAGACCAGATATATAATCATGATAATTGAGATATCATATAGGCCTATAGTGATCGATAGTGTATTTTTATAATAAGCTAACACGTACTTCATTGCAAAAAAAAAAAAAAAGAGTTTTAATTTTTCGCTCGCTCGCTCGCTCGCTTCGCTCTCTCGCAAAAATAATCAAACAGGGTGGTATCTAGCAAGATGCGTCAGTTTCCCCAAATTTAAAACGCTTCATGGCCCTAAAGACACCCTGTTTCGAGATTACTGTTGTTTAATGATAGAAATAACATTATACATGTACATACATGTATTACAGACACACGGACACACACTTTTCAGCTCGGTGCCCCCTCAGTGCGTTCACCCACGGTACACCACTGGAGAGCATTATGATAAAACGTTTACAAAAGATCTTGCCAGCAATTTCAACTTGCTGTTGAGAAATTAACGTGAAATCTGCGGTCTTGAGAAATTAAAATGAGATTTGCAGGTCTTCTTTTCCTATAGAGCACCATACATTTTAATGGGCTGTCCTTTAGTTCCCTCTCCTTTTCATGATATATTTTCTTTCTCTTTAAGATGCATACAGTTGACCGAGACGTGATAAAGGAATGGATCCTGAACAATGGGGAACTGTCATCCCAAGAGTCCCACATTTCGAGAAAGATATGGCAGGCTGACAACATCGAGGTCGAGGTATAGCTTACTCAAAACGTTTTCTCATTTGCTCTTACTATAAATATATCATGTATGCTGGTATTCTCTGACGATCTAGACGCCCTGACGTCTAGAGTGACGTGTTCCAACACATGAGGGAAATTATGATATGAATTTAATTTAAATGTAATTTTGGCTCTCTTCATTTCCCTTGACAAAGAAAATTTGTTATTCATTTTCCATTGTTGATAGGTGTCGCACTTTGACTACGGAAGTGGTGAGAGGAACCCTCTCCTTGATATTCCATTCTATAAGAAATCACGTGATGGCAACTTTAATGCAGAGCTTATGCCAGAGGACAAGGTAAGCGTAATAAATCAAGGACATCAATCCTTTAATTTTTTTTTTTTTTTTTTTTTTGGGGGGGGGGCACTAAAAAAGGGCCCTGAGCTTAAATCTTTGTTTGGGGAGGACATAAATTTTCTTATGGTGGGACATACACCAAACATTTGCTCACAAGTAAAAAAAAAAACACACACACACACACAAAAAGTCCTCAGCTTCAATAAACTTTGGGGAGGGACATACCCTATTGTGTCCCTCATCCCTAAAAGTTGGGGGGGGGGGACGTGTCCCCCCCCCCCGTGCCCCCCCCCCCCCGATTGACGCCCATGGCATATAGTACATGTAGCTCCAACTACAGATTCTGATGTTATAGTTTTACAAAACTCTTTCTGACATTCTCAGTGAGCACCACGGATCTCCAGACAAACCAATAGTCATGATAGTCGTACTTATTTAGTGGTAGATCAGAGAATCTTCAGCAACCCTGCACATAATCATCGGAGAAAAATTAGACTAAACGAAGTCCCGATCAATGAACTTTCAGAAGCTGTCGCGTAAGTTGTGTTAAATGAACCATGAACCCTCAATACGAGACAGTGTTGACAATATTTTTAGCCTAGTTCTCACAATTTACAGGAAATACGTACTGAAAACCTATTATAAATGACATAAGAAATAGTTCTTCGGAGAGCCTTTGAAGCCCTTTTATTTGGTTGAGAAGAATGTATGTATGCAGTAGTCTACTGCATTCATATAATTACGAAAACATGATAAGTGATATTTGAATAGTCTGCAATGATCCTTTTATCAGCTCCCGGCCGACCTTCCGCAGAGACTGCAAGATGTCACCGTTCGAATCTACACCAAGGTTCGTAACCTCGACGAAGAGACTCTCGAGCGGGCCCGACTCGGGTGCAAGAACAGGCTCGAACAGATTCCGGGGAGGCGCCCATCCACCCCAGCCACGCCCATCAAGCAGAAGATTAGGAGTCCAGCAATCGGAGAAGGGTATGGAGCAGTGGGTAGCAGTCCACCCATAGGCGCCGTTAGCCCTCTTAACAGCTCCAGCTCAGGTAATTCTCCCTCAATCTGCCCTACTTTCTTTCCAATGTGGAATACATTGTGTAATCCGCTGAAGCAAAATGCTGATTATGTCCTCCTGACAGCTAAGTGACCATTATTCACTTATTCACCTACTACACATTCCCTGCTATATATCCAGTAGGTGGCAGTATTTTTTCAGGGGAGAAGAGAAGTTATTCATGCAAGAAGCACATCCAACAGGTTGGGGATAAATAAGGTGCACCAACTGGGACCACCTCTCCTGTTTTAAAGATCTAACAAGGGTATTGGAGGGATCTGGGAGACTGGGACACGTTTACTCTGAGATAGTCCATTCCTTGACTTGGTCATGGAAATAAATAGGATCAAAAAGACTCATCAATCTTCACTCATATTTAACAAGCTTCATCTGGCTGTCCAGTTGCAGATGGACAGGACCATGATGGCAACGTCGATGTCATCGTTCCCGTCGGTCCCCCAGGTCCACAGGAAGCAGCTGCTGGTCCAGGGTCGGACGAAGTTGGTCCTAGAGATCTACGATCCCGTGAACCAGAAGCTAAAGTCAGTCGAGAACCTGTACGTCGCGAGTTGGACTTTTCATAAGGAATAATGCAACAACTCATACTCATAGCTTGATAATTCTGTACATGTACCAATGCATTTCTCGTTGAAATGAATTTCAAATTACATGGAAAATGAAGAGCTTGCTTCCAAAGGCACTGCATCCAGTTATTATCAAAGTTGAGATTAACGTCATTGTGTTGGAGTTATTTGCTATGAACAGTTGGAGTAATTTGCTATGAATAAAAAATTTGAGGTAAGGTTATCAACAAATATAGAGGAGAAAGTGCTTTGTAATTTTTAGTTTCCATTGACACTGTACAAACACAAGGTCAGGACAAAGAGATATATTTTTATCTTAAGTTACCAAAATGGATTAAGCACCTTTCTGAAGAAAGCTCTTCAATTTAAGAACAGAAAGAAAAAATAATTTAATACATTGACAACTTGACTTGCTGTGAAGATTATTACCAATGTAGTGTGCTTATATCATTACACGTTATGTAGCTCCGCCAATAAATTATGTCTTGCAAGGGATTAATTAAGACTATAGGATACGGAATGATCTTTTATGAGCGTTTTAATGGAATGTTGTAACTAAGAGAGGATATAGACCAATTTCACCTCCGGTTTATGTATTTGGCCCTCTATCGGCGACGCCATTGCTGCGGTGGGCAAGCGCGCTGACCGCGATTGGCTCTGTGTACAAAATGAATGTAAGATATGAGATATGCCCTAATATTGTTCCATTTACTTTATTCTAGATCAATAAAATAAAGCATGGATACATGGGTACATGAGGTAAGACAATGGCCATATCTGACGGATGAAGGTATGATGTATTTTTTTGTATTTTCGATAGTTTTTCAACTTAGTTTTGTCAGTATAAGTTCGATTGCAGCATAGAAGCCGTAATAAACGGGAGCCCTCAATTTTACCCTGTTTACAAAGTCATGTTTTCACTCATTAAATTTTACGCCAAAGTACATAATGATAATCTTGACTTCAAAGTCCTTTCTGTTGATATTTTACCCACTGGCGACGGATTCCTTCGCATTGCTTACGGAAACCTGTGTAGGGAGTACGGCTTCTCACACAAACAGGCTTCATGAGTCAAAAGCGAGTGAATTTCGCTCTCAGTTAGCTTCCAATTTTAAAACTTTCTCCAATTCTTGTGGCATTCGAGCACTGCACAGCTGCGACCTGAACTTCCCTGACAATTTCTCATTGCAAATATTAAAAGACATGTGCATTATATTGGTCAAAATAGACAACGAATCGAACGAATGTACATAACGCGCTATTGACTTGTGTACTATAGAAGTTGGAGCGCCCACCGCAGTATGTCGAACTGTGTCGAACAGTCTGCTGCCCTCTTGCGTTGTGAAATTGGTCTATAAACAGGTCATTGTACTGGAGTAACATTTTGAGCAACATCTCATTTCCCATCTTTAACCACTGAAAACTGCATCATGAAAGCTTCAACTTTACATTTTCGAAGCCATAACCTTAATCATGTTAATCATGGGCCGCATGTTGAACTGAATTTTTTAATAAAGTGGACACCCTATCCTTTGATGCGTAGAGTGAGTATGCTCGTGTCTTGCATTAGAAAAAGGCTGTATCTCACCAACGGAGACGTCGCCGCGACGTCTCCATTTTTTGTCGCAAATATGTCTCCAAGACGTCTCCGCGACAAAAAAATTGTTTGCGCTCTCACCAAGGTGCAACTTCTAGGAGACTAATCGGAGACGTCTCCAAGCCAGGTGTCAATCACCTTGCTTGGAATTCGCGGAGACATCTCCAAGACGTCTCTAAGACGTCTCCTCGGTCGCGGCGACCGCTCTGAGACGTCTCCTCAGTCGCGGTGAAGTCTCTGAGACGTCTCCTATAGTTGCAGCAAAGTTTCCGCGACCTCGCAGAAACAAATAATCTCCGCAACTGATGGAGACGTCTCCGAGACGTCTCCGAGATCTCACGGAGACTGGTAAAAGTCTAAAAAAAACCGAACATGTTCGAATTTCTTGAGACTCCTCGGAGACTCCATAATTTTCAGGAGACGTCTCGGAGACGTCGCGGAGACGTCTCTGCAACTAGCAAAATCTGGAGTCGCAAACTAGTCGCGAACTAGTTTCAAGCCCAGTGAGATACCTTTAACGAAAAATCTCGCTATCGTGATAGTTATTTGTCAAAAGTGAGTTATTGCAAGGTTGCTTTTGTAATGTCAAACTCAAACAGTGCCATCAAAGCGCAAATGACGAGGTATGAAAATTAAAAACTATTTATACGGTGTATTATGGGGCCTATATTAGGCCTATAGTGCGTAAAGAATGAGAACATCTGCTACTGGACAATAATTTCACTAGGTACATTTTCGTTTTTCCCAAAATAAGTACCCCTTGGTCATGTTGGTTGAAACGGTCTACTATTCGAGGGTCCGGGGCTGTGCGGGGCTGTGCGGGGCTGTCCGGGGGAGGTAGTTGTTGGTTTCTTTTTCAGAAGGTTGCTATCACAGAATAATGATATAAAAGTTAGGTTTGTTTTAGGTGTTTAGAAGTTACTAAAATATACTAACATACCTAGCTTTGACGTTTTGCTATAAAAGCAAACATGTTTTCCTATATTACGCTTTAGAACTTGAAATCAATATCAGCGGGAACTTGCAGTCTCATGTCTTCGTACATTTAAAATCATAAGACAGTGACACACTTTGTTGTCACTGTTAAAAAAACGTTTGAATCGCAACGTTTGTTTTGTGAAATTTGAGAAAATTATCTTTAAAATTTTCGAATTAGCAAGATATTGATAGCAATTGTCTTATGTTAAATAGACTTGCTTTTCTTACTATGAATTATGAATGTTTTACAAATCATTCAAGATAGGCAGTTATTTGTCCAATAGTTGTACCAATAGATGTAGATATAACTCTGCAGAACTTTTTATCAAAGCATGTGCTAAGAGTCTAATGGTAGGAATTAGTTAATAGTACATTTATACAGTGGTTTCCCTCTTATACATTATCATGGAATGCTCCACGATTATATGGTAAAACTGGATTTTCTTTTTTCGAGCAGCATGATTGAGTGATTGGTTATTTTCAATTTTGAATATTAATGATTTGCAAATACGTGTATAATTTGTGTCTTTACACTTGCACTGATGTTTAGATGTTGAAACAGATTGGATTATATAGTACACCTATTGCAGAAAAGAGCCAAACTATTCCTCATTACATATTATTATACTTTTAATCACCACAGATATTTTATTTACATATTTATACATGTTTGTATGACGGTTTTTTTAAAAAAAGCATTTCAAGTAGTTGTGGTGTTTAAGTATGCTTTATTGTTGTGCTAAAGTTGCTAAACAACTAAATAAATGAGTAAATGCTGGAGGAAAGAGGGAACCACGGGCATTTTGCTTCCATTCAAGAGATTTAAAAACAAGAGAAGAAAGAAAAAAGAATATGGGGAAAGAGACGGCAGGGTCATGCAACCATATAATAGCCGCATTTTGCTTAGCTCAAACACGGCACGCGACGTTGTCATTAGCGTGCCATCTTGCCCCGCCCCTGTCTGTTTTCTTAAGTTTCTCATTCATTAGGACACATTTCCTCTAGTTTTCCTCTGTTTACTTTATATTCTCTGTATTACTGACAGAAATTGTCAGCCCAAGCTTTGACGTTTGCTGTGAATGATAATATTTGCTGCTTGCATTAAGCTATGGAATTTGAAATCAATATTAGCTGGAACTTGCATGTGTTCATTCGTAACCTTGAAACCGCACCAGAGTGACACCTTGGGATCAGAACTATAATTGCAATGACCCCATCCTGTAAAATGTTTGAATCGTAAACATGCACGATTTTTTTGTGCTATACTTCAGAAAATTTTATCGAAATATTAAAGAGTGATGTTTGTGTAATTAGTAATTAATGTGTATTGATACCAAATTGCCTCTCAGTGGAAATGGTCTTGCTTATTTCAAATTCTTGATTATGAAAGTTTTAATAATTATTTAGACAGGGTAGTTATATACTAGGTATTTATCCCATTGAAGTACGTGTAGATATAATTGAGAGAATTTGGAACTCTTATCGAAGGGTGTGCTGTGAGCCAAGAAGTGAGAATGAGGGAATTATTCAAGTAGTACACTAGTGGTCTCTCCGGCGTCTAGGCTGGACCTTCCTTCTGTTTCATTTGAAGGTCTAGCTATAAAATATATTAATTAAATCAAATTTCATGAGGGAACAACTGTTGCAGAGGGTCTATCACACATTAGGTGTTTGCTCAGAGGTGCGTATATATAATCATTAGATAAATTAAAAAATAAATGTCTAACTTTTACTTCTAATATTTAAAATTTTTTCTTCCTCTCTTGACGGTGAGGTGTTTGAGACTACTCCCAGATAAATACATGTATAACAAGTGCACTTTAAAACTCAGACATTTCATATGAAGCAGTGCGGAGTCTCGGTCTGTTTATATTCACGTCATTCGTTGGTTTTAAACTTTGATACGATTTACAAAATTGACACATATGAAAATTATCTTTTGTTTAGAAATACATGTATATCTTCTCCGTGTAATTGTGAATGCCTGAAACAGGTTTGATTGTGTAGACGAATAGTTATTCAGAAAAGTGCCATATACCAATGCACATTTAATGTAAGAGTTTGCGCCTTTGCGGTCATTTTGGTGTTTCCCTGTTGTATTGTTGTGCTAGTATGAAAAAATAAATGTTTGGGACAAGAAGGAATCACAGGTGTCCTGCTGCTTCCGTCTTTGAGATAATTAGGCAAGTATACCTATAATTCATTCATTCGATCGCTCTCTCTCTCTCTCTTTCCCATCATTGGCAACACCAATATATTTCTCTTATTGTTGCACTCTCTCATAAAAAGGTCGTTATTTGAAATGAACATAAATTGACAAAAGTATGTTGAGAAATTAAAAAGTTGCCAGCCTGCATGGAATACTGTGATTCTGAACATTTCATCACGTTGCCAATTGAAGGAGTTTAGTGCCTACTTTCCCTTCAAATAATTTCAGCATGAAATGACAAAAAATAACGCAACCACAGTGAGCACAGTATGTGTATAATGTCTTTACTCTTTTTTTGCTCAGCTTGGGGTATGTTTGTTTGGTTACTTTTTTGGTCTGTGTGTGTGGGGGGGGGGGGGGGGGCTGCATCAAAAGTTATTAAGCAAAACTACTCAATGGGGATTCTTTTTGTCATGAATTGCCAATCATGGAATTATACAAGCTTTTAACTTGCCTGGGATGTGGACGAAACCTATATAAAACCACTGTACATTTTTTTTTTTTTTTTTTTTTTTTACATGAAGCATTCATTATCTTGCTGACCTATGCTTACCTAAGATTGCATGCAATGTCCACAAAGTGCCTGGCCATGCAGACTATTCTTTTTCCTTTCTCACAAGGTAGCATATTCCACAACACATTTTGCATGAATCCAATGTGTCATTACAAATATACAAGAGTTTATTCTGCATCAAAAAAGTAACGTAAAAAATGTACTTGTCTACAAATCCAATACACGATGCTAAAAATTGAAAACTACAATATGTCGCATCAAGAAATTACAAAGCACGATTTAGCTCCTTGGTTTTATATGCAAATTAAAAAAAAAAAAAATCATATACACTGTACATGCAAAAGAATACTGGTATAGATGGGAAACAATTTTGGCTTCCTTTCTTTTGGGGGCAACAAGGTCAGATTATGCCCTTACTGTGCAAGTTAAAAACTTTTCAAGGTACATGTACTGATAATGCGCAGTACGCAGGGGCGGCACTACAGGGGGCAGGAGGGCAGCTCCCCTCCCCCTCCATCATTTCTCAAGTGATAAACAGAAGAGAGAAGCATATGTGATACACAGAAGAAAGAAGCATATGCAGGAAGAGAGGGCAGGGTCATGCAATTATATAATATCCCTATTTTTACTTCATTAAAACATGACTGTTGCCATTGACGCGTCATTTTGCCCCCCTCCCCCAATCCAAATATCCTGGTGCCGCCCCTGACTGTACTTTAAGTGCAATTTGGTATGCATTAATAAGCATATCTTACATGCTGAATGACTATAATGATCAGTGGCGGCACCAGGATTGTTAAAGGGGGGGGGGGCAAATGGAGGGCAAAAGAAAATGGTGGGGGGGGGGGCAGGGCCGGGCAGTCAATTTTTTTTTTTTGCGTCCTCTTACACACATTTCAATATCAACTTTGTGAGCGAGCGAAGCGAGCGAACAAAAAATAACCGCTTTTTCGGTTTTTAATCGCATTTTCGAATAAATATGACGAGCGAGCGAGCCAAAAATGGCTACTTTTCTTGTTTTTAATCGCATTTTAGAAAAGAAATTTTAAAATATGACGAGCAAGCGAAGCGAGCGAGCCAAAAAAAGCCACTTTTTTGTTTTTAATCGAAGTTTTGAAGAGCGGAAAATGGTATTTTGGAGCACTTCACAGCTTGAATATGATGTTTATGACAACATCTACTTATTTACAAATTACAGTATAATTTTTCTTTTCAGTCCTCAAAATTTTTTTTGGGGGGCAACTGGGGGGGCAAAGCTTCTGAGTGGGGGGGGGGGGGCAAATGCCCCCCCCCCCCCCCATGCCCCCCCTTGGTGCCGCCACTGATAATGATGTCTGTTTCTTGAATTTTCTTACTGTTGAATACTCATACTTCTGATTTTTTTCCCTACAAGGAAATATGCGAACAATTTTACGAGAGCAAATTGACATAATTTGCATCAGCTTCTGAGCTTAGACTTACATACATGTGTGTCACCCAAAATGAATGACGCATAATTTACAAGTTCTATATCAAGGCTTGTTCACACATGCCATGGCAAACCACTGAGAGAAACAGTGGCGGTTTTTTGTATATATATATTAAAAAAATCAATGGCAAGTGAAGATGAGTGTCGCAACAAACACTCATATGGCATATATACGCACTCTGATACATGTACTAACTTTAAAAAGCTTTCAAAAACAACAACAACAACAACAACAAAAAACCCTGCAGATCTTTTGGTGGTTTACAGCGACTTGTGTCGACCCCATCTCTCTTAAACTCTATCGTTCCTTCAAGCCAACTGTTACAAGAATTAATTGCTTGAAAACTATCTTCTCAACGTTTATTCACCCGAGTTTGGCTAGAGTGCCCCCTTCATTTCTTTCTTCCACTTTTAAAAATGGCTAATATTAACCACTTAAAAAGTGGTATGGCTATACAAGTTTATGTTCTCACTTCGCAAAAGAAAAAAAAAAGCGAAAGAAGTCGCAGTCGGTTTGTGAACTTAACAACCTCTGATAAATGAATGATTTTTGCTTTCTTGTTCTCTATTAAAGAAAATACCCGTAATCCCTGAAAACCAATTTTGTAGCGCTTTTAAATCGATCTCTCTTTTGAACGTAATATCTGGGTCTTTAAAAAAAAAGTTTTTAGGCACTGATGCGAAGTGAAAAGAGCATGATCATGAACAGAATAATGGTTATCTTCACTATACTCTTCTTAATTTTAATTTCAATAAAATGAATCCATAAAGTCAACTGCCTTTTGAAAACCTCTTTTCTATTAGTGGTTATTTTAGCACTGGCTCTACATCATCACGATCGAGGGCCTGACCCTCTCCCTAACCCCGCCTTTGCTATAGAGTTCGCTGCCCGTTAAAAGGAACGCTTTGATCAGAATAATAAAAGCGAACCTTTGGTCTGTCTTTCTAAAAACCGGAGGTTGGGAGGGGGCATTATAGGCCCTTTGGGTTATCCTTTCTTTGTCCTCGTTTTTTAGCTTTTAAAAGTCATACAACACTCAAGCCTTTTGAAAATTTCTTTCTTTCATAGAGTTTCACTCTTTCATCCAGGCGTCCACTAATCTTCCTCCCGGCTCAGCCCCATCCACACACACCTTTGCCCATGGATTCCTTCTTCAACATGTTCAATACTGTCATCCATTTATTTACACTTTCCCCGAGTTAATGGTCAAGAGAGACATCCCTAAGACACCGATGTCGTGTCGACAAGCTTCTTATTTTCTATCTTCTATTCCGTTAACTCCCCCTCCAATAAACCACAACCAATTAAGACTTATTATATTTATTTTGGACTAATTGTTAATGCACCAATTATCATGAACATGAATTTAGATAGATCCCTGGCCTCTGTTCCTTTCTTTCTTTCTCTTTTCTTTCTCTCTCTTTCTCTTTCTCTTTCACTGTATCTCTCTCTCTCTCTCTCTCTCTCGTTCTTTCATTTAAATTTGGTATGTTAAAATCTAAATTTGCATAAAAAACGGATTACATGTCTTAATCAAGGGCCGTCCATTTTCTTTAATCTTATTAACACGAGTCTTTCGAGAAAAATATTTTCATTTTCGATAACTTAATTTTTTAAAATCAAAGTTTTCAACCGAAAGCGTCATTGACGTATTATCGCCACCATCTTCTCTACAATAATAATTTTCACCAAACTTATGAGACGCACAATACACCAAAACGCCTTCTTCTTCTCCTCCTCCTTCTTCTTTTCTCTCCCTCTCTATCGTTCCTTCAAGCACCATCTACATAGTGCTTGAAGGATCGCCATCTACATGGTTACACCATCTACATGGGAAATGAAAAAAACAAGTTCGAGCATTATTCAAAGGCTACGGAAATTTGTCTTAACGTTTATGCAGACGATTTTTGCAAGATCGTATGCCCATTCATAGTTTCCTTCGGTTAGGCTTTAATTTTTTTCTTTAAAAAAAACCTCACACACACAAACAAAGAATTCTCCACACAGTCTTCTCCTTTCTTCTTATTCTTCCTCTCGCCTTCTTATCTCTAGTCCCCTTTTCTTCTCTGCCTGATAACAAGCTTCATCATGTTCACTGAGTGTTTGGTGCTTTCAAAGAATTAGAAATAGTCCTAGCAAATTCCGACAATTATTATTGAGTTTTTGTTTTGCTACAGCACATCACATGAATATTTTTGACAGAGATTTGTCTTTATTTCCATCGTCAATAGACTCAACCCTTTATCAGTTTGAAAGGGAATTGGAGATTTTAAAAAAATGACGGTACCCCCTTTTGAAACGCCAGCTCCATTAACGGTTCTAGGACAACTCCCCCGGAGGACAATTCCCCCGGGGACAACTCCCACCTGACAACTCCCCCGGAGGAAGGCTCCCCCCAGAGGACAACTTCCCCGGAGGACAAGTCCCCCGGAGGACGACTCCCCTGCAGGACGGGTCCCCGGAAGACAAGTCCCCGGAGGACGGCTCCCCAGATGACTCCCCCGGAGGATCATTCCCCCAGAGGACAACTCCCCGAAGACAAGTCCCCCGAGGACAATTCCTCCAGTGGACAACTCCCCCGAAGGACATTTCCCCCGGAGGACTACTCCCCCGATGACAGCTCCCTTACAGGCGCGTAGTCAGGGGGCGATGGGGGCGGTCCCCCCCAAAAGGCAAAGAAAAAAGAAAAAGAAAGAAAAAGAAGAAAAAACAAACGTGAGCGAGAAAAGAAAAGGTTAGCGAACTCAAGAAGAGCAGGAGCAGACAAGGAACAATGACAAAGAAACGTCGGAGCTTCCGCGCAAGCGCGGTAGGGGAAAAACTCCCCCTTCCTGCACCCTCCCCCTTAGTAAGCGCGCTCAGTAAGTGATTCGGACGCTTCGCGTGCTCACTACCGCCCCCTGAAATAAAATCCTAGCTACGCCACTGCCCCTTTAGACTACAAAACAGAATTTGGCCACACTGGTGTATACAAAAATGAATAAAGGAATGAATAAAATATATTGCAAATAAAAACAAAATGATGACTAGAGTGACACAGAAGAAATAGAAAAGGGAGGAGAGAGGGAGAGAGAGAGAGAGAGAGAGAGAGAGGGAATGGATGGTAAAGGATGGGGACTAAAAACAATTTAATTTTTTTTGCAAAAAATTTTGTTGCCTACTACTAGCTTGTTTATCTATTCGAGAGGATATTCCAGAGCTCAAAAATAATGTTTTTGTCATCCTCCTCCTATGGAACAAAGTGGACACCCAGTCTCTTCCCATCCGCTCTTGGTCGTTTGGATCCATCACTTCGACTTCTGTTTTAATCATCCAGGCCCAACCCTCCAAACATTATGCCATAATCTTTGACAGGTTCTCAATAGGGGGGGGGGGGGGGGGTTGCCCCATGGGTGTCTTTTGTATAAGCGTACATACTACACCAACTTCAAAATTTCGAAGTGTGGCGGGTGCTTCCCACCTCCCCCCCCCCCCCCCCACGCCCCGCACGCTATCGAACACCCTGTATCTACGCCACTGAAGCGTAAACCGGGCACTTTGTGAACACCTCCTGCATTGTTTGCTACAAATCCACTACTCAGTCTAAAATCATTAAGGACGCTCGCAGGGGGGGGGGGGGGGGGGGGGGGGGAGGGGGGGGGGTTCTCAGTAACTATTTTTAATAATTTATGTATATGTACTGTATAAGAGTATATTTCTCACAGAAGTCACTTTTGACAAGCTTTTGGCTTTTAGCGAATTCCCCCCCCCCCCACCCTCCCCCAACAATATTTTACAGCTATTTGAATATTATGTATCGTGTTTCTTTGTGTGGAAATACTTAATACATAAAGCAATTTCATCATTTCGTTGATATTTGTTTTCGTTAGATATATGTGTTGCAAGTGTACTGGGTTTTGGGGGGTTATATGAAGAATAATTTCAAATGTTAATTTATTTTTGATGAAATCAGAAAAACAATGAAAAAAATTGTCATGGTGTGCGTGCCTTTGGTAATTCAAACGGTTATTGTTTGAAACTGACTGTGATGAACTGATGGTGAGGAGAATTATATGACATCCTCTGGAGAAGTCGTCCACAGGGGAGTTGTCATCGGGGGAATTGTCCGGGGGGAGGGAGGGGGTCAGATTTGGTTCTGATGGGAGTGTGCCGCTGAAGCTGCCAAACCCAGCACCCTATGGTGGAAAAGGGTACCCATTACAGTCTAGAGGTCTTTTTTTCTCGAATGTGTACTTAGGCGCAAAAATGGGCACATTTTTTAAAAGTCAACAAATAGAGCGGCAAATCACCGTATACCTTATTAAGCGAGTAACAACCCCCCCTTTTTTTTTATAAATCATAAAACACTCAAGGCTTTTGAAAAAGGCTCCTTTCCTTCCTTTCAGTGTTTCACTCTTTTATCCAGGCGCTTACTTATCTTCCGCCCGGCCCTGCCCCATCCCGACCCGCACATACCGCTTACTCCGAAGGTTCGTTAGTCCGAAAATGAAATAAGATTCGTTATTCCGAAGGTTCGTAAATCCGAAAACGAAATAGGGTTCGTTATTTTGAAGGTTCGTCAGTCCGAAATGAATAAGGTTCGTTAGTTCGTTAGTTATTTTCGGACTACCGAACCTCATTTCATTTTCGGACTACTGAACCTTCGGAATAACGAACCCTATTTCATTTTCGGATTAACGAACCTTCGGAATGAGGAACCTTATTTCATTTTCGGATTTACGAACATTCGGAAAAATGAAACTTATTTCATTTTCGGACAAACGAACATCTATGTATACGCAATTTGCTTGTTTCGGAATAGCGAACCTTCGGAATAACAAACCTTCGGAATAAGGTACATTATCTCCTCATGTCCATGCCTCTAGAGGAATATAATGTATTGAAATTATAATACTCAAACGTTATTTTCGTGACTGGAAGTAGATTGGAAGATTTCGGTCCATCAATTGCAGTGTGTGTTTATTTTTCAGTCATCCAAATCCATATGTTCCAAAACTAATATTAAATGATGCATTCCTCCATAAGAAAATATCTATAAAAAGAAAAAAAAAACCACTTATGTAACGAAATGCTATTGTGACAACTAAAGAATATGTTGCCTTATAGATTTATATCTGAATATTTCGATTCATCAAATGTCTCGCGTGTTCATTTCGGTCGATTCTCCAAACTGCTGCTGCGGTATTGCCAGGGGAAGCCCCTTAAAATAATAATAAAAAGTGCCGCATGTCTCACGACTGATTTTACCATATTCAAATAAAACAAGGTATAATACTCAAATACAATTTTAAAGACTAGAAATGTCGTTACTCGATGAAAAAGATTTGAAGATATCGGTCCATCAATTGCAGTGTGTGTTCACTTCGCGGTCCTCCAAATCCATATGTTTAGGCACGTTAGAGATAATGCGTTAAAACAAACGATGCATGCCTCTAAAGAGCAATATATTGCATTGAATTAAAACAAATTATTATACCCAAACGTTATTTTCGTGACTGGAAATAGATTAGAAGATTGTCGGTCCATCAATTGCAGGGTGTGTTTAGTTTTGAGTCCTCCAAATCCATATATTAAAAAACTAACTTTACATGATGCATTCCTCCAAAAGGAAATATTTATTAAAAGAAACAGATTTATGTAATAAAATGCTTTTGTCATGTTTGTGACAACAAGAGAATATGTTGCCTTATAGATTTATATCTGAATATTTCAGTTCATCAAATATCTCGCGTGTTCATTTCTGTCGGTTCTCCAAACTGCCGCTGCGGTATTGCCAGGAAAAGCCCCTTAAAATAATAATAAAAAGTGCCGCATGTCTCACGATTGAAATTATCCTATTCAAATAAAACAAGATATAATAAGCGAATACAATTTTAAAGAATTTTTTTTTTACGATGAAAAGGATTTGAAGATTTCGGTCCATCAGTTACAGTGTGTGTTCACTTCGCAATCATCCAAATCCATATGTTTAGGGATTGTGCGTAAAATAATGATATAAAACCGAAGCATGCATTTAGAGGAACATTATTGTATTCAAATAAAACAAAATGTACTAATCAAATGTTATTTTCGCATGACTAGAAAATTCTTTACAGCGGAATGTTTATTTACCCTGGGCCATCAAAGTAGGTGTGTGAGCATGATCTAATGTTTGCATCGAAAAAAATCGTTACCATGGCAACACGATGCGTTGAAAACATGTATCTTACTTTCCCAATCATATATTATTATCATACAGGTTAATGCGATTTAAGTATTCGTATTGATAACAATTTCTATTTTTGGTCCCTCAAAGTCAGTTGGATAGATTTCGGTCCCTCAATTGCAGTATGTGTTCACTTTGCGGTCCTCCAAATCCGTATGTTCAAAAACTAATATTAAATGATGCATTCCTCCAAAAGGAAATATTTATTAAAAGGAAAACATTTATGTAACGAAATGCTACTGTGACATCTAGAGAATATGTTGCCTAATAAATTTATATCTGAATATTTCGGTTCATCGGATATCTCGTGTGCTCATTTCAGCTGTCAGTTCTCCAAACTGCCGCCACGGTATTGCCAGGAAAAGCCCCTTAAAATAATAATAAAGAAGTGCCGCATGTATCACGATTGATGTTATCGTATATTCAAATAAAACATGGTATAATAAGCGAATACAATTTTAAAGACAAGAAATAGTAGGCGCGTATGTGGGTGTGTATGTGTGTTTAGCAGTGCATGAGGGGGAAAGAAACCATCAAACCACCGATGTCCTAGATCAAAACAACCATTTCTATTGCCCTACTTTCCGCATAGGTTAAATGAGTGAAAATAAACGATATAGTACTTGGGGGTGTTTCATAAAGCTGTTCGTGAGTTACGAACGACTTTACGCACGACTGGAACATGTTCTTGGGTGCTAATCAGATTCTCATTCATTTACAATATAGCATGAGAAGGTATCACCAGTCGTGCGTAAAGTCGTTCGTAACTTACGAACGGCTTTATGAAACACCCCCCGGGCTGTTTCATAAAGCTGTTCTTAAAGTTACGCGTGACTTTACCAACGACTTGAATATGAAGTGCCAAAGAGGATGCCTAGATTTTTTTCCTGACGTTTTACCACAGTGTGACTGCATTTTCAAAAATCTCAATTAAATTGTGGCAAAAAAATGTACTTCGCACTAAAATATTTGTAAATAAAAGTAATGTTAATCTACGTCTGCATATCTCACCTTTAGCTGATGCGATTTACAATGATTGAGAATTCCATTTGGCTTTCTATATTCAAATCATTCCTAAAGTCATTCGTACCTTTACGAACAGCTTTATGAAACACCCCCCCCCCCCCTTGTCGGGCTGATTATGCTGATGAATATGCATATTTTCATTTCTTTGGTAGAAGTGAATTTTGTATGCCAGATCAATTTCGTGGTTACAAAATTAAAATATTTTCACCATATGCGCAGTTCCCCCATTTTTGCGTTTATACCATACACCTCAGTCACATGCACCGACAAGCCGATTCCTTAACTATCGACCATGTCGACGGTAAGTCGTTCGTCGGTGCGCACGTTTTTGCTCCATCTATTTGTTGGTCCTGTGCCGGTTTTCTTTGTTGTGACTGGGGTATTGCATGTCTTTCAGTCTTTCACCAACTGCACAGAAGTCATTTCTCATTGTTTGTGTATCGAGGGCTATGTATTACTCCATTTCTTCTTTTTTTTTTTTTTTTTTTTTTTTTGGGGGGGGGGTCAATTTTACTGACCCGTCATTTGATCATGATTTATTTTTATTTACATTGTCTACATGGTCTAATTTGTTCATTCTGTTTTCGATTAATGTTTCAGGTTGGAGTTGCCTACATCTATTTTTCCTTAGTCCGCCGTTGATCAATTTTTCTTATTTACTTTGTCTGATTTGTTCTTACCATTTTAATTAACGTTCGTGTTGTCAGATTCCATTTGTGCAAAGATGTTTAAAAAAAAAAATGCAAGGATGGCTCCATGATCACACAAGGAGCCTGTCTAGATCAATGATTTTGAACAAATACACCCAAGACAGGCATTTCACTGTTTAAAGTATAACAACGATTGCCGTTTTTTTTTTTTTTTTTTTTTTAGTAAGGAAGTATAAATTGATTTGTTATGGTTAAAACTGATGTGTCAATTGCAAACTTGCAGTTGAAATTTGCAATCGATTGCAAATAAGTTTCTTGCAATACCCCCTAAGAGGTTTATACTTGGAATTCATACGTACAGTGCCTTCGAAAGCTTATACATATTTATTTCTATGACGTTTCTATGACGTCAAATTGAAAGGTAACCATTGTAACTGCGAGAGGCAGGGACTATCCTCTACCCCCCCAATACGAGCTTCGCTTTTCGGTGCTCGCCTCCTACTTTATAATATTGCATTTACGTACATTATAAACAAACGTTATCGTCTCAGTAATGAATGAAATGTGAATTTCAATTTCATTTTCAATGGAAAAATGTTTTAAGTAAAGATCCCACTTTCTTGTCTCCCCAACAGTAGAATCCATCGCCTTTTCTTTTCTACCTTTGTTTTCTTTCTTAGATAGTAAGATCTTTGACAGCATGACAATGACTTGTCTTTTATTCATGGCTACTTAAGCTCAAACTTGCTTTTCGTGCAAGTCCTGGCTATTTTGTCCCAAACGTTGCCACGAACACGTCTTTAGATCTGATAATTGTGTGAAGTCGTAGCGGAAGTGGAAAGACATAATGCTGATTTGTCTTCAGAACTCACAATACTTGGTAGCTACTAGTAACTTCTTGGGCATAAAATTACCAAATAGTAAATACTTCATCCCTCGGAGAGGATGTTACGTGTGTAAATCTAGAAATAAATAAAGGTGAATTTCAATCGATCACTTAATCAGTAAAAAAAGAAAAAAAAAAAAAAAAAAAAAAAGAGAGGCCAACAAATGAAAAGGTCATACCGTGGTCTGCTCGTGGTAAAGCTGCGAAGTCTCTTTCCCTTTCTTCCTCTTCTCTCTCGTAATTCGCCACGACCTTTTCTTGCTCCATCATCTGTGTTTTAAAGCTGCCCCGGTCAATGGCAGGTTCCACTTGGAAAAGGTTTTTTAGGTCGCTGCTGACGTTGGATATGTCGAAGAAGCCCCGAAGACCTCGGGAACGACCGGACTGGTATTTCATGCTCAGATACGAAGAGGGCGATTCGAGCGTCCCTGTAATTAACAATAGTTATTACGTTGCAGTCACACCAACGAAACCGACTCCAAACCGACCAATGGTATGTCACTGAAAATAACGTAACAGTTTTGATCGGTCTGGAGTCGGTTTCGTTGGTATGACTGCGACATTAGTCATAATAAAGAGAAGATGACGATGATGCTACTTGATACTAAAACAAAAACAAGTATTTGTACTACTAATGGAATAATATAGTGATATCAGTATCATAAGGACTAATGTCTTACAAGCTCTGCTTAATTCTTTTAGTTCTTTATTATTATCATTATTGTTATTATTATCATGATTATAATAATGATAATAATAATAATAATGACAATAGTACTAATTATTATTATTATCTATCATCATCATTATTATTATTATTATTATTATTATTATTATTATTATTATTATTATTATTATTATTATTATTATTATTATTATTATTATTATTAATTATTGACACCATTCATTTCACATTGCTTTGAGCCTCTTAAAGAGGCTCTGTCGTGGGTTTTCATGGGGAGTGAACCAAAATTTGCTGACACCAGACTTTGTGAAAAGCACTGGCAATACCTGTAATAGAGCTACATTTCTGGAGCATAGCAAAACAAGGTGTCCCACCATAAACATTCTTCGGCCTGCTTCGGGCATTCTCGGGCCAGGGAAAGTGAGATAATGACTTTGCCATATGGGGCAAAGGGTGGCATATACAGAGCATTACATAAGGTCTGTTGGTCATAAAACTCATAGTGATGGACAACACCTGTTACTGGGTTAACACCGATGGTATCAAATTCCCCATGAAAGCCCACGACAGAGCCTCTTTAAGTGCTTTTATCAATGAAACACAAAAAATATATACATACAAAAAAGTGGAAATTTGTACTGAAATTGTCCGAATAGCATTTCATGTACAAAAAATATCAAATTACATGGAACTCCCTCCTCCGGACGAGAAACTAGGAATCAAGTTTACTTGGCCTAATATCTTTCATGTCAGATATTTCACGCATTATTATCTAGCTTTATGATGATAATAGTAGTAATAATAGTGATAATGATTAAAATGATAATGGTAATATGATTATGACTATGACAATAATTTCGTTCTACGTAGTTTGTTGATTTTTCACTGTTTGACTAAATCAAGCCTCGTTACTTTGAAATTGACATTAGCAGTAACTCATTGTTGTATTCATACCACTCATTCCGAAAATGCTTTTGCTGCCCAGCGTCTCTTATAATGATGTTGCCCGAACCCCCCCCCCCCCCAAAAAAAAAAAAAAAAAAAAAAAAAAAAAAAAGAAAAAAAAGAAGAATGTCGTGGAATGGCAGATGTTATGGCAGCACTGCACTTCCCTAAATCAATTACTGATACTTCAATTTTTTCTAGTTTTTAGGGTTGATTAGTCAAACATTAAGGAAACAAACGAACATGGCAACAAATAACAAAGTGAACATTTTGGTTTGTCCAACCTAACAGCATTCAATGCATGCAATACTCCTTCTGACTTCTGACTAACAATGACTTGCAGCAGGTGAATGTAATAGCTAGTTTCTCACTTTCTCAGGAGTGACGAAAAAGAGTGCATTAAATTTTAATTTGATTTTATGAAAATGGCCTATTCAGGACCCATGCTCAGAGTCTGCAAGTACTTTTGATGAACTATCGCTTTCACCTGGTACGATTTTTAAAAATTCAATAGTCAGATGCAATTTTTATTATTGGCTGATACAATGTCGGGCAGTTCTCTGGTAACCCTTTGGGGTCGTCACCAGTTTGAAAGCATGCATAAATTTTGAGTAGCATTTGCTAACTGCTATGTTGGACTTCAGTCTTAAATGCATTTTCGGTTTATGTCCCAGAGCTGCAGAGCTAAGATGTACTTGAACTTGCTTTTCTGAAACAAGCTAAAACATACCTGTTGTGCTGTTATATTTCACAAACTCCCACAGGGCAAGTGTGGATATAACACTGGCACCGATGAGCAGATAAAGCGCAGTAGATAAGCAAGTTCTGTTTGGTCTGAAAGGCTCGCTGCAAAACGCCTCTCCAAGCCTTGCCCGAGCCGAATCTCCGGCATTCTTTCCACCCGGTGCCGCTGCCTTGGCCAAGAGACCAAAGCAACTGGACACTGCGGATTTGAGTCCTCTTCTAATCTTCACCGACATGTTGATTCTTCCAGAGTTTTAACAAAACTTTCTGTTGTGTTTTTTTTTCTCTATCGCTTTAAACCCAAATGTAGCTCTTCGAACCTGAGTATACCCTATCCGCATCCTTTCCCTTGCCAAACTTCCACCTGAAACTTGGAGGCATCTGAATAAAAATTTCACAGGTTTTATATCCTCAGCGACACTTCAAATGCATCATGTTTTTGTGATTTACTGCATGTACAATTTACTTGAAAAACAGATGTCTTTTCTCACAAAAAACTGATAAATCAATATGTCCTGAGTCCGAGCGGTTATACGGGGATACAAATTTGCTGGTAACAAAAAGAACCTTTAAAGGTATTTTCTGAACCCAAGGAAAATAACTTGAGAAGAAGACCCCCAAACGTGTAGAGCCCCCATTGGCTTGTTGCGGACAACATAATGATTTTTACATTTAGCTATTGTTATGCAGATGTGTTCGTTCAGGACTGAGTAAGGACCACGGAGGCCACATTGATTATGGTCAAGAAAACTGGTTTCTTATACGGCATCTTCTGATTAATCGATACGCGATATCGATTGCACGTAAGGGTCTTTAAAGAACTGGAAGCCGACCTGTCAAAGGGAAAAATACAAGACAGTATTGATTATTGCCTTGTTATTAAGGGTATGGCGAGAAAGTGAGTCAAACCGTTGAGGGAGCGCTGAAAGCGGTGTGGGAGCTCGGGAGGGGGGGGGGGGGGGTGTAGAGACTCATCGGTGTTATTCCGAAAATGAAATGCGAATTTACAAGGTGAGGGCTGGGAATGGCTCCTCCCTTCATTTTTCTCTTTCCCCCTCCTTTTCTTTATTTTGTCCTCATGAGATGGAGGCATCTGCCCCGATCCTTCCCTACCTATCCCTACGTATCCCACCGAGGGGAGCACGGAGGTTCTCTCTCTTCTTTCTCGTAAAACATTTGTCTAAAATTGTAATCTTTATCTACCCACTTTCCTTCTATGATGCTCTCTCTCTCTCTCTCTCTCTCTCTCTCTCTCTCTCTCTCTCTCTCTCTCTCTCTCTCTCTCTTCCCCAATTTCATTCCATGCCTCATTCATCCACCAACCCATTTGGTTGGGTACACAGACGGCTCCAACAGGGGAATGGTGTTCACTTTTTTTGAAACGACGCTTTCTCATATGTAAAATTTTACACTTAAAACGTTGGCATCGACTGATTTTTTTATAAAAAGTACAAAAAGTGCCCCAAATTCAGGTTTTATGAGCCCACATGGAAAGAATGAGAAAGCTCACAAATTATTTTTCACCTTTCCCAGAACTCAAGCTGATCTCTTTGAAAGGCGAGAATTTCATGTGTGATGACATCATCAATAAAATTCTATCAAATTTTCATGAAACACAGGTCAGTGCCAATTTCCAGTGACGGCAGGGGCGTATGCCCCTAGAATTTCCCAAATAAATGAACATCGCTCATAAGATTAAAAGGGTCCCTTGTTGCCATGAAAAGGTGGCCATCTTGAGTGGGAAATCACCAAAATCTTGATTTTAAAAAAAATATGCCTTTGAGCCCTTATACTATACTCTTCCATTTGAAGACAAAGGAAGGCGCCTCTGACCAGAATTTTCTTAAACAAAATATCCCTTTACAGTCTGCTCTGTTCTTTGAGGAAGTAGCAGTTCTGCAAACTGAAAAAAAAAGCTTTTCACGATGATTGCAGGTTCCACTTCATTGCTAAATCTGCCCTCCTTGACCTCCACCATTTACAAAAAGTCGACTATCCTTTATTTTATAATAAGGGCATTCTTCTTAACTCCATTATTCAAGAAAGCCCATGAAAAGGTCTCTTCATTCCGTTATAAACTTTATAATTCCTCCGGGTCATATTCGGATGTAATCCAAATGTTTTCTTAATTTTACCCAAATTTGGCACAGAATTAATGAATTCTGACATGCCATTAAAAAAACAAACAATTTTGCTCAGTGAAACATGTATGGATTAATGCCATAAAGGTATAATTTTAAAGCATAATACGCGAAATAAATGTTTTTGATTGTCTTGTAGCAAATAGTTTGGTCAAAATATCCCTTTGATTTAGGGTTTCTTTTTATGGGGGGGGGGGGGGGGCGCACTGTACATCTGCTCTGTCTCTCAGGAACAGAGAACATCGTATATACATTTAATTCGATCTACAACAGCTCATTCCATTCCCATTCCCAATTTCCATATACACTTAGAATTAAAGGTTCAATTTTGCACCCTAAATGCAACACTGGCAACACCTTTTTAGGTGCAATCTTGCACCCTACATGAAAAAGGTACAAAGATGAACCTTTTTATACTTGTTTGCACCCGAAAATACCCATCTGCATCTTTAAAGCTGTAAAGTTGCACCTTTAAGGGTGCAGAAACTTTGCATTCCAAAGGGTTCAAATTTGCACCTTCCCTAAAGGGTACAACTCTGCACCCTTAAGTGTGCAAAATGTAGCTCACTGCACCCTGAAAGGTGCAAAATGTTTCTTAGGGTGCAAAGTTGTACCTATAAAGGAGCTCCCAGCGTTGCATTTGAAGGATGCAATATTATTAAACCTTTTTATTAGTGTTTATGCTAGCTGCTTTTAGATCCTTTCAATCTATCGCTCCACACAATTGGAAAAACTCGAGATACTCAACGGCTTAAAGTGTACCAATCTGCTAAAAACAATAACAAACAAACAAACAAACAATCCTGGCATTGCATAGGTTTAAAGTTAATGAATGTTTTAAAAAAAATCAGGAATGAAATATAAATCCTGGCAGGGAATCCAACTAGGACCTGGGTTCCACGCGAACCATAATATTATTTGCAAGGGTATACAGGTGCGTTGGCAAGCTACAGTAAACTCATAAGTCGCCTTTACGTTCACTGAGAGTTTATTTCAACATGAAAAATATCTTTAGTGAAATGAAAATGTGAGGTCCATTCTTTGAATGAAGTATAGCGACATGGAACCTCTAAAAACAGAGCAACATATTTTTGTTAACCCATTCATGACAGGAATTATTCAAAGCTTAATTTAATCAGCTTTTATTCTTCAAATTGGCAAAACCAAAATTTTTATTTTATTGCTACATTTTTCTTATAAAATGTCATGTATCTGAAATGAATATAAATTGACAGAAATTATGATTAGAAGTAAAAAAGTTGCCAATTTGCAGGGGAAAACGGTGATTTTAAACCACTATCACATTGCCAATTTAAGGATTTTAATACTTATTTTCCTTTAAAAAATTTTCAGCATCAAACAACGAAGATTGACGCAACCAAAATGGGCACAGTTTGTGTAGAATTTTTTGCTCTTTCTGCTCATGTATTTGGTATGATTTTTAGGGCTTTGCATCAAAAGATATTAGGCCAAACCACAAAATGTGGACCTCTGTCACGAATGGGTTAATTGGTACACTTTAAGCTCTCCCGCTCTCCCATCCGTTTTCGTTTTGCAATCTTACCCCTTCGCAGCTCTCACGTGTCGACAAATTATGTTTAATACCGTATAGTTACACAGATGTTGAAGTAAGATTTAGAGAGGCAATGATCAGATGATTTTATAGAAACATTTTCTGTTTATTTCTGTTCATAGGAACATGTTTTATTCACTTTAATTTATTTATTCAACAATATCTGGTGTGAACTACAAAACAACTATTGCTTGTGTTTTTTCTTTTCTCACAGTATTGTGTTAACTTGTGAAGCTGTAGGGGGGGGGGGTGTAGCATACGCCCCCATCGTACTTACCCCAAGCAGTATTCTTAGACCCCCACCCCCAAATGGTACCAGAAAAAAACATGATAGCTATACATGGGAAAACATGAAAAAAAAAAAAAAAAAACCTTTCACAAACACATTAATCCAACTCCAATATTTGTCTGAGCTTATTGTTGACTTCCAAAACTCAGTAAACGTTTACGCACTTAATGCCAAAGACTGGGGACGGGGGGAACCCCAAACAAAACAAAAACAGATGCTTAAATCATCTTCATTCTCACAGAGCGGTATCTCAACATGAGTATGCAACACCAACACACTAATTATTGTTATAGAGGTCCTGGTTTGAACTGGAAAAAAAAACGAAAAAAAAAAACACAACAAAACATTGAATGAATTTTCTACATTTTGCACTTAAATTGAGCATAGAAGTTTGATTTGAAAGTCACGTGACCGGATTTCGTACAACGCGTCGATATTCCATGGCTGCCTCGTATGGTCCTCTGGAAAGAAGCTTGTGAAATCGAAAAGGCATGGTAGGAACAAGTTTCTTGATGTGCGGCACCGTTTCATCCAGATTCCATGCATCTTTAATAGCACCAAATCCCGCGGGAGGGACTAGGCTGGGAGGAATGACGGCAGGATCCCGTAGAGCACTGACCCGTGGAACATTGGACCTTTCACCCGGAAGGGGAAGATGTTCAGTGAATGGGTCGTAGTACATAGTTGAAGGAGGCATTAGGTGGTCAGCGTACGGAGAGAGGGCAGTTGCTCCTACTGATACAAAAAGAAATGGAGATCAAACAGAAAAATATAAAACCATCATTCCTCCTATTAGCTACATGATATTCCGTCAAACCCTGTCCATGATTCTGTTCAATTTGTTTGAACACACCATACTATGACAAGATATCGAAAGAATATACATAAGAATAAAAAAGGGGGAAAATAAAAAATATAAGTTATGCACAGAGTGTAAGAAAAGGCGCCAAAAGCTTTCAAAAAGGCACAAAAAAGGTTGGGGCGGTGTTGTATCCTCCTTCAAACAGTTCAGTTCAATGATGATAAATATGTTCTGTTACTTCTTTACAAATTGTTTGAACTATGCACATGTATTGTGAAATCGTGAATAGCATAATGACTGATGAGTGAACTCTTTTTGTTTCAAACAGAATTACATAATATTAAGGGAAATATGCTTACTCTGAATAGACTGCCTCTGTAGCGCTAAGGAGAGGGAAGGGTGAGCTGGGGAGCCCAGATGGACTGGGAGAGTGAACTGAGAACTTTCTGGTCCTCCAGATGAGATGGGGTAGGGCGGCGCTACCGATCCTGCCGCCGCCGTCACGCATGTCGGCATGGAGCCGACGACGCCCTCTCTTGGCGGAGTTGTAGGATTCCGTGCGTAGGTGTGACCTTTCATCAGAATGTCGACCTTTTCTCTATGAGAATCATAAGACCAGGGGCGTAGACAGCGGGGGGGATGAGGGGTATGCATCCCCCCCACCTCACAAGGTGGGGGGGGATGACATGTACAATCATCCCCCCCAGGTTTCAGGGAAGGACAATAATAATTATAATAATAATAATCATAATCATAATAACAATAATAATAATGATAATAATGATAATAATAATAATAATAATAATAATAATAATAATAATAAATGATGATGATTAGTAATTTATTATTATTATGCTTATGATAATAATAGTTATCATCATCATCGTTAATGTGACTGAAATGAAAATTACTATCATAACTATAACGACCATTATTCTGATTTATGTAGTTATTTATATTACTTTTGGGTAAATTCGGCGCCGTCACAGTTTTTTTTGAAGTGGTGTAACAGCAAAATTAAAAAAAAAAAGATAAATGGCGTGATGCAAATATGCAATAATGTGTGTCAGTCCATATTCTATATTTGGTTGTCACGGTGCGTATATTTTCTATTTATATCTGTGCATCATTGGCGTAAATCCTGGGGGGGTGGGGGATATATCCCCCCCACTTCTCTCAGAGGGAGGATGGCGTGTACAAATATCCCCCACACACTTTTTAAAGGAAGAAATGATATTTGAATTAATCAGTTAATAAAATTTAAAAAAATTTTAATAATCTGTCATAAACAACCATCATATTTTAGAATTTCTATTTGAAAATGTGATTTAAAACGAGAAAAGCACTTGTTTTTGGCTCGCTCGCTTCGCTCGCTCATCATATTATAGAATTTCTATTTGAAAATGCGATTGAAAATCAGAAAAATTGTAAAAATTTGCTCGCTCGCTTCGCTCGCTCGCAAAATAATAATCAAATTGTGTGTAAGGGGGTCTGTGCAGGTGGGTGAGGGCGTGTTTTTATACTTAAGTGTGAGTTTGACAGAAAAAAAAAAATCTTGATTTCTCGTGAACGGCATATCATCCCCCCCAGGTGTAAGAACCTGTCTACGCCACTGCATAAGACACACACTTACAGATATAAGTGAAGACGGAGATTTAGAAAATAATTGAAAGCAAATACAAAACACTGAGTAGACGAATGAAAACGAGCTACCTCGAGTTCTAGTATTTTTTGCTCTACCTTTTAGTAAGCTATGGTGTGTGATATTCAAGAATTGATGCCACCTGTATATGGACTGGCTTAATGGAAAGATGAAATTAGTTTTTAAAACGTAGCAATAAAACAATAGAATTGTTGAAATTGGCAAAAATATTGGACTTGTTGCCCCATCAACATAATAATGTGCTTTCTCGACATTCCCCGTGATCATGAAAAGAAGAAGGAAAGAAACAAACAAACAAAATAAACACTAAACGAACAAACAATATTACATGTAATAAAAAACGAAAAAAAAAAAAAAACATTTTGTAGCCTATATTTTTTATAATCTTCATGCATTGACAAAACTAGAATAAAGACTTTATTTGATCCCCTGTGATGTCATGCATCCATTACCTAACTAGAATGCCTAACTCTATAATATGAACCAGAGCCCTTGTAATCAAGGGCTCTGATATGAATGTGATGAAGACGCCATCTATTGGTAGATAGTCTAAAAGAACCACACACACTCCTCAACCGTAAGCCGAAGGAGTAATCTCTGTGTCTTTCTGATGATCAATCTCATCGCAGAGATATCACACCCTCAAACAAACAAACAAACAACAAAAACAACAACAACAACAACAAAAACAAAATCGAAGGTACCAATGAAAATGATGTTTTCTTGACACTAAATGGCACTGAATTTTCTACCCCGTCGCACTCCAATTAGCTCCCCGCCCCCATCCTTCTTACCTCTCGAATTCTGAAAGCCGGGATGAATCACGGAATCCCTTGGCGAATGGGTTGCTGTCGATCTTCAGCCGAGTAATCTGCTCCCAATGAGATGAAAAATGATACTCATTCAAGATTACAGTTCGATGCACGGCACTATCCTTTCTTAATTTCCAATTTTAATTGTACTTAAAAGTACACACTTACGGAGGGGGGGGGGATAAAAATGATTCGGTTTTAAAGTCCTACATTCTTGGAACAAAACATTCTTTTAATCGATGGAACTGGTACCAATTAACCTAATGGAACAGGGTGGTTCCTGTAAAGGGGACATAAGAACTCGGTAGTCAACAGGTTAAAATCTTACTGTGTTGTCTTGTTTGAATGACATGTTCTCCTATTATTACTATGCAAAAATGTTCTTTATGATATCAAGTTATGGACTGTATTTCAGAACAAAATCCTAATTCTCACCAACTGATTTTGATAGGCCGTCACAGCCGTGAACGACGTCTCTGGAAAGACAAACGTCCGGACGTGTTGCGGTCGTGATCGACAAGCGTTCATCACCTCCTCCATGTCATCTCCACCGACGTCGTGCCCCTTGTCGTTGTCCTCGTTCAAGTCATCGACGAGGGTACGTTCTTCACAATGTGGATGCGAGGCTGGTAGCGGTGCATCGAATTTAGGATAACCTGTTGAAAAGAGAGCATTATGTTTGTTAAGGTCACAACTTAAATGAAAAGTGTTTCTCTCGGTGCATCTCTAGTCTAAGATCAATGCTAACTGCTTTAACATGTTTAAGAGATAAAAAATGACAATGTGATGATCATGTTCAGTAAGCATGGTGCGAGAAGCATTTTCATCTCTTTAAACATACTGAACCTTTATTCTGTTCAGTACTGTTAGCCTACGGAAAGAAGATTAAAGTGCATTATTGTCCATGAATTATTTTGTGAGGTGCTGGCACCCTGATCCCTGGTTTAAACGTGCTCCTGGTTTTGAGGCGATTACCTCATTTTCTTTTCATCGTGTAGTGTTTTTTTTTTGTTTTTATCTATTTTCATTTTAAAATACTTATTTGTTCATTCATTTATTCGTTTATCATTATTTATTCATTATCATCATTATTTTTATTATCATTATTATTATTATCATTATTATTTATTTATCAATTATTATTATTTTGTGGGGGGGGAGGGGAGGGGGGGGGTAAGGGTTAGGTAATATAAATAGACACAGGGTCCTAAAGATATCCAAGAATAATTCCTACGACTTAATCGGAGTTTACACCAAAATTAAATATAGTATGCTCGTATGAGCATCGGCCATATCATTTTGTGTAAACGGGGCTGGAAATGGGTTCAGTAGGTCTACGTCGTTTACAACATTCAGGTCTAGTCTGAGTCGACTAAATAAAGTGGGGATAATTTATCGTCCAATGAGTGCTGAAATTTGCTTGACCCTTGACTCGCCATTAAAAGCACAAAATGCTTTCTGTGTAAACACGATACGGTAGTATTTTATCCCCGTATGTCATAGAAGCATTTTCGACGGGATCTGTACTTAACGTAAAGCGGGGGTCTGCTCAGGCAGTCTCCTCCTTGGCTAAAACAAACAATTGTGGGAACGAGAACCCTCCATCTCATTGACTCTAAAGCCCCCCCCCCCCCCCGAAAAATAGGATCTTGTATGATCTCCATTACCTTTACTGGCTTTACACAGTACCCATTTCATCATTATCGTTAAAGTGACTAAGAGCCCCCTCTTTCATTCTGTCTAACACAGAAGTTTAAAAAAAAAATCTATGCCTCAGTCCCCTTCGAAAACAGAGGACGCAACACGCCACGTTAGAATAAAAAAAAACCCCCAAAACAAAACAAAAAACAGACACGATCATGAAGAGTCAATAAATTTGGGACTGAAAACTTTACAGAAAGCAGAGAGAAAGGCCATGTCAAGTTGTTGATCGTATGGAGACCATGAATGACGTGATAAGAGACATGTTCTGGGGGTGTTTCATAAAGCTGTTTGTAAAGTTACGAACGACTTTACGAACGACTTGAATATGGCAAGCCGAACGGGATTCTCAATCAATTATAAATCGCATCAGCTAAAAGCGAAATATGCAGACGTAGATTAACAATCCTCTTGTTAACAAACTTTTTTATTGCGAAGTTTATTTTTTGGCACAATTAGTTGAGATTATGGGAAATGGAGTCACATTGTGTCAGAAAAAACTATGGGCATCCCAACTGGCACTTCATATTTGAGTCGTTCGTAAAGTTATGCATAACTTTACGAACAGCTTTATGACACCCCCCCCCCCATGATCTTATAATTTGCTTGCGTTTTTTTTTTTTGTTGTTGTTGCAGGTACTGCAACATTTAGTAATTTCTAGTGCATGTTCATAGAATTGAACTCGTTGACTCAAGTAAAATATTCTGTCAATAAATCTTTGCAGGACATCAAGGAAATGTAAAGTAAAATACTTATCGTTAATAGAATAAACGAATTACCCTCATATTTTGACAGTCCATTGCACGCGCACAAAATATAAAGTAAGCTACGGATTATTTTATAAGAAATATCGTTTCTCGATTTATTTGGTGGCTTGTTCTTGTTTTCGTTCTTATTTTTGTTTTCATTTTATTTTAGTTTAGTTTTTACTCTTGTAGTTGTATTGAGTTGTATTGGCGAGGGAAAAATGTGTGTGTGGATACCCCCTTCCCCCTCCGGGATTTACGATATGCATTCAAACTTGTAGCTGAGGTATGAGTAGAAAGGTAACTTGAGTCTAGACATTGGGCGTCGGCATTATGGGAGGGGCTGGGTCTTAATACTTGAACATGTTGAAGGATGAAGCTGAAAGACGAATTGACAAAGAGCGAGGAGGTGGGGGTGGAAGCAGATTATAGCATTTCCCCCTCTCCTTACCCCGCTCCCTCCTTCAGTTTCACTCTATTTTTTTTTTTTTTGAAAATGCTTATCCACCGGGGGGGGGGGGGGGGTAGCATCCCCAGTGCCAATTGTTTTAGTACGCAACTGGATATGAGAGTAACAAATAACTTACGTGTCCATTTTTATCCAGTTCATTATTGGTCAGCTTGACCTTCTCGAAGGAGAGGAGTTGCTTCACCAGTTGGTCACCGGTGAACGGCGAGTCGGGATGACGGCACAACCTCGGGGGCAACGACGGATCGGCCTTGCCCGCAACCAGCCATGATGACCGGTGATAGGCGTAGCGATACCGCTTGTTATCCAGGGGGACTATGTCGAGGTAGACCGAGTACGATGAAAGAGGGTGAAGTCCGTCAAAAGAGACGCGGAGCGTCGGGAACATACGTCTGAAATCGGAAGGAATGATAAACGAAGGTTGCAAATAATATATTTTTTAAAAAATCTTCGATAACCTAACGCTTCACCTATAATAAATGTACGAGTATCTAACTTTCATTATGTTACCTATGTTATGTCACCACTTCCCGTACGATGCACTTCCCGTATGATGTACTTCTCATACATGTAATAGTTAATACTATAGCATGGGTATTCCAATCTCCACAGGGTTATACTAGTAAGTTATCTATACATTAATAAGAAAGAAACTAAATGAATTGTGAAAAGAATCAAGTCGAATGCCATTGATTAAAACATAAAACATGAAACATAACACATTAAAACATATATGGCATCACAATAGTCAATTCATTTTTGTAAGTTTGTAATTCATTCGATAATGGATGACTATGAAAGTGTGCTATCGACGTAGAAAAGGTTACGGGTACAGTGGCGGAGGGGAGGGGGTGGGGCACGTGTACCTCAGAAAAACAAACTTACCCTGACATTTCTTAACTTCAACATTAATGTGTAATAGAAATTTAAAAAAATAAAAAAATGCAACTTAAAATGTGAAAATAACCCTTGATCCCTCTTGATCAGATTTTTTCTTCCTGTTTTTTTTTTTTTTTTTTTTTTTTGGGGGGGGGGGGGGGGGGGGTGAGGGGAGGGGTAAGTAGTTGAGTAAGTTAGTGAAAGGTTTCCTACCTGCCGGACTTGGTGATGATCATCTCGGTGCCCAGTTCATGAAAACGATCCCACAATTCCTTGGTCTCGAGTTTACAACCAATACCCGCCATCTCTTTCCAGCACGCCGCTCCGTCTCTGCAGCTATCACAGACCGGGCTGGCACTCATCTGCGGCACCGACAACGGGGAACCCGCCTCGCTTCCCCGAACGGGTCTGGCTCCTACACCGAATCGCTCGAATACGGGTGGTGTCGTCGAGGCGGGTTCGCGGAGTAGTGATATCAGGTTTTGTTGTTGGGGAAGAAGTTGATGTCGATGATACTGATGATGTAACTGCTGAAGAGGATTGTGCTGTTGGAGGATATGATGTGATTGCACGATGTGACTTTGCGGCTGACGTCGGGCGTAGTCACTGACTGTGGCGTGGCGTGGGTCTTCGATGTCCATGGGCGATGGAACGGGTTGACAGTGTCGTGCATGAATCCCCGCTTCCGGTCGAAGACATGCAAGGGGTGGGGTGTTGTATGGGAGTGGTCGAGGACTGGGGGCCGGAGGGAGAGCGACCCGGGGGCGTTTTGCCTTTTTGTCATTTTCATCGGATGTTTTGCCGTCGTCCGAAGGTGGTTTGGGGGATCCAGCTTGCTTGAACCTCCCTATGAACATAAGTAAAGGGAAATTCTAAAATATTATGTTACGTGGGGAGGGGGCTGTCGGCTAAGAACATATTAAAGAATTAGTGAGAGAGAGAGAGACAGAGAGAGGGGGGGGGGATGGGGGGATGGGATGGGATGGGAGCTGTTGGACTTTCGATTTACCTACCATCTTCCTGGAAATACCTAACATGTTTTTACTGAGACGAAAATTTTCCAAGAAAATTTCTTGATGACATAGATTTGGAGGAAGGGGGGGGGGGGTCACAAAATCTGATTATCATGTTTCTGTAGCTGCTGACCTATTTACAAGACTGGTTTAACGGAATACGGTCTTCTGACTGACATGACTTTTATTGAACGGGAGTAATGTGGTATAGAAACATATGCAAACATAGGTTGTCGGAAGATGAATGAAGTCATGATGAGACAATTAAAACTATGAATATGAAAAAGCAAGGAGATGGAAAGGGAAATACAAAGCGCAACATTATTTTGCTCACAGTCTGTCAATCTCTCTCCCCCCCCCCCCCCCTCTTGGCTGCATGTGCACAGTTCCCCATGCGACAACGCCAACAATGAACGCCTGAATGTAAATATCAACAAAATTAACAAACGCAGTTAATTTACCTTCAAGAATATTAATAACATCCTGGTACAATACAAGATAAAGAAGAAAAATACATCTATTCTTTTTGATATGAGACTTACTTTTAATAACACGGAGATCCATTGTGCCAGAACTGAGGTTTATCAAAAACGATTGAAAAACCTATGTTTTCCCGTGGTGATCTTATCCCACAAGTCGACAAAGCATGAGCAATGCCTAGTTGCTATCTGGTCTAAAACTAAACTAAACAACCTTCACACTCTCACGCATTCATGGTCTAATTCTAAACTAGGATACTTATTTGGTTCCAAAGAAGAATTATTGGCTGAAAATGGGCTTGGTAATGATAATGACGTAAAAGTAGGAGTCAGACAGGGACAATAAAACATTCCCAAGATTGGGACAAAAGATATCGATTAAATTCCCGCTACTAATCCGCATATTTCGCAAGTTTCCCCCGGACTAACTCCATTCAGACCTTTTTGTAACCCTTTTCAGGGCTTTTGTTGAAGCCAATTACCAAATTCAGATTAAGTTAAGGATGTAGCGCAAGGTATAGAGTGTGCATGCCTTTCCAATGAAGTCAGTTTGTTGAGAATCAGAAGGGGTTTCAAAATATTTGTATTATAGTGAATCACACCCTATCCTGACAATCTTCACAATAAAACAAAAGGAAAGCTTTGATTAAATCGCTTTGGGTTTCCTATTCAAAGACGGTCGACATGGTCAATGGCATGAAAATTCCAGCACATATTGACACGCTAAACAAAGAACTCCTTAAACATACCTTAGACTGTGATCGATGCTCAATAAGGTGAGTAAAGAGCTTTTCATTCGTATATTTTGGCTGCATGTAAACGAAGGAAAGAGCTTGAGCAATGTGTTTTCTAGCAAATTCTTCAGTACGGGATTTGAAGATAATAAACATTCGAAATGCCTGCTACAAAAATGACATCGTCATGTACCTTTGAATTGCGCATTATTCGAGATGACACAGTCATGACATTGACGATTCAACTTGAGATTATTACCATCTTTTGTTCCCCCTCGTCACAATAAGATACTTTGATTAAATGGTAATAGCTTGAGAATGAAAACTGTAATTACTTCTGCCATATAATGTTTTTGGGCTATCCTTTTATTGAACATTTGCACATTTTTTTGCAATCAACATACAAGTTTTACGTTTTGATGCTAAAAAAGAAGAAATTCTTTGAGAAATTAATATATTCCGTGTCCATTTCACAAATGGTGTTTGGAAACTGCCTCCGAAATTACTCGCCTCCTTTCTTGAAATAAACATACAAATAACCGTTGATCGTATTTCTTGATTATGATTATAAGAATTTAATGACAAAAAATATGTGCACGAGGTAGTTGTTATGATACTAAGGGCTTATGTAGGAAAAAAAAGAATATGTTACTCATGCAGAGGCTTCACTTACTGCACGAAATCTAGAAAAAAGTAAAATACATGTAGATGAAAATCACTAATTACAAATTAAGACTATGCTTTCCATGAGTGATCTCTATACTGCTACCCATGGGTGTCATTGGGGGGGGGGGGGGGCAGCAGAGCCACGTCCCCAAAACTTTTCAGGGTGGAAGGCACAATAGGGTATGTTCCTCCAAAAACTTTTGGGAAAAAAGAGACACCCGGAAAAGGCAATAGGGAATGCCCCTTTAAAAAGGGGGGAGGAGACACCTGCAAAAAGCCGAGGCCCCCCTTTTTTTGCTTGTCAGATAATTTCCACCCCAGTGTCACCGAAATATGAATAGGATTGACGCCCCTACTGCGACTTATCATGCTTATGGAGCAAGCAAAGATTATTGCTTCAAAAGAACAAACGTTATGCCCACTATAGAGTCTCAGCTCAAATAGTAAAATATGACATTGTTAAATACTCTCTTCAAGAAAAAAAATACGTTTTATCAAAAATTCGAGCGCGACCAACCATGAAATTGTTTCTCAACTCAAAACTTTCCACTTTTCATTAACGAAATGGCCGTCACCTTGCTTCTCACAAATCTCATGTGTTTTTGTCAGTTCGGCGAAACCTCAAATAACCCTTTGATTCACAAATTACTTGTATTATGGGAGGAAATTTGCCAGTTGACACCAATCATGAAGTCACGCTCTTTGTGTTTGCTCACCAAAATTAGTCCTCGTGTCGAAATTTATACTGCAAATAAATCAAATTCATAAAGCCCTCATGCGGGTCAACATAAGGGAAAAATTGTTACGAATCCCCCTTTTCAGTCAGTCCGTTTCCCCTTTTCTCTGAGAGAGATGGAAGGGGGGGGGGGGCGTGTATCATAATACAGTCGTACCCGCAAGCAGTATTGCCTATTACTAAAAGAAAGCAATGCTCAACAACCCAGTAACACCCATGAGACAGACACCATACCGGGACAAAATAAGACACGAAATTGAATGGCCCCGATTGTGTCGATATCTGGTCTGCTGTGAGTCGGTTTACTGGTGTAACTTGGGTACAAGAATTGAAACAGCAAAGCCCCTATTTATATTGATATGGTTCTTTGACTGTTTCGAGGTGTGTTTCCGACTTCTCTGTTACAGTCTTTACACAGTAAGTTTGGAGAGTCAACAATGAGTATTGGATACATCCTAAACAGCCTTGTACTTGAGTTTGTTCGTGGTGATGATACGGAGTTCAGCGGCGGACCCTGTGGTAAGCGGCGAGCGAAATTCGAGGTTATTGAAGCTGGTACAGAAACAGAAGAATAACAGGATTAGAAAAGGTTTTGTTGACTGTTGACCTAATAAAACATATAAATACAAAAAAAAAAAAAAGGATTAGAAAAGGTTCAGGAGAAACTGAAGTGGAAAAACAAGAAAAAAAAATAAACGAAAGATAAGAATGAAGTGTAAAACTTTCTTAAAGGCACACAACAACCACAACATAATCCATCGCTTAATTACGAGAAATGGGGATAAAAAATAGAATTGGCTTCCCCTTCGCGAAACTCTTGCCACTGGTTACCATGGTTATAGAAAGAAATCTTTAGGATGACAGATATGAAACTAAACATGCTAAACATGTTAAAATAAACTGCAAAGAATTTCAAAATGTACTTTCCTATCGGAAAAATAATGAATAAATTCTCACATATCAGTGCTTTTATTCTTTTTACCGACTATATAGGATGACGCTGTGGAGAATACTGCGCACAATCTGTAGCCAGTATGTCCAGGCGAAATATTAGTTGTTCTTTTTATCGGTTTATAATAGTATGAATTTCAGATCCGACTACTATTTGCTTCATATTACATGTAGTATATATATATATATATATATATATATATATATATATATATATATATATATATATATATATATATATATATACATAAACACTGTACCATTTGATTCGCCAACCGGAGCTCTCCATGAGTCTGTTGCTCGGCGCATTTAACATAGTTCATGATTCTACTATGATAATTATCTTGTTTACACAGGGAAGCCTCATCAGTTTCAGTGCTGTTCTTCCTGAGGGCCCTGCAAATTATCATTATCCCAGCTATTGCTAGGTCCCCATTTACACCTGGGTCGTGTGGGACAATATTAGGTAAAACATCTTGCCCAAGGCTGTGAGCATCGAGGGAGGATCGAACCCAGGACCTCTCATATAAGAGTCAAGAGCCTTCACCAATAGATCACATTGTTCCCGGTGAGGCTATTGCTCACTTTTTGCATCCTAGATATACAAGAATAGCTTTAATTTCCAACACAAAATGATGAAGAAATATTAATCACCGATCACCACTGAAAAGGATAGAGCAACGTCGATCTGGCGCTGCTCAGTGGCTGCCGGGCCCACGATCAATTGGGCAAAAAGAATTTCCTTTCTCGGACAATAAAATTTGGAGATTTGGAGATTGGAGAAATTGTAGTTTGATAATCATTCACACACTACTTCCAGGTACCGTCTGGAGTACATTCTCCTTTCCATTCTGACATCACCGGAAATGAGAGAACCTCTATCTCAAAACAAAATATGGACAAGAATGAATGAGGAAAATTCCCAGCCGAAGCAAGTCAACAAAATGACAAAAAATTTCAGGGGGAGGAAGTCAACAAACCGGGTAAAGATCAAGTCATAATTTCATCATTTGCAACCCAAGGTCAGGCGTGCTGAGAAGAAAAGATACATCGCTTCGTTCGGGTTGATTTCGCGCCTATTATCTGTCGTCTGGTCACACTTGTTTTTGTGAAAAATGCGCAACCGAAAAAGTTGTTTTTTGTTTGAATATTACAGACGGATTATTTGATGTATAAACAATGAGCATGTGTATCTGAAATTTGCCATTTCTTTTGTGCGTTATATCCATCTCTCTCTCTCTCTCTCTCTCTCTCTCTCGACTTTTCTTTCTCTAAGTCTCTGCCTATTTTTCTGGCAAGGAAGTGACAACAGCATTAATTGAACAACAAATATTTGTCATCCCGGGGGCTGCAACGAAAATTATTTTCAAATTATCACGTTTTTCGGAATATATTTTTCAGCGTAGGCGCGCGTGTGGTATCTTTATACCTTCATATTTCAATGTAAATTTTGAAGAAAAAGAAGAAGAAGAAAAAAAAAAAAGAGTCGGCAAGATCTGTGTGAAATCTGAGACGATGATTAACTGGCTGAGTTGTTATTTAATTTTTGTGAGCGTAGTTTTAAATTGAGGGGCAGGTGCGAAAGTCGACATGCGGGGGAGGGACTCAGCCCCCCGTTCTGGGGTGGAGCGGTACTTGTACTTTAGAGGACGAAGGAGGGGTCGCCTTTTGTCACAGAACTATAGAGGGAGGTTCAGATGGCCAGGGACGCAAGATTCAAGTCCCGAAGGAACACCACCAACATCGAAGGGTTTTTTTTTCTTCATTTTTAAGAATTGAATCTTTTTAGACACGTATACTGTACATACAAGATAGCTTGTCATAAAATCGGGGGCAAACCACGGCGAGTGGGCACACAATGGCCGTCTTTTGAGATTTGTAAGTGGTCAGTGGCTTGGAAGCTTATTATTACCTTTTATACAATTCCTACAAAAAATAAAGATTATATGGAACGAAGAACTTCCTGGACTCCGAGGTACAACAGGTGTGTTCTGCTAATTGCTCTCTGCCTTTGTTTTGAACGTTATGTTGCTTTAAAACGTAAATAAAAACGAACAAACAACAAATATTTCGTTGACAAGTGAACAAAAAAGAAAAAAATCTACGATTTTACCCCAATTTTTTTTTTCATTACACTCATTTTTTTGGTCTTGATTTTTGCTCTCTTTTTCTTATAGCACATACTGGCAAAACAAATGTATTCTATGGACCTCTTTTTTTCCTTGAAGACAATCTGAAGATGTTTTAGTCATCTTCTTGATAAGCATTTCGGAATTCCTTCGGAAAAATGATACCATCGTATATATTTCACGTTTTTGCCTGGCGAATCTTCTGCTTTAAACTTTGAATATCATTCGGGGTGATGATAAAATGTACAAAATCGTTTGTATCCATAGGTCGCCTGACTGTTCAAAACAATAATGACAATTCAAAAGCATAAGTTACAAAGGGAAAAAGAAATAGAAATAGAAGAAATGATTATAATTAAGCTGTGATGGTGATTTGAAGTATGAAAGAAGCAAAGTGATAAAAAGGGATTTTTAAAACGATTTGAAACTCAGTGATCAAAAGATTGCACCTGGGGAAAAAAACAAAAACAAAACAAAAACAAAATAAAGATATGACTTTATCAAAATTTTTCTTTTCTTCAATGGCCATGTGGTCCTTACTCTCTCTATGGTATGTTGGCTCAATTGATAGAGCGTCCGCCTCATGAACGGGAGGTCGTGGGTTCGATCCCCGGCCGAGTCATACCAAAGACTTACAAAAATGGAACCTTCTGCCTTCTAGCCAGGCGCTCGGCATATAAGAATGGAGAAAGGTAATGATAACATATTATGTTATGCAGGGCCCGCTGGAAGATCAGCTGATAGCTGAAGTGGCTACCCTGGGTAAATAAGAGTTACTATTATTATTCTTATTTTTATGGTCCTACTTTTTAATTGTGAAGAAAAAAAAAAGGAATGAAATAATGGCTATGCAAAATTAATTTAATTTCCAAACCAGTTTAGTTCAGTGAATACTGGTTCAACGATTTTTAGAACAGCAACATTCATTGACTATGATTACATCAGTGATGGGTGCAGTGAGCGTGCACCACTGGGTCTCAAACTTCTAAAGATATCCTCGCTTGACAATTTTAAAACAGTTTTACTGTACGTAAATTCCTCATTTGACTATAAGAAGCCTAAATGGGTGATGCCTTCAACTTTTCTTTCAGTGACTTGACGATTCCATGGTAGTTTTCTTAAGTAATTTCTTTCTAAATTTCTCCCTTTTTTGATTCCTCCCTCGCCAACATGGCCAATGCGCCCCTACCCTCTGCTCCCCCTTTTTTTAAAAATTACTGATATGCTCTTCAGCCGAATCGCCCGTCTCATTATATTAAGTAAAGAGCGCGATCGAAAGGCCGGTATGATAATTTAGCAAGTACTATTATACATCCATTATTTACTCTATCACATGTGGATTTCGCTTTGAAGTTGGCGGTGACTTTGAACCCGACGATATCAAACACAGGAAACAACAAGAGTCCATTTGTATCTTGCCTTTCATCATATCTTTGAATATGATATGCCTCCCTGACGAATGTAATTACGACGTATTTCAACAACAAAATAAAAACTGGAATAAAGAAATCGGAAGTCAAAAACGTGACTTTACTTTAAAAGAACCAGGCATCTACCTTTTTTTCTAGTTGGCTTTGACTAAACTGACTGCTTTTTTCAACAATCGGCAAGAGCAGACACAGGGTAACCCAAAACCTAAACTTTGCAACAATTAACTTGATAGGTTTCGTATTTTCTAAAGGCAAATAGCTTTAGAATGCGGACTTGCACGTTGAAATTAGATGCAAACTGAGTGAAGATTTTTTTTTTTTTTTTTTGGGGGGGGGAGGTGGATGTGGGAGCGACATTTTTTAAATTCTGGGCATAGTTCTGAGAGCAATTGATTCGTGATACAAGAGATCAGGCGCCGGTATCAAATATGTTTGAATAACATTCATGCATGAACGCTGGACTTCAAAACGATTTGCAACTACACTGGGGTTAACACAGTAAGATTTTCTTATTTTCACCAAGTATGCTGCACATGTGAAATAGTTTTAAGATAAGTTTTAAACCATTAGGAGGACGGTTTTGAAGGACCAGAAGGAAACAAAGTATATATGGTAATGAAGAAAAAAATCATTAAAGATTTGCAAAGTTGGCATGATTTTATTTTGCGCCAGGAGCCATCATTAGAACATGATACGCAAAATATTCTTCACTTTGTCTTTATCCAGATTTCCCTCACATTTTACTATAAACGTACACTCTAACGATTGTCAGATAGACCCGTTTCTTTTTTTTCTTTCAGGAACGAATTTGCACAGAATATGAATGATAAAAGTAAGCCCTTTACCATCATGACCATGTTTACAGATGCACACGGCAAGGTAGCTTAATGAGTGTATGGTTATAAAACTGATACGAGAGGTATTTATAGCTAATATACAATTAGACTGATGATTAATAATAAGAGGTCTGATTGGATACAAAAGCATACATCAGGATCGTTTAAATGTATTTTGCTTTAAGTTAGTACTTATAATGCAGATTTTCATTTTTTCCTGTAAGAAGTAATTTACATCCACGGTCCACCATATCCACCAGTTGTGATGTAAGCCTTGGTTTTGTGGGTGTGTATTGTGAATTTTCAAGCAAACATTCACTTAAAGGTAATCTTTGACATTAAATTTTTGTAAAAACCTTTTACATTATTGGTTTTAATGATGCATGGATAATGAAAACTATTCTTCGTCCTTTGGGAGCACAGAAAGACGACTGAGAAAATCCTACCAACACCTTTTTAAATGACAACAACAACAACAACAAAAACACCAAAATATATTAGATAACAATAGCTCCCAATGGGGAATTATCTGTCTGGCAATATTATGAGCGATGATACGTCTATCCATCAAGGGTGATTATCCGTTTGATTTGTAGTAAAAAGTGACCATAATTTAGCTAAAAACATGAGATAAGTTGGGAACAAGACATTGCTCAGAAGTTTAAAAGATACTTAATGACTCTCATGATGGGCATTTCTTCACAAAGCATTCTTACAGGGTACCCACCTCCATCTAAATCGAAGTCCGTTTCATCCTGCCAGTTCTGACTATCACTTTCCTCCTCCTCCTCCTCCTCCTCCTCGTCCTCCGCTTGCGAAGATGGGATCGGATCCTTGGCGATCAGTGACGCGATGGAGAAGGCGGAGGCCCTGGCCGATAGTCCGCTCGGCTTCCGTTCACTGTCAACCGCAGCTGCATCGCTGCCTCCATCTGCCGAATCTTCCAAGGTACTTGCCGTCCTCTCGAAATTTCGAATTATAGCCTTAAATTTCTCAATTTTCGCCATGATGTTACTTGTCTTTTTAAGATTTCAATTGATTAAAAGTGTTCCCTTCTAATTTTTCTACAGAGAAGAAAGACTTCTTAAAATTTTCTCTTTTTTTGTGATGCAATAATGAAAAATAGCTATTGCTTTATCAGGGTTGGAAAGTGATGGCAAAGTCCAAATGAAAGCTCCATCAAAATAATCCTTTTCCCTAATTCAACAAAATAACCAGAAATGGCACTGGTATAAAATACTGTTGTAATCTGGCTAGAGGATTAGAATGGAAATGTTATGTGCACTCTTGATAATTTATCTGCTACTCAAGTCTCTCCTCAAGTAGAAATGATTTCATTTATATAAAAACAATGCTTAAAAACCAGTAACCAGTAACAAATCAATTTCGAATTATCATAATACCGAACTAGCAAGATGGGAAGCAGAAACCACTGAGCTTTAGAAAGTTAGGAGTCCAATTCGACGATAATGAGATGATGATATCTTTGGTGCTTTGTCGACGAGTGGCAACAAAAAGACTGCAACATCCAGCTCTTACTCGCCGGTGGTCTCAGACCAGTCGAAGTAAAAATTCATCACCAATTGGGATGTGATTTCGCAAAAGAAGCTGGAGAATTTCAGGCCAGGCTTAAATCGGTCGTCGTCTGCCCTGGACGCCATGGACATTTAAGATTCGATGAAGAAGTTACTGCACCCTAGCCCACCACTTAGCCGGCTCCTGAATTCTTTAAACAAACTTTTAATGGTTATTCTTCACTCTCAAGTCTCTCGGACGTTGAGTAAGAAGAGCTAAGAACCAATTTGACGCTAAATAGTCGGTTCTCTTTCACCGCCATCGCGGTGGTAGGAGCCCAACGATTGGACGGTTTTGATTTACAATGGCCGTGCTACAACTCCAATGAACTTCTCTCTTTCCCTCCTTTTCTCTTGCCACAACTCCACTGAACTTCTCATGTTTTTTTTTTCTTTCTCTCTCTCTCTCTCTCGGCTCACCCTCGCGCTCTCTCTCTCTCTCTCTCTCTCTCTCTCTCTCCCTTCCTCTCTTTCTCCTCCCACCCTCTTTCTTTCTCTGAATCAATTCTAATCCCATTCTATTCAATTCTAATCCCAATCGTACTTTTTCCCATTGCATCCCATCATGTTTTATTTCAGCTATTCATTTCTTTCCTTTTTCCTACTTAATTTATCATGTTCCCATTCCCCCTATTCCTTTCTCCATCTAAGGCCTATACTTCTTATTTTGTTATGTTTATTTGCAATTAGTCATATTTGACTATTGTCCCCAGTGACTTTACCTTTTCTCTCTCTACTGATGGATATTATTTTCATACTTTCTATATTTTATCTTCATTAATTTTATTTTCTTGCTACAATGAAATATTCAGTTGGCTCTTTTTCAGTCATTCATTACTTCCATCATGCTCACTGTCTGCACATTTACAACAAAAATGCGCATGTGATTAATGTGTGTTATCAGGCATGCGCCTCCCACCCCTCTCTTTCTTTCTCTCTTTCTTTCGTCCTTTCTCTCATTTTCATCCTCTCTGTTTCCTCCGTGTTCCTACACTCAGTCATTCACTGTCTCACCTTCCAGTTTCTTTCTCTCTTTGAACGATATTACTGAAAGAAGTGCAAATATTTACAGCGTAAGCACGGTGCATTGTGGAAAACAAGCTCGCAACATTTTTTTTTTAAATATAACAAAGATCGACAGTACGAATACCAAGAGTTCTATTAAGACTTTGAACAAATTCTAATAAGACTGTATCTGTTATTTTTTTTATTACTTTAATTCCTTTTTTTGTATGACGATTTTGCATTGTAAATCTTAATTCTTAATAAAACATAATTTTTGAAAAATGTTTTTTCTCAAAGACTTTATCCGTTACACTCGATACGCATGGAACATACTGCCCTACTCTGAAAAAAGGGAGCAAGAGGCAAAAGTGATTTTAATGTAAAAGAGCGAAATGTATCTATCGTTTACACTGACCATGCTGACGTCAGTGCAATATTCATGATGTCTTGCCTAACACGATCTCTTAGCAGAATGAGTGTTCATGCATGAAATTTGGCCCGAAAGAAGAGCATTCTATAAAGTATGAAAATATCAATAACTCCAGTTTTGTCGATATGTCACTTGCTTCCTTTTTTTCAAAGTAAGGCATTAAAATCTGCTTACAGGGCCCGGGGACACAGGGAATTAGGGGCAAAATATACACATAGGCCGTGTAGCAGGACATCATGGAAGATCGATAGCCGGGTAGACCGAATGTACCTGAGAGCGATTGCCCGTGAAACCGGCGGCCGATGAGACTGACAGCCCACGAGACCGACATTCAAAAAAAAAAAAAAATCTCATATTGATATTGTACACACAGCCCATCCAGTTATTATTCAGGGCAAGTGCCCCTTTTAAAACCGATATGACACATTTTACTATATTACACCACCCCAAGTTTGCAACCTGCCTGCATATCGCAGGGGCATAACCCCAAAATTTGCTTTAAAATTTGCTAGAAATTTGCAAATGATACTACTACTACTACTACTACTACTACTGCTACTACTACTACTACTACTACTACTACTACTACTACTACTACTACTACTACTACTACTACTACTACTAAAGGGCCCTCACCTTTTTTTTTGGGGGGGGGGGAGGGGCATACCCTATTATGTCGCACAGCCTTCGAAAATTTGGAGGAGGGACTGACCCCCTATCTCCCCTTGATTGACGCCCATGGCGTATCGTGATGTGATATTTATCATGGTCAAATGAAATTCGCACTAGAAGCTCATATTGATATCAATAAACTTTTGTGCTGACATGGAGGGGGGGGGGGGGGGGGAGGGGCGTGGGACTAGGGTAATGTAACTACCGGGCAAAATATAAAGTTAGATTTGATGACTATGACCATGCATGAGTGCGAAACTCTTCGACATGCTGACTCTGAGCCATGCAACCTCAACAGTATTAGAAGGCAATAACGAAAATGCAGATGTTTAAAAATTTAATCCAGGAGTTGAAGTTCACATTCTTCGCAGGCACCACCCGAACAGAGACAACAGCACATTTTTAAGCATTCTCTATAGTCATCATATAACGGAGCATGTATCAGTATCTGTACGGTATGCCGCCCAAAAAGCGACTCCTTAACTTACCGGTCTGTAGGCCGCAGTGAAACGTGTCCCATTTTGAGGGAGAAGACACTCGGGGACGAAGCTGGGGGGGGGGGGGGGGGTAAAAACTTCTATTGTTAGTTTTACGTGAGAAAAAACACAGAGAAACAAAAGCCAAAACGACGAGCAATAACAGTAAATGATTTTCCTCTTTCTTTGCATTTATTTGTAAATATATATTTTTTTCATTCATGTTTTTGTTTGCTTAATTTTGTGTAATTGGTATATTATTTGCTCCATGGAATTTTTTCAAATTCCATGTCCAGATGTCAGTAGGTTTGGTCAGATACCCCAGTTCAAAATGGCGTAGTGACGCCACTGAAGACAACTGCGTATTAATTTCACTCAATTCTTCATGTTACATGAAGATATGAAGAAACTGTGTCGCTTGAAGCAACTCGATCTTGTGTTTTCGCATTCAAGGAAATTAAGAAAATATGGACTATAACCTTTTGTATGTGGGAGGGGATGCTTTGAGGAGAAGGTGCACCAATTTCATTGTTATTTGAAATGATTTTGAGACCTATGGATTAAGTGTAATTGTCATCTCTGTATGATTTCCAACGGTGGCAGATAATCTGCGAAACAATCATTTCTATTATCACGTCCCAAGTGTTGATTCGCCCTTTAAAGAGCATCACCTTGTCACATCACTTACATTATACGTGTATTTTGAAGACGAGATGTCATGGATAACATCAGGTTGCCTCCGTGGTTATTGGGATGATATCTAGGGAGTCAAAAAGACCCTCGTAACGGCCCACCCAACTGGCAGAAATCACCACTTTCTCTCTCCCAAGGATCGCATCCTCTTGACTCTTTACAAAGGATTCCTACACCAATTCTGATTTATATGGCGCTCCGGTTCGTTATGTCATCACCACTTCTTAGCATAGACGATGGGTCGCCAATATTACCGTTTTCTCTCTTACTTTCTTTCTCTCCCCTCTCTAATGCTCTCTGTCATTTCCCCTCTCTCTCTTCCTCCCTCTGTCTCTGTCTCTGTCTCTCTCTCTCTAATTGTCTATAATTTGGGTCTCTGTTCCCTCACCCTACCTTCCCATCTATCTCTCCAATTTCACACTCTCTCTCCTTCTTTTTCTTTTCTCTCCTTACTCTCTCTCTCCCTCTTTCTCTTTCCGTCTGCTTCTCTCCAATATATTTGCAAGCTGTGGGAAGGTTATGACCATTTTATCGTATTGCCATTGATATTCATAGTTTGTCTCGTACATAATTTAAGTTAGTCTCTGAAAGTTTGAGAGTTTGAAAGCTTATTGAGACTCAACTAACTAATTCCGCAAGCTTATAACTTTGGCGTCTAAATTAATCCTAGATAAACGGAGTATCATCTAAACTTTTCATGTATAGACCAATTTCACAACGCAAGAGGGCAGCAGACTGTTCGACACAGTTCGACATACTGCGGTGGGCGCTTCAACTTTTATAGTACACAAGTCAATAGCGCGTTATGTACATTCGTTCGATTTTTTGTCTATTTTGACCAGTATATGCAGATTTATTTTAATATTTGCAATGAGAAATTATCAGGGAAGTTCAGGTCGCAGCTGTGCGGTGCTCAAATGCCACAGGAATTAGAGGAAGTTTAAAAATTGGAAGCTAACTGAGTGCGAAATTCACTCGCTTTTGACTCATGAAGCCTGTCTGTGTGAGAAGCCGTACTCCCTACACAGGTTTCCGTGAGCAATGTGAAGGAATTCGTCGCCAGTGGGTAAAAACATCAACAGAAACAGTCAAGAAACATTATCATTATGTACTTTGGCGTAAAATTTAATGAGTGAAAACATGACTAGTCTTGGTAAACTGGGTAAGATTTAGGGCTCCCAATTACTACGGCTTCTATGCTGCAATCGAACTTTTACTGACAAAACTAAGTTGAAAAACCATCGAAAGTACAAAAATACATCATACCTTCATCTGTCAGATATGACCATTGTCTTACCTCATCTACCCGTGTATCCATGCTTTATTTTATTGATCTAGAATAAAGTAAATGGAACAATATCGGGGCATATCTCATATCTTACATTCATTTTGTACACGGAGCCAATCGCGGTCAGCGCGCTTGCCCACCGCAGCAATGGCGTCGCCGATAGAGGGCCAAATACATAAACCGGAGGTGAAATTGGTCTATACGGTCTGATCTATTTGGAAAGGCAATGCCAAGTTTTACCGTCTTGTAATGAACATGATGAACAGCAGTTATAGTAAACCCCCCCCCCCCCCAAAAAAAAGAGATGATTCCAACCTGACACAATAGGGTATATTCCTCCAGAATTTGGGGAAAATGTACAACCGAAAAAGCCCATTAGGGTGTGCCCCACCCCAAATTAAACTGAGGATTCTTTTCTTCTTGTCAGCAAATTTTTGGTGTAGGTCTCCCCCCCCCCCAAAAAAAAGAAAATTATGTCCACCTAAATATTTCAAGCTGAAGACCCTTTTTTTTCTTTGCTTGTCAGCAAATTTTTGGACAGTTCCCCCACCCCCAGTCTGCCCATTCCCTCCCCCAATTTTGAAACGGATTGACTCCCATGTTCAGACTTGCAGTGAGATTTTGTAAATTTATCATAAAGAGAGAGAGTGAGAGAGAGAGAGAGAGAGAGAGAGAGAGAGAGAGAGAGAGAGCGGCAAGGGGGGGGGGGAGATGCAAAAGGGCTGCAAGAGGGATGCAACTACCAGTTGAGAATATGAGCACATAAGTTTCATTCATACACTTTTGCCACCAACAGACTACAGAATGATTAATCAATAAATGATAGGGAAAAGAGGGAGGAAAAAGAGGTAGTTAACAAGGCAAAAAGAAAGAAAAGAAAAAAAAAACCCACAAAATTACCGTAAAAAGTAGAGGAAAAAGAAGAAATAGAAAAAGGAAAATTCTTTATCAACTGCAGAAGAATAGACTGCATCTGAAATTCGCTTTCATTTTTCTGACCAAAACAATTCCAAGAAATGTTTTTTTTTTGTTTGTTTTAACGCAAATGGCCAAGGGAATATTATTCTGCTTATTTTCAAAGAGAAGAAATGTGAAAGAGGAATATGACGTTTTCGTTTAGGGCAGGGTACTGGTGGTGTAATTTGAGCTGGATAATTTTTGTAACATTCAGTTTATTTTGATTTGTTTGATTTGAATTCATTTTACTTGATTTGATTTATATTTATTTCATTTTCCCTTTTCAGTTTTTTGAAATGTGTTTTTCACTTATAAAACGCAAGAAAAACATACTTACCAATTTACAGTTTATTCATGCATCAGGAAATCAAGAAAAGTGAGTTAGGAGACAAATTTGTCAAACTTTTGGATATCCTTCCCTTTAGATTACATCATTAACAACAACTAACAACAAAAGAATATTGATACATACAAATACGATCGTTAAATGTTAAAATTCATCTAGCATCAACGGCATTTTTATTAGACACACGTAAAGTTGGTTGGTTGTGTCTCTTATGATTTTTTGTCTTCTGATAATTCTTATACTCAAATTGATATTCGATTCAAGCACTCTTTATATTCTTTAGTGTCCAAGTCTCTGGTGTTCGTCATACATTAGCTGTTGAGTGGTGTGTTTAGAATAGGGAGCTTTAAGAAGGCGTCGAGAAGTCGAGAAGTGAAAATTCCCCCCTTGTCAACTCGAAGGTCATTGACATGCTTAACTTGAAATGATGTCGTCTTCGTGACTCTGGAATAGAGAAAAGAGAAAGAAAGAAAAAAAGAGAGAAAGAGAGGGATAGAAAGGTAGATAGACAGATAGAGAGATAGATAGATAGAGAGAGAAAGAGGGAGAGAGAGGGGGAGAAGGGGAAGGGGAGAGAAACAGAGACCAATATAATGAGGGTGAATACTGTTCGAGGCCTCCTAAATTAGCCTTGATAGAACAAAAGAGGATAAAGAAGATTATTCTTTTAAGGAAACATAAAAAGAGCTGAATAGAAATAATAAAAATGAAATAAACAGAGTAAATGTGTGTTCAGTGAAATGAGTATCCAAAGAATGACTCAAAAGAAGATGTTATGACAGTATTGGTAAAAACATCTGAGGATAATTGTAATGAGTGAGGTTCTCATTTTAATCACTGTTATATCCATCCCCACATGGCGTAGAAGACAATTAACATAATCCCAATAAATAATTTCAGTAAAAGAAAAGCACAAAGAGAGAAAGAGAAAGAGAGAGGGAGAGAGAGAGAGAGAGAGAGAGAGAGAGAGAGAGAGAGAGAGAGAGAGAAAGGGAGAGAGAGAGAGCAATGGATAATAGTTTTACATTTGATAAGGGGGAAGAGATCAGTTGGTTGAAATATTAAAAATACGTGAAAATATCGAATAATATGACTGCAAACTTGATCTAGAGCAATAGTTTTTAAAATCAAAACTCTACCAGAAAATAAACACAGAAAGTACGAGTATCTATGGTATTCGAGATGAAATGTTTAAAATGCACAAACGTATGGACAATTTCATGCTGAACTTCATTGCTGCATTGCATCTACCTAGTCCATTGAAATGTCTTTGCTGAAAGCAGAAACACAGCTGTCACCGACATACCATCCGCTCTATATCTGCCTGGAAATCTTTGATTTTAAGGTGTTCTTTTTGTTATATATCAAAACGTGATCATGAAGGTAGCTTCATTATGACATCGGCTTTTAATTCATAATTTATTATGACAAAACTTCCAGGAAAGCGTTAAGTATAAAGACCAACATTTAGCAGTTGGCTCAGTCGGTAAAGCGTCTGCCTTTCGAACCAAAAGATCGTGGGTTCGAGTCCAGCCAAGGCGGATGACTGAAGCCTACGTTGTGTGTTATCGTGCCCCTCCCCTGTTTCATAGACGCAGGCTATGCTACAGTGGAAAACACTCCGTCCCTCGGATAGGACGTTAAATGGAGGTCCCGTGTAAAGGAGAGTCACCACCTTTGCACATTAAAGATCCCACTGCACTATTCGTATAAGAGTAGGGGGAAACCCCGGTGTATGTGGTCCACCTGCAAACCCCCAATCAGTGATATCGGGAGGAGAGACCTCAGGGTTACAGTGATTCAATTCGCTTTTCCCCTCCCAGGCACAGGTGACGCCAATTCAATAATAATAATAATAATAGCATGTTTAGTACGTTTATAATCATTAAAAAAATGGCGTCTCATTTGACGTGAAATGCCATGCAGTATAGACTAACAGCCAGAAGTCGGTAAAGTGAACCATCAGAAAACTAGGCAGAAGACACGCAAGATCGACAAGCTGACAAGCAGATCTAGTGGGCTGTAGATCTCGTGAGCCTTCGGTCTCAGGGCCATTTAGTAAACGTCTGTGAGGGCTTGCTGACGGCAAAGTAAATCTCGTGGTCTTTCGGTCTAGGAGGCTGAAGTTCTCATCTGGACGATTAACGCAAGTCAAACAATGCTTCTTAAACATGTTAAAGCTTTGTTTCTTTGTTTTTGGAAAATGAGTTGTATAAGTGATGACGCAGATGATAGGATGGGTAGATGTAAGAAAAAAAAGGCGGTTTGTAGTGGCTGATTTTTCGTCCTAACCCTGATCCCACTTAAGCCAGCCCTGATAGCAAAAGCTCGTATAATTTCTCTAAAACGTGTAAACATGTCGCGGTAATTGCCGTGGAGTTGATATATCGCAGATTCTCTCCTCCTGGCGTCCCCCGAGATAGCGGGGAGTGAGATAGCTACGTTGTCTTGGTGGCTGCGCCCCTCCTGGTCGCCCAATATCTAAAAAATAATGAAACGGAGGTCAAGTATTTCTGATAGCTAGCGGGGAAAAGTTTGTGTTTTGTAAATGAGCGCTAAGCTGTAAAGGACTGTCATGTTGACGGGATGAGATTTTGAGAGGGAGATGATATAGACTTTGACAAAGACTCTAGTCTAGGCGAACTTGCCGAAAACAGGAAGGAGGGTGGGGTGACCTTAAATGTTCTTTTGACATCTTTATCATCAAATGCGTCGATAACTTCGTAGAAGTGGCGCAGGGGATGGGGCCGTTGCCCCTTCTGCTGTGAAGATGAACGGGCATCAGTCTTACTGCCCTCTCCTTTATCATTTCTTCTTTTTTTTGGGGGGGGGGGGGTCGGCGTGGGGGTGGTGGTGGTGGTACTAGTTTGGATGCGACATGGTTATCGTAAGTGGGAGTAATCATGTTGTTTTTAACAGGGTACATGGCAGTACTAAATAATGTTTAAGATATAACATGTCAAGTTTGACAGCTATCATCCATGATCATCTAACAGCTATCATCTTATCCCTTTCCTTGCCCCTCTTTTCCAATTACAGGTAACATCTTCCCCTGTCCCGTCGCCGCCCCTATCCTTTTCACCCTTATACACTGTTTCCCCATCTAGTGAGGGATGGAGATGGGCACTTTAACAATGAAGTGTATACGCGGCGCCACGCTGGTACGATATTTACACCAGAGATAGGCGAGGACGTCCGTTCGCCTTCAAGAGGAAGAGGGGCGAGTTACGAAAAAACGAGATGATATTATCTCTTCTCGCTGGCTCATTATCAAAGCTTTTTAATGAGTTGAAGTTTATACAGCCTTTCATTAACTATCCCAACTTGGGCTTTGTCCTCCTCTACTTAGGGTTTGTTCCCATTGCCGCTAAATTGTATGTTCTGGGCGAGCTGAAGAAAGTTGATAATCCTGGTCGTCTCTTGTGACCCGAAATATATTGATGTGTATCACTCTGAAGCAAAGTGACTCATTTATATTCTCACTTTTGCGCTGAATACTCTCCTTTTTTTCTTCCTATTTTCCCTCCATGATAATCTCGGATTCTTAGAGGAAAGAGGCGAAGTGCCTAGAATTCATGAAAAGCGAAAACTATATCATGTATGTACTATAAAGAAATCCCGCTTTGATTTAAATGGGAGAAGGGGGCACACGCTTGTTGTGGCCTCCTAAATCCGACAGTGATGCTTATTATGAAATGTGAACATGAGTATTATTTTGTTCTCTAAGGAAAAGGAAAATCATAGCTTCATATCTGGCATTCGCGTCTTACAAACCAAGACAGTAATTACTGGAAAAAAATAAATAAAGAGCAATTATCTTTCGTCATCGTTGCTTACCATAATGACGTCACAATCTTCCAGATCCTATAGTTCTACGATTTATATTTGTTTTCAAACTTAAGAGGCAGCTTTAGTATCACGAAGTATTTCATTTTGAAGGATCTTATCATCTTGTTTGTAACAAAGCGACAACAATGTTTGGATTACAAAGATATGGTTTTTGAAGCACTTCAACACAACTGGGAGATGGCTTGTCGGGAAAAAAACCTACCATGACAACCGACATGACCGAGCGAGATTCACTGGACGTCAATCGGGGGGGGGGGGGGGGGAGGGGGAAGGTAGGGGAAACGTCTCCCTCAAAATTGAAGGGTTGGGACACAATAAGGTATACCACCTAAAATTTTAAGCTGAGGACCTTTTTGTTTGCGTATATGTCCCCCCTAAAATAGTTATGTTCCCCCAAATTTTTGAAAGTGTCCCCCCAAAATATAAAAATCACATTTGTTCACTAGCAGGTACTAGGTTTGAAGACAGACATTTTCTTTTTCTTTTCTGTGTTGTAAAGTCGTTAGGCATTCTTTGTTTATCTGTATTTTTCTTTTCAAGCGCCTTGAGCATTTAATCAAAATGGAAAAGACGCTATAGAAATCCTATGTATTATTATTATTAAAACAGATTGACACCCCGGGCGAGATTCGTGAAAGAGACCGTAGCAGGGGCGGGGGTAAGGACATCTGCTCCACATGTTTAAAAGGCAAACACAATTTGAAAAAATACAGAGGAGGAAGGGAGACAGAGAGAGAGAGAGAGAGACAGAGACAGAGAGACAGAGAGACAAAGGTATCAGTAGTATCAAGTAGTGCGCAAGACCTATGCATGCTTGTGTGACATCTTTGACCTAGTTATGAGGTATTTCTACTGCAATGTCAACATCATTTCATTAATGGATGCAAACAATTTTATTCCAACTTTTTGAGCAACAGTGTACATGGAATAAAAATCTAAGCAAAAACATGCTTTACCTATTTCATTTTCATATCGCAAAGCCATTTCCTTGTAAACATCCATATTTACAAACTCCTAACAAATCGACAGGATAAAGATTTGAATTCAATACTATTAAAAATATAATGTCGGCGTATTTCATTCTCTTGAAATAGCCAAGCATATCAAGTCAAACACATGGAATTCTGTCAACAAATTGCTCTTCGGACTGAAAAGTTGGGATAGTCTTTATGGATATCGCAGACATAAAAGAGGCCGAGTTTGTTTTAGCCGTCTATTATTATCAAGTCTATTTACTCGAAGGTTAATTTACGATCTGCATAGATCTCGAGCTCGCGACCGTGCTCGGCAGCTTTCATCGAGAGCTTCGCTCAAACTCCTCTCTCTCTCTCTCTCTCTCTCTCTCTCTCTCTCTTTCTTTTTAAAGTATGTAATTGCAGTCTCTTTCCCCAACTCTCTCTCTTCTCTTATATACATCGGTTCTGTCTTCGTTTCACTGTATCTCTGTGTATCTTATATCTGCATAATTATCTCTGTCCTTCTATCTATCTCTCTCTTTCTCTGTCTGCCTGTCTGTATACGTCTCATTTCTTTCTCTCTTCACTCTCGCCCTCTCAACCTGCCTTTCTTCTTCATTCATCCTTTCTCTGTACTTGTCACTCTCTCTCTCTCTCGCTTTCATTCATCTCGTCCCTTTTTTTTTTTTTGGGGGGGGGCATTCTCTTGCTTCAACTATTTCTTTTTAAAATCTCTCCCTCTCTCTCCCTTTCCTTCTATCTCCCTCCTTCTACCCCCCCCCTCCTCCCCTCCTCCTTTCTCATTCTTCCTATGTCTCTCCGTCTCCTGACGTCGTTTTACATAAATTATAAGCATTACGTTTTGTAGATGTGTTAATTTGCATATTTTGAGGGTTGTAATGGCCACAAATTAGTAAAGCGAAGGAAAAAAAAAAGAAGAAAGGACCGAAAAGAAAGGGGGGGGGGAGAAGAAGAAGTCAGAAGGGAAAGAAGAAACAGATCAAAGGAATCCATTGACTCAGACAGTCGTAATGGTCGTAATGGAATAGCGCCAGCTACGATGAAAAGTATACCATCACATTCTTTATCTTTGATATCTCCGTACATAACTGATCCTGAAGAAATGATTTTTGGTAAATCCTTTGTGGTTTTTCTATGAACAGTTGCAATTAACTCCCTCTTTTCCAATAATTATTGATGCTTGCGTATCTTGATATCGTAGTGAATGATTGAAATTAATCACGATCATTTTTTTTTAAAACCTAGATACTAACATGTTACCATGCTACACTAAATGTGACCACTATTATCATTTTCACCGAAACTATGTCGCTCGTGGGCTTACCGAAGCCTACGCCAATCTTCGAAAGTGACTGGCGCAAATAATCTTAAGAGATTGAAGAGCGCCATCATATCAAGGAACAACAACAATTCTCTAAACTCTCGCAGCCATTTGGCCTACCGGGTTCAATACACTCTCAACAAAGAAGAATATTGGCAAACTTATCGTATGGGGCTATACGTTAATTTAATTATCCCATTAAGGAACAATCAGACAGATGAATTACCAAAATAGTGTATCATATAACTGATTTCGTCCTGTGTCTTTATAATGTGCATTGTATTTCTCCATTACTTCATTTAAAAAAAAAAATCGATTAATGTAATAAATTGCGTATTTCCGAATTGGACCTACCCCATCCCTCTCCACCCCGGTTCGCGCGCTCCCCCCTTTCTCTCTTTACTCCCTTTATTCAGTTAATGGTGCAAATGCGTCAAATGCGTGCTATTTCTTTCAGTATTTCATGCAATGAACTAATACATTCACCTGATTCACAGACACCTTTTAATGTGGGCCACTGATATAGCCTAATATCATATTTATCTTATCTTCATGCCGTGGCTGATCAAAGTTTATGGACCCTGGAACGACAGAGATCAAGTAATTCTTTTATTATTCTACGTCAATTAGGAAACTTAAGTTCCTCATTATACAGATTGATATTATCTTTTTACTTGAAACTATTAGTGCTGATGTGTTCTACTGTTGATTTCATAATGATCATGATGATGGCGTCTCCAAGACTGGTGCTTCTTTTGTTTATATGCCTCTTTTCTGCTGTCTGTTCAGCGAAGTTTGAAGCATGCTATTTACCGGAGAAAGCTCGTACTATTAAGCCTGTGAGGTACAACAGATTGTACTTTCTTTTTGTCTGTAATTTTAACCTAATTTATTGTACTTGCATGATATGCATGTAAATATATTATCATCATCTTCAGCCCCTCTTATAACTTCATTATCTTCATAAACCTGGGACCAGTTTCATAAAACCTGTTATCAGTAACAACTGCCACATTTCTGTGACAAATTTGCTCTCAGCCAATCATTTGCAAGGATTTCAGGAGCTTATAACAGTTATTGCAACTTGTCATTGATAACAAGTTTTATGAAAAGGGAACCCTGGCTCACACAGGGCGTCGTTTTGATTGAGTCATTACCCGTGTTCATCGAGCACTTTGTTTGCACTTTTCACTCATTCATTCTTTTAAAAACGAAATCACTTTTCTAGGTCGATCCTTAGTGTAAGTAGGCACGGAATGGTAGGCACTTGATCGAAGAATATCTATCATACTTTCCTGTTCCCTTCCTGCTTTGGTTAATTCGTTAATATATTTTGATTATGTATTTGAAGCTCCTTATTATGTAAACTTCTTGTATACTATGTACTGTAATTAAACTTAAACTTCAGTCATCTAAGTTATTTGAAAATTCGCTGATAAGATATGTAATAATTTCCTTTGAATAAGAGTTAATATGACAACTATTGTATTTGTAATTAAATTTGTATTAAGATAGGCTATTAGGGTATATTGGATAAATTTAGATGTATTTTATTGTAAAGCGCATTGAAATGTTTATGTAATGCGCTATATAAATGTAACTTTTATTTATTTATTATTTATATATTAACTATTTCGTCAACGGAATAAACGCCATGTCATCAATTTCATAACGACAACAAATTACCAGCGTGATGGGGATTCGAACCCTTGACTAGCATGACTAGTAAGATATCGAGCTCTGATAGTGGCTTTAACCACTGCGCCACGAGAAGTTGACGAAGTTGACGGTGAACTTTATTTATTTATACCCGGATTTATTTCTAGTCTTAACTTCTCAGACGTGATTATTTTGTAAATTTCGTGCGCGCTTACACTAAGGATAGACCCTTTTCTACATGCACTCCCAGAACAGTTGGTTAAAATTCATTGAGTTGGTTAAAATATGAACCTACCAGCTGTTGGTTAATAAATCCCCAAATGTTTTACATAAAAAATTTGTAAAACAACCTAATGATTTTTTAATGTAACCATGGTAAATGGGTGAAAAGGGTGACTCACAACAAGTCATTGACACGGTAATCATGGTAATATAAGGTTAGGACCTGAATGATGCTTTGAGTGCAGGCCTATGTAACTTTCTAAGTGTTTCGTTCTGCAAGACTTTAATTTTTTCTATAATATTGCTTCTTCCATATGCACTGATAAGTGTTTTCTATTATTTCTTGGTTCCCCGTGAAATCGCTGTACGTTTTACATGAGTTATCATTGCCTATAATCCTACAATTTCATATGCACCGTCAGAACGTATCCGCGCCCCTATGAGTCTCTGGACCTGAGCACTCTCCCTGTCCAGTGGGACTGGCGTAACGTGGATGGCAAGAACTACGCGAGTCCCACCAGAAACCAGCACATCCCACACTTCTGCGCCTCTTGCTGGGCTATGGGAGCCACCAGCTCCATCGCAGGTAAGTGTCACGAAGATTATAAATCAGTATATAGGAGAAGCCAGGGGCTGTGAAGGGGGGGGGGGGGGGGCTTGTCCATTCTTTTCAGTCACATCTCCCTCAGAGTAAACTTTGACTTCCCTAAGAATCCTTTTAGAATGGTTCTTTCAACAGTGTTCAAGACAGTGTTTAAATCTTCATGTGGGTTAATGTATTTACTTTTCCTTTGAATTATTCCTTTTCAGTTTATGCTCGTTGAATTTATTCCGCCCAGAGACTATAAGTCACTTGTGTACGAATGCCATAGGCAGGAGCAATATAATTTAAAAAAAAAATGAATTTCGGCAAACTCCGAAAAGAGATGACACTTTCAGCTAATATTAGGATATTAATTTGACTATTCTGTGGGCAAATGTGCTCCTGCACCATTCCATCGCTGATAAAAATGGCCCTTTTTCCTAAAAAGTTTCAGGTATATATCTTGCTTTTCCAGATCGCATCAACATTATGCGCAGTGGGTCGTGGCCGTCGGCATACCTGTCGGCCCAACACGCCATCGACTGCGCCAATGCAGGTACCTGCCACGGAGGGTTCGACACCGGTGTCTACAAGTACGCCCACGAGCACGGTATTCCGGACGAGACGTGTAACAACTACCAGGCCATCGACCAGGGTATAATTATGCAAAGGGTTATGAAACTCTTAAGTACTTTTGATTGTTGAACATTTCTCAGATGCGTCACAAATGAATTACATGTTACCAACACAATTCACGAAATCAGGTTTTAAAAGAAGCGGGGTATCACAATCTTCAAAGATCTAGGGGAGGGGTACGACTGGTTATGGATCGGTTGCGCCCAACCAGTGCATATGTCAGCTTTCTGTTACTGGAATGATTATCGTTTGATTTGTAATAATTAAGGGAAATGTACCTCTTCTGAATCTGGTTTTCAACTGCTCTTTCAGCAAAATAAAGCACCAATTAATCAAATTATAAATTAATGCCTTTTCTCTATAACCTATTATAACACACTTACTCTCATTTTAAATGTCCTAAGCTTGATCCTTGCAAGGTGTTTTCACCCAAATTAACTATAATTCTATTATGGGGAAAAGAATTTGGAGCAGATGTGTCGCTTTCTACCAATCCATGACAGAGTGCGACCCTCTGAATCAGTGCGGGACTTGTAGCCCCGATGGGCAGTGTGCTCAGCTCTCTAACTACACTCTCTACAAAGTAGCCGACTACGGAGGGCTGACTGGGCGGGATCAAATGATGGGAGAGATCTATAAATCTGGACCAATCAGGTGAGTTTGAATTCAAAATTAAACCAGTGGGACGTGAGAAGGGAGCGATCAAATGATGGGAGAGGTCTATTAAGCTGGACCAATCAGATGAGTTTGTAATTATGATCTAACCAATGGGAAGTAGGAAAGGTGTGACCAATGAATGGAAAGATCTATACATTTATAAGAATCAGGTGGGTTTGTATTCAAAATCCAAACGATGGGAAGCAAGGAGGGAGTTATCAAATGATAGGAGAGATCTATAACCATGATAACCTGGAACAATCAGATGATTGTGCAATCATGATTCAACCACTGGCAAGTAGGATGGGTGTGACCGAAGAAAAAAATATAAGTTTAGAAGTCTAAACCAATGTGGTAAGCTTTTAATCAATATACAGTATCAACATGATCAAACAATAGTAGAGATCTATATAAAGACTGGACAATCAAGCGAGTTTGCAGTCAAAATCAAACCACTTGGAATTAGTATGGCTTAGTCGATAGCCGTCGAAGAAGTAATGGATACTGAAAGCCTCCATTATTATAGCAGTTATTTCTCTATAACCATTACCTTTTAAAACAGGAATTAAATTGATACATCCAACCAGCAGTCCATGAGTAGTTGAAGGGGGGGGGGGGGGAGGATGGAGATTTTTTTTTTCTTAGGTGGGTGGCCTTATAATGTGAAAAAAATGAATTGGTCTCGTCCACTTCCAGCTACTAAATCAGAAAGGACTGGTTGAAACAATCTGTCACAATCGTGATTAGATATAATTACTATTCAAGCTCTAGTTTCTTCGTGCTATATGATGTAATTCATGTCACTGTTCTCTATGGTGGCCCTGAATTACGCTCGACAACAGGTCATGTGCGACGTGAATTTCGCATCCCAGGTCCCGAATTTCGCGCCGCGGGTCGTGAATTTCATGACTGGGATGCCAAGTTCGCGCCACGGGTAATGAATTTCGCATCGCGGGTCGTGAATTTCGCACCCCAGGTCATGAATTTCTCATAGAGGGTCGTGAATTTCATGTCCTGGGATGCGAAGTTCAGGACCCGGGATGCGAAATTCAGGACCTGGGATGCGACATTCACGTCGCATATGACCTGTTGCCATGGTTGCCGAGCGTACTTCAGGGCCACCATAGTTCTCCCTCCATTGATGTCTATATCATAGCTGTGGGATTGACGCTAGTTCCAAGTTTCACAACTATACCGGAGGCGTTTACAGCGAGTACAACGCAAAACCTTTGGTGAGTAACAAGGAAAATTCCATGCCGTACTTTCTTTTTCCATTCTTCTCTTTTTTCCCTCTGTGCTATGTATGTAACAAGTGAAAAATGTCTAATTATGATAAAAGTAGATATTCACATTTCATATGTAAAACTTGAAACCTAGCTGAAACTTGAAACTTGATATTATTCTCTTTCGCGTAATTGGAAATGAAATAATTACATCGTTAGTGTTGATATTTGGATGGTTATAATTAAATTTCAATACATTTTTATCTCTTATTATGCCTGAAGTGGCTGGACTACCAAATCATTGAAAACATTTGAAATTTAAGGTGATACGTGGGTGACCTTTGTCATAGTATTATTGCCAATATTTGATTTGTTTGAAAGCTCAACCACATCGTATCTGTAGTAGGATGGGGAGTGGATAGTACAGGAATAGAATTCTGGATCGCAAGGAACTCCTGGGGAACACCTTGGGTAAGTGCTGATATTATAATGAACGAATATTCCCTCAATAAACAGTGAATATTGTAGACTAATGCTGTAAGAATTTAGCAAGTTGTGAAAAATTATGATGCCTTTGATCATACCTTCATACATTCATACAATTAGGTAAGGTATATGGTTGGTCCGTGATTTGTATAAGCTGGGGTACTCAGTAGAAGGGAGGGGTAGAGACAAGCAAATTATATAAATCTTTTCATTGAAAATGTGCAAAGTATGTCCAAATCTATAAAATTCCCTAAACTGCTTATCTTGATGAGAGTTAATTCTCATGCAAAATTCTATGTGAAGAATCATAAACTAGGGGATGATAAGCAGTATTTCCAGCACATATAAAAAACATACGAGGATACTTTAACCCTCCGCTTTGAATCCACTGATGTAACTTGTAAAGAAAGAAACAAAATTCTTTTCATTCGACTATGCCAAAACGTAGGCCTTCACTATTAAAGGGCAGGCCCGGGACGAGATGAAAAACGTAAAATTTTCTGAATAAAACAATGACAATTTGATGAGCATAGGATGAAAAATAAGGAAGATATGAATGTTTGAATTTTGCTATTTTTTGCAAAACACTTTTTGAACAGTCGATGTGGATATTCAACCAATGAGTTGACTATTCTCCGTATAATCTATACAAAATATGTATAGAAAATTTCATTTTTTCACTAAAACTGGAAACTCGTCCTTTGTGTCTACACATAGACTAAATACAATTATGTAAGGAGTATTTAGGACAACTTTGAAATTATTATAGCTAAAATATGAGAACTTTCCATTTCTGTGTACATTATGACTGTATGGAATTGTGAGGATATGTATAGCATCATCAACTCACTCAATGAACATTCATTTTAACCGTTCAAGAACTGTTTGTGAAACAGTGCGAAACTTTGAAAAATCATAACTTCCTAATCATATTTTTTATCCGATTTTCATCAAATTTTCATTGTTTTATTCAGAAATTTTCACTGTTTTATCAAAATGAAATTCATCTGTCCCGAACTTTCCCTTTTATTACCAGTTATCAATCTATCAATATTTTCTCTTCTCTTTGTTTGACAGGGAGAGACTGGGTGGTTCCGCATTGTAACGAGCAAGTATAAAGGAGGCCAAGGAAATGATTACAATCTCGCTATCGAATCGGAATGTGCATTTGGGGACCCCATCCTTCCATAGTTCTACAAAGCATTTTATTTAGGACACTCCTATATGTTTTTAACATGCATGGTAATCCATAAAACACTTCCATTCAGTGAAATTCATTTCACTGAATGGTGGATTTTGAATAAGTTGGACACATTATTTCAATACTCTAACTTAAAGGGATCCGGTAACTTCGTGGAGGCTTCACTGAATTGTTGGATTTTGATGTCTGTGTTGTATAAAGATATTCAGAAGGATAAATAAACAGCTAGGAATATAAAGGTTTTGAAGTATAAGACGTTATTATCAAGATATCTATCACTGAATTCCGCCATTTGCAAAAGCAACCTGGGCATGCTTTTGTTTAACACTGCTCTCTATGGGAAAAAAAAGGTCTGACATTTGTGGTCACTTGTATATTTTACTTTTTTTAAGCATATGATTATGCCTTTGAAATGCATTTTTCAGGTCTTCATATTTACACAATTTGACATTCACTGATAGCATTTAGGGTCATGCCGCTCAGAGTTTTAAAAGTTATTCAATGGCTTTAAACCACCTTGTTTTGTAACCTATTTTTGAAATCTCTGTTAGTCTGAGAGGTTGAAATTTTCCTTGGCATTATCTACATCTGTGATAGAAATAAAAAACTCAGTAATACTAGCGTCTCAATACAAATATCTCAGTACTAAATCAGAGGATCTCCAGTTTGTTATTTAAGTTAAAGGCTATATGATGTGCGACGTAAAGGTGATGATGGCGCCCTGTAAGACTGCAGAGATAGATGGGTTGTTTCTTTCACTGAGAGAATTCCTAGTACCACGTTTAGGTTTTTTAAACAGCTCATTTAATAGCTCTTCAGACACACAAAAAAGCATGATTATTTCAGTGAGTTTTCTAAGTCATGCCTTCTACCATGTCTATATTCTAACGATTGCAATAGAAGATAAAAGTAACTGACAGTCCACTGCTGCAGGGAGCTTACCATGCTTATCAAAGAGGAGAATCATACAGCGTAGTAGCCTTGGAGGGCTACTACAAAAATGATTTAATATTCAAAATTATGATGACAGTAAAAGACACTCCAGAAAATTCGTAAAGAGATTCATCAGACTGGTGAATTTCTACGAGTCGGTGCCAGTCTGAAGAAGCCTGCGAAAACTAGTACATGTACCCTGCAGTAGGCGAAAGCTAACAAGGTAATAACTAAACTGATTGTGAAATGATGAAAATCTGTCTTTATACTCCAGGAAATTGTTGATTTCAAGATTCAGGGTGCATTACATTTCTTATTTTGCAACGACACAGTGGCGTAATGAACAAACACTTTTTTTGATGGAGGGGGGGGGGGGGGGAGGTACACAGAAGTGTCAAGCTATGTCAAGCAGACATTTAATTTGTTTTGATGTTAAATAAGATTTTTAAAAATGCTGTATGTTAATTTACGATATTTCTGTTTAAAAAAAGAAAAGAAATATTTCATGTCTTGTGTTGTATTGGAAATAAAACCTGAACGTGAAGTGAGAAACCCCCGGAAAACCATCACATTTCAGCAACATTTGCACTGGTATCGAATTAAAAATAAACTACGTTTGAATTTTATGGGGGGGGGGGAGCAACTGCTCCAAGCCCCTCCCCATAAGTACGTTAGTGCAACAGCGTAACGAATTAACAAAACTAATATAACAACGGGTGGAAAAGTGGCAAACGATATTTGCATCGGATAATCATTCTACTTTGTAAACATTTATGATAAAAAGAGATAGTTAATAATAAATGAAAATTTGTTTTTAATCGAATATGGTTTTAATCGAATCGACGTATCAAATACTTTCAAACAGCATAGCTTTACGCTTCTGAGCAGCTCTGCGGAATGTGCATCTGACACTCTGACTGGTGAATAACTTCATGGAGTATGGAATTTCATGTCAACCTTTCATACATTCGATTTGCCCTCCTTCCTCTTCATCAAATCAGTGATATTATACTCAAGGGGTACACATCAAACAGGTTGAAAATATATGCCTCTTCTTATCTCATTCATTTGGTGAAATCTCCGATCGCTTCGTGTCAGGCATATCCACAATACAACGTCACAATCAGATTACATGTCACTATGTTGATTAGATTGGCATGCAAATGTAGGGAAGATGAAACATGAAGTTAATCCATGCCGTGACGTCAAGAAAGAAAGTGTACTTACGCCAGCTTGCGGCAGTTGAGGACAACAATGTGAAGACAGAAAATGAACTGAGTTGCTCCCCTCCCCTCCGGGGACAACCTGCCTTACACAAAGAAACAACAATTCTGGATAAATCTGTCAGTTACTCTTTCTTACCGGGGTGATACTCAAAAGAGTGCGATGCTTGCACATGAGTGATGTACTCTGTCTTGCGCCATCATCCTGTCACAAAATTAATCTCTATTCTCGAGGAAAATGGCCCTTGTTCGATTTTCATGATTTCATTTTGCTTCTGTCACGGCCTATAGCTTTAGAGAGGCATTGTTGCATTCATTAAAGGCTTCTGGGAGATTTGTAAAGAGAAGTTTTCCATGTCTGCGCTCGAAAGTAAATTACCACGCTCTAGGGACTCGTAAGGATGAACTGTAATTTGCTATCAATCTGGAAAGAGCATGGGAATGAATTACGTTTGGCAGGCGATAAAATTTGTAACCCCCTTCATTTTGATCCTCTCGGCGGGTCACTGTCATCGTCTTTGATATGCATTGTGTGACTGTGAGCTGTGGGTATGTCCCGAGGGGAATCCGACATCTCAACAAAGCATCCTGTCTTAATACATACTCTTTTCTGTTCAATTCTCAATTTGTCACAAACTCCAAACTGAGTGGGATTGGGAAATTAACAGACATCTTTTTTTTTTTCAAACTTGAACCCCTAGCCCCACCCCCACAATATAAATGAAACAACTTACCATTAATGAATCTTACAAGTTGATTTTGGATTTTCTCAGTGTTCTACAGGGTCGCATAAAAAGTATAGCAAAGGAAACTGAACACATATCTTTGGAGTAAAAAAGAAGACCCCCCCCCCCCACCGAACAAACTGAAAAATAACAACAACAACAAAAACACAGAAATGAAACAGAACTTTCCATTGATGAATTTTACAACCTGCTCTTGGATTTTCTCAGTTAGTGTTGTACAGGGTAGAATAAAAAGTATAGGAAAGGAAAGTAACACATATCTTTGGAGTAAAAAAGAAGACCCCCCCCCCGAACAAACTGAAAAATAACAACAACAACAAAAACACAGAAATGAAACAGAACTTTCCATTGATGAATTTTACAACCTGCTCTTGGATTTTCTCAGTTAGTGTTGTACAGGGTAGAATAAAAAGTATAGCAAAGGAAACTGAACACATATCTTTGGAGTAAAAAAGAAGACCCCCCCCCCCGAACAAACTGAAAAATAACAACAACAACAAAAACACAGAAATGAAACAGAACTTTCCATTGATGAATTTTACAACCTGCTCTTGGATTTTCTCAGTTAGTGTTGTACAGGGTAGAATAAAAAGTATAGGAAAGGAAAGTAACACATATCTTTGGACTTAAAAAAAAAAAAAAAAACCCTTAAAAAATTATGTGGAAGAAATAATCGAGTTTGTATACAGGGCTTTACCTTTTCTAATGATTATAGCACTAGTCCGTCAAATTACTGTTTTTCTTTTGCTCGTATTTACTTTACTCGTATTTTACCACATTGCACATTATTTTACTAGTATTTCATTGCAACTTTTCGTTATGTCTGTATTATAAGAACCCCCTCTCTCTCTCTCTCTCTCTCTCTCTCTCTCTCTTTCTTTCCCATTTCACGAAGGGGGAGGGTGGGGGAAACGTGCCCCGGACCATGTGTAGCAACAACAATTCATGTTATCTTCTTATTTTCTTCCTGCACTATTAAATGATGGTGAGGGTCAATTTACTTTTTCTTCTCAGATTCTAATGGAATATGATGATAAGGATGATATTTTCACGGGGAAAAAAAAAGACGGAGCGAACGATCTCTACGCAACATCCGAGCTTCAGTAAATCTCAACGTGAATGTTTAATTTTGAGGAGGTTGAGTTTCTTTAGCTGGGCAATGTTAGCAACGAAAATAATAAAGGGGGGGGGGGGGGGAAATGTGCTTCTCAAAACGATTTTGCTTCGAGCAAGATTTGGAAGATCCATACTTCTCTTAATGCGATGACACGAGTTTTTCATCCAATTTGGCGTAGTTGATATCGGTCTCTAATGCCAAATTTGCGTGGCGCATGCAAGCCCTGCTCCCGTGCAGAAGCACCGCTGCTCACATAGCCTACGGGCGAGGCGTGCGACCAAAGTCCGTCCTCGCAATCTCCATTATTTTCGCACTTTCCCCCGCATCCCCCCTCGCGACTGCGCGATCGCTCACAAGACGATCCCGTATCTCGTTCTCCAAATCAAATGAAAAAGGTAGAATTTGAAGAAGGCGAAATAGTATTTCCAATTCAACGCAAAACCGCAATTAGAATTGCTTTTTTGTCCATTTATTGCGAACTGATTTTTCCTGTTTTCCTCTGAATGATTTGTAAGACGAAGCCCTTGCAATATCTTTGCGGATCGTGAAGAACTTTTACAGAATAATTGGGCTTGATTGAGTTGACATAATAGGAATCAGACCATATCTTTTAGCATATGGACACGGAAATTATTTGTTCCATGTCAGTGAATTCAATCTTATATTCGGGAGGTTAGGCCTATTTTATTTACTTCTAATTTTCCGGACAACGCTGGTTCATTTCAGATTATGAATCCTGTATTTGATAACAGATCATAACAAGGAAGAATAGGGCGATGAAGTATCATAATACATCTTATCTTTATGTAAAACATAACGTATCCACAAAATACGTAAGAAAGGATTTCACTTCCACTGTTTCTCTCTACCCTGGTATATTAAGGGGTATTCGTCATCACGATACTAGCTTGTTCCCACCTGTACTAGACAAATGGTTATTCATGCAGTGGAGTGGAGGAACCTACGAATGGCGCAATCGGCCCCCCTTTTTTTTGGGGGGGGGGAGGGGGGAATTAACGTCTCTTGCCCAAATAACGGCACTCTAAAAAATATTGGGTAAAAATGTGCCATCAGGGTAATTATGTTTCCATTCAACTTTGGGCATTTCTTTTTATCCAATTTGATGGAAATTTTGCCCATTCTAAAGTAATTACTGCTTATTTTTTACCCTATAACTGGACAATATACTTCCCGCATTGGGTAAACATATTGCGCAAAGTTGGTTGGACACATAATCATCCTCGTGCTGGTTAAGATTTTACTGCCCAATATTTTCTACAGTGTGTCCAATTTTCAATACTTGCAAGCGACCAAAATATTTTTACATTTTTTTCTTATTAGTACCTTCACTTCTTTCTCACCTCCGTTTCCCTTTTTTTTTTTTTTTTATCCTTTCGGGGAGGGGGGGGGGGGCTACAGCTTCAACACCCCCCCCCCCCCACACACACACACACACACTAATCCTGCTAGTACGTCAGTGGTGGCTACACTAAGTACTGGATAGTAATTGAACAGATTGACCCATTTATAGTGATATGCGTTGAACAAACGTAAAAATTGTTATTATAGTTGTTGTTGTGGTAAGTGGTGGTGCGTCGACAAACTTGTGTCCTGTGCACCAAATTGTTATTATAGGTATAATTAAAGAGCATGTTCGGGAAAAGTTGTCAAAGAGGAAATGGTGAGAAAAAAAAAATTGAAAATGCAAAGCTGCATGGAGATGGAACTTCAGCAAATGAAATAATTCACAAAATGTGGAGGGATGTAGACATCGCTATCATATTTTGTCCTTGTTTACATCTACAACAGGTGGCCTGATACAAGTGGCAGACTAATTAACTGTACGACTTTAATCTGGTCGCGCGTGTTGTATCGATCAGCTTTATACTCACGAAATGGCGATATCGATCATTATCGATCTCGATCCCGTTCCTGGCGCGTGCGCAGATCAATAGTGAGTTTTCGATTTGCACGTTCACTAGTGGACTGCGACGTATGCGGTAATTTTTGAAGCAGTGCGCATGCGCATCGACGAGCTCATCGTTCGTAGCAGATTTCTAGAACGTGTTCACCCTAGTTTTGCCGTCGTTTGGAAACTGTGACGACGTTGGCGCGATATTTGGTAAGCGCTATACAAAACACCACATTACAAATCACAAAATGGACCCAATTGACTTGATTCTGCAAGCGGAGAGTAGTGGAAGCATAAGTTCTCTAAAACTAACACATTCTCTTGTCTGTGATTTCCCTTAATTCAAAATTGTTGCAGAAAAATCCATAAAATGAACACATTTTATTTCTGCATCGGCAATCTGTTGCAGCATACAGTCCCATGCACCGAATTTGGTGTTAGCCGTGCTTTAGTATAGCCATGCAAGTAAAATTTGCGGGCGTAAAGTTAGACCTCCTAGCGTTTGACTATTCCTATCAATTTCATAATTTCCCTCTGTAACACGTTTCTGTATTAATTCCGGTTGACACTGCAATTAGATTTTGATGCTGCTTAAAGAAGAAATTTCTTGTTCTGTCCTGTGACTGTGTTTATCTGACTCTATCTGGATCTAGATCTAGTAAGACTAAGTTAGATCTAATCTAATAAGACTAACTTAACTGTTAAATCTAAGTCTAAAAAAATCTAAGACTATTTAGATCTAACAAAAGTAACAGTATTAAACACTACAGTTTATGGGGTGTTGTAAGAAACTATCAGTAGGGTAGGCCTATCAAGATGAAAAATTTACTTTTGAAAGTGGTGTTTAAAAACAACTAGCTTACGGGTCAGCGAATCAATACAGGAAATACCGACCAGATAAGTTTTATTCCAAAATAGTAATCCTACTCCTAGTATCCGTAAAACTGAAGCTAAAGTTGGTCCCAAATCGAGCCATTTCTCTCTCCATGGCATAAGCTTTCCAATTCAAATTTTGCGCGATGAAACCTGACAGCAAACTCGAGACAGCTCATTCATCATTGGAGAGGGAGTGAATTTGGTGGAATTTTTCTACTGTAAATCTATGCTTGTTGGTGTTCCAATACAAGACTTATTTTTTTTATATTAATTTGCTAGGATTATTTCCCATGTTTATTATGTATTACATATTTACCAAAAAAGGTCCATTATAATTGCCTTTCATGTACATCTCAATCTCACAAAAGAGTCTTGCCCACGTAACTACTAACTACCCCCCCCCCCCCAAAAAAAAGGTTTTAAATGTGTTAGGTCTTTCCCCTTAAAGTTATTAACATTTTTAGATTTTTAAAAAGCAAATTTTGATACTTGAAAATTGTATAAACAACTGAGTTGTAGTTTTAGAATACTTATCTGAAAATCTCATATTGTAAAATGCATTGAAAGTATTTCTCAATATGAAAATTGTTAGCTAATATTTGTAAACGATGTCATCTTTTTTTATAACGGTCGGTTTTTGGAACGGCTATTTCAATTTCCTTGTTAGATTTTTATAAATTTATTCTTGTTACTGAAATATTGTGTAAACATATGGGTTATAGTCAGTGGCGTACCTGGCAAACCTCGTCAGGGGGGCAAAAATTTTCTGACAAGCAAAAAAAAAAAGAGTTCAAAGGTCATCACCATTTTCGGAAGCACTTTCCCGTCCAGAATCTCTTACAAGCAAAAAACAAAAGAGGTCAAAAGTCACCACCATTTTCTGAAGCACTTTCACATCAAACATTTTCTGACAAGCAAAAAAAAAAAAAAAAGGTCATCAAAATTCTGTCAGGGGGGCACTCTGCCCCCCTTCCCTCAGGTACGCTAGTGGTTATAGTTTAAAACGACCAATCTATATATCTGAAATTGTAATTTCTATGGAAATTTTTTATAAATATGTAGTGAAATCAGAGCAAATGTTTAAAAATATCTACGATCGGTTCTTAACGGCTGTTTTGGATTTCTAGCTCCTGGTGAGATTAAATACACAAAATCTCTGGTTGTGACCTATCAAACGCGTTTCTTTCAAAAAAAAATTGTTGGTTCCAGAGTTTTTTAAAACATATAAAGCTATCCATATATACATGTACATATCTCATCTTGACTTGGATATTTTTGTTTTATTATATGCCCACAATCTAATGTAACAAAATTTCTTTAACAATATATTGGGTTTATTATAATTTTGGGCAATATTTCTTTGACTATGTGTGTGACCTACATGTACATGTACATATACATAGTTTGTGCATCCACAGATAACATTTCATGTGGTATCATAGGGAAACATGGCAGTCTCCAGTGGTTAGCCAAAACATTATTTCCATTATTAATGATAGGTTAGCCAAAACATTATTTTCATTAGTGATATCCAGATGAAAATATAGGATTTAGGGAGTAACAGGAATTATGCCATTGTCAGTAACAGTGAGCAAAAATGCCAGCATTTGGTTCTCCTTCACCTTTTTGTGCATGCCACCCACACATAAAAACACTGAAAACAATGTTAACACACAGACACAGACAAATCCAACAGATTGAGAAGTAATTAAGCACTAATCAAAAGCAAAGTTATAACATTCATAATTGAACAACTCACACATCACATTTACATTCTCATACTAAATGAAAATACTTCATACAAGTGGAGTAGAGTTGAAATATTTATATTCATATAAAGAAGTGTTGTCCCTGATATGTTCATAACATATATATAAATTAAACATAGATCGAGCACTGGTTATGGTAGTATACAGACAAGTGTGTAAAATTGTGAAGACATACAGATGCTGTTACATCCCAAAGAAAGAGCATTCTCAACATCTGTATAGCCAAATAAACTCGTTTCCCATTTGCATAATATGTTTAATTTCTTATTGGACTGGTTTATTACCAGAATTGTCACATGAAAATAATGAAACTAAATCTGATTAAAAAACATCGATTGAAAACAGTTTCATATTAAAAATGGAGATTCGGCATGATTATGATCTTGCAATTACAACTATGAAGATGACGTCACTGAGCTGGTACGTACGTCGCGTCGTCGTGTGAAATCGAAAAGGTAAAATATACATCTGCGTGCCTCGTCAACCCTGCTTCAAAAAATTGACCGCATACGTCGCAGTCCACTAGTGAACGTGCAAATCGAAAACTCCCTAATATGATTTTTGGTTCACGATATGGAGCAATGTACACATTGATTGGCTAACTACATGACTGTACCTGACACGAACAAAGGGAGGCATCTCTTTGTTTGACGTAGTTTGAATATATGATCATCAAATCGAAAAAGATTAACATGTGTTCATGTACATTAATCAACATGTGCATGTGAAATCTAAATGAAATATTGAAATGTAATCCAATTTTAAAAAGAAACCTAATTTTTACTCGGGTTAATTTCAAATCATGAAGACCGTCTCATCTAAACACTTGCTTTTGGGTAACCCGTGTTAAAAGTTTTTTTTTTAATGTTACAGTTTCAACGGAATTATGGATGAAAATAATTGAATTCAGTGGGGTTCTTTTCTCCTTTTAAAATGTGCTTATCTAGCAACTTTTGATTAAAAAGGAATTATAACTACTTCAAATTTATTCTTTCTTTTCATAATTTTCATTTCATTTCTTCGCACCCTTGATCCCCATCCTCTAAACTCTTCTCCTCTTCACTTCCAACCATTCTCTTTTTCTCCCTCTCCCCCTCTTTCTCTCTATATCCTAGTAAGCTGATTTACATGTGGCTTCAACACTCTACTTTTGTTTGCAGGGCAGCTAGGTGTCGTGTTTACACGTTAATTTTCTGACAGAAGGTCAAAGTGGATTAACAATGTAACGACAAACAACAAAGGGGTATGGACGGGGGTGTGCCATCTACGCGTCGGTGTCCAAAAAAGGATCTTCTGTCATGATAGAAAATATAATTGTCTGCTAACAGCCGAAAGGGCATTAACTCATTTTTAAACGCGCGATTTCTGCCCTCCTTCCTCTCAACAGAAGACGCATGTAGAGAAATAAAACATTCCGTCTTGTTAGCAGAAACGAACTTCTGAAGTACCATTTGATAGTAACCCCTTCGCGCGTTGGGAAATGATAATAAACAGTCACGTGCGGTCATTTGACCAATTAGATTGCTCCATAATTGGACTACTTTTTCAAGTAATAAAAGCGTTCGCAGACATTCAATTTACTTTAACATAATTCATCGAAGTCCTACTAGAAATCATGTGGAATAAGTAAACTATAATTTTTTTCATAAAAGGTTTTCTTCCCCCGAAAATGTCTTTAATCATTAAAGAAAAGCCTGAGTTCTGCGAGGTGATGAATTTGTGACAGTTCTCAGTCTTTTGTTGTTGTTGTTGTTGTTTTCATTTTGGAAGAATGCATCACAGTAGAAATCTATCTTGAAAAGCTTTACCCTTCAAAGGCCCTAATGTTAGAAAAATAACAAGAAACAGCTTGGATGTTCGGTCCGAACATTTGTATGTGATCCCATAATATCCCCATTTCTGCGTGTGGTGCATGTGCTTTGCAGCAAGATCAAATTATTTTCTTATCATTGTGATGATTTCAAAACCTTGCGACATATACCGTATATATATATATATATATATATATGGTGTGGATAGAAAAATGTGAAAAGCACCGAGCTGACAACAGCTCAGAATGTGTTTATGAATCCTATACTCTAATATTCACAAGACAAAAGGACGGTATTTCAGAATTTAATTGTTGTCCAGTAACGAAAATTGGATGTGTGGATAATGCAACCGACATACTGCTCGGTACTGTAAAAGTCTGCGAGACAAATCAACTAAAAAAGGGTACCTTGATAACGATTTCATTACTTTATGAAAGTACATGGGGGAAAATATTCTTCTGTAGTATACGTGTAGATTAACGACCTTTCTTAGGAACGTTCAGAGAGGACAAGCAAAACCATGAAAACGGCGGGAATGGCGGGATGAGACGAAAATGAAGAGGGGGTAATTTGTGAAATTTGGCAAATTCAAGTTTAGCAAGATTTGGATGAATGGGGTAATGCGATTTGAATAATTTCCTCGCAAAGTTGTTCATGTACGAAACGGTATAGCATGAAAGAAACTGCGGTTAGTTTTTGACCAGTGAGGTCGACTCGGGGAGGGGGAAAATAGAGGAGAAAGTGGATAAAGATGTAATGAGGACAAATTGGTGTGGTTGTAGGTCCGACCTGGGGCGAGGGGAACAAAGCTTAACCGAGAGATGAGGCAGAAAGAAAGATCGCTTACGGCATTTTTCTGTAATCCGGACAGCAAGATGAGGTAGAAACGAAGCAACAAATTTAATCAGAAGAAATCGTATTAAATGATTATCTCTCAAAAACATACGGAATTTCTCGTTGTGTGTGGTTGTATTTATTTGTTTCGAAACAAAGGGGTATCTCTCAATTCTGGAGGCAAAGTTGAAGATTTGTAGTGGTGTATGCTATTATCAGTATAATTGAAGTACCGATAAAATCACTGAAGTTTTGAGAGTGTATACTTTCCTTCATTTATTAAGTAAGTGGCCATTACACAAAGTATAATGTGCAACTTATTTAAGTAGGGTATCTATACTGGATAATGGAGAAAATGTTAATGATTCCATTTCTTGAGGATAATGTACTTTGCCAAGAATTTTGTGCACTTTACCCAAATTTAACGTCATTTCGAATAATGTTTAATACGGATGCGAGAACAAAAGGCCAGTTTCCTTCTTACAATCTTAATGTATTTCATGCGTTACTTTCTTTGAATTAGTAAGGACCTCTGTTTTTCATTGAAAGAATTGTTTGTGCTCAGATAATTCCAAAACTCCCTTCCTTCTCTCCAACATTCTAATTTTCTATGTTACTTTCTCCCTCTCTTTTTCCTATTCTACTTTCTGAAATTAAAATAAATTAAGAAAAGGGGTTCTTTCGAAGTAGAGGTAGCTTTTTTACTGGCTTGCAGGGAATTACACATGAAAAAACCCACATACACCTAAGAGTAAAAAAAAAAAAAAAAAAAAAAAAAAAATCAAACCCTCAACAAGTACACCTGTCGAGTTTAACAGTGAAAACTATAACACCTATATCAAGTATACAGTAAAACTATACAACTGCCCCGGGACAACTGCACGAGTATACAAGAAAACTATACAACTGCACGAGTATACAGTAAAACTATACAACTAGACATATCGAGTGTATAGTACAACAATACATGGAGTACACTAGTAAAACTACACAACTATACACCTATCGAGTACATCGCAAAACTATACAACTACAGCAACTATTGGATACAGTGATAAAACTATACAACTACACCTATCAAGCATATCGCAAAACTATGCAACTAACACTTGTCGGGTTTTTGTGCAGGTACCTCTTCCAAACCCTTTGCACTTTTCTCTTCACCCACTTGCTCTAGGTCGTACGTATTTTAGTAAAATCCCCCTCCCCCCTCGGGACGGTATCGGGTGATCAGCTGAGATGACGAGAGAGAGTCGGTTCTCAAACAAGACGCTGGTCGATGCCCAGATCCTCGATGAAATTCGATCTCGGCTGAGTACCAACACCTCAAATATTGTCACTTTCTTCCTTTGACTCTGTTGTTGTTGTGCTAGTTTTTGATCGACAGGTCGACATGTCGATTAGGCTCGCCATGTTCGGAACCAGTTGAACCGTGAGTGACACTTGCTTTCTAAGTTATTGGCATTCTCAAAAGTTTTCGGAACGAAATGCACAACATTTTTAAAGCTTTGATTATAATTTAACAACTGAAAGAGAGATATGGAAAGATCTTTTGTTATCATTTTCGGAAGATGAAAAGAAAAAAAAAAAGATAAAAGCTGTCCTTGTTCCGCTGCGTAATTTGTTGTTAGTTCAGCAAGATGGCAGACATGACAAAGACAATTTCTCTGAAAGAGTATGACAAGGTGTACAGTGCAATTCTTGACTATACGACACGAGGGAAAGCAACAATGCGCCCGTTAAATCAAATTAATAAGGCAGAACTTATCTCAAGTTCATTATCGAGCTCGCAAGACAAAAACACCTCAATTCCATCACCCAATTTAGCCGGATTGCTGCTAAAACCGTGCCTAAGACGGATAAACTCTGAATGAATGAATCATTTCTAAATCGCGTCATATTTTACCTAATTTATCAGTTTATCCTAGTAAGTGGAGGCCAAAGCCCAGTATCTTAAGCCCACCTGAGGCCATACGCCTGGGAGTCTATAGCGGAGAGCTAGCCGTACCCTACCACGCTGTGAGTCACCCTTGCCATCTCCTTCCTTCCATACGCCTCCATCATGTCCATGCATCCTTTGTTTACAATCCATTGTTCTTTTCTTTATTGCGCCCTTAACGCACCAGTTTTAGTGAGATCAAATTGGCAGATTGAACTAACTACAAGTTGTCTCAGAAATTGTCTTTGTTACGATACGAAGTACTTGTATTTCATGATGTCTATTCATTTGGGATGATACGTTACAGTATTTTTCTCAAATTGTATGTAGACATGTACAAAAAGTTCTTATCGACTCTAGTAAGCATGTCTGTTGTTATGATCACATTTCGTCTTCAAATATAGATTGACAATATCTTGCATCAAATAATTCTTTACAAGATGACACATAACGAAACAAAAACTGTGGGTCAAGTCATTGCTTTGCTACACAAAGAGTCCTAAGTTTCATGAAACGAAGTATCTTCATTGAATAAACATGATAACTATAACGTAAGATCAAGCTTATGAATTATTCTTGTCTGCTTGTAATTCATACAGTAAGAAAATGGTCAAGTAGTGAATGGTGTGTTTTCGACTTCTAATTCGTGATAACGTCATCTAAATTATTATTTTGTAAAACAAAGTGTTTTTTTTAAAACTACACTTTCATTTACATGTAGCACGTTTAGGCCTAGATAAGTTTAAACCGCATTAGCCTTCGTTGCATAAAACGGGAAGGGGGGGGGGGGGGTCACCATGATCTTACAAAAGCAAGGTAAATCTTCATGAAAACATGGGAAAGGATGGGCCTTATACCCAGTACATGTACACATGGTTTGGAAGCGAGAAATATCCCATCAAAAAAGGCTTGACCGGACTCCGAGTGCAAATTAGAGAACTACTGTATATTTGAACCTTTGCCATTCGTAGATACATTTCTCCGACGCATTAAATCCGGAAAAGGTTCTAACTGATTAAATTGAAAGGTATATATATACTTCTTGAGAAGAATGAGCAATTGAGTAATGGAGCTATAAAAGAAGTTGGAAATATGTTTCAACCATTCCATTTCTCTACTTCGAGGCTTGCACAGTGCCTTTAATTAACCACAATCCCTTCCCGTACATTCAGATTAACCTAAGACTTTACAAGGCGGAAGCTCCGAGGCTTTAAAGCGTTTTAATATTTGCTCAATTAAATGGAAGCGCTATTTTCGCCCTTCCTGTATGGTATGATATAGCCCCCGTACAGTATTACTCTGGCTAATAGTCCCTGATTTTAACAGGATTCTGGATTCTTTAACAAGATAACACCTGAGGGAAAACTTCCGAGGAGGACAAGGAATGAGATTAAAAAATAGATAATAAGATGGATTGATATCAATTTGTCAAATTTGTGGTGGCGGCGAACGAAACACGTCGCCACTTGTTTACCTTATATTGGCTGGGAAGCAGGAAACATTTTATTCCATTTCATTTCATCTCACTTCTGTTCCTATTTAATGACTGCTCGCCTTCTCCATGACCGCTGCATCTGGGTCATTATGCTCTAACCTTTCAATGTACATTATGTAAGTTCGTCCGGGTTGTACGACGCAATCACGCTCCGGCGGCAATCTTTCCGCCATCAATTTCATACCCAAACCAATTTTCATAACTTGAGATGTGGACATCACTAAGTCTAAATTCTAACCTCAACCCTTAGGCTAACCTTTTTAACCTAACCGTTAACCCTTTAATTACTTAACCCTTAACCTTACATTTTAACGATTAAAAACCCTATTGTACACACTAAGAAAGAAAGGTTCAGTTTTGCACCCTAAATGTAACAGTGACAGCACCTTTTTGGGTGCAATCTTGCACCCTGCATTAAAGAAAGGTGCAAAGATGCACCCTTTTGTACTTGTTTGCACCCGGAAATGCCCGTCTGCACCCTTAATTCCCTAGAGCAGTGCTTCTCAACTTTTGTTTTACCTCGAGGCCCACTCTGGCTCTTAGAAATTTTTCGAGGCCCACCCCATAATAGAATCTTCATGAGAAAAAAGACGATAGAACATGACAACAGAAAATAAAACCTGATTATCTGGACCACTACATTACCTACCCCCACCCCTTCCCGATTTTGTAAAAAAAATCTGTGAAGAAATTTCAACACATCACATTGCTTTGATGATAATCCCCAATTGTGGATTTTATTTTAATAAGTTCAATTCAATTAAATTTGATTTAACAGTAAAGCTGGATTCACACTGTAACACGTAATACCAGACACAATTCGTGTTAATTGTAATTTTCAAAATATTTTTGGCTGACCTCGCGGACCACCGGTTGAGAAGCGCTGCCCTAGAGGGTACAACTCTGCAAAATGTAACTCACTGCACCCTTAACATGCTTAAAGGTGCAAAATGCTTCTTAAGGTGCAAACCTGTACCCATAAAGGAGCTCCCAGTGTGACATTTGAAGGGTGCAAAATTGAATCTTTTTTATCCTGAACCATACGAACTCTATCCCTGGCCCTAAAAAAGCTTTCAATTGGACAATCATATCGTTGCCAGAGCAAAATGTCGGATAACGTTTGTCCACTGCCTTAATCATGTTCATTTGGGTTTTCAGGATTTCGCAGACGAGATTGGTTGCAAAATCCTCTGTTAATCTGTCAGTCAAACTACATTTGGCAGTCCCTATTCATATATTGCAGATGGAGAACTATGATTCAAAATATGTCTTATTGTTCGTAGGTAATTAATGCAATTATTACAATCTACACTGATCCAGAGAAAAGCATATGGTTGACATGGTTGTATAAATTTCAGTTTTATCAGTGTTTATAGAATTGAAATGATAGATTATGAGAGGGCTAGATAGTGAGATATTATGTAATACAAGAAATGCTTTTAAATTACGTTCCACCACTTTTGTTTTATTATAAATTCCTTACCAATCATTTTTGTTATTTCATTGAATCCTTGTGTTATATTCATGCTTATGTATTGCAAGTGCTCATATTTCGATGATATTCATTATAATTATTACATATATATGATTTATTGTAATTTGTTAAAGAAAAACAAGAGTGGAAAAAATAAATTCAATTAATCAATCAATCAATTATATACTCAAGAGTATGTGTGGGGAAACAACTGGGAAAGTGAAAAGAAATTTGGAGACAATCTACTACGATGACGATGACGACGACGACCATGATGACTTCATCGAAGCCTACAAAGTTTAAATATATACAGGTGCAGAAGAAGGGTCAAAGTGTGACGATAAAATGACTTAAATGACGGAAAAGAAGATGGGGAAAGTCTCGAAAGAGAAGGAATGGAAAAACAAAAGCAATGGAAACCCATTCGGGCAAACCTTTAACCGACAAACGATCGTCCGATTGCCTCTTAGCAGTATATCGATTTTGTGCTGCGAAAATGGAAATGAGGATGGAATCGATAGCGCTTGATGTTCTGGGTTTGGGGGCTGGCAAAACACGTTAAAACCGTCAATAAAGACTATTCAGCTACATGCACTGCCATGCAGTATATGGCCACTGGCGATGAAGGAGTAGAAGTACCCTTCCTCCTTCGAGATAAGAAGAAAAAATGAAGAAGAAAAAGAAGAAGAAGAAGAAGAAGAAGAAGGAGAATAAAAAGAAGAATAAGAACAAGAATAGCAAGAACAAGAGGAAAAATGAGAAGAAGCAATAACAGACTCACTGCGCTCTGAGAAAAAAAAAGGTGTTGCTGGGATTTAAGCAGGAATTATTCGACCCCCCCCCCCTCATTCTCTATGAGGTCCCGATTTGACCTGAGCGCATTTTGTGAATGGCATGTGATTTATACGAATCTTTTCCTGATGGCAGAGATGAATTGAGAATTTTGATTAAGTCATTTTTTTGTAAGTGACCTAGTACTACTGAAAGTAATACCCTGGGTCGGCTTCAAACGAGGGAGATCTTAAAATATGATCATTCGATTTTCGTAACTGATATGCTGCCATCTGGAGACAAAAATAATAAGATCATGCCAGATATTTCACTTTCATAAAATCACTTCAGGGGAGAGTCTCTGAAAAATACTGCTTCAAAGTGGAGGTACAACCTATATCGGAGTTGTAAAAGTTGACGAAGAGGTGAAATAGGGACTGAATCCGACGAAATAGAAAACTCATGTTAAAATAGGTTGGGATTTTTTTTATAGAGGGGGAGGGGTTGTTGTTCTTTCTTTCATTGCATTGTCGTCGACAAAGTTTGAAAATATCTTCTACCTCCTCTCGCTCTCTCTCTCTCTCTCTCTCTCTCTCTCTCTCTCTCTCTCATCCCTCCTCCTCCTCCTCCTCCTCTCCTCCTCTCGCATGCCCTACTCACCCTCTCTGTCATCTTGCTCTCTCTCTCTCTCTCTATCGGTCGGTAACATTTTCTCCAATGTTGTAACATTATAACATCACCCTTGCTGTTTGAATGAAAGACATGACAGAGGGAATCTACCCTTTCTTATGTTTCATGTAATCAGAATTCTGTGCAATAAATGAGTACACGCCTGCCATTTACGTAGATCAAGAAGATAACCAAAGCACCCATGTAGTCTGTTTCTGTTCCTAATGTGGACATTTTCGATAAATTTTCAATCCCCAAAACGTAATTAATGACTCACAGGGGATCAATCATATCATTGTTCCAGAAAGCATCACGGAAGGGTGAGGGTGGGGGAAGAAAAGAAAAAGAAAGAAAAAGAAGGAAGGGCAGAGAGAGAGAGAGAGAGAGAGAGAGAGGGAGGAGGAAGAAAAGGGACGAACTTACAGATTTTCATAACACTTAACAGCTAAATCCCTGTTTACATGATTTAGTGGGCAACGAGCGCATGGACTTGACTGCTTGCGCTATATATAATTCATGAAATAATTTGGACTTTGCTGTAGAACATAAGTGGAGGAGGAAATACTTTAAGATGCGCACTTAAATCTGTCCTCAGACCAACTATTTAAAGAAGCAGCAGGCTATATTAAAAATACACACTAAGAAGAAAAAAGTTCAATTTTGCACCCTTCAAATGCAACCTTTATGGGTACAACTTTGCACCTATAGACCAATTTCACAACGCAAGAGGGCAGCAGACTGTTCGACACAGTTGGACATACTGCGGTGGGCGCTCCAACTTTTATAGTACACAAGTCAATAGCGCGTTATGTACATTCGTTCGATTTTTTTGTCTATTTTGACCAATATATGCAGAATTCTTTTAATATTTGCAATGAGAAATTGTCAGGGAAGTTCAGGTCGCAGCTGTGCGGTGCTCGAATGCCACAAGAATTGGAGAAAGTTTAAAAATTGGAAGCTAACTGAGTGCGAAATTCACTAGGTTTTGACTCATGAAGCCTGTTTGTGTGAGAAGCCGTACTCCCTACACAGGTTTTCGTAAGCAATGCGTAGGAATCCGTCGCCAGTGGGTAAAAATATCAACAGAAAGGACTCTGAAGTCAAGAGACATTATCATTATGTACTTTGGCGTAAAATTTAATGAGTGAAAACATGACTTTGTAAACAGGGTAAGATTAAGGGCTCCCGTTTACTACGGCTTCTATGCTTCAATCGAACTTATACTGACAAAACTAAGTTGAAAAACTATCGAAAGTACAAAAATACATCATACCTTCCTCTGTCAGATATGGCCATTGTCTTACCTCATGTACCCATGTATCCATGCTTTATTTTATTGATCTAGAATAAAGTAAATGGAACAATATTAGGGCATATCTCATATCTTACATTCATTTTGTACACAGAGCCAATCGCGGTCAGCGCGCTTGCCCACCGCAGCAATGGCGTCGCCGATAGAGGGCCAAATACATAAACCGGAGGTGAAATTGGTCTATAAGAAGCATTTTGCACCTTTAAGGGTGCAGACGGGCATTTCCGGATCAAACAAGTACAAAAGGGTGAATCTTTGCACCTTTTTCAGGTAGGTGCAAGATTGCACCGAAAAAGGTGCTGCCAGTGTTGTCCTTAGGGTGCAAAATTGAACCTTTTTTCTTAGTTTGTACACTGTTATTTATGCGGAGTCAACTCTTTTCGGAGTTACAATGACTCGGATTTCCGAATTAACATGATTAATATGGCTCTGAATGGAGTTTCTTTGACCATGTTGACTCGAATTTAGTCGATCCTCAGTTGACGCCACACCATAACCGGGCATGGTGGCTCAATTGATAGAGCGCCCGCCTCATGAACGGGAGGTCGTGGGTTCGATCCCCGGCCGAGTCATACCAAAGACTTACAAAAATAGGACCTTCTGCCTTCTAGCCAGGCGCTCGGCATAATAGAATGGAGAAGGGTAATAATAACATATTATGTTATGCAGGGTCCGCTGGAAGATCAGCTGATAGCTGAAGTGGCAACCCTGGGTAAATAAGAGTTGTTGTTATTATTATTATTATTCCTAGTCAAATTAATTCGGAAATCTGAGTCACTTTAACTCGGAATAGAGTTGACTCCCGGCTGACGCCATTCCGAGTCAAATTTGACTCTGCAGAAATAAGAGTGTAGTGCTGCAGGTTTCAAAAATATGTTAATTTCTTGCTAACGTTGCAGTCAGTCACTTCAGGCCTCTTCCATTTGATCCTCTCTTCTATCCGTTTAGTTTTTAGCTGCTCATAATGACTTTATTCCATGCATGCTCATTTTATTTTTCATTTTATTTTAATTTCATTATGGAAGTTCTCAATTCACTACCGATACATATGACGACTAATCGATCAGATCAATGAATGCCACCGCTCATATTAATACGACCCAATCGACTGCCATCCAATTTGGGAAGGAATCACATTTTGCATTAAGCATGTTGAATGTTGAAGTTTAAACAAGCGAATTCATCCTAATTGTGTACTACAAAAAAAAAAAAAAAAAAAAAAATTACTGTGATCCTTTTATTCGGATTAAAAGCCAGTTCGGCTTCAAATCGTAGACGATCTCAAGACAATAATGATGTCACCATGCGGTTCGGAAATGATTTCGTTTTTTGTATTACCGAGAGGCTCGAAGTCGACCAGAATCATTGATTGCAGCATTTCATTTGATCATAATTTTACATGTTTGAATGTACATACCAAATGCTACATTTCCAAAAAACGGATCGCGGAAAAATCGTAGAGTGTGCGATTGGCTGTATGTATTAAACAGCGATATGGGAATGAAGAAATAAGAGTACGTTTGTCTAATTGGTTGCCGTTACAATGAATCTAGTTTCTCCTAAAGTATATTTCATAGGAGTTAGTAAAATCTTCCGGATGAGAAATCAAAGAAAACTTTATGTCGGTACTGGCTACTGCCTAATTTTTGATCATTAATGAGTCTCCAAATATATTAGTGAAGAGAAGATCTGCGGTTAAATTTCTTGAAATTTCGAGTCTTTGGAAAATCTCAAAAGCCACAGAGCGAGTTTTTCCTTACATGCGCGACAAGAACAAAAGACAGATGGAAACCTATACAACAGAAAATGTCACTGTTAAGAGTTTGATTAGAAAAATACTATCTCCGCGAAAATCATTTCATTGCACTCTCTCATATGCAACTGGTGCATTGCCTGTAGGCAAGGGATATATAAATATACGAGCAGAAAAAATATAGCTGAAAGCCTTCCCATTTATCAATGCCAAATATCATCAAAAGAACAATTTTCTTCTCGTCGTTTCCAGATTGGGTTTGTGATTGAAACGCCAATATTGGTGATGGATGTCATGACTAATGTTAGTCATCGTTGGTTTGGACGTTACCAACGCTGAATAGCAATAGGAGGGACTAAATAGTGTGTTTTTATTGATTTTTATTTCTCTCTTAGTTCAGAGCTTCTGTCTTTGCATTCTCGGTGAAGTGCATCGAAACATTATTCAATTCTTCGATTTCGGAGCGATTTTGCCCCTGGCCATACGATAAAACAATCCAAGACAATCTTATATCTTGATACAAAAATACCTTTTCAAATATTTGCCTTTTCATGCCGAGCATGCAGTTCTTAGAAATGTGAATATTTAGGATATTTTTCTCATTTATGCTGGCTTCAGCAATGTTTGAGAGAACTTTAATATGCATTCATACCGGAGGCAGTATATAAGACTTTCATCTTCTCCGTTATGATGCAGTAATTGGTGAGGAACGATACATGAATACTGAAGCTTACAACCCATCTCATGGTACATTTTGTCGAGCTTCCATGCCTTTATCTTGTTCATCAAAGGCATAGCCACGATTTCTAGGAGGCGGGGGGGGGGGTGTGAGGTGGTGAGGATGAATCAGGTAGGCACTGCTTTTTATGAATATTATCATTTTTATCATTATTTTTGTATCATTATCTATTATCATCAATATAATGATGAATATCATTTCTACTTTAATCATTACATTTATGATGACGGTGATGATCATCATGAAAAAATAACATTATCTTGATTATCATTACGATTATCAATATCATCATTAATATCATTATAATTATCAATATTATCATCATTATTACTGTTTATTAAGATGATTATGATGATAATTATATTATCATCATTACCATTATTGTTTCATAATCATCATCATCATCATCATTATCGTCATCATCATGATCATCATTATTGTAGTTGCTGTTGTTTTTGGCGTTATTGCTAATGTTACATCATCATTATTGCTATTCTTTTTCTGTTTTGGGGGAGTGTGGGCCAATTAGGAAAATGTTGTAAATTGGTATGCAAAGGAGTACAGGGACCGGCCTAAAATATATACTTTATAACATTTAAACTTGATACGTGTAAGGTGATGCATGGTGGACTTTTCATGTGACGTTCTAAACGCTTTTGAATTTTTCGTTTGTTGGTTGTTGTTGTTGTTTAAGCAAAACAAAAATATTTCAGATCAGGAAGATAACATTATTGCATCATCTAAACTGAACAGAAAGTAGAGAAAAACTTCTAGGGGTAAATGTCCTGGTAAATGGATGCTATTCTGATCACTTATCAGCTTATGCCTATTCATAAAACGATTTCCGTATATATGCCCTATATGCCCATCTAATTAAAACACGCACGACATTATCATAGATGTCTTTAATCAAAGGTATCAGTGCTCATCTATACTAGCGCCTTCTCAATTTTTTAGAACGCAAATAAGAAGGACGTATGCAGCTAATGACTTGTAGCGGAACCATAAAGGACCAGAGCAGATAATTGCCTGCCCCATCTCCTTAATCGCTGCGATGTCATGTAGTAGTCCATCTTTGTTGTTGTCTCCCTCTCCCTAATTCCACCACCCCAGGGCGAGAGCAGGGATTTCAGAATTGTTTTCGGAATCGCATCAACATATCATACATTTGTTCAGTAAACACGGCATTCTGTCTTCCCCTCCGTCTTGCTTGTCTCTGCTTCCTATCTCTTTTCTTCGTTTTTTCCTATCTCCCCCTTGATTTTCTCTTTGCTTTTCGCGTCCGTTTCTCGTTTGCCCATCGAATTATAGCACGCGCCTCGTGCTTCTTTCCCGGGTTTTGCAGCCTCGGGCAGCCCGGGCTATTGCACTATGCCTCGACCGCGGTCAATATAAAGCAACCATCATAGCATGTTTAAAACACGTAAGGATGTAATGGGTTACCCACCCACCCCTTAATTTTTTTCTTTCTCTTCGTCCTCATATTCCCTTTCCCTCTAGCTCATCCTCGCCCTCATTTCCCGTTCCGCCCCTATCATTAATTGTTTCCAAATTTTCCAACGTTGGCCCTAATCTTTCCTATTTCCTTCCTGTTCGGTTTTCGTGCCTTTAATAACGAAATTTCAAATGTACATTTTTGCATTCCTACCACTTCTCCCCTCAATTTGTCCTTGCTCGTTTCAACATTGATTTGGCAATTTATGCAGTTTGACTCAAACTGTGTATACCAACATACTATACAACAGTATTTTATGTGGTCTGCTATCGGTAAAAAACTCTATGAAAAAAAGTATAAACATATCCCAAAAATGAAAGTGTTCTAAATGTATTTCATTCGAAAGATGCAATTGCATTTTACTAATCTGTGCAACTATTTCCTTTGATTTCCACGCCCCGCACCCCTGCCTTCTTCCTCGTATTTGTGCTTCAACCCGAGGGCTATGTATACAGATTAGTACAAACGTGGACAATGCCCGTTCACACTTTCACAAGTTCGCGCTAATTGCGCTTCTTTCCGTCTTCAGCTCACGTCCTCAGCAGGAAAAGAAAAGAAAGCTCATTTAAGTATAACGATTTACTACCATACTGAAAGCTTAACAGGTAACCGTTATCATTTCTGCGTTATCTGTGTCCCATTTTCCGATCTTCCTTTACCCTTCTTCTTCACATATTGCTTTAAAAATTAGCATCTCGCTGCTAAGTTTCTTCACATTTCACGCCTCTATTCAATAACAATGTTTGCTGAAGTTAGAGCACACTTCAAGGTTGCCAGACGACACTGTCACGACCGAAGAGCACTTATGCCAATGTTGTGAACTTTGCTCTGTAAATTCAGATAATAGGCCCCTCGTGACCACACTGCACATAACTTACAAAACAAACAAACAAAAAGCAAAAAACAAAACAAAACACACACACAAAAAAAAACAGCAGAGCGCAACGACATAATACTCATGGCATATATAGTTATTCATTCATATTCATTCATATTCATGTTCGTGTTCATATTCATATTCATTCATATTCATGTTCGTGTTCATATTCATATTCATTCATATTCATGTTCGTGTTCATATTCATATTCATTCATATTCATGTTCGTATTCATATTCATTCATATTCATGTTCATATTCATATTCATATTCATATTCATATTCATGTTCATATTCCTATTCATATTCCTCATTGATCCATATTTAAAAAAGGATATAGAAATTTGGCCTCCACTGGCAGTGTACATGTATATAAACAAAATGCATTGAAGTTAACAATTAAATGAACAATAAGGTGATTACTTTTAGACAATTTAGGCACATACTTGAAATGAATATGTATAATAAGAAGACATGAGTGAAAAGCAAGAGAGGTAGTAAAGAGAGAGGAAGAAAGCAATCGAGGTAGCAGAGAGAGAGAGAGAGAGAAGGAAAGGTGGGACCGGTGAAGCAGAGAATGGCGAGAAAAGGAGAGATGGTGGAAATGGAGGGAAGGAAAGAGGGAAGGAGAAAAGGAGGACAAATGTAGACTGAGTTGGAAGGTAGAAATGAAGAAGGGAAAAGAGCTAACTGAGAGGAAGAAACATGTAAATAAGAAGCACCAGGCTGAAATATCAAAACGTTGAATTAAAGCATTTGCACATCCTTGAAATTCCATGTACAGTGTTCCATTTATATTTAAACATATAGTGTAATGTCTTTTCCAAACCTAGTCAAATTAATGATCTGTATAATATTCCAAATCGTTATAAAATCGCCTCAAAATTACTTCTTTTAGATTTCATGCATTATTTCTATGATATGTCTTTTGTTCCTCATGGTAACGATATTCCACGAGATATATTGCTGATATATTATTACGAGACTAATATCGCACCTCCTCATTAATTAATCGTTCTTTAAGAGTTAAACCAAACATTTACGTTTTTGAGAAGTCATGTAATAATCGAGCAAGATAGATGAACAAATTTCAATTTTAAACTGCATTGCAATGTATAACTTTAAAGCCTGTCCTATTTTTGCTCTTATTTAGGCTCAAAATGTCATGTGTGAACTGGGCCGAGCATTATGCACGGGTCAGTTTTCAATTCATCTGTTGAGGATCCTTAGGCATTGTTTCATTAATTACGCCTCTATTGTCTCTACGCCGTGGGGTGTGGAACGGTGAGCTTGTATAAATACCTGACCAAACTCGACCTCAACTATGCTGTCAACGAAGATGTGAGCATTGGATCGCTGCTAACTCCGAATTCAGGGGTTTAATTATCCATAGTGAATTAAGTAAATCAATGGCAAATATCCCGCACGTCGACGAGTTGTTTACACTGCGAATGAATGATGTCATTCCAGGCAGACCTGCCTGTTGCGTGTGCGTATAAAGCCTAAATATTTGATGATGTTTAACTAAGAAGGCAATGAATATATCACGCAAGAAACAAAGGAAAATATATCAGTTCCCCTCAGGACAGGCGTAGTATATAATTACCAAAGGAAAATGGTACTGAGTCAAATAAAGGGGACAAAATAATTTTTTCCTATTTCACGAAGTATGGAAATGGAATTAGAATACAGATTCATGAGCAAACATATCAAACCAAACATGCACTAGACCCATTTGATTAATAATAATAATAATAATAATAATAATAATAATAATAATAATAATAATAATAATAATAATAATAATAATAATAATAATAATAATAATAATAAATTTTAAAACTTGCCTGTTGCAAGTGTCTATAAAGATAAAATATAACATGATACTTTACTAAGTCTTTACATGTAAGAAGGTAAATGAACGTATCACACAAGGAACAGAGGAAAATAACCAAAACACTAAGAATAAAAGTGAATTATTTTTTCCTGGGGGGGGGGGTAGATTTTGAATATTTTCTAGGAGGGTTTCTTTGTTTTTTATCGAGTCCTCGCTATCTTAACGAACTGTGAAAATTGAATTCGAGTATAGATTCGTGACCAAACGTCCACAAGACGTATTTAATGAATAAAGAAGCAGTGATCGTTTGAAGTAGAGCTTATGTTGGGGGGCGAGAGCATGCAAATTTAATAGCCAATGAGCAACGATTTTGTAGGAATTGTGTATGCTAAGTCTTTCAATACCACATGGAATATTGTCTCGGATTTGTGTGTGGTGTGTGTCTAAAAATAATCCAAAGACACATTGAGGGCTACGAAGGATCCTTAAGGCATAGAACATAATTATTCTTTAACTGCATGCTAAGGCAAAGTTTACTGGACACAGAGACCGGTGATATGTTCCTCATGATTCTATTGAAATTGCACAAAGATTGTGATCAGTTTCGTTCATGGTAATCAACGAATTGGGGGTAATGCTACTACAGTGATACATTAAACTGACTAAGCGGACACCAGGGCCCCGTCTCATAAAACTGGTCATCAGTAACAACTGCCACATTCTATGATAGCCAATCAGATGCAAGGATTTCAGTAGCTTATAACAGTTTTTTGCAAGTTCTTGTTATTGATAAGAAGTTTTATGAAACGGGGCCCAGATCAACAACAGAATGGACAAAAATGAAATAAACCCCCAACAATTAAGAATAGCACCGGGGGAGGGGTACAGCTTCCTAGCAGCTGCAAATGTTCGTAAAAAAAAATCGTTCTCATTAATCATGTTAATCAAGCAGGTTTGTAAATATGTATCAAGTGAATTCGAACCGAGCTCATACCTCTATCCTTGCATGCTTTAACGCAGTACTACTTGTTTTTACCCACATCTATAGGATCAACAATTCTTTGTTCTTCAAGTTCCAAATAATCCACATTCCTTTAAAATTTACAACCGCGTGATGAAATTCTATCCAACAGATCATGACAGCAAGATATCAACCTGGTAACAAGCTGGACATCTGGGTAGGATCATTGTGAAATCAATATTAACATGTGGCAGAGAGCGAGAGAGAGAGAGAGAACGAAAGAGAAAGAGATTCGATAGTTTATTGGAATGATTACCATCATGTACGGATCAATAATAATGCCTGAGGCTGCATAATAACAATGCTTTGTCGAAAGTAACCTTACAGCCCAGTCGTTACGAAACCTGACTGACAGCAGATCGAACAGAAAGTTACATTAACCAAAACTGCCAATATTTTGCAGATCATCGCTAGATTTGGAGTCTGTCTCCTGGTGTGAATAAGCAGTTGATTTAAAAGCCAACATAGCACACGAGAGAGAGAGAGAGAGAGAGAGAGAGAGAGAGAGAGAGAGAGAGAGAGAGAGAGAGAGAGAGGAGAGAGACAACACAGAGAACAATGTTTACAACATGTCTTCTCAAAAGCACTTAGTATGTAGCAATGCAATATTGTTATGTTACTATTATTCATTTACATTACATTCTTTTGAAGCGTCAGACCATAATTACGATAGTATAAAGCGATGTGCATTCAGGATTTTTATTCCTAAATCTTCTTGTTTAAGACCGAGAAGTTTTTACTTTGATGTAGGTAATTGCAGGGTATCTTTGCAATCATCTTTAGGATATTTGGTCATTCTGCTCGTATTGCTATTATTTCTTAAAATCAGACAAAAAGAAAACATATATTTCTTGAATATTTCCTGTATTAAAACAATTTCCTTGCAACTTTGCATGTCAATCAAGGTAACATGCATCACAAATATAATGAACACGAAGAATACAACAGTTTTGAAAGACCATGACAGGAGTCAAGGGACGCAGGCTTTAGATGATAGACATCTTTAGGATTCGTTTGTGAAATGGAGTCCATTGTTTTGATGCTCTTCCCTCGGTGTTGCACCTTGATGAAGACTGAGGTCCAAATGATGCTGAGAATGACACGAAGATGAAACAGCGAGGTGAGGATGCATATCCCAGGATGGAGGTCGTGTTAGAAAGGTGATGAATGGACCAGAAGCCACACCCTCTTTTAGCGAAAAGCAAGTGATCTTCCACCAATCAGCGAGGGCGAATTCGCGAGCTCTTAAAGGTTCGCCCGCGTTAAATGGCGAATTCTTATCGACCCGACTTAATCTCATTAGCGAAGCAAGGGGTCTGTATCGTCGCGTGCGTCGCTCGTGCCTAAACAATGAACCAATACTCGTTGCCTTGCCTTTGTCGTTCCCCTCGCCCTGGAGTGCTCTGTAAGTGATGTCATTTTTAAAAGGCACTCTTACTTAAAGGCTGGGCATGTGTAAACCTCTCTTAGAGCAGCACTTCTCCGTCTGTTGGCCCACCTCATCGGCCGAGGCTCCGCGGCATCGCTTGAACTTGAAGTCTTGAAGAGTGGAGTGGAGTGACAGCGCACACACACACACACGCGCGTTCAGTCGTCTGACTTTCTTGTTTTGTGTCTATTACCGTCTGCACAGATCCGTCTCAATATCCCGCCAATATTCGGCATCGAGCCAGTCACTGCCCTGGTTTTCGAGTCTCGCGGACCCTTCTCCCTCCTGCCGACCACTCGACATCAAGTGCATCACAAATTGTCGGCTAGCACCTCATTAGAGGTTGGACTCAAACGAGGTGAGATATGATCAAACATCATTAAAAACTGAGAAAATCAGAAACTCATTTCAATTTATGTTCATATTTCGGTTTTTTCTTATATTCCCGGAGTTCCAGCCGACGTCGAAAATCTGCCAAGAACTTGCCGTCAGCTAAGATTTCTCCATTTTGAATGATAGCCTATTTCTACAACGCTTCGTCAAGCACTACGTAATTTCTCCTCACCCATCAACTCGATACCCAGCCGTCGGTTTCTTTTTTTATCTGCGTTATCTTCCCGTCGTAAATTCTTTCCCGTGACAGCTATAAGCGAGGTAGCTCGAGCAGCGAGACGAGCAATTTACTCCGCGCCGACGACCGAGGCTCCTTTGCTCTCTCTCTCTCTCGCGGGATACTGGGTTTCTTGATGGATTAGCGAAGACGCACTTAAAACGCCGCTCGCCACCTGCCGCTATCTTCGTATGCTATCAACATTCCAAGGATTGCACTGCTAACATACACCGTACACAACACTGGCCCTTAAAACCACTTTTCCAAGCAACCTTTCTAGGACTAATTCTACGTGACATGGACGTCACTAAGATTCATTCATCTTTATGAGAATGGTCAATTTATGGTGTCTCAGATGGCGAGTGTCATTTCCATGTTATGTCTCTGAATGAATGAGTGATCGCCACTTCCTCCTTGCATCGTACATTGCACCATACTCATCCACCACGCTCTGCTTGCTACGGTAGATATTAAAGTAGTTTATCCGAGGAACTGCTCGCTGACAACACAACCCCGCTGCGGCGTGCAAGTGCCTCAATGACCTTGTGACATGACCATGAACATTTAAACAAACAGGAAAGGCTATATATCAAGAACACCAAATCGAGCTTCCTTGCATGAAGTGTTATTGTAGTACTGCAGACATAACGAACAATTGCTTTTAAAATGATATTAAAATAACTGGTAACGATATTCCCATCTACTGTAACAGAGAAAACTGATAAAATAAGGACGGCACAGGCCTCAAACAGGCTAAATTATATATCGAACAAAAGACATCATCATCGCCATCGTTTTCGTCATCAAAAGTGTCTTCGGGACGGGGATCACCCTGCCCCGACATTCGCCGAGATGCCTCGTTCATTCCTTGTGAAGAAGACCAAATTCTCATCATGTTCAGCCCTGTGCCCTCGGGATCTCGACCCTTACTACGCCGCTACACCAGGCAGTCCTAGCCTACCGCATCACGGCGTCAGCGTTACAGTTAATAACGGTATGTATATTCTTCTCGCAGTTCTTTGAACCTATTTACGTATTTTTGTTACGTATTTCCTAATCATTCATGCTTCATCATAATCCTTTTAATGTTGCAGCACATGAGATACCACTGTGTTAAAATTGTTCTTGGAGAAAATATTCAACTAATTCTTCCCCCCTACTTTTTTGATTTGTTACAAAATGTTTTTGCATTCAAGTGATGTAATAGTAACTTAAGGTTAAACCAGAGAATGTGTAATTGCAGGAAACAATTAGAATGCAAAGGAATAATTAAACTGCAGTGGCTGATTAGCACCATGAGCACACAGCGCAATACACCAACCCATAATGTGCAAATGGACTAATGTGGGATATTTAACCTTCATGAGACCACGGAAAGACTAGCAATGAAGTAAAAACAAAACAAAAACAAGAAAAAACAAGAACAAAAAAGAAATGGTTCCAATTAATCAAGTTTGGTAGTTAACAATGGTTAAGGGAATCCGTATAATACAAAAATACATAAAGATGAATCTTAAAAAAATGATCTGAAGTCTTCCAAAGTTCAAAGTTGATCGCATGACTACAACAGTGTAATATGCAGTAAGAAGAGTGTCTTACCACGATAGCGGATACAATATTGTAATGGATAAAATTTAAAAAAAAATCCATTTCGTGCATGTTGTACCGAGTTCCAAACATGCTAATTGTGTCTAAGCGGTACTCGTTACTAGAAACGTACGAAACGTGATTCAGAAAAAGGCCTTAATCATTCTTCTTTTTTTTTTTTTGGTAAAACATTTGGACAATGTTTAAATGATTTTGTTTAGGAAGTCATCCTTTCAGTATTCAGAGTTTTTCAACCTACACGAGAGCACGGTCATGACAGTAGAAAATAAGTCACTGAACATTTAAGTCACTCAAAATTAACAAATGCAAATCGAAACATAATACCAGAAAGGCTTCCTTTTGATATGGATAACAGAACATTGTATACACAGAAAAAAGGGAGATTTTGGTCTATTCTTGATATATCATTTTACTTCTTCTTCTTTTTTTGTCTCCTCTTTAAGGAGGGTTTTAATAGCAGAATCATTCATGGGGGAAAAAAATAGAAACCTGATTATGAATTCACAAAGTCATCGTTAATCAGTTGTATCAGGAATAGATTCAATTTGACTCGATGGGACATAAAAAGTTTTCAGAAAATACGATTACGAGTTAATAATGCTGACACTTAGGTTATAAGTGTCAGCAGTAACTCAATATCTCTTTTTTTTCTTCATCGCACTAAAAGTAATGTAATTCATTACCATGATTACAAAATGTTAAACGAATAATAGAGAATTGAAGATCACCATTTTGTTGTTTGTAACTTAATCAGTCATAATGACAGTAAAAATGATAGATAAACAGACATGCAACCAAATTTGAATGAGACAGACAATTCACAATATAACTCGTGGGTAATTAACAGGTTAAAGCTTACCTCTTGCCATCTGTTTCGTGTTAAATTATTAATTACACTGCCCCTTATTTCCACCTCAATTGCTCTCAGGTTTTTGCAACCATCGGTAGAAGAACTGACATCTTTTCCGACTGGAAGGGCACATGACAATAAATCACATTCATACCCTCTCGTGCTTCGTGCCAAATCGTGATTTTCCCGCCACTAAATTAGAAGTCAACGATAACACAAATGGGCACGTACGATCCATAAGCAAATAACAAACTCTGCCATTCTCTCTCACCCGTCGCCATGGAAGGTGAGAGGAAAGAATGGGCAAAAAGGGAGAAAATGCATTATTAATCAAAAATTAGCACCCGAAATAATTCACCTGTGCGCTTGTCAGCTTCCAAAGGATCGCTGTCAACCTTCTGTAGGTTGCCCTTGGCGCGTGCAGCTGAGTGCTGTAATCAAATTTAACAATTGGGGGAAGTTTTTGTTGAATAGAATCCGGAGGTCTGTTTCCTATAACAGTCAAGAAAACAGAGAGATCGTTTGTTGGATAATAGCCCTTAGCACGATCTACAATTACCCCGGATGAACAAAGTTAAAAACTTAATAACGGTCTTTTTTTAAATGTATGAAATAACAAGCAATGGGTGGAAAAATACTTTGCAGGCGAAAATACCAGTTCACCTTTCCTGTCATGTATTTTGCTATATATTACCTTAAAGTTGAAACAGTTTTGTTTACTTCTTGTGAAGTTTTTTTTTTTTTTTTTTTTTTTGGGGGGGGGGGATGAATGACATCAAACCATACATATTTTTTTTTTCATCAGGCTTAAAAATATATTAATACTTAGAATGGACCGAAAATGGAATTCTTTTCATATCATACACAAAACTTATTTCAGCAGCTCTTTAAAGTTTTTGATTAAATAATGAACGATTAATTCCAAAATAATTAAAATGATTACATGGATTATCTTTAATAATGCTCAAGACGACTCTAAATATTAATCACAGGGCAATGCCGCGAGTTAGGACATATAATAATGTATGTTTTCTGCGTCTCAGATAAATACAATACCCCATGATAATGAGGCACAAGCACATTCAGTCATTGTCACGAGGAAAATTAAGGGGGTTAGCATTAAAAGTCGGATGCCGCAAAAATCAAACAAACAAACCAACAAAAAAAAAAAAAAAAACATTCCCTAAAAATGACAAACTTCCTGAAGAGGTAACCAAAGGATAAGTAAATGCGATCTCTCATTATTTCACAAACACCTAAGACTGCTGTACCTTGTTAGGCCTGTCATGAATAAACGCTTGAATATCAACAGGTAGTCAAAAGATATCAGGATGACGCTGAGTATGCCATTTTGCATTTCATGAAAGGTCAGAGAGATGACAATCTTCACGGAGAGACAGGTCAGACCGCAAACAAACATTTGGTATCAAAACTCTTAAACAGGTTCAGCGATCACTCCATTAAATCAGTGGTTTAAGTTAAGAGTATGAAATATGCTGTCTGAATCTCAGTTGTGAATAGATGAATATTGATCATCAGTTTGCGAAACTTGAATGGAAAAGAGCAGAAAATTCATTCCTCGCCAAGCGATGGAGGAAACAAAATCTGGAGGGGAGGTTCATAGTGAATTGTTTATTTTCTTTCATATTCACTACTTTTCTTTTCAAAACGCATGTCCTTTCAAGAAACCACACCTTCGCATACATTACTGAATTAATCGTTCAGTTTTCACATCGTTCAGTTTTCCACGAGTGTTATTTTACGTTCGATGAAAAATTCAGAAGGTGGTAATTTTGTGGGGTTTTTTTCTTAAAGAAACCACGAAACCCATACTGTCGACCCCACAAAAGAGAGGTTGTACACACACTTGTCGAGTTACATCTTGCATGTGGGGTATGTGTATATAGCAAGTCTTGTTCCTCCTTCAGTGCTAACACAAAAAGGGGCGTATCGGACTGTTGCTTCGTAAGGAAGCGAGGAAGAGTAGAATAAACAAAAATCATTTCGTGGGCAAATATTATTAACACTCAAATACTGATGAACTCTAATTGTTAATTGGTGTGCAACAGGGAAGAAATTTTCCGGGAAATCATTTTATTTAAAAACCATACATGTATATCTGATTAATAGTAATTACTTATAATTGTTTTTCTCGGTAAAATCTGTCACAAGTCAACGGATAGTGTATCATCATTAAGGACACGATGACACGTCAAAAATCCAACTGCTTAATTCTATCTTGCAAGTAAAGCAAATAGCAAAATTAATAATCCATAAAAAGGAAAGCTAGAAGAGTGATGACAATAGCCTATTTAAAACCATCGATTATGTTTACTATAACGAGCGTGTATCTCAGAAATAAGGTTTCATTCGGCCCTGAGTTGGGAATACGAAGGTCGCTTTTAACATCCATATACACATCGAAATTCGTATTCTTAAAAAAATCACGCCTCTTTTAGTTGTCCGAAGAAAAACATTTCTAATATTTCTCAACATTTCTTACACAATATTGAGACCAAGAATGCAAAATTCAATATCATTCAACATCGCTGTTGCTTTGTTACATTCAAGTCGAAAGAGATTCTCACATCGCCTTCTTGTTCTCACTATACTGATCTGAGCATGTGACATGGAGGGGCATCCAAGTTACCCATTTCCTCCCCTCCAAATCTCCAGGAGGTACCATGTAAATCACCCTTCTCGCCAGCTCGCTCCCGACACGCCACGGTTGAATTCAACAAGTAGTCTGCTTTTAATGGCACTTCACTGCGTTCATTCGATCTTCCTCCTTTTCCCCGCCAAAAAACGCCTCCAGCCAAATCAGACGAGAGATATGTAACCCAAGATGGGACTCCTATTTTTTTCGCGCCCAAAAACTCCTCCGTGCTCTCATCAACGGCATTCTCAGCCGCAAGGCCCGATTCTTATCATTTTTATTTCTTCTCGCCCTTTCTTTCGCACTTCGTTTTCGTCTTCTTGATGTGAGAGGGAAAATTGTCCAAGTTCAATTGCTTCACGTGCGCCTCCGTTGCCGCAAACAAAACAAAAATCGGGAAAAATTAACGGAGATGTAAAGATGGGTGAATTGATATAAATGGAGGTCGTGTATCCCCCGGGGGACAGGGTCGGGTGACGGAAAAAAAATCTGTGAAAGGATGGAATAAGATAACATGAAATGCTATACAGAAGAGCTGAATAAGAGTCTCGACGAAGATAGTTTTTACCCTTAGGACGCAAAATTTATTAGAAATGTCATCTCTGTATCATGATTAGAGATCGTGCGGGGATAAAGACAGACTTTGGAAAGGATAATTTTGTAATTTTGTCTGTCTTTAGAAGAGAAAGCTCAGAGATAACACGCAGCTGTGTGAAAACGCCACAGGATGCAAGCGTCCATTAACCTATTTGCTAGCTGTGATTTTATGAGAAAGTTCTCATTTCATAGATTTCTAATCTTGATGTCAGTTTTTCCCTTTCAAGGAAAGACATTTCTAGGCTTAACAATAATTAAGGACTTCCTCTCATGAATGAAAATGTCTGTATTCATTTCGACACGAATCAAAATTGGTATCCATGTCAACGCCATAATGCTCAATCTAATTCCAACACTAAAAATAAACAGAAAACAAAACAAGTTTCTTTCATCGATTCTCCTTTCCAGTAAGCTGTAAATTTCATTCTTGATACTATGAAAGTTGAGAAATTTTCGATTACTTGTCAAATTTCAAATATCTTTGGACCTTTTGGATGCTCAATCTAATTTCAACACTAAAAATAAATAGAAAATAAAAATAGGTTTCTTTCATCGATTCTCCTTTCCAGTAAGCTGTAAATTTCATTCTTGATACTATGAAAGTTGAGAAATTTTCGATTATTTGTCAAATTTCAAATGTTTTTGGACCTTATTAAGCATGTTAAGTTTGGAAATGCAGAAATATTATGTTAGGTCCATTTGGTGCAAATGGATTTCCTCAATGTGCATTGATTTGCAGTAGGAGCAGAGCCGTGGACATAGACTAGTTAAAATGATGATAGATCAGACCAGCGAAAGCTCCTCGGTCGTAAGCACAGCCAATGTTAGCAGTTGAAATTCAAAGAGAATTCGAAGAAAAGGGAAAGAAAATATTTGGAATGAATTATCCACTGTCATCCACTGTCAAAGTGGAATGATATAGCGAGAGTACAGCCAATGCAGCAAATAACAGTAAAGGATGTACGCCAGAAAGGACATACAGCAGAGTAGATAGGTGTAGGAGCATGAGTGTCTCTGCAATAGCAGACGTGTGTGTACTGGTTTAATCTGCCATCCGTCTTCCAGAATGCTTTCCAGAGGCTACTTCCATTGAGTAACAGAGAGAGAGAGAGAGAGAGAGGGGGGGGGGGGGGGAGGGGAGGGAGGGAGGGAGAGAGAGAGGGGAGCAATAAAGGAAGAGAGGCTATGGCAACTAGATAGGTAGGCATGTAACTGACTCTGCCTTGGCAGACATGTGTGTACAAGCTAAATTCGCCATCCGTTTTCCAGAATACCAGGTACCTTTCACTGACTTAGAAAGAGAAGAAGAGAAGAGAAGAAAGGAGAGAGAGAGAGAGAGAGAGGATGGGGGAGAGGGAGAGAAGGAGATTTTAGGGAAGAGAGGGAAAAAATCTATGGCATGTACATGAATGATGTCTAGTCACTGTGTCTCTCCTGGTAGACGTGTGTGTACAGGGTTGATCTGCTATCCGTCTTCCAGAATAAGAGACACTTTCCAAAGAGTTAAGGTGATAGAGAGAAAGGGAGAGAGATAGAGAGAGAGGGGGGGGGGACGGGGATGGAGAGGGATCCAGCTATGTCGACTGGATATAGAATATAAGTGTCTACAGTTATCCTGGTAGACGTGTGCCATCAGTCTTGCAGAATACGAGGCTGATACGAGGTACCGTCCATTGAGCTAGAGAGAGAGAGAGAGATAGAAAGGGAGGGAGAGAGAGAGGGAGAGAGGGAGAGAGATGAAGAGACATGGAGATGGGGAAAGGAGGGATCTAAGGCTAAGTAGTACTGTACACACCTGCGGAGTGGTATGACGTCACTAAATCTAGGTGATTCGTCAGGCTTTGCCCAATTCTGTCTCTGAAGACGAACTTAAGATGTGTGATGGACAGTGGTGTTACACTCGCAGGGAAGAGGAAATTAAACAGCAAGAATGAAATTCAAGTGGATGGAAGCATAGAAGGAAAGATTCAGGAGTGTATATTACCATGGTTATTGGGCAAAGTATTATTCCTTTAAAAAAACACGATAAAAATTACTTTCGAAAAATCAACTTACATGACTTAACATGCTTAAGGTAACTTCAATAGCCCGCTATCACCTTTAGAAATGTTCGGACTTTTTCAATGGTTTATTACGTAATCCGAACATGATTTGTATGGGCAGTACAATAGGCTTTTCGAAATTGCATTTGAGTTGAATTTTCGAAGTAGCTTTTATCATGTTAAAGGAAAAACTGCAACAGAAAGGCTATGAGAATCATGTTTTCGTGGGAAGTATTTTGAAAACTGATATCTAACGTACTGGTACTTTAGAACATCGAACTGACATTTCACCAAGGACAAAAACTGAATTTCACCTAAAATTCTTTCTCATATCAGAACAAAAACACAAAGATCTAACTTTCGTAGTGCTTGAAGACCCCTGACATTTTAACATGTTTTAAAGAGGAAAATGAAAATACAGGCATTCCTAAATGTTCAAGATTGGGTAATTACACGGCTAATTATAGACTCCTTGACACCTGGCAAATGAGGACACTAAAAGATCCGATGTTCGAATAACATTTAAAAAGGTCAACCTCTACATGCTCCAGATGAGAATAAGAACATGGCCCAGATACTTGATACCGTTCTACGTGGCATATATCTTTTGTTTTGTTTTTTTCTTTAGAAGCCCAGGACAGTACAGGACAACAACCTTACATGCACCGGTCACATCAACGTGACCGACAACAGACGGGAACAAAAAACTATATATATATATACCTCCAATGACCAAGACTCGGTCAGGTTGGAATCGCAGGGGATACATTTTAGCGGTGTGACTGAGATATCAGCACTTAACCCGAGTCCAAGATGAACTGATGAAAGCTATGTGCTGCGACACTCGGTACCGCATTGTAACGCACGGCCAAAGGGCGCCGCGTGATGCAAGGCGATTGTGGGTCGCGTGTGAGCATTGTTGAAGAACGCACGTCCAGACAGTACAAAGAATTCGTGCGGCTCATGAAAATACTTTGCAAGAGAAATCTAATCTACGATCATTGTTGAGTGTTAGTATTTTTAATCAATAACATATTTGACTTCTGAGATGTAGATTAACGCCGACTAACCGCACTGAAACATACTCCAAAGGAAAGAGCGCTGGATCCGCCATTTAGCGATACACGATGACCAAAGGTCAACTCTTATATTAAGCTGGACTTAGATACAATGCAACTAGCCTATAAATTGGTCTAAGACTCTTTGGCAGTAAAAGGGCTTTAAAAAAATAACACTGTCCCTCTATTAAAGAAAAAGGATAATCATTCTTATCTAGAGGTATAGCGCTTATCCACTTGAAACCTACAAGCCTTAATTGCTTCCTCACATGTGCCCCCAAATATCCTAAATAAATCCTTGAAGTAAAGCGACTATTATATTCGCCGAGGAATATTTAGTGATTCGATTCTCTATAAACGTTTAGAATATGCTTGATCACTGTAGAGTGGTCGTGAGCGTTTTTGCCATTCAATACGTTGAGATCAAATCCAGTCTGATGCCAATATCAAAAATCAAAGTTACTTGGCTCTAAAATGTTAAAACAAAGAATTTTCATTTTTCATTATTTACATCTTAATAACAGCTCTCCGACCAAGAAACCTCAATTAAGCTTGCCGCCAGCAAGAATAAGGGCACAGACGGACAACAGTATTTCATGAACGGAACTCGTTGAATCCGCACGATTATCTCCAATTACATCTGTATTTCAAACGATCAAACATGTGGTCAAAGCGGAAAGAACTGCAAAAGAATAGGAGAATGGGGCGAACCTGACAGATGATGACCGCACGAACTTCAATATTGGAATATGCGAATGGAAACATAAAATACTGGCGTGACAAAATGACGATCAAAAACCATCTTGCCCCGTTACGCCCCATTAGCTTTATATTGGGGTACTCATAATAGATGTATTATGGGTGGAACGGGGGATTTTTCGATTCGGGTAGGCAATTTTTATGTCTTTTTGTATCAAAGTCTCCCAGATTAATCCAATCCTCCATATCCATTTCTTTCAACTGTTACGTTTCTCATAATAATATTATGCCATCAAAAGAACAGTTTATGCTTACTATGCGATGTCTTCAAGATAAAAAGAGAGAGAGAGAGAGAGAGAGATGGAGAGAGAGAAAAAAATACATGCATCATATCATCTAGCGCGCTTTCTACAGTATCTACTGAGCTGTAAGAATATTCGTTTCTTTCCTAACATAATATGAATATACGATGTACATCGAATAGGAAAGACGAAACGAAAGTTTGCTACAATCGATAACCATTTGTTTTGGTCTTTGGGGAGGGTGCGAGTGATTGAGTTGAGAAGGGGTAACATGGAAATACCCTAATGGTTAAAAATAAGTAAAGTGAGAGAAAGGGTTTGGCGAAAGGAAAGTGATCATTTGGGAGAATATATAATGGATTCAAAAATAGATTTTACTCAAGCACTGATAAAAATGATAATTCTTTTACTTGCACATTCTTACAATAACAGTGATATTGTTAGACAATGGAAATTCTGCATTTAGAAAATTGTAACAAAGTAGAGTGACAATTGCATTTTAATTGCATATGCGAATTCTAACAGTACACACTTACGTTTTCACCGAATATCCGAAAAGCTCTTGGGGAACATAAAAGCATTGCTGAAATTGATTATAAGTGCGACATGTCGAGCTGTGTGGAAAATATAAAACAGAAGAAATAAAAGAAGCCTACTCATATTTGTTTAGAGAGTAAAGTTAACCACTAGTTTTGCAATTTTTATATACTTTTTATTCAGTATATAATAGGCCTAGTATAATAACACCACCCACAATGTTTCGGAGGATGCGACTATTTGGGCGTGGATTTATAAGGTATCTTTTGTCAGCCACGTTACACCCTCATGATCACGGCTGTCATGGCTATACAGGGGATTAGGGGGTAAATCACCCATGGAACAAAATATGAAAGACAATATACTTACTTGCCAATAGAATGGATTTATGAGAGTTGAATAACCTTAACCCTTTGAAGGAATATCTTTCCAACCAAGATGCTATTTGTCTGATTTGCACCTCTAACGATGTAGGAATGTTGAATATCGTGTAAATCTTTCGTTCAACATAATTACTAGAAGTTCGATAGTTTTCATGATTAGGCCAAACCCGTAGTGACCTTCTTTTTTTTTGCATAATCTGTCAGTTATGTGGATATATATAAGATAGGTAATATGACACAAATGGGATGAATATTGAAGTTTGAAGATGCAGACTGTCTTGGAAGATATGCGATGACTCATAATATGATCACATTCATGTGAATTAATGTATTTATTACTTCTGCTTGCTTGCTGTGCAATCATAAAACGTAATAAGAAGCATATTGCGAGCCATAAACTGTACCCTAACAGCTGTCCAAAGTTCGAGATGCCTGCATCCGAATCCGGAGTCCTCAGCGAGGAGGCGAGGAGCAAAGTGATACGCTGACTGATCGGATAGAAAGTGAGCGACAGAAGGAAGATGGGACGTAAACCTCAGTCACATGGACGAGATTGCCACTAGGAAAATATCGAAACGAGCAAGAGATCGTGTTACCTTGAATGGAGAAAAAAATGGTCAGGTTGTAAAAGGTGTAGTTGCAGTTTGGTTGTGTGACCGGGGTAACATAAAGGAAGGGATGAGAAGGGGAGTAAACATGATAGCATGGCGGATTCGGGAATCATCTCCACATCAAGATTTTGTTTGAAGTAGGGAGAGCCGTCTATAATTGGCGGAGGAGGCATTAGTCCGTCTTACGAGGTACCCCCTCGGTTGTGTTTGTTTGGCGCTATAGGCACGCGCAACAAGTTTCTTGAATAATGAAAGAAGGATGCGGGGCAAGCTCGTTGATCAATCCTCACGCTCGGGCGAACTCAAATTGGAGGAAAAGGGTTAGCATCCCACGACCATCCATCATCCACCTACTAACTATCTCCCAACCTCCCATCTATGCCTCAAGCGATACAAGGATCTCATCCTTTTCTCTCCTCTTTACTTCTCTTTCTTCTTCTACCCCTACAAATATATCCCTTCTTGGAATTCCCTATCGAGGGCATCTCTGTGTTCTCTGTATGTCTTTTTAATATTCCCTGTCTACCTCACTTCTTTCCCGTTTTCTCTTTTTCTCTATCATACTACTCTCTTCCTCATTCTCTCCCCCTGTTCCCCTCTCTCTCATTTACACTCCCTGTACTAGTCCCATGAAAAGATCCCCATAAACATATAAGTAAAACATATGACCTGACATACTCCGAATATCTTCTCCTTACGTTGATATTCGAAAAGCTAAATCATGAAAATTTGACATATCTAAATATCATCTCTCTCTTTCACACACACACGCACTTCGCACACAACCCACATAAGTACACTCCCATGGACTTTCACTGTTTTCATATTACAAGTACACATAAACAGAATGTATTAACGTTTTAATGCAGGAATATCAGCGTTAAAAAAAATCTCATCTCAAACATGCCATTAAAAATCACTATGGTCATGATGCAATAAACATAATTTTCCCTCTATTAGAAGTATTTCTACTAGTACAACTCACCCATGTCCTTAACCCACTGGCTACTGGAACAGGGTGGCCCTTTATTAAGCCAATGGGAAAGAGAGAATTCAGTAGTTAGTGGGTTAAATTTAAGGCAGAAAGGTACACCATTCCGCATGGTTCCACTCCCCTCTATATTCTACCCATTTCTCTGCCAGTAATGTCTTAGGAGCTAACTGTTCATATTCTCCATCCAACACACATTCTCGATCTGCTGTAGGAATGGTAGGGTTACCTAGCTACCACAGCAATCCTCCACAGGTTAATTCCCCCACAGATTTTCTTCCAACCGCACTTACGCACTTCAAGAATGATTGTCAGCTTCTCCTGCACAAATCCACTTCTCGGTTCTCACCGTAATAATATCAGTCCAATCAGGCGTGGAAAATGAACATATGTATACAGCGCACAAAGCACACAAAATAACTTCGCCTATTCGCAATTACATTATGCTCTCCACAGTCACAGAATGCAACATCACCTCATAGAACTGTCTTCACCGTGCATTCTATTGAACAAATCGGGATGCATTTTTCTAAGATATCCCGTATTTCACTTCCGCTATGATGGTGTTACCGCCACATAGCTGCTTTATGTGTTTTTCTTTCATGATATTAAGTTTACTACCAAGATTCACCCCCTTGCAGACATGACTTTTTCACAAAGGTAGCGTGAGAGAGAATGTGAAAAGCTAAATTTTGATTCATGTCATACATGTCCAGATAGTACTTTGCGTCATGTCTTAAGCTATGGAAAAGCATTTAGCCCAAATCTTTTTTTTTTTTTTTTTTTAACAAATCCCATGAGAAGTAATGTGATACTAAATAATAAGCTTCAGAATGCACAATCAAGTGACAGTATTTTTTCTTGGTTTTATGAATCTGCACAATAAAAAGTTCATACATTTTCATGTTTATGTTATAAGATTCATTTGACCGTTAAGCATATTGCTCACAGGGCTTGATGAAGTATGAACCTTGAGGAAAAGCATAATTCTCATTGTGTGAATTCACATTTTATTTATGATTAATTAGAATTCTCATCTTATATCTTCGACTGCAGGTTACATTCACGACATCACTCCATCACCGTCTTCCCCACCCAGTGAGCCCTTAAGAATTACCAATCTTCTCAACCACAACCACGACGAGCCACCGTCTCCGCTACCAACCTCACCTGAGCCGCTGACAGACTCTAAAGCCCAAGATTTTAAAGTCGATGGTGGGATTCTGAGTGTTCAGAGCAAAGGGCAGCTGTTTCTGTCGTACGAGGCGTTTTTGATTACCGATGGACGATCACGACGACGTGCGCTACAAAACGGCGGCAGCGGTGGGATAATAGGTCCAGGGATCGATCAGCAGTGCAGCCCGCTTGATGGATCCTTAGCTGCGGTAACTAATAGGCCTAAATACAAGTGCAATGAGTGCGGGAAGCAATACGCCACGTCGTCCAACCTCTCCAGGCATAAGCAGACACATCGCAGCCTCGACAGTCACCTTGCGAAGAAGTGTGAGGTCTGCGGGAAGGTCTACGTCAGCATGCCTGCCCTGGCCATGCACGTGCTTACGCACAACCTCAAACACAAGTGCAATGTCTGCCACAAGTCCTTCAGCCGTCCCTGGTTGCTGCAAGGCCATATGCGTTCGCACACCGGCGAGAAGCCCTTCGGCTGTGCGCACTGCGGCAAGGCATTCGCCGACCGCTCGAACCTTCGCGCCCACATGCAGACGCATTCAGCTTACAAGAACTACAAGTGCAAGCGTTGCGACAAGTCGTTTGCCCTCAAGTCATATCTGAACAAACACTACGAATCGGCCTGCTTCAAACTCGATGGGGAGATTCGAGACGATATGATGACGTGTACTCCGTCACCCTTGTCTGATGCTGAAAATATCTCGGTCGATGGCAACATCTCCACATGATCAAAAGAAACAACAAACATGAGATCAAGTAAATATCTCAAGATGGAAATGAAAAAGAAAAAAAAAACAGCCTTTCAGAACAATACTGAATCTGTAAATGATGATATCTGACAGCTCAAAGTATTCCACTGACTTTTCGAAATGAGATGAATGAATGTCACAGATTATTTTGACATTGATCAAATGTTAATTAGGGTGCAATTTGCATTCATATGAAAATCATCGTCATTCCATTATTCTGAAATTGTTGAGTATTTTTAGATACAACTCTATGTAATTCATGTTGTAATTTATTGATCTGGAAACCTGATTTTCCGATAAACGAGTATGCAAGCAATAAAGATAGTAGTTTGTAGACAACCAGTGGTTGTGTTATCAGTTAAGTGCAATAAAATAAATTTATATTCAACTTTCTTAAAAGCAACAGTGATTCTATTTCGACCCTTGAACAAAGCTAGTATGGGCTGCACATTGGTAAATCAGTATTCGTAAACTCTCTTATTTTGAAATTGTTATCTCAGTCCTCAGGTAACTGAAACGATTCAATCTAATTTTACCTTCTTGTTACTAATTCACACACTGATCTTTGATCATGGTCTATGACAAATCTGAAGTTACACAGCAAAAAATATTAAAGAATAATGACCAAATGAATTCTGGAAATGCTCAACAAAAGTATGCATACTATGAATCGTAATGCATCAGATTTTGTTTGCAAACTTCAAATCCCACATAAAGTTTACCAAATATAATAGTATTTGCATTCTAGTCAATTCACATGCGACAGATGGGAGCCTTGCTAATGAAAAGTGAAATACTTTGATACACTATCTGTGCCATTCCACAGATGTATTTAACCTATAGAAATCAAAAGCAGCTTACAGCAATTTCCAACAATATAAATGGTGTGATTGTCAAATAACGTGTTTATTTTTAAAATCTTCATTTGTCTCTTTCGGCCAAGCTCATAATGAGATATATTTTCAACATGAACAAAGTCACATTACTTGAAAGACACCAACAAATTATATGTGGAAAAAGATTTTTTTTTCACGAAATGGAATAAGTATTTTTGTTATTGTTAGTTAATCATATATGAAGTCATGTTTTAAGAATCCCTTTATTTGCTAAATCACCAGTGTAATACCAACAACGTTTTAAGATTAGAATAGGCGAATAAGTATTCTGCAAAAGTATTTTATTGATTTGGTTACTTAAGCTATTGCATTCATGTTCAGTATTCAGTGCAGAATCGAACAATATATACTATATCACAAAGCAATATGGAATGTTGGAGAGCCGACTGAGATTTTAAAGAGAATATTGGTCTAATTTTGAACATGTAATCCTGAGCAATGAACAATAATGCATTTTAGAATTCTCTGGCAATACATTCATTACAAAATTTGTTTCCTCTATATCACGTATATGTTCCTATAAGGACTTTGCAGATGGTTGTTCCGAATACGGCTTTATGTATACACAATGGCGATTTTGAGATAAAATGTTTCCTTTTGGTTGACGAGATGAGAGATAGAAACAAGATGAAATGTTTAAAAGCAATTGTTTTTTGTATAGTATCCAGTTCAGTTCATTTCGTTCTGAAAAGGTCGATTGTACATAGTTTGTAATATATTTCATACTTTTTGATACCATTTCGAAGCTGAAATTTCATTGCTATTTTGAAGAATAAAGAGAATGCTTAGGAGAATGCTTTGTCTTCAAAGCCAAATCGTTAACTTACACATATACCAATAAGTAAAAAATATGTAACAGATCTGAATCAAAGTTTCGTAAAAATAAGGTTTACATCATCACTAATCATACATCTTCCAGTGAGAGGACTTGTATCTCTATTTTGCTCTGTTCTGACGTATCTGAATACAGAGTAGATAATTGTTAACAGAACACAGAGGTTAATCAAGAAAACATCACTAACAACAGAACACTATTATCGCAGGGAAAACGAACCATTTGTTTAACCTGGAATGTTTGCAGATATTAATCAAGAAAACATCACTAACAACAGAACACTATTATGTCTCGATTCAAAAAGAATATCGAATACGATATTATGTACAAGCACAGTTAGAAACATGCAGTATTATATTAATAAACATCTCTACTTATGAATGAAAATGTTAATTGCCGATGTCATACTAGAGGTCAGAACTGCAAATTCAAAGTATCATCTTTACTTTACATTTGCATGACGTTTAGCGTGTAGCGTTTAGCAAATATGAACAACGAGGCCATTTTCAGCATGCTCAGCAAAAATGTTCAATGGTGTTTTTATTTGCAATACATGGTTTAATGTAGGGTACAAAGTAGAGAACTCTTACAGAAGATCTATCACGACGTATTCCCGGGAGCGTGGTTTTTGTGTAATTCTAGCTGTAAACATTATCATACCACAGGAGGTGCTCGTATACGGTATAACAAAAAAATTATGTAAACCACATGTGCAATATTTTTAGCATCTCACTTTCTGAATAAAATTTGTGTATAATATTGGTGTGGCAAATACAGAGAGAATAAAGCTAATGTTTTGAGGAGAATATCACATTTCCATCATTAAGTGTGTCTAATGTGCTTCATGTAATTTATGTGTTTCTTTTGTGGGTGCGACAATGTGGTCTGAACGAAAAATCAAACGGTACAATTTGCTTTTATTCGATTATTACAAAATCTTTCCTTCTTTCTACATCATACTACTACTGCGTATCTATCCCTATCTCCCATCCCCACTCTCCATCTCTGCTTCTTTCTCATATCATCCATGTACAGTTCTGTCTTATTGTTTTCCCGCTAGCTTTCATCTCTCTCCCCAGTTCTTTATCCTTATGCTCCCTTTTCTTCTTTCTCCCTATACAGGACAACGTGTCTTAATAGTGACAAAGAATACATATATGTACCTGATCCTTGAGGCTACTTCCAGAGATCCATTTTGTCTCTTTTTCCCCATTGCATTTCCTTCCATGTCTTTCTGTCTTCTCCTTTATCTGTCTCTAATTCTCTCTCTCTCCCTCCCCTCTCTTTCTCATTCCCTCCCCTCCTCTGTCTCTCTCTTTCTCATTCTCTTCCATTCTCTCTCTTCATGTCTCCTTATCGAGTTTCTTTTGGTACATGGAGTAGGACTTAACCTAACTACCAAGAACGTAGGCAATCAGGAGAATTGTACAATGTTTCCGCATCCTCCCAAGACCATAACAGCATCAGCTTAATGGTATCCATTTTCAGGAAGAACATGCGATATTGGTATCGGCCTGGAAAACACAGATTTCAACTTCTCTTTGTCACCTTCTCTGATCCCTTCTCAATTTACTGGAGAACTTTAGCAGCTTGACCACTAGCCAGCGGACCTTTCTCTCACGTATTCATGGAAGTGATTACCTGATTTAACTCCAGGGCGAAGGGGGACAGAAGGGCGTGTTCTTCAGGAGTGGTAATAGAAGTAATATTTTGTATGTAAACAAGTTAAAGAGGTAAATCTCCTCGGCTGGGTCACGCGATATCAGCTTGGCCAACGCCCCACACTCTAATGAGGTCAGCTTTGTTTCCACTTCATCATATAGTTCAAACGTCATATAGTTTTAATCAGTGTATAGTTTCTCATGTTTAGCAATAAAGCAACGGTGGATATCAGTGAGTGTACACCTTGGAAGAGACAAAGAGCCAAAGAAAGAACATGCATCGTTCCAAAGGGTTTGTGCAATAAAACAGTGAGAACGACCCCTAAGCTTGGCCAGAGGTCAACAATGAATAAAAAAAAAATTGGGAAAGGCTTTTTGAAACTTATGCCATGTATTCCAGTTATTTTTTTTTTTTCAAACTAAGGAACGCTTGTCAAACAGGAGAAATCGCAGGGAAAACGAACCATTTGTTTAACCTGGAATGTTTGCAGATGTTGGCCAAGGTAATAAAATTATGGATGCATTTTCCAAAAACTCATTGATCAAGTGCAAACAAGATAATTGAAAATATCAATATCTAGATACAATGCTCCATCCAATACAAAGGAAAAGAAAGCAATGATGAGAAAATCGTTGTCAGTGAAAATTCGAAGAGCCGATTTGAAAATGCAGTTATAACTTGCAGGACAATGGATCATTTCTCGAACGCATGTAGAGAGAAATTCGGCGCAGGGTTTTGTTGTATACCAGTATGTATTAAACAACAATTTAGCTTCGAAATACCTCTGGAAGTAGTGAAACAGCATTCAGCAAGCAAATGAATACGTTTATATTTATGATCTCATAAACGTGATAAAGACAAAGGCTTAGATTTTCGCTCATGCACCTACCATGGGGAAGACTACACCATTTTCAAAAATTGCATACTATATGAATGACAGAAAGTGCAATGAAATTAGAAAGAAGTGAAAGGTAGAACGAAAGGAAGAAAAAGAAAAGAAAAGAAAATCATTGACTCCAAATTAAACATGTACCTTTCTGCCTTTGTTGAAAGGAAAAAAAAAATTGTGACGTTGTACCTAAAGTGTAGCCTTGCTGTTGGAGTTCATTGTTAAAAAGTATAGAAAGGACCACTTTCATTAGAACTGTCAAGAAGTATTGATCGCCGAGGGTAGTGATGGGAGTGCAGACATATGGAATGGTACTGACATACAAAGAATGGAAAGGAGGAAAGTCGTTGCCCCCTTTTCTTGTACTTTCTGACGCAAGCAGTGGCTTTTCTGTGATCTTTTTGTCCCTTAAACAGGCCTAAAACTATACAATGCGATGTTATGGAGGTTAAGGAAATTAGTATATTTTCCAAATCATAACATATGAAATAATCTTTTAGCCATTTCTTAGTTTTCCAAATTTAGGGACCATTTGTGTTAAATACCGACATCTCACAAAACGGAGAGTTTAGTTGTTTTTTTTTTCCATAAGCATACCTACTTGAGATGGTAAACGTGAATATTATTCATCTGAAGCATGTTATTAAAGAGGAAAAGGTTTCATCAACTAGATTTTTGACTGCAGAAATGTGAATATTAAAAACTGAGAGATAACTAATTTCCTGTGTTAAAGGAATTTCAACCTGAAGAACTTTATGAAAAATATATCATGAATTATTCAAAACTTGGAGGGATTAAAAAACCAAACTCATGAATCTTGAGCACATTTAATTAAAGTTTCATCTTTCATGCTGGTAAATCTTTCGTAAAGACAGAGCAGACTTGCAAGCTTAAAGCTTGAGATTTTATAAGTGCAAATGTGCTGCCCAAGCTTGGAGTTAGAGCGTTATGGAATTTTTTTCTCCAGCACGACCCAACGATAGAAATTTGTCCGGATATAGGTAGTGACGGGATTAGGCTCTGCCCCACTAAGCTACAATCAACAGGGTAAATGGTATGTACACTTCATCAAATTGGCAATGTTTTTCGTCAGCCTTTTGATCCTGCTTTATTCTAAAGCATGGGTTTGTGATCTTGTAATATCATTATTCTAAGAACAATTTGTTATGACCGTAAGGACGTACATAGTATATCATCAAACACATTATAACACTAAAATTTTAATCATAATTTTATAATGAGCAGTTTAAGCGACTTTCAGTATGAATTTAACAAGCAAACCTGTACATTACCCGACAAGCATGAATTTTTTTTTCTTGGCATAATGCTGGGCAAAATTTCACCCACCTATTTCAGAACGAAGAACTAACATCAATGAAATGATGATGGTGTTGATGATAATTATTTCAATAACACACAAGCTACTGGGCTAATATGAAAGTAATTAATAGAGGAGTTGTAGAGATACTGACGATTTGATTCAGTTAATAACGTCAAACATTTCAATTTGGGTTATGGGAATTGTTTTGTTTTGTTTTGCTTTGTTTGTTTGTTTGTTTGTTGTTGTTGTTGTTGTTGTTGTTGTTGTTGTTTTTTTTTTTTTTTGGGGGGGGCTTTTCTTCAAAAATGCAACAGATGCATATCATTTTGGGAAGGCCAGATAGGTAGTGTGTGGGTGTAATGTTAATACATTATTTTTCCTTTCGAGATGTAATTTGTATAAATAATGAAAATAGATTCAAAGGAGGCACAAAAAGCGACGGAGATGTGGTGGAGAATTCGGTCGATTTGTTGTCTTAAGCTAGCTATTACAGAGTATTGTCACATCAAAGTTTCTCACTTGAATTGCATTCCTAGTTAGCCCCTTCAGATAAATATAAAGACTCAGACATGTTTCTTTTTCATTATCGTTCATATACCAATTACAACGACCCTTTTCCTTCCACGCTTTAGCTCTTTAAAAAGACATAAGGCTTCACCGTAACGACTCAAATTTTAGAATGTCATCGTCACAGCACAAATACTATATCCCATCAATTATTTGAAAGATCGGGTTAGATTACATTTCAGTGCCGCTTCTGCCTTTCTTGAATCGACTTTTTTTTTAAAATCCAAACACCAACAGTCACATTAATCAAAACAAGTGTAGTGGGACATGATAATACAATCGAAAGAAAACTCTTAACATTGCTCCCTTTTTTTCTCTCTCTCCCTCATCTCAACGACAGAAAATGACTCTTTGATAACAGCAACAGATGAAAATGGCGTCTACGTCGGTTCGCGCCGCTCATGGTAAGATATGAAATCATTATGTCTCAAGTCAGGCAAATTATGCAAATCAATATTTGGTAATGGAGTGAACTGTTTTAGACACGCCAATTATATTTTTGTCCCATTCTCCCCCTTCTCTCTCTCTTTCTTTCTTTCTTCAATATTTATTGGTCTTCACTCTCTTTCTCATCCTTTCTGTCTCGTTTGTCTATTTCTGTGGGTTTTTTTTTCTGTTTCTCGTTCTTTCTCGCATTTTTTCTCTTTCTGTCCCTTTGTCTATATGTCTCTAGTATGATTCATTCATTTGTAACTATGGCAATCTATTGATCACTTTAAGAAAGGGAAATGATTTCAAACACGGAGAATTCAATTTAGTTTCCTATTTTGATGTTTTGATATTAATGATTCTTGTTTACTCTCACAAAATGAATTAGAAAGGAGTCAATTATGCAACGAACCCACATCCCACGTACCCACACGTCAACGCACGCACCCACTCGAACATCCACATACACGCGCATGCTGTAGCTCCTTATATTACGAGTCATGATCGCACTTCTTACATCGTTTGCCGCCCAACAAAACGTATGCCTGGTGTCCTATTCCAGAGGTCGAGTGTTGCCTTTGTTTGGCGCGTGCCCTATTCCACATTTCCCCTAAAAATCCCCAACAACCTGTAACTTTTTTTTTTCATCGCCTTTCTTCAATCGAACAACAAGACACCCTCAGCTGAGCAACAGCTCTCGTCGCTGTCATGAACGAGATTGAGGGATAGAAGAAAAAGAGATGCCGGCGGTCGTTTCCAATATTGTTCCTTTTCTGGATGTTGCGATATGAATGGTGCCAAGGGGGTGCATGGTTATTAATCAGACCGGATAGTGAACCGACACCACATCCCAAAGTATCGTAACGTTGGTCGTGTGTAGGTGCGCGCGCGCGGATGGGCTAAAGCTATAGGCAGACGACACATTTTGCGCGCGAAATTAAAAATAAACAAACAGACAAACAAAATGTAAAGATTCGGCATGCTCAAGAGTGTGGATCAAGATGGCTTTTTTCATGAGCTCTGGTTGGCATGAGAAAAAAGAGATCGGACGGAAGACGGGTGTGTGGGAAGGGGGGGGGGGGTTGGGGTCATAATGACCTAGATGAAAATGAACTTGTCAATTAAACAAAATATGAAAATCAAAATTGTCTCCGGTTGTGAGTTGCTTAAGACGCTGGAGGTAAACACGAACCCCGGACATGAGACAATGGAAAGTTGGCTACTTGGTTGGTGGCTAGCAGGAAGGAGCTGTCAGATCCACGGTTGTCTGGCATATCAGACCAATAGTCTTTACTATCGGCCCCCGTGGACTGCCTCGCGGAATCACGCCGGTTGGGCTGAGCCGATTCCTAACACGCCACTGCGTCGCTTTTTGGAGAACTATTAGCGCCAGTGAATAATTAAGAGGTACCAAATTAAAGCTTCGCCACCTGACAGCTATACTAACATCCGATGGCGAGTTGGTTTCTCCTGTCGAGCGCAGCCCTGTACACGGCGCGTGGAGAATGAAAGGGACTAGCTTCGGTATGGAGTCGTGTGCGCTCCAAGATAAGAGACCTGTAACACCATGCCGTATTAGCATAATGAATACAACAAGTTAATCAATCAGTCTCTCGCATTTTGATAAGAAAAATGTGATGACACAAAAATGAAAGGAAAGGCGTCCTGAAGAAAAAGTAAGAGTGTACAATGCTGTTAGTAGATCGCAGGCGAATTGTATTAGACTCAGCGTTACTGCTTCCTTTTGAACTATTCATCGTCTTTTGCAATCCAGATATATACATGCAGGTTAAATACCGAGAGAAAAGGCAGACGTTAATGGAAAGTGCACAGTTCCGCTTTAATACCCGGTAATCTTAAAGATCTTCCAACCTTTCAACTTTTTGGGAGATGGAAAGGTTATCATGTGCTGGAGAAAAAAGTACAAAGTCATTATCTTGTGCTGATGTCTTGTATCCGATTGTGTTGAAAGAAGGTAGTCTTTACTGACTGCACATTTCAGTTATAGATGCTTTTCCCCCACTTTTTATTTCCTTACATTATTCAATTTATGACTAACAAAGTTGAAGATTGCTTACACGACCCTCCCAATCATAACTACATTAAAAATATTAGGATCAAAACAACATGAAAGAAATATTTACATAATGCGATTGATATGAAATGCATTTGAAGATAATGTTGCACAAATAATAAGTAATAGACCTATGTACTTTTGCATCATGATTCCTTTCAGTGGAATCTCAGAACGACTTCGTAAACATTGGAAATGTATTTTGATTAGAGGTAGCAAAAGCAGTTTCCGAAAAAAAAAATTGATGGGTTAAAACCTTGAAAATACTTACAATTAGTAAGTCAATTCATGGATTTGTATTTGCATTGATTAACATTTGACTTCAAAAACAAGAATGCGGTGCTTCGAATCTCCGATGACTTTACGTTCTTCCTTCTTGCTTCGACCCAAAGGAATAATTGACGTCTAACTTCATTCAGGATTACAGTCACGTGATTCCTTTCGTATGACTGAAGACGCCGACTAATTCATTAGTGCAAATGCATTCAAGATGGCGGATTTTCGTTCCTTTGTATTGTTGTCTTACTGATTTGACTGATGCAGGAGCATAATGCATTCCCGATTGATCTCTCTGCTCTACAAGTTGGTTTTCGTCCAGTAATTGCCATCTCTCATTTCCACAGTTGTTCGGAGCTCGAGATGGAAAGAAAAAAGAGTCTTTTTGAATGAAGTTGATCCAATTACGACGAAGGAAAGGAAGGGTCGCATAGCTCGTACTTTTTTGTTACGCTGACGAGAATTCTTATTGAAAGAGCGGTATATTGGATATGATTACTTATCTTCTCTTCTGACAACAAGTACATCGATCTTCTCCTTTCTTTATCTTTTTATAATCTTTACATTTTTTTGAGGGGGGTACCTTTCAAAAATACTATCGTTTTTCATTTTTTATTTCTCCCTCTCACTCTCTCTTTTCACTCGTTTGCGTGAAAAGAAAATACAGATAACTCACAAATGCCACAATCTATCAGATATTGCTCTTTTATGGGCCATCAGTTTAATGTTATGACTTAAGGCATGTTATTATTCACCTCGTGGTTATAATAGTTTTCTTAGGGCACTGCTGTTTTATGGGGCATTAATAAAATGGTATGACTTAAGGCCTGTTGGTATTTACTGTGATGGTTATAACAGTTTTCTAAAAATGCAAATTTTGGAAAATGATATATTTTTCTTAATCCAAAAGATATGCATACGTCAAAACCAAAGTTTCTGATTTTATTTTTTCAATATATCTTGAAAGGGAGATATGTTTGTTAGGTTCTAGAAATAAAAGGTGTGAAAAAGGAAATAGTCTAAATAACAGAAATAACAGCATTACAGAACCCCCGGCAAGAATAGCAAAGTGTGCATATCTTGCCAATAATCAGATAATTCGTGATATGAACTGATGAAGGTACGAAAGTCATTCACTTTGGCTCCAAACCCCAAGGTATGGTGCAAAGAGGAGGGCAGTATTAGCGAGATCAATTCAATTTTCAAGCAATGTACAAAATCCTTACTCCCCTTCCCGTCTTTTTTTTTTCTATCGGCCCCTTCCTCTATTTCTCTCTCTCTCTCGCTTTGTCTCCATTCCATCTACGTGCATCTACATTCTCTCTATTTCTTTTCTTTCCCCATCTATTTCTAATCCTTTCTCTCTTTCTCAGTCTCTGTCTCACCTTTTTTCTGATTCGTGGCTCCTGTCTTGTTTTTCTCAATGCATCTTCACATGACGTCATTTTACTAATCATGATAAAATCTGGCAAATTAAGGCAAAAAGCTTCGGAATTGATAACAATTCCTGCTGTGTGCTGAACGACAATGCCAGACAGGCAGAGTCAGGTTTCATTAAAGATTATTGCCCTCTTTCCTTGGCGAAGACAGCAAAAGTAAAGACGAAACAAACTCGTTTGTGCTATAATGTCACTAGTGTGTATGTAAAATGCATATGCTTTCTTGATATACCCCTTTTAATAAGATCCTAATTCAAGTGATATAATATATATATATATATATATATATATATATATATATATATATATACACGTGTGTGTGTGTGTGTTTGTGTATACACACAGACGGACTCATCTACAAGTATTTTATATATCAATTTCTTTGTCATATATATATATATATATATATATATACATATATACACACATATAAATGCCGTTGAGTGTGTGTGTTTATGTTTCATGTACTGGCAATGACTAAGGAAGAAATTTAATGCATTCTAGCCAGTAAGTTCGTGTTATTTCCTCAAATTTTCGACGCTCCCTGGCGCCTACGTCAGGAGAAATTTTTTTGTCCATGATTTTTTTTCCTGACAACGACAGGGAGCGTCGAAAATTTGAGGAAATAAAACGAACTTACTGGGTACAATGTCATAACTGCACCTTCTTTATATATACATATTTCTATAAACACATTGCTATGGGGACATTCTTTTGTTCTATGACATCAAAATGTCCCCATAACCCTAACCCTATGTCCCCATACCAATATTTTTTTTTTTTTTTTTTTTTTTTTTTTTTTTTTTTTTTTTTTTTAAGGAGACAAGATAAGTTGAATGGCTGCCTTGGTAACTTTTCATAACCATCCATCAGTAGGCAAATGCCATTATTATTGAACTGATTATACACCTTACAAAGAGTCCTACAAATTGCATAAAACACGAAACAAGATAACAGACATAAAGAGAAGAAGTGAAGTTTTCTGAAAGCACAGAGAGCATGCTCGTTTATCTGGAGTGCTGCAGGCATTTACCACCAACTTTCAAATCTTCACAAAGGGATATGGATTTGGGTGTTTTCCTTATTTTTTTTATTTTTTTGCTTTGTCGTTGATGAGCACTGCTTTGGGATCTTGCTATTCTTTTGCTTTGCACTGATTATTTGGTACAGGCAAACGATAAAATTCAGCCAAACTGTCTTCTTGCAAATGTTTCCTGCACCTGAAAAGGTTTTACAAAGCAGTAATGTCTGGACCATAGGTAGATTTCTTCTTCAAATTGGTACAAATTTGATGAAGAAAACCATCCATGAGGAAACCTGGAGCACCAAGGGCGTTTGAAAAAGGTTTCTCATTAACATCATGCCTATTATGTTTTGCACGAAAGTGAAACATCTGGGATTCTGAACAAAATTTTGAAAACAATGGTCTACAGCGATGCGTGACCCTAAAAACCTAAAACGGTTACCATTGGAAAGCATATGAATTAATATTTCATATGATATGAAATTAAAAACGGCTAATTGCATAATAATATATTTGTATGAATTTTTCAAAGTTTGGTAGCCTTTTTTAAAACGCCCATTGGTATGTTAGCGTGCGTTTAGCTTTCTCGTATAAAATTAAGGCAAGGAATACATGATATTTCATGTTCGGGGAAAGTTATGTTTTAACCCATTCGTGACAGAGGTCCACATTTTGTGGTTTGGCCTAATATCTTTTGATGCAAAGCCCTAAAATCATACTAAATACATGAGCAGAAAGAGCAAAAAATTCTACACAAACTGTGCCCATTTTGGTTGCGTCAGTATTCGTTGTTTGATGCTGAAAATTTTTAAAAGGAAAATAAGCATTAAAATCCTTAAATTGGCAATGTGATAGAAAGTTTAAAATCACTGTTTTCCCCTGCAAATTGGCAACTTTTTGACTTCTCATCATGATTTCTGTCAATTTATATTCATTTCAGATACATGATGTTTTATAAGAAAAATGTAGCAATAAAATAAAAATGTTGGTGTTGCCAATTTGAAGAATAAAAGCCGATCAAATTCAGCTTTAAATAATTCCTGTCACGAATGGGTTAACATAATCAAAATTATGTCATCTTGGCAAAATCGTCTTTTTTCTTCATAGGGGGAGGGGGGGGGGTGAATCTGATGAATATTTTTTACATTATTTTCATTTAAACCTTTTCGTCATAACTCTGTGTTTACTTCATTTTAGTGGAATATGGGCTTCGTTGGTATAAAACAGTATCAATTTTAAAGACAAATAAAAACATGGAAAAAATGACAGGCTAATTTCGAGTTCAATGTTGGAAGCTTGGAAAATGAACAATTTTCCCCAGCAACACTAAGGAAACCTGGCTGTCGTGTGGCTATGATTATATTCGCATACGTGCATCCTTCATTCTCTAGAGGCATACGTTTCCAAGTTCTTGACGGTGCGAAGTTTAATGGAAATGGACTTTATATTCGAAGAAAATGAGCGCATATATGTCTGGATATTCCATTGACACCAGTCTAAACGGAATGAAACTGACGTGAGTATGGTGGTAGGAAAGAAATCAGAGGAGAGAATGTGAGGGATGGAGAGAGATAGAGAGAGAGAGAGAGAGAGAGAGAGAAGGAAAGATGGGAAAGAGGGGAGAGAGAGACAGAGAAGGGCGGGGAAAGGGAGAGAGAATGATAATGAGAGGGGAAGAAAGAGTGAGATAGGGAGAGAGAGAAATATGAGAGAGATGAAGCATTTAGAGCACGAATATACAATGCAAGGTGGGAATGAGAGCATTTATACGAGCAACAGTGGTACTAAAGAAGTACAGTAGCGGTGTAGCACTGTTCATTCACTTGACTCTCAATCAAAGGGTTGAGGATTCGAATCCCATCCCGACACTAACGTTTTTTTGGCAAGACATTAATGGTGTTTGCCACTCTCCACCCAGGTGATAATTTTTTAGGTATCCGGTAGGATGCAAACGTCAATGTAGTTAATAGATTGGCATGTGTATGCTTGTTAAATGGCGCCTAACCAAAACGCTCCCAAAGGATTGGAGATGGTGCACTTTATATTTGTTATGAATCTAATGACCGGGATAATACATGTGAAGTGCTTGGAAACGACGTATTAAGTGTTATATAAATGTAACTATAATAATAATGATAATATCATTGTCAGGGGGAAAAAAAACATTTTCTGTACGGGGGCTATTTTTCCTACTTCTGTTCATTCCAAATTACATTTTGTATTGAACCTAATAGCAATTTACGGGGGCTCATTTGCAACTTACGAGGGCTATTTTGCGGACATTTTGGGGATGAATCGCCTTTAGCCCTCGTGTAATTTTTTTCCCTGATTATTATCATCATTATTTCTTGCAAATTTTCTAAATAAAAATCAAAGGATTCGACCGTCAATGACCTTCTTGACCGACAGTGCTTTTAGCATGTTTAGTATGTACTTAGGACTTTCCATTTCCCCTGTCACATCAAATATATTCGTGTTCTAAATTTAATCGATCCGTCCTCTGACTTGAAACCAAAATTGACATTTTAAACTGCATTAGCGAGATCAACAACCCACATCATTACTTCATTACAAGTCAGACAGTGTACAGAAAGCTAATTCATGCATACTGATATACCCCACTGAGCATGTGTTGAATAGGAAACTTCATTCGAATACACTATTAAATAGTATGAAAATATCTGATTAACTTCGTCTGATTTTTATTTTCATTTTACGTATTAATCTCATGCGACCAAACTTTTCTCGTAACGCTCTTTCTTAGCATCAAATGTCTGACCTGTTTTTTTCGATATTTCTTTAGAGGAATGGGTGTCTTGGCAGATTGAAATTCATGGCCGAATGGCCGCTTTTTTTTTTGTTGCTTGATCTGCAATCGACGACTGTGTAGGACGACTACAGTATAAATGTTGTTGAGTAAATCAAGCCCAGGTTAAGGTAACCCTTTGTGATTCTAGCACGTCTCCTTCAGCTGCCCCGACGGGCAACGGGCAACCCAACGGGCAACTACTGGAGTTGGGTGCTACCTGTACGAAGTCTATGGGGAAAAAAGAGAATTCAATAGTCAACGGGTTGAGTGTTTTTGTCCGGGGAACCCTTCTCCCTTGCCTCCCTCATGTCCCTTGCTACAGACATTTCCTGGCCACTCAAGTCACTACTTTTTGGTTAGATTATTCATTGTGAAACTAGGAATTTGATGTAGTGTAACTACACAAAAGTTCCAACTCAGTATACCCTACTTTACCCTGCAGCCCTCAAGACTGGAGACCTCAGAAGCTGTCGAAGAAAGTGCAGTCTCCAGTCTAGGCATGACTGGTCACAGGGATATTAAACCTACATCATGTACGTAGCCTCTATATCATTCTGAAGTGGTTGTTTTGGACTCTCCTCCTGGTTATTTCCTAAATGGGGGAATAATGGGTCTTGCAGTTAGCCCTGCTACCAAATGACTTACTGTTTCTTGCAAGTCACAATGTGTATGTACATGTAGCTCATAGAGCCACCTCACATACAGAGTCCAGGGCAGTCCTGTTTCCTTTGTTTGTCTGGCCAAGGTATTTGAGGCAGGTTCTCAATGTCTGGCTGTTGAAACCTCTAGATCCAACTTCAACAGGGAAGTATATGAGCTCCCTTCCTGCTTCTTGTTCATCTCTCATAAGTTCCTTGTGTTTGCTCCCTTTTGCTCATCTTTCTGAGATTTGCTTTTGCCATAATTATTCTTCTCTGCAGAGAGTCAGTATATAGAGCTCGATGTCGACTATTCCTACCTTTCTTGAGGGTGATTTATAATGAGATCTGGTCTACGTTTAAGTGATGACTATTTTTGCTGGAAAGACCACTTGGCATGCTTAGTGTTTGATAAACAAAAAACTATGCAGGAAAATTAAAATTGTAAGCTATACTTGATGAGAATGCGTTCATTGTTTATCTTTCTATCTGGAAATAGACCATACGCGCTTCCCTAAATCCAACTACCAGTAAGAATGCTCAGCGTAAGCGCTCACTACTACTTTTAGACATGTTAGAGCTGAACTATACTACATTCATAAGTGTTCATGAATATCATGCAATCATCAGCCCTCCTTTGAAATCGTGAACATGAGCTTCTCTTACGAATAGCCCCTCTCTTTCTCCTTCCCTCTCCTTCTCTATCTTTCTAAACACAACCAAGGAGAACATTTACTTTATGTACTTAATATTTACTTAAGATATGCCGGATCAGGTTTTCCCCGAGGGTACAAGCCCTTGTGCTGCCCCCTCGTGCAGCAACCCCCCCCCCCCCCCCGCATCTGACGATGTCTTCGGTTGTCTGTTTTTTCGTCACCTCCTTTCTCCATCGTCGTTATTTCTCATTATGATCTTTCTCGCTTCTCTTTTCAGTCTCTTTCCCTCTCCTTCTCCCTCTCCTCTCATTGTCTGTCTCATTCTCTCTCCCCCCCTCCCTCTCTTCTTCCCCCTCTCCCTCTCACACATTACCCGTCATTGAGAGAGTGAGTGAGTTTCGCATCACTGGTCTACGAGGGCACGTGAGCAGGCAGCTTGCCTAACTGGTATTGCTGTGATTAAGCGGCGGGGTGAAGACGGCAGAGGGTATTAGATGCGCTCCGCTTCTTGCTGTAATTTGGAAAAGCAACAGAGTGTGGCATTTTCATCACGAAACACCGTGAACTGTACGCTCTCTAGGGGAATCCGCACCAGGGTTCGACGACTGGACCCTAAAATTGTATCCCCGATTTTTTTTTTCCCTCATGGTCCTCTTGTTTATGCCTCTTTCTCAAGACCTCCGTATCTTCTTTTATCTTTTTGTCACCTACAGATTTTCCAGAGAATTTCATCTTGCCAAACAACACGAGTCTTGAGTCATCTAACCAGGTGTTAAACTTATCCTTGAAACCCTAAAGAGATTCGTCACCAAGATCGTTCCTATTAAACGTTCTATGTTATCAACTACAGAAGACTATCTTTTTAATGATTGAATGCCTGAAGTACAAAAGAAGGGAAATGCTTTATTTGTGCTTATCATCGAATCAACATTTTTGAAAACCGCGTCCCTCTCTTTCTGTTGCCCTGGTATGCTATTTAGTGCTCTCTTTTTTAATCACTAGAACGTGTAAGGTGAATTATTCACATGGTTTCTTTGTGTTGAAACACCTTGCTGAGAAGCAGCAAAAAATAACTGAATAATAAAAGAACAGAAATAAAACAGTCAAAAAGTGGGAGAAAAAATAACTATGAAATATTTTTCATATACTATTACTCGTACTCTAGTATCCAAACAAAAATATGACAAGAGTAGGAAGGAGAAAAGACACTTCAAGCCACTAAAGGTCCAAGAAAGAAATCTAACCTTAAATGTCACTTAAGTTCTTTCAAGTACCTACCCATATTACGTCTGCATTTATGTCACAAATTTTCTCTCTTTTTTCAAGTAGAACTGCTTTCTGCCTGCGAACCAATTTGGAGTTATCCATTACGGTCGATTCCGACTGGCAAAGGTGGACAAAGGTGGTACAGATGTGAGTCGGCAATTCCTTGCCACAACACATCTGCACCATTGAGTCACAGCTCATGTTGTCAGAGAGCAAGAGGGTTTGTAAGTGCAGAGGCTTGTGGGGACAGACCCATATTTGACACTGGAAATAACAGGTTGTCTTCGGTGTGCACGGCGCACTATCAACCTTGGACATTTCTTACCATCCATTTTTTGTTTCTTGACAACGCAGTTCCCTTGGCGCGTAAATTATTCACCAACAAATTACTTTACCGTCTGCCGTAGATAGCTAGTACACACAGCTCAAGGCAGATATCTTCTTCCCGGAAATCTTAGCAAGCAAAGTTTGTTTGCTCTCCTGGGAAGAAAATAAAGCCATAAGGTTTGGTGAGGGTAGCAATGCATATTGCTCATATCGAATTCGAATAATATTCTGACGTGGTATCTTTTGATGTCTTTTTCAACTATGTATATTCTTGTAACCCCAACTCCTGTGTTTATTCATTCGGTATTTGTGTGTGTGTGTGTGTGTGTGGGGGGGGGGGGGGTTGTGTGTGTTTTGTTTCTTTGGGAGATAATCATATCATTATTTCCACTGATCATTTCATTCCTACAATGAATCGAAATGGACTATGAATATACCCTTAAATAGCGCCATTCAAAGTAAGTGTAACTATAGAAACGAATTAATGTTTCCTTTTATTTTTATGAAAGGAAAACGTCCGTTGTAACAACACTGTTAAAATTCACATTTGCTTTGTAAAGATCTTAAGTGTATTTTTCCTCTCCGGATAGACATCGTAAGTGTGTCAGTCTCACAGTCATAATGTAATCGAAATACTATAGGCCAAGTGACCAACCTTTCTCCATTTTTTCCTGATGTTTATCTAGAATGCCCCCTAACGACCTGTGAGAAAAAAAAAGCAACAACAACTTGGGATTCGCACATTCTAGTCTGGCTCGAAATACTTAAATTTTCTGATTGTCAAGTGTAAGTTGAGCCTATAGATATACATATACATAACCTTAAATTTTTAAGGGTCCAATAAGTAGTTCATTTTGCAATTCGAACAAAACCTGCAGCTAGTCCTATCCTTTTTCGTTGACATGAATATATAATGTATTGTACACTCATCAAAGCACTCGTCGTTTTAGACGAGACGATTTTCCAATCATAGCAGTCATTTGCAGACAAATCAATGACGTAATGATAATGCTGAAGGCTGCCTTATGTGTCTTGAAGTAAAGAACGAAGAAAAAAGCAAGACTGCTCACTTGTACGCGAGCATGATAGGGCGGGCGGTTGTGCGTACTAATACACTACTCGAAAGGCCGTTCCTCTCTTATGCGCGCACGTGTTTAGCGACTACCTGTTAACAACACACACACACACACGGGTGGCGCCGCGCACAGACCTGTGGAATATTATATACAAGGAGATAAAGACGCCATATGAGAGACCGAACGGGTGGGATAGGTTTGATAGTGGCACTCTATCTGAGAAAGTCTTTATCCGGGTCTTTATAATCTGTTCTTTAAAGATTATATCGTAGATGTTTCAAAGGCTTTGCCTTGCTTTTCACTTTGAGAGTCCTTCATTTATACTCCTCGTTTAATTCTTGTTTCATTCTGTCGGCTGGCGTTTCATCCCTCATTTTTCAAAATTCTTATCTAGATATTACAGAATATTGGACAACAAGCTGATAAGCTCTGGGTTCTTCTTCTATTCACTATTGTTCCTGCATATATTACATTTGACCCCTTTTCATCTCCTCTTTCCATCACCCCATCATCACGTTGCCGGTTTCTTGTTTTCACTCTCCTAAGTTTCCAAATTCTTTCTCCCAATCTGTTCCCTTTACTCACTTTACTTCCTCTTCTCTCTCTCTTTCTCACTTCCCCACTTTTCTTTTTACTCATCCCCATTTCCCCTTTTCTCTCTCTCTCTCTCTCTCTCTCTTCCCCTCTTCTTTCCCTCACCATCGTGTTGCCCCCTCTCTCTTTCTCTTTATTTTCCCTTTTCCCCTCTGTCTCTGCTAATGTCCCAGGGGTACTCATGTGGTATGCGCTGGATCATGATATCATAATTTGATTAATTTTTGTTTTGCACGAAACATCAAATCCAAAATGAGATTCAGAGATTGCACTTGAGGAACCCTCTGTGTGTGTTGTGAGGGTGTGTGTGAGGGTGGGTGTGTGCGTGTGTGTATGTATGTATCAATATGCCATTATGTAGGACCTTCCTAACAACTTTGAAGCTTGATAAGCGTGATAAGAGATGAATGTACAGAAGGGAAAAAGTGCAGATAATAAAAATGGTGTTGTGTGTTGATTCCTTATTTAACATGTTTAATATGACTAGGATGGATTAAAGTGTACTTGGGTTGGTGAGGAGAATTAAGGTGAAGGAGCTTAAAGACAGAATCCATTACCTGTAAGAAATGACAGTAGGAATTTGAAGCTTTATGTTTTTCAGGACGAAAATGATGTCAGGCAGGTGTGGGGCATGGATGTCGCATATATAGTAACGAAAATCTATTCCGGAGCAAATATACATTGCGGGAAAAAATTTTCAAGCTGGTATTTTGCTTTAATTTTTCTTTCTTCTAGGGCAGGTATTTACCAGTATGGGGAGTAATGACTCATGCACTATTAAATATCATAATTTGAGCACTGATGTTGATTGTAATAGTATAGCATGTTTCTCAATTCAAGCAATGTTGTTATTGCTGCGTATAATCTCTTTATTTGTATAAAACGTAATGGTAATTGTAATCACTTCCAAGATGCTCTTTAGAATATTGCATTTGTTTACAGATATCTCTCCATACTAGAATTTATTTAACCTGCAAAAACGGCTCTCCATCCACCACCCCTCATGTCCACCTCCAGGCTTCCAGACACAACATCCTTTCTCCTCTGCCAGCTTTAAGCCGTGCAGTGGCGTAGCGTGAATCGAGCCATTTCTGGGGCGCTTGCAGCCTGCATCTTGGGAAGGGGAGGGGGCTAAGTCGGTAAATTGTGAATCAACGTGGCGATCAATTTAAGAGGGAAGGTTTTTTCTTACCATTTAATTTTTGGGGGTAATCAATACCGCCCCTTCATTTTCCTCTCACTTTCTCTCTTCAAATCATTGTTTCCCTATTTTTTTTTTGTCCGTCCAGGGGGAGGGGAGACTTACCCCTGTGTTTCCCGTAGCTACACCACAGAACCTGTGGAATACACACTAGAGGAATCCATCAAACCTACAAAAACCTGCTCATCCTACATCTCTCTCTGTCTCTCCCACTTTCTTTCTGTTTCTCTCCATCTCCCGCTCTCGCCCGGTCGATAAGCAAATACAATTTGCGAGAGTGTTTTCATTTATTTCCCTTCTATCCTAATTCCTTTTCCCGCTCTTGTGTTCTTTTTCTTGACAGCGAGGACAGGCGTTTGAGACAGAAGCAGGTGTTTCGAGGTGCTCAGTCCATTTCCCCTCTCTCGTCTTTTTTTAATTTTCTCCCATCGCACCTTCCTCGAGCCCATGTCCTAACATGGAATCGCATTTCGCAAAGAATTGTTTTTCTTTCCGCAACCTTTTGCTTATATACGCAGGCCTTTCACCAAGAGCCCCGTCTATTTGTACATGGAGAACCAAAAACGATAAATGAAATAATGTATCCTCTCAAAATCTTTCAAACTTTTTTCTCCCGAAACTCCCTCTAGCATGTCTAGTCCATGCCCTAACATGGAATCCCATTTCGCAAGGAATTGTTTTCTTTCCCCTAACCAATTCGTATACTATGCGAGCTTTTACCGGGAGTCTATTATGGAACTGAGCCTAAAACATTTCTCAAAACAAGTTACTAACAGCATGCGTCAAGATCTTCCATTCAATTACGATGACAAATTGCTCATATCTTTCAGCAATGTTTATGTGTTTTTAATGAGGTTTTGCATGTAGAATGGGGGTAATGTATTCAAATCAAGATCAGTACTCTCATTTATCACTACTTATAACGATTCGACTCATAAAGACCTTTCTCAATATTGAAGGGCAAAGCAATCTGTTTTTGTCCTATCCAATCAAATTACTGTAGTTTCTTATACCCTAGGACAAACCTTGAGTACACTGCCTTCACAAAATAATACGAAAAATCAAGAGAAAGAGATAACTCATTAAATATATTGAATGATGACCACACATTTCTTTTCGCTTTTCAGGTTGAAAAAAGTGAAAGAGTGCATGATAAAAACTACACCATTTTCAAGATCAGCCTGTTCTCATTTTAAGCACTAAAACAAATAAATAGTGCTTTCATAATTTATCTTGCTTGTCTGTTAGTTTTGTATTGTATCTTTTTATGTTGTTTTGTTTTGGTTGCAACAAAGCATTATGATCATGCAACTGTTAGAACAGTAATGTTTAAAAATCTTTAGGTTGTTTAACATGAACCTACCAACTGTTGTTTTTTAAAAAAATCCCCATTTGTTTTATGCACACATTTAAAAAAAAAACCAATAGTTGGTAGGTTCATATGTTAAACAGCCTCATGATTTTTAAACAACTGATCTGACAGTGATGACGGTACGGATATTCTCATGTCAAACTATATTTCAGACACAATTGGGTTGAGAACACCGTCCTTTCCTAAACGGTACATCCAAAAAGAAATATACCTGCCTTCGAATGAATTTTCTCTATTGTAACAGCACTATGGAATTTCAACATGCCCACGCAGAAATAAAAATCGAGGGGGAATGTATTTACAAAGTAATGTTTCATAAAAAATGCACCCTTTTCTCATTATAGATCAAGTTCCTAACAGAACGCCAGTGACTTAATCTTGTTTCCTGTATATAAGACAATTATAGCGTTCAAAACATCGTTATTTCTATTTCTGTGCTCATTTGAGGGATCGCTAGAATATTACATATCACAAAAGTAATTTATACCGAGATTTCAAAAGTATCTGGCTAATCTGAAGTCAGTGGTTTGCAGAAGATTACCTGATATTGGCAAGGTATGTTAGCAACACGTTTTCAAAACCATTTTTCTTTTGTAATATTTATAAGTACACGTGCATGTTAATTAAATTACATTATTAAGTGCTTGGGTATGTTGCTCAGAAAGGAATTACATCAACGTGATCAAGGAATACTTGCATCCTTCGAGTGTTATTTAATACGTTATAGGTTGTGCGCCAAGGGTGCTCTTTCATACTGATTCTGCGCTATGATGATGATAATGATTATTATTATTATCATTATCATTATTATTATTATTATTATTATTATCATTATTATTATTATTATTATCATTATCATTATTATTATTATTATTATTATTGTTATTATTATTATTATTATTATTATCATTATCATTATTATTATTATCATTATTATTATTATTATTATTGTTATTATTATCATTATTATTATTATCATTATAATTATTATTATCATCTATCATTATTAACATTATTATCTTTGACATAATCATATTATCATCATTTTTTTCTATTGTTAATGTTATTATCATCATTAATTTATTTACATCATATAAATTTGTTCTAAGAATACGAATCTAATTACTTTAGTTCTTTTTGTTATATTGTAGAATTTCTATTCTCACAACTCAGGAATACATTCAACTCCACAAGCAGCTCATCTAGAATTTCAATTTAAAGTGTAAGTGAACTTAGGGACATCAGATTCCATTCCCAAATCCATGCGTCTACATTCATAGCTTTTAATGCATCTAAAATTGAGAGGCAATCGTTATTTCCTAATTACGATAATCTGCTAAACGTCGTATCATTCTGGCGAGGGCAACAGGCAAGCAGTATGATTGGATTTTTTTTCTCTGTCTCTCTCTCTTTAATCTTAGAAGTCTTTCCCCTTTTCTACCCTATCATCTCAAATTTCCTTTTTAATATTTTCTCTGTATTTCTCACTTTTAACCCCTTTTCTCATCCCCCTTTCACCATCCTTCTTTTCCAGTCCTCTCTATCTTCCCTTTCTCCCTTATTATCTCCCTCTATCTATCCCTCATTCTATGTACCTCGTCCTACTTCAGTAAACTTCTCCATCACTGTTTTTTTTCTCTGTCTCTCCATATATATTTCTGCATTTCTCCCTTTCCATCTGTCTGTGTCTTTTATTTTTGGGTGTGCTTAATCACTGTATTTGCCTGTCTTGATCCACCTCTCCCCCTATTTCTCTCTCTCTCTCTTTCTCTTCCTTCCTATCTTATTGTCGTTGAATTTCTAACTTCTCTTTCCCCTCTCTTTCCCTCTTTTACTCTCTTTTTTCTCTCTTTCTCTCTATCTCAGTCGTTGATTTCTATCTTCCATCGCCTCTTGCTAATTGCAATATCTCACTTAGAGTCCGAGTGATGCGTAATTGGCCGGGATATGGAGCGATATCTGTTTAATGGCATTACCAGATTGTCTGACGCCAGAAATTATCCCTTATTTCGAAAAGAGAAGGAAATAAAGAAACATATATTTAAAAGGAATGTATGGAGATGTACGTAGGCAAGAATAAATTTAGAAATGGAAGAGGAATACTGAAGGTTTTGAAAACATATTTACACTTTTAAAAGGCATATCAAAATTATGGTGGCTCTGAAGGGACATCGTAAATCGTGATTATCTTCTCAAACATTCAGGACGAGTCGTGAATTTAATTGTGAATATTGGCGAACATATTTACGATGAAATATGCCACTTCGCAGAGCCAATTGTGAATCTTGGAGAAGAAATTCACGACGCGGTCTATCTCGTGCGCGCGCGCCGGTTCACACGTTTTGTGGCATATTGCATGCATGCAGTGAAAATTTGTTAGAAAATACCTCGAAACTTCTTGTAGCAAAAAAGGTGATGAGTCGTTTAAACTTTCCGAAGCTGGCAACCTACAGCTAGCTGCACACATGTAATTGTGGAAATTGTATTTATGTGCGTGCGACTGGCATGTACTGTACAATCCTATATATCCTGTAAGTTGCATAAGGAACCGGGGCGCGGGCGAGATAGGCCGCTTGGGTAGCCTACTTGCAATAAATTCACAATAAAATTTCCGAAGTCGCAAATTTCGTCGCGAATTTGTTCGCCAACATTCGGGATTCGTCGTGATTTCCGTCGTGAATATCTTCGCTAATATTCACGATTGACTATGCGAGGTCGCATATTTCATTGTGAATATGTTCGCCTATATTCACGACGAAATTCACGACTCGTGGTGAATATTGGCGCAGATATTCGCGACTAAAATGTGCGATGTCGCAGAGTTAGTCGTAAATACTGGCGAAGATAAACACGATTTACAATGCCCCTTTAGAGTTACCATTCCAATGGGGAATAATGTAGAATAAAGCACGAACAATAACAATAGCAGGACAATATTGTGGGTGTGTGTGTGTGTGTGTGTGAGACAGAAAGCGAAAGAGAGAGAGAGAGGGGGGGGGGAGGGACAAAGCTAGATATTGGGGAGTGTGTGTCTGCGCGCGCAACATTCCTTTTTTCTTTGATCATTGATTTGTGAATATTATAGTTAATATATCAAATTATATTATGAAAACCAAATGAAGATTCATATTTATATGGAATTATATACATTGATTTATGTAATGATTTATTTTGAATAAAATCTTTTATAAAAATATGGAAAAACAAAAATGAGGACCTGTGTGCCCGTGTGTGTGAGAGAGAGAGAGAGAGAGAGAGAAAGAAAGAATTTATAGATACGCTAATTAGGGTATAATTAAGGCAGACAATAAAAGGTGGTCTCTAGTTTTGGTAAATCTCAGAAAAGTATCTTTCACTATAATTTCAATTCATCGCCAAATGATAAGAAAGATTATATCATAATAGAATATAGAATAGAATGTAGAATATTAAATAAAAACTAATTTATGTGGACGTATTTTACAATCAAAATGTCAAAACTTAAGTTTTTGGTCCCCGAAAACCGCGTCAACATAACATCACACAGTGCCTGCACACTCGTAATAGCAGCGGGAATCTTATTGTGCCATAAACACAACGAAGCGCTGCGAATGTTATGCGAGGAGCCGTTGGCGCGCAGGAGTCATAGCGTAGTGCTGATTTTAACCGTTCTATTGCGTTCCTTTCAGACATTTACACTAAAATTCACCGAAAATCATGAAAAGGAAATATCACACGATCACACACACATCTCTTTATCAGTTTATGCAAGGCGGGCAATGTGAGACTATACTTGATCAGTTTCATGCCAATTCTCTTTTTGCTACCAGAACTAGAGACCACCTTTAAAACTAGGGGAAATGTATTGCCAAGTCAACGAATGGCTGGAAATGTTGCACTATGTATCGAACAGCTAATGATCCGCGTTATGATAATTACTATAATTACTTGTAAAGTACTTAGAAACCTAAACTCTGCTAGCATGTAATCCATATCATTATCATCATTATTTCAATTGTCACTTTTACTATTATCATTATTATTATTGTTATCAATATTATTATCTGTATTATGATTTAAAGTAAAAGGCTAACATTGTCAGAATTAGAAAAAAATCTCATTTTGCTACTTGACAGTGGTATAAACACAAAAGTTATAGTTTAAAAATACCAGTCTGAAAGTTTCAAAGTATAATGTCGACGGGAAGTATTTTTGAATATTAAAAATGTAAACCAATGATTGAAGAAAATATAATGATCGGTTGCACAGACTGGACATAAGGAGCGTGCATGTGCACAGAGTTCACCTGAACAGTGTATATGCGTGTATGCATATCATGTATAGTACGGTTGTGGGTGAGGGTGTGTGTGTGGGTTGTGTGTGTATGCTATCATGTAATAGTACAGGGAGAGAGGTGCAGCCAATGTTTTTTTTTTAACTGGTTGAAAATGCTCCTCTAGTTATTTTTCTCATGAGACCAAACCTAATAAAATCGTCGTTTGCGTCTTATTAACAGTTTTTCATGTCAAATTATAGTTGGTTTCAGGGTTTCTGAGTACAAATACAAGTACTCATACAAATGTTTCATCTTAGTTTGAGAATTTTTTAAATCAGCTGCTCACGAAGTTAGCCAGTGCCTTTAACTGGTAAACAAATAAGTTTTTAAAAGAGACGGTGTTTTAGCTTTGACCTTTTTTTTGCTATGAACATAATTATAACCACTTTTGTATCTTGAATAATTAATAGGATATTTCAATACCAGAACGATATCAAATGGGAAGATAAGGCTTAAATTAATATTGTATCGAAAATCACAGAAAAGGTTCTTATGAGAAAAAGGAGAATATAACAATATCAGAATGGAAATTTGCTGCTTTATTTTCTTGCATTTTTCTTCTTATGTTCTCATCTCCTCTCCATTTGTCTGCCACCACCTCCACCATCTCCACCATGATCATCCCACCCCTTTCCCCTCAATCCACTCTTCATCAGGTGGGAGATGCAAATATTATAATGCACTTATCCATTGTCATTTTTGTCTAGTCTTTTTCTTCTGCTCCTCAAACTACTAGCCACATCCATCGCTCTAAGTCACAACTGCGTGGCTATTAGTTAATAGTGTAGAATCGGGAAGGGTGGGACAAAACAGGGAAGGCACAAGAAAAAGATGAGACGAAAGAAATGCAATCACCAACAATTAGGAATAATCCAGCCATTTCCTATATCACAGATTCACAATACCGGACGATGAGACTCAGTGCCGCCAGCGCTCCCGGGGGAATAAGATAGCCGTGATGCATTCATCGGAGATAGTTCTTTTTACCACAGTTCTAATTTAATTTCTTTCAGCAATGAATTATTTCGTTCGTATATGACATTTTGAATGAATAGTGAATAGGGTGTACGTTCTTAGAAAATGAATAGAAATATATCGCCCCAATGGAAAAAGAAGCATTGTTTTTCTTCCGTCTGAGTTAGTTTCATCTCTTGTTCTTAATCAACCGCAGGGCATTTGTCCTGTAGAAACAAAAGGCAAGAATATGGGTAATAAAAGTTATTCATACATCCAGTGCGAATTTTCACCTGTTCGTCAAATCTTGCCAGTAATTTTGTTACGTGGCAGAAATTGCAAAAGACGAAACAGTGATTGTGACGAGCCGGTCATCGTCGCCACAGGTTCAAATACCTTAAAGCACTAATGATGAAACGGGCGCAGTGTTATAGATTTCCCCACTCATAGTCATCATCACTATTACTATCATCATCATCATCATCATCATCATCATCATCATATCATCATCATCATATCATCCTCATCATCCTCATCATCATCATCATCATCATCATCCTCATATCCATCATCCTCACCTTCATCATCATCATCATCATCATCATCATCATCATCATCATCATCATCATCAGTATGAGCATCTTCATCATCATTACCGCTATCTTTAGCGTTTTATATATAAAAAACACATTATAATCAAAGCCATTATCAAATACATCTGGAAATATTAGTACGTCAGTCTAATCATGTCAACCCAAGACCAACCTCCTTATTTGCATGTAGGTTGTCGATTATTTAAGTGAATCAAAAATAAAGAAAAGGTGCTGTTGCAAAAGGTATTCGACAAAGACCTGAACGAACCATCCATCATTATATTTGAGAAGAGAGAGAGAGAGAGAGAGAGAGAGAGAGAGAGAGAGAGAGAGAGAGAGAAGAGAGAGGGGGAGAGGGGCTTTTTCCACGTCAATGTTTCCATTCCCTGCCTCCTTCTGCTTCCTTTATCCATTTCCCTGGTTCCCACCATGAGAGGTGATCTTACCACCAAGACAAACTTTAATTCCTTCCTTCATCCCCCACCCTCTCTCCTCCAGTTTATCAATCCCCGCCCCCCCTCTTCCTCACCACAAGAGAGGGGATATTACCACCAAACAAACTTAACTGCTGTCTTTTACCCCTACCCCCTCCAGTTTATCAATATCCCCTTCCTCACCACAAGAGGAGATCTTACCACCAATACAAACTTAATTGTTTTCCTTCATCATGTTCATCCCCCTCCTCCAGTTTATCCACCCCCTCCTCACAACAGTTACCACAAAGACAAATTCAATTGTTTTCCTTTACCCTCCCCCACCCTCTCCCCTCTCCTCCAGTTCATTAATATCCCCCTCCTAACAAGAGAGGGGATCTTACTACCAAGGAAAACTTAATGACATAACGAACTTGTAGGAATGCCATGATAGTGCACTGAACAAAAAAGTACACATGGCCCGGGCTCAAAGTAAAAAAAAAAAAAGTTCAAGAAGTACACTGGCACACACAGACAAGAAATCGACATAGGTATGGACATTACCGTTCATCAGAGACTCGGCACGGATTGAATGTTGCCTCTGATACCGGACGGACTTGGTAGGGAATTCGTGTCCACGAAGCCCCGGGGTAACTGGATATGTTTAATATCGAAAAATTATCCAAATATGACAGACTGGATGGCAAATATGGGTTACATTTACGGATACTCTGTCCGAGCGATAGCAGCGATCGATAGTGACGTCACCGTCTGCTCTCTGAGGGTGTATCTGTGTCGGCCATGTTCCATTTTCATCTGACGAAGATGATGAGGGGGGGGGGGGTTCGAACAGCTGTGGCGTAATGAGTGAAAAAAAATGGGGGCAGAAAAAAATGTAAGTTCCAAAAAGGGAGGAAAACCCCGGAAAATTATGTCATTTCAGTAACATTTGCAAATCTTTGGTATCAAAATAAAAATAAACCACGCTTGAATTTAATTCGGGGGGGGGGGTGCCTCCCAAGCCTCCATAAGTACGCATGTGCCGAACAAGAATCCACAAAGTGTGCGCGGATCATAGTTAATTGTTGGAATTCACTGCGATTATTGTGTCAGGTGATTTCGTAAACGTGACTATCTGGCTGTGGAGTTTCGTCATGCAAAGATTAAAAATATGATATCACTTTTAGAAATTATACTGTTATGCTAAATATTACCGCTAAAATGTGAGCTATTCCAAAAAGTAAAGGAGAATTTGATCTTCACAAAATCGAGGAGGGGATCAAGTTTATGTCACTGCATAACTAATGATACGTACATTGGAGATCAGAAATTGTGGGGGGCCTGCATACAATCCTGCTTTTATCTGTATGCTTTATCTAAATAAGACACCTCAACTAGAAAATGTTCGTCTAATTGGATGCGTAAATTGTAAAGTATAGATATCATTCTTAACAAAAATGGCTAACCAAAGAAATAAGTGTCAAGTTGTCATTACAAATTATTTTTGGGCGGAGACTGGATGATGAACGCTACTGTGACGAAGCAGTCATAATTACCGTGCATGAAAGCGATCGTGAATATTTTTAAGGAACGATGCGGCCACATTCCCATTTTGGAAATTTACCTCTAACGATTTCCTTTAAATCCTTGGCGCTCGAAGGTATTGGGAGCAGGACCATTATCTCATTCAATCAGAACAAACGGGGGAGAGAAAAGGGTACTTGTTAACGAACCATCGGTTTTCTACCATTCTGCGATTGACTTGGTGAATGAAGAGTGTGGTCTCCCGGATGTATCTCGTCGGCTGGTATTTCGGTTACCTGGGGATTTGGAGTGCGCGAAACCCCGGCCATATCTTTCTATCTTTGTCTCTACCTTTCTATTTTCCCAAATTTTTGTTATTTCTCTCTTTTTTTACCCCTTTCTCTCTCTTTCTCTCTTTCTCTTCCTTTCTCACTCGCTCTCCGTCTCACTCTCTTTCTCGACTCCATCTAGGGTGTTCGATAGATGCATAGATACAATCGAGGAGCAAACGAACTACTTCAAACAAGAGACCATCTATTGTTACAGCGATGAGTGGATGCATCTTTTTTCCCTTTCCTCCCTTTTCCTTCTCTCTTTCTCTCTTTTTTTTAACCACCAGAAAGGAAACGGGAGCGTGTATTAAGTGGCCTGCATATCCAGAAATGAGCCCGAGTTTTCAGCGCTTCTGCAACTGGATACGGGAGGGAAGTACTCGAGCACGCACGCAACAGGCTTAGCTCATAATGCGGCTTTTCTCACCGAGGAAATTGAAAAGAAAGAATAGTGCGCGAGGGAGAAGGAGGAGGAGAAGGAGGAGAGAGAGGATGGAAAGAGTTAAGAAAACGCTTGAAAGAGAAAGGGAAGAGGGAATGTGGGAGAAAAAAGCAACACTGTGATAGAGTTAAATAATGCAAAATACAATTCAGAAGGTATAGAGCATTGTTGAGGGGAGAGAGTTAATGCCTGTTTTTTTTTTTTTTCCATTTTTGAGGATGATTTTAAAGTATACTGTGAATAAGATCTCACAGGTAGTGACGAATACAATTTTGTTGCAAACACTTATTATGGAAGAACAATCTCACAAATATTAAATGTGTGATATTTTTTATATATTTTTTTTTAACTGGCCAATGCCATTTCTAAATCGCTCTTCTTAGCATACTCATGTCTATTCACCTAACCGTGTAATTTATGTGTAGTTTTCCTTCTAATTAAATGAATCGTCGAGACATAAATCCAGTAAATCAAGGCCAGTGAATCCCCATCCAAAAGAGAGCGGATGCCGCCCCTCTCAATTTCTGGCCCAGCTACGCCAGTCCAAAAAAGAGAAAACTTCCCTCTGTCTTCGAATGAAGGTAACAAGAACACTTCATTAGATTCTCATACAAGAGCAGAAGGGTCTCTATGATTTAAACAAAGAGTGCATTGACATTAGAAACGGGTAAGGGACCCTAAATGTGATATTTCTTCATTTCGTTGTGAAAGATCGCGATGTGTTGTCAACGAAAATTTCTCTTTCGAGTCACGTACGTCTTCACCGACTCTACTCATCCTAGCTCACAAGTTCATGGGTTTATGGCCAGTCAAGCTTGTAGAGCAAAACACGACCAGACCTTGTATCAGATTGATTTTTATCGTCTTTTATTAAAACATAATTTTTTTCTTATGCTAAACACAATTCTAAGTTGCTAACTGTTGCTGCATGATAAGTGATAAAGTGGTGATTCCAGAAGGGACAGGCTAAAAAAGGCACACCCCTTGTTTTTCTCTCTTTTTTTCTTTTTTGGAGAACCTGCCGCACGAAACATGTATAAAACGAGGCTTTTTATAAAGAGTTACAACACTGATCCCATGTATTTTTTTCTTTAACACATTTGACTACTGCAACCGGGTGGCCGCTGTATTAAGCCTATGGTACAGAGAGAAATCAGAAGTCGAGGGGTTAATCTTCCTGGAGAAACGACAAACATGACAAACTGGCTTTTAAATCATAGAATGCTGCATCTTTTCAATAAGGATTGTTTAACATGTTTAAGATTTGGGGCATCCCTCTCTTACAGAAGTTTAGCTGCATTGACTAGTCTAGTGGTTGATACTGGAACAGGGTGGCTCCTGTATAAAATCTATGGGATCTATTAGTCAGCGGATTAAGATATAGCGACAAACTTCATTCGCAACCCCCCCCCCCCTTGATTAAATTAGAATTCTTCACTTGTGTGTTGATAAGCAAAGTTCGCTATGTGATATTCCTGTGACATGTGAAGCAAGTAAAAATCTTAACTCAAAATGACAAAGAGTGACTGCATGCCATTCAAGCATTCGATTTCAGCTTGATCAATAAGAAAGGATGTCCTTTACGTCACCAAGAATATTTTCAAAAGCAGTCATATTATTTCAGTAGGCCTATATACTGTTTGCCCAATGACAATATAGTCCATATCTAAAAGTAAACGGGCAACTTTATTGTTGGCGGGGGAAATACCGATATCTACATTATCGATCTACGGGTTTGATGTCATGGAGATTGATTTCTCCGATAGAAAAAAAAAAACATCTGTTGACATTATTTTGTTCCAGTCAATGTCAATGGGCGACCTACAAGACACTGATCTTTCTTTCGGCAGGCTCTATAATACATTATTATCCGCACTGGTTATGGTATGTTGTGAGCCCTTCTATTATCATCGTCGTCATCACCATTTTCCTCCTCCTCCTCCCCCTCTCCCCTTTCTTTCTGTGTTTCATACACTAAAACATGCTCTCGCCCTTAAACCAGCTCCTTCTCTCAAACAATGTATACAACTATTTTCACATCGTAGCTATCCCTCCTTCACCCATTGTTAGATCACTTATTTATTATCATCATCCTTTAAAAAAAAAACTTCTTTGGTCATCCTCCTCGACAATCATGACCATTTCATGACTACATGGAGATATCACAGTCTTTTCCAGCCTCTTACTGTATGTCGTTCTCACTCTTAATACATCTCTCTCTCTCTTTCTCTCTCTCTCCTTTTTTCTCTCTTTCTCAGTATCTTTCTACTATCGCCCTTTTTCTCATTCTCACTTTGTGTTTCTTTCTCTCTCGCTCCCCCTCACTCCATGCACTCTCTGTCAACGTATCTCACTCTTTCTCTCTCTCTTTTTTTTTTTTACTGAGCGTCTCTCTCTATAATGAATTCAAATTTTATATTTATCTCTGTCTCCATCTTTATCGTCATCTTCATTTACTCAACGTTTTTGTCTCACTCTCTTTCTTTCCCTCTTTCTCTCTCTCTCTCCATCTCCCTCTCTCATCTCTCAACACACACACACACTCACACACCAGCCATCTTAGCATCATAAAGGGCCCAGCTGAACAGGTGGATGATGCTTGGACTCGGGTCCCCACAGGGGCGCACGCGCTTCTCTCCCGACACCGCTTTCATTCAACGGTTCATTCTCAGCCCCCAAATGACTTAATTATCCCTAACCCCCTTCTTCATAGTAAGATAATATTGCTTAATCATTAAAGAGAGCTCTCTTAGCTTGCATACACATCAGATAAATTTACGTTTCACACTGACTGTTATCACTTTACCATAGCCCCGTTTTTCAAGGACAGATAATATTACTATTTCATATCAGAGAGATGGGTCAATTTCCGTGATCCTACGGAACTATAGCTAACAAGCGTCTGTAATCCCTTACTTAGTTTTAGCCCCGTTCTGCAAAGACGGATAAAGTTGCTGTCATCATGGTCATAGAAAACTGTAGTCTGTGTAGACACCGGGTAAATTTACATCACAAAGCGCTCAACCTTACTTCGTCATACTCCTTTCTTCAAAGGCAGGAATGGCGTACATTTCTAAATCATATAAAAGCATACCTCGTCAGACAGGAAGAAGCATAGACCATGTACACTGATGTAGACAATCAAGTAACTTTACATCAGGTACATCTCGTGCGCTTATTTATGAAATCAATTCTTCAGACACTGTGACCAACTGGTGCTGTGGTCTCTGGTCAACATGGTCATTATAAAAAAATTATAAAAAAATCATCAAAACGACCTTAACTACAAGAATGAAGTAAGAAAAGCATTTCAATCGCTTCTTAGCCATCTGATTTTCACATCTGCAAAAGATACTGTTGTAGCTATCTAAAGGAGATATAGAAGTTGCGTTGCTTGCATCAACAACTATGTGACGTACCATTTAGACCCATTTGCATTTGGTTGAAGAAATTAATGCACTCCTAATAAGGAAACCATATTGCATTTAATAAGGTACGTCTCATTATGATACGTCTTGCAAAGATACCGTTTATTATAATGAATGCGAGTCAAAAGAAGTGAAGAGAACTAAAAAAAAAAAAAAGGTAAAAACATTTGCAGCATCAATCACGGCAACCTCCTCGAAGTTATGTCAACGACATCTCGGCTTACACAACTGCCGAATTCCGGAGAGAGTCTGAAAATATACAACGTAAGCAAGATCTTTAGACATATAGAATATTGTGTATGCGTCTTCATGGAACCCCTTTGCCGCCCATTGCGCCGATCGATGCGGTCCAAAAGCGCCAGTTTAAGACCCCTTCGATTTTTCTGCACTTCAGCTCTGGATAGCCTGAAGGAATAAACCTAAAAGTCCGTTTTACGACGACCTCCATATAAGGAAGTATTGGATGGATTAAGGGAAAGCAAAGCTCAGGGCTAAACTTGATCGACTCTCGGCTTGCTGTCTCTGTCTCGAATCTTTTTTTTTTTTTTTTTTTGTACTTGCTTCAAAGTCTTGAGGGGCATGTGACTCTTTTCAGTCTGAAGTATCCTCTCTCAGCTTGTCATTCACGAAATCTTTAAGATGTTTTCCACTCCTGAAATTTATGAAATGTCACGATTATACTATTTTGGATACCCCTACCCATTCGAAAAGTGGTTAACAATGTGGAGAAGACAGTATAAATGAAAAAGGGATTAATTTACGTTTATCTACATATTGATCTGTATTTGCCACTTTTAAATGTGCACTGGGGAAACGGTCGCCTGGTATAGGACGCACAAAGACACTTGATTGAATTTGACATATATCCTCATAAGACCTCATAGTAACCTTGTAGTATGATCAAAAGTGGGAAGGAGAGACGTGAGTACATTTTCTATCGGCAAGCGACGAGATGAACTGTATCAGTATTTCCGAGAGACATTTGTCATTTTCTTCTAAAATTCTCAATCATGTTCGATAGTACTGGATATACCATGGTATAGGTCCTCTCTCCATTGCATACTGCACTGAATCAATTCAGTATAGCAGAGGCTTGTGGTATAAAAAGGTTGTGATGATGATAATATTAATGCATGTACTGCCTTAGTATTCCACTACGTGTTGCGCCTCATAGCTGAAATGAACAGGTGGCTCTTTCACGCATTGCTTCACATGTTATTACGAAACCCAGCGAATTAGCCAAAACGCCATGCCTCAGCTAGCTCGATATGGAGAAAGATGACAGACAAGTACAGGGTGTTGCAGGGAAATGATGCTCTCTGTTGAAGGTTGTATTTTGTTACAGAGAATCGATCCAGTGAACATGCCTTTTTGTTGATGAAGGATGAGTTGGGCGACGTTTATTGATACGGACTATGTAAGAGTAACATGGAGCAGAATATGCATGCAGAAAGAAATTAATGTCCTAGCCTTCTCATCCGTTTTCTTAATTCCACTTTAATAGCAACTTTACAAACCCGAACAAACTGTAAATTGACACTAAAGAAGTAATCAAAATCATAATTTCAAAAATGAGAAAAGCAACTATCATGTTAATTTATGTGGAAAAAAAAAACAACAACCATAATTGCAGCAAGTGAGCAAAAAATAGCAAAGTGCACAATGGCAATTCGTTAGCATGTTTAGTTTCTGCGACACCCTGTAGTACTCAGTCGCGTTCATACGTCATCCTCCCTATGTCATATTGACCACATTGGTTTGATGTTACTTCATCGGCTACGAGCATCCCGTATATACATACATGCATGCATCCCCTAATTTCTCAATAACAAACCATTGTGATAATTTATCGATTCGCTGACACGTATTAGCAGCACCGGTTAATTAGGCTCCAAATGGGCCCCGAAAAGCAGACGACATCGCGTGCACGTTTCCCGCGTAAATAAGAAAAAGGGAAGAAGAACGAGAAATTGGCGGGAATGTAAGGCTGAGAAATTAAGCACTGATGAGAAGATCGTTTCTCCTTCTCAGAGGATTCTATTTTTTGTAATTTGTGATGGGTATATAGAGAGTATTAAAGGGCAGATGACGACTTATGACAACTGAAAAGAATTCATACAAGCTTTGCGATATGAAAAAAAAAAGAATTCTCAGGAGAAACTCATATTGCACGTCTTTGTTTTTTTATTTTCTTGTCGGTTTTTTTTTTTGATAAGATAATTCAACTATTCTAAAGAAATTGTTCCATTTTCAGTGATCATAAATCATGCACACAGTCTCTATCTACATTGTACATTCCATCAAATATTACCTCCTCTTCCTCTTCTTCTTATCCTAATTTTCTACATTTTTTCCTCTTCTCTCTCTCTCTCTCCTGCTGTTGCTGCTGCTTCTCTCTCTCTCTCTTTTCTTAAACCATTGGCTCCTCGAACCAAGTGGCTACTGTATACAATTAAAAAAAAAATTAGTCACAGGGTTAAGGATTTACTTTGCTTCTGTTATTTCCCTTTCTCTACATTAGCATTGGGAGCTCACTGGGGATGTAAACTACATTACCTGAATTATCATGGTGTGCATTTGAAAACACAGCAATTTATTGCCATACAAATAAGACAAAGGCATGTTTCATTACATGGAGAAACGTGCATCTCTATATCTCTCCCCAACCATCCATTAGCTAGCGCCTGTGCGCTTCACTTCGGTATCAACAAGTTGGTTGAGAGATACACGCAAGGCTCTTTAAAAGTCGAGCATTCGCATTTACAATCGCTTTTATTCTTCTTCTCGTCGAAGCTTCCCAGAGGACCAAAAATAGTAGATAATTTTCGAGATTAAAAGGGAAGGAGGGTCTCGCATTCCGCATGAAGTGGTCGTAGTATTTACAGTAGTGAAATATTAACGCGGAGGGGTTCCTCGGAAAAGTCGCAGTTTAATCGCCCCATCTATTGTGTTTCACCGGCAATTTGTTGTGATTGAAGATGGCGTCGACATATGGTGTAAGTCAGGGTCGAAGGGGTACCAACTACCCCCATTAATTTATCCAGTGTAGCCCTTAATTTTGAGTTTGGGGATTTTTAAACAGCTACTGGCAGGACTGGTTCAATAATCTTAAGCACTGTGTAGTTTTTTTTCATTCCTAAGCATGCTAAGCAATAATTCTGTTGGTCCTGATATTCATACATCTTTTTACCATGATATTAGCTACATTTAGATCTTGAAAATAAAAACAACAACAGAACAAAACAACGTATATGTATTTGGTATACATACTAAAAATATTTCAAAGAGAGATTTGATTGTCTATTTTGTATACATGATGATGTCATGATAAAAAATCAGAACGCCTCCAGAGGCTACATGTTCAATCTTACAAGGTAAATTACAATCGCTTATATGTATTTCATTTGTAGAAAGAAGAGTGACATTATCAAAGATGCCAGAATTAATCAAACAAGAGAATCGTGATGTCAAAGCAAACGAACAGACAAACAAAACAAAACAACCAAAAACAACCAAAACGTTAAAAACAATTAATAGTCATTATTGGTACTGCAGTTAATACCAGTGAAGGATTTCTAGGAATATCAGAATATATATACACTCTAAATTTCTTAAGTTGGGAATTAATGTAAAAGATTGTGATTAGGGGCCATCAAGAATTAGATTAAGAATCATGATAAAAAAAAAATTGACTTTTGAATCTTTGAGATGAAGATTTTAAATCGAAGTTTTGATTTGTCCGTGACTAAGAAATTTAGAGAGTAAGGTATTATTCTTCATAATACACCGTGCTTTTCAACGCGTTGATGGATTTTACACTACATGCATGGTTAATCCTTTCTTCCAAGTTTATAAACCATATCATCGTGATCCCGGTAGAATAGCGCATTTTCGACGCCACAAGAAACATACCTGGCTTTCGGCTGAGACGGCTAAATCCCCTGTTGAAAATCATTAATATTATATAACTGTCATAAATATTATAAAAGGATAGACGATGCAACAAGCTCAGCTGCTGATGCAAATCCGTCTTGTAAATAGCAGGCTCAAAATAAACTCTCTCTAAATCTCCCGAGATAAACTATATGACATGATAGGGCGCATGAACAGGGGAGATCAAAAGGACGCCAAAGTCTAAGATTTGAAGAGGATGAGCGAGGAATACATCTGACTGGATTATCTCAGGAAAGGTACTGGGAAGAGGGGCCAAAAAATATATGTATATGATATTTCTTCATATAATTTGTGTATGTTTGCATGAAGATATGTGTGCAAATATGTATACATACGGGTTTTATAATTGCACCATTAAAAAAAAAGGGGGGGGCGGAGAAAAACAGAGGAATTAGTATGAATCCCAAGTAACAAATTGTCAAATTGGAACAGTTTTTAATATCATTATTTCGAGTGCTTACATTGTCCTCTTGTTAGTCACAATCGCGTATTTAGACCATTGTGTCAAATCCATGTCAAATGATTTTTACATTCTCTGGAGTATTTTTCTTTTTTAACTGACATATTGCGAGTTTATTATAAATCAGTTGATTATGCACCCCTTACCTCCTTTCCTTCCATTTCTGTTATTTGCTACATCACCCCTTCACCAAAAACATTATCACTATCTCCTCGACCCCTCTTCCTTACTCCTCACCCCTTCTACCAGTTCGACTGCCCCTGCCCCACCTTAAAATTTCCCATTAAATGCCTCAACAGATGGTCTGTATTCTCCGCTGTCTCAGTTAGATGTAGATGTAGGTGGTGCGATAGTCCCACAATCACTGGACAGGTTGCTGTGATCGCTCAACCCTACAACAGATTAGAAGCGTGATGAAAGCAGTGTCAAGTTGGCATCCCATCTCCTTTGTTTTAGCCTCGCCAACCATGAATGCGTCATGCCATGATTTTGAAGGCCTTACGAAATTTGAACTTGCTATGAAAGGTTGAATATTCGCATGTAGCCTTCATCCTATACTCTACACAGACCATATCATTGGGGAAGCCAGGAAGACTTAAATGGGAGCACATTTTCCAAAAATGACACAAGTATATAGGGGGCGTGGGTCTATTCTGCTCTCCCAATCATTTCGCCGCTACCAAATATTAACAGGAAATTTGAGTTTTCACATCCTTCAAAGTGCGTTTGATCACATTAATGCGCAGCATGCAGCCTGCTCGAATACCCCCCTTTCTCTCTCACCTACCCCCTTCTCTCTCTCTCTCTCTCTCCTCTCTCTCTCTCTCTCTCTCTCTCTCTCTCTCTCTCACACACACACACACACACACACACGCACACACACACACACATACCCTCTACCCTCTCCCTATTTCTCTCATGCTCCTGCGCTATTTATCCAAGTCTTCATCCCTCTTTCTCCAGGTACAAATATGCAGGAACGTAGCCGGGGGGGGCGATGGGGGCGCTCGCCTCCCCCCAAAACGCCCCCCCCCCCCAAAAAAAAAAAAAAAAAAAAAAAAAAAGAAAAGGAAGAAAGAAGAAAAAAAAAAGCGTGAGCAAGAAAACGAACAGACAAGGTCGGAGCTTCCGCTCCCCCCTCCCTGCACCCTCCCCCTAGGGAGCGCTCTGCGTGCTCAATACCGCCCCCAAATGAAATCCTAGCTACGCCACTGCAAATATGCATGTGCTTCGAAATTTTCCAAGATCTTTCATATCGG
>CM057158.1:23986796-23989035 GCA_029962745.1 Echinometra lucunter
ATCAAAATCCGCCGGCCCGCGCGGGACCTGACCCAATTCGCATTCAAATTGTAATCGCCAAACGACATGTAACAAGTGAATGCTTTATATAAGAGAGGTTCTTTGACTTTTGATTAAAACATTTTCCATTTCCATGCATGTCAGAAAACTTCTCCCTTTTTAATAAAACAAATTGTTTCAAGACAAGTTACATTATTCTTAAGCTTTAACTGTTACTGCTTACGCTAAAGCTAAAAGTCGGGGTCTAGAGGTGCAGCCCCCAAGAAATTAACATATTCACATACTCGCTACCTTAATATCGTGCATTGAGGTGGTCTATTTCAATTTGTTATTTTTAGTATATTGCTCTGATGGCACAATCATACCTCTTATTTCAGTAATGTCAAAAAGTATGTGTTCTCATGTCTGGCTCAATAAAAATGTAGCAGGTGAATGATTTCATTGGGGCAAGCGATTTCCATTCCCGTCCGCGAGATTGTACTTTAAAAAAATGATCACGTATGGCTTTAGAGCTGACATATTGAATTTGAAATAAGTAGTAAATGAACAATCTGAAATGAAAAGATTAATTCCTGACTAAAATCGTATATTTCAGCGTGAGGTTTAATCTTCAAATTGAATCTAAAACTTTACTTCGTTACCTGATATTGAAAGCAAATCAGTTCGAATGTTAAATCCTCGAATCTTTACAATACTCTGAATCATAACACAAAGGAAATAAGAGAAAAGTGCAACTCTTTAGTGAAGGTCTTCCTTTCGTCATGTGAATAGGACCAAGTCAATCGTCTGCTTTGACCGTTAAACAAGCAAAAAGCCCGCGCTCTGTCAGCCCAATCAAAATATTTAGATTTCATTTCGCACAATGATTTAGGGTTTTATAGCATTCTGCCCCTCGCGCTGTGATCAGCGTTTCGCCTGTTCTTATTTTCTCTCTTTTGTGCACCCCCAAAAGTAATTCATTTATCCAAAGCATGATTGAGTCTCGACGATGTTTCCCTGTTTCTCTTTCATCTTCCACTAACTTCTTCGTGTTGCGAAGGAAGAAAGATTAATGGGAAGGGATTTGGTATCATTATACATGTGACATTATGGGGATTGTTTGTTTATATTTGAAGACGGAAGGCCTGGCAGCTTCAGATGGATGGGAGTATTTGTATGAGGGTTTTTGATTTAGTACCACACATTCTGCTACTCGGAGAAAAGGAGAGCGAAAGATTCAAGAACATGATTCGCAAAGATAGCCTGTAGCTATGACTACTATAACCTGTTACCCAGTATCAGAGGCGCACTGTTACATGTTAACAATGAATCGGTCGTCATGACACACATCTCTTAAGGCCTAAAAAGATTCCCCCAGAAACAAATCCAAAGTGTAGTTTCCCGAAGACCATGTTAAATAATTCTATTTATCATTTATGTCAGTCAACTCGAAATAACAGAAGTCCTTTTTAGAGCAATATTTCCCAGGAGTGATAATCCTATGATAAAAACTGAAATTCGAGAATGAAATAGGTTGAAAGTATAAGCTTCATGTTTCACTCTTGTAATTTACCTGTTAGACAATTCACGTACTGAAATATTCATAAATTTACATCAGTCTATACTTGAAAGATATTTATTAAGGCCTATATCGAAATGTTCCAATCTTCCTGTGTTGAAATATCCAACAATTTCCCTTATTTTCTGTTACTTTCTTTCTCTCGTATTCTGACGTTAATTCTCGTACAGAAGAACGGACATATTACGTGCGTTAAAGCTAAGCAAGTGCTGTGAACCATTTACCTTTTAAAAGATGTATACTTGAATTTGAATGTCTTGGGATTTGTTTAATCGTGTCACTTTTACGACAGTCCGAATTCCTTTTACGTTTGGAAAGGCTACCCCGCCATGCCCGCTCACTGCCCCGCCTTTGTATTATATACATACGCACACGCACAAGCACAGTTCGTTGATCGAAGGATAGAAGACAGTGACAATATATTCTCTATTTTTGTTTTATCGGTTAATAATAATTCATGTATAGCTGTTGAACGTGTTTAGCCGCCAGTCATCTACGTCGGCGACAGCACTTCAAAACAATCAACAGATATTTGCTTCTCCGCTAAGCCCTGGGAAAAGAGGAGAAAGAGGGTGAATTTGGTATATGCCAAACCGGAAAGAAGGGCATGAAAAAGCAGGAAGGAGTAGTGTGAAAGAGAGAGAGAGAGAGAGAGAGAGAGAGAGAGAGAGAGAGAGAGAG
>CM057158.1:23989535-24043257 GCA_029962745.1 Echinometra lucunter
TTACCGCCATTTCACGGCCAAGAAAAGGATCTGATTTAGTCAACCATGTCACTTACTCATCTTGGCTCCATCTGCCTCCATTTCTGCCATGTTCCAGCGAAGGCGTTCTTAAATTATTTGTTGCGTCTTGCCTGCCGATCGCATTTCCCCGTTAGCATTGTCTGTCTGCACACCCGTGAAGTACTCGTTGTTGCGTCATCAACAGCTCTCTCAGCCATTTCCCCACAAAGCGAGGTGTCGGGAAAGGTCATGTTTAAAAAGTGCCGCCAAAAGTCAGTCACACGTCTGCCAATTAGGAGTAGCATCGAGGTGGCAACTCGGGGGAGAAAGAAGATACGTTATTATTACGATAATACTCAAATTACATAGAGGGCGTGTAAGCGGGACATGCGACTAAGTTAATTGGTGACTGCATCAGTAGCTCTTCAATTTAGGTCTATCGACACGCCTATTCCGTTAATGTTGTTTCTTTGATGATATGACCTACTTAAGAAAATATGGTGTACATTTAAACGTAGCAGGAATGAACGCATGGGTGCCTTCTAATTTGCAGAGACGTTGAAGGAGGGAAGGAGTTAGATTCCCCTCAGTATTGAAGGACATACCACATAAACGTCTACTTTGTGTGAAAACGACATTATGCTTGAATTCTTTCTATTCCGAAGAATCAGATGCCCTTGCAATGTTACGTAAAGAGTGCAAACAAGTCTTGGGTTGATATAATGCTTTTTCAAAGGGACTCGGGACAAAATGGGGGCATATGCACCTAGCACTATACCATGCAATCTGGTAAACATTGTAAAAGCTCCGTGTCATGTTTTCAGCAGAAATCTCTTCATTGTCTTCTTGTTGGCCTCCCTCCACAATGATATTATGCAATTCTTCCTCTCTTGTCCTATTTTGGTGTTCTTTATATTTTTCTTTGTATTTTTATGTTTGTATATATATATATATATATATATATATATATATATATATATATTGTAGTGAAGATAAATGATTGAAAAATCGAATTCAATTGAATAATCATCTGCCAGTATCATTACAATGAAATGAAAATGCTGAACCACAATAATGCACCATAAATTAATTCCATAGATCATAAAACGAACACTTACACATTACTTTAGATTTACAAGCTTTCATAATGCTGATATGAAGAGATCGCCATGTTGTAACTATGCTGCTTTCGGTAGTACGACGAATTCGATGAATCATTTATGAGTACATCCCAAATGCCTTATCGAAGTCATGTCAATCATATGATCAATATTTCAAGCATTTATCCACCAACTTGGGGACCCCCTTGGGCTAAAGCAAATGGTTTATGAATGTGATCAAACATGACTGGAGCAGGTGGGTGTGGAGGTATAGCCTACAGACATGTGAAGGTGCATGGTAATATTTTACCCACCTCCTCCGCCACTTAGGACGCAGTGTATTTATATTCATAACAGAGATTAGAATAGTATTTCTTGCTTACTGATTCCATCTTAAAATTATGCAAAAACATGCAAAACGAGACAAGAACAATGAATATTAAAGATCATAATGTAAGAGCAATTTTTCACATGATTATATTACGTCATTTCTTTCAAAAGCACTGATGACTGAATATCGTCAATTTCACCTAGATGAATGATCATTCTTCAGAATATGTATGTTAACCTTTTCCCCAATACATTTATATGGGAAAAGATTAATATTTTCACTTCAAAAGTGGTTGGTTACTGGTAAGAAATATCGCTTTCATAAAACCAGCTTCTGTTAACATGATTTATGCATAGAGAAGGCAGCCACTGTTCACATTTTCCATAATTATGAGGCTGTGGCTGTGAAATACTGCTCATGCATTATCTCGTTCGCATGTTTTTGTATAATTATAAGATGAAATCAGAAAGCTAGAAATACTATTCTGTTCTTGCCTTTTATCATATATGTACATAAGAAAGGGCTTGGGAAGAAATTGGTTTGGGGGTTCATTGAATAACTCACCCCCCCCCCCCCCCGATCAATACATTCTCTGTCCGTCTAATCGCTGTATGATCATGTTTGAGCGCGCGAGCTAGTGAGCGACGGTGCACTGGTGACACGCATGCAAGTAAATCACTGTGCCAGCACATCGCATGTTAGTACCTAGAATGCATGCCTGCGGGACACCACTCCGCAGGGAATCCAACACTCGAACACGGTCTAGCGTCATCGATGTAACCAAATCAAAGAGATAGGGGCAAACATGGAAAGCCCAAGAGCTACTCGATGTGTCGCGGACGAAGAAGTAAGGGAGAAGAAGAAAAAGAAGAAGAGACGGAATGGGGATATGGGAAAGTCGTTATTAAGTTACTGACACGATAATCGCACGCCGAGCTGCAAAAGATCAACACAATTAACGAAATTAGGACGTAAATTTGGAGGCGGTAAAAGGAAAGGAATCGATCCCTCTACCCTTTGGAGTGGTCTTTCAACAGTTGGGATGAGAGGTCCAGCCAATTCGTTGACATGATTGCAATCCCTGCTGTTTGATGGGGTGAAATGTGTCTTCGATTAAAAAAAAAAAAGAAGAAGAAAGAAAGAAAGAGCAAAGGGGAAAAAAAAAAAGAAAGACAGAAAGAGCGAAAGAAAAAAAAAGAAAGAAAAAAAACACGAAAATGAGAAACCTGTATCACAACAAACTCATGACAAAACGTGTCCACCATCTAAGATAATGGAAAATATGCTGGATTTCAAAATCATGTTGAAAATTAGGGTGACATAATCTCTGTTCATCCTGCTTCGCTCCCCAGACTCCACCTGTAAAACAACAGTTCATGTGGCCATGGTAGCCGTATATTGAAAAAGAAGAAGCGGAAGCCCTCAAGCAGAAGTAATTGAAGTAGTAACAGCAACGAATAGGATGTTTATCCTCCTTCCAAAAATAATATTTTGAATGATCAATGTTAGTCAAAATTTTACTATTAAAAAGGAACAAATCCGATAAAACTGGGTAGAGGGTTATGATAATTTAATAAATCCAGAAAAAAAGTTGTGTTTGCAATGGAACGGGAAATTTTGAAAACAACATGGTCTACGCATCGTTTTTAGCATAACAAGCCTTTTTCACTTTTATTCATTTCTCCGAATACCATCATGATTATCATTCTTGAGAAGACCCGAGTCAAAAGTATGCGGGAAGCACAAATCACATTCACTCGAGTAAAATTTACCATTTCTTCATTCCAACAGGATCTTTATCCTCATTCCAATTCTTCATTCGTGATTATTGAGCATGCCTAATTGTTTTAACCTGTAGTGCATTTTGTATTGTCACATATCGTCTTTCTTAATCTTTTAAATGTGCATATTTTTGTATGTTTGCAAAGGATGAATGATATACTCTGTTGAAATTGGATGGTTCGCAGTAAAAAATTTAAGTTAACATGAACATATTCAATACAAACTGTTAAAGATATTGTTTAACTATTTAAACTTAAGCTCTTTTAATCATTCAATGCAACAAGACTCCTGGAAAAATTGAGGGATGGAAAATGGTTTAATGATCTCGCACGTGAATTGACAAGGATAAACAGCATCATCAGGTTTATAGTCAGATGAGAAAATTGCATTGAGATTCCCCCAAAGAGGAAGATCTTAATAACTTGACACAATAAAAAACCACCTGGTCAAGTAGGTCAATTCCAAGTCAAGGATTGCTACACAACGGTCGTTTGCGAGGAGAATGTTATTACCCTCTTTGTACGATGATATAGCGATTCGTTAATACAAGCCAATCTCGCTCATGGGGAAATTGCATTTCCTTCAGTTAAGTGTGCGCGTGTAATAACACTTCCCCATAGGTGTGCGTTGGAGCGCACGGAGTAATCAAGACCCTTTTCTTTTTCTTCATATTATGAGTGACCGGTTTAACCCCCGCTGAATGCCACCGGAGGTCTCCCCCGATGCTCCTCCGCCTACTGGCACTAAGAGGGCTGGCGGATTGGGCGCATCTCGCAGGGTGTGGTAGGAAATGTAATCTCAGTTTGGACAAAAGATGGCGGTCGTGGAGACATCTGTTGTGGAACTGGAAGACAAAACACAAGGACACGGCGCTGGAGAAAGAGGATATCGAGTACAAGATGTCTTGGCAGGGGATCCCTGTTAGCAGCAATCTTCAGTCTGATACCTGTCTGGTTTAACAGTGAGGGGTATCGCAATAAAATCATTTTCTTTTATTGCCTTTCACTGATGACAGCTGATGATGAGATTCAAATGAAATCTACCACTGATGTGAACTCGTTAAGATGGATCTTTATAAAGAAGTAACTGGCAATATAATAACAAAATTTGGTAAATTTCAAAAATTCTGTACAAGTGGTTTTAAGAGGGATAACGATGCTAATGCAAATATAAATCCAGAATATCATATGTATATATGTGTGTATATATATATATCCAGCGTGACCTGATTTAAAATTCTTAAATACGGGACCAGGAGGTGGGGTCTTGACTTCAGAGAGCCAGAGGGCAGAACATAAATATTCAAGCTAATTCAAGCTTATACAAGCTAATCAAGAGCTTCCCTGAGGAGCTCTTCCTGATGTAGATCGTTGCATCTATTATTAGTTAATGGTGACGGTGAAAACATTTTGGTAAGTATCATTTAGGTCCAACAGTTGCCACTGATTCATCCCTAATGAAATCTCACATCTAACTGAGATAAACTAATATAATTTGAATTGATAAGGCTGAAATTGCTATTTTTCTTTGATTCAAGTTCTCCTGCATAAATTGAAATTTGCATGAAAGGCTCTCGTCTTTTACCCTCACAATAATCTTCCTACTTTCTAAAACTTGGAGCGAACGAAGAAAGAAAAAAGTGAGACTATCCTGCTTCCACATACTCTGCCTGTACATCATCATCATCATCATTATGTAGCTATTCTTGGCTAAATACTGCCCGTTTTCAACAATGATTCTGAAATAAGGGACAAAACGGCGTCTCGGGGAGGGTCATAAGGGATGCGGGACTTAATGATTGAAATACGGGACGTCTGGTCACACTGCATGTTGATATCTGTGTAAAGTCTGTGCGGCACGATATTTAGAGGGCGCTCTTCGGAATTACGGACGTGATGATTCCTCACCGTCATTTTGATCACAGAGAATGACTGACGATTGTGGCCTAACATCTCAGAATATCTAATAAAATCAAGATTTTAGTGACCAAAGAAAAATTCCACAATGGATTGCGAGACGTGCGAAAATGGACTTTAGAAACATAGTTGCTGAACTAATCTGAAAGTTGTTTTGGTAACAGATCATGTTCTTTTCCTTTACTTGACGGGTCTCAGCCGCAGAGGTGGAGGTTGTTTCAGGAGTTCCACAGGGTTCAGTCTTCGGGCCGTGCCTCTTTCTCTTTTACATCAACGACCTGCCAGACAAGATGTCCTCGACTGCCAGGCTCTTTGCTGATGATACCATCATGTATCTGACCATCCAGACACAGCAAGATGCAAACAACCTTCAAGAAGACCTCAATGTATTAGGCAAATGGGCTTCAGACTGTAAGATAGAACTAAACACCCCAAAATGCCAGGTCACCACTGTCACAAGGAAGAGGACTCGCGTCAACCACTAGTACTTGCTGAATGGTGTGGCTGTAGACTCTGTGACATCCACCAAGTACCTAGGCATTACCATCACACAGGACCTGAAGTGGAATCAGCACATTGCCGGCATCTGCCAGAAAGCAAATAACACCCTTGCTTTCCTCCAGAGAAATCTGAAGATCAACTCTCCTTCAGTAAAGACCCTGGCATACAAGGCCCTTGTTCGTCCATTAATGGAGTATGGTAGTGCTGTGTGGGACCCTTCTGCCCAAAGATGCATTGATCAGCTGGAAATGATCCAAAGACGTGCCGCCAGCTTTGTCCTCCATCGCTATCATAACACATCAAGCGTTGGAGACGTGATCAGACAACTGGGATGGCCTTCTCTGCAGATCTGAAGAGAGCACTCAAGACTTGCTCTTTTCTACAAAATCCACAACAAGATTGTGGATTTTGACACAAGTGACCACATCACTCCTGTGACAAGATCATCAAGGAGAGTTCACTCTGATGGGTACCAGCTTCCCAGGTCCAGAACTGAGCAACACAGACAGTCATTCTTCCCGAGGACCTTAAGTACTGGAACTCCCTACCAATAGGCGTAGTAAAGGCTCCATCGGTAGAAGCATTTCGCCAAACACTGACGAAATGCAGTGGCTAAACTGAAACTAGACTAGGAAGATTTTTAATCGCACCATACATGTATGTAAATAGAACACTCAGCACTTCATGTTTTTTGTGACACACACACCCCTCTCATCTGGAAGAATCTTCAGGAGTGAAGGAGGCAGAGTTAACAGAAGAAGAAGAAGAAGAAGAAGAAGAACTGACTTCGCGCAGTCTTCTGGCTTTCGGAAACATGGCAAGTGCGTACGCGCACCTCTTGACGAGGTACCGTAAACGTCAGTGGGTTGAGGATTGAGTATTTTGAACTTGCATTTAATTTTCTGAGTTGCTTTTAATCGCAACTTTTTATGCAAGAGGACCCTGATCTGCTAACTCTTGGATAGAATAAGGATACAATACTTTCAAACACCTTGTAGCCTTAAGACAAAACAATCCTCTCTCCCATTACTCGAATGTAGTGTTTACATCAATATTCTCCATGTACATGATGTTTGAAGTTTGGTAACCAGTTTGCAAACACAACACGAGGTTGTACGAGTGCATTTTGAACTCATAGTATGAAGTTCAAAGTTTCTATCTTTCCCCCATTATGTCTTTTACATTGAAGTACATAAGATTATGAAAAAGAATATACTAATTATATACACAGTCTTTAATAGACACGATAGATAATTTTTATGTTATTATAGAAATGATAAAAAGAAATTGACATTACATGCCCTTTCCATCGGCAATGTAATAACGAAATGATATAAACCGCAATTAAAGAATAATACAATTAAAAATAATAATTTCCATTTGTTTAGTCACTTGTATATTTCGAAGTCTTGTCGTTACCCTATTTTATTTCATTCTATTCTTTATTTTTTGTATTTCACGTCATGTCTGGCGGCATGTGGTCAGACGACAATAATCAGATAATTGCGCTTTGTATCGATACATTAATTTCCCTGCACTCTTCCCTCACTCTATCGTATTATCTCCTGTATCGATTTCTTCTCCTAGGTGCAGATGCGAGAGACGTCGGCTATCACCGTGAATGGATACCAATAGCCTAGTTCTCAGAAGTCCCCCTATTCCCTTCCCTTTTACTTTTCCCAAACATGTGAAGCACTGTGTATTAATGTGAATGTGCGTGTGTGTGGGTGGGGGGGGGGGGTGGGGGATGGCCCGTGTCCCCTTTTGAAAATCCAGTAGGAATGCACCTTCAGTATACCAAAATAGATTTCCTGCTTAATGTTCGACAGAATGTAATAACCTAATTTAGAAAAAGAAAAAACATCTGCAAGAAACTCGCAAAGTTCAAATTTATGCTTTTAATTCAAGTGTGAGGCCTCAACTGAACTCCGCTACTAAGACCAAATGATCCTTACGAAAAATATACGTGGAATATATGCGATTTTCTTTACTGCCTTGTCTTTCCTTGGAGAAGCAAGTATTTGAAGTTGAAGGTCTCGATATCGTTGAGAGAGTATAGGTTAATCCTTATTTAGTGTGCTGAAGGTATTGAATACAGCTATAGTTTGGAATGGTCTTTTCTGATTACAGAGGACATTTTTCACAGATACCACACGCACAGTTCTCAAGCGTCGTATATAAAAACCGTCTTCTCAAGCTCACAATTTGGTCTTGTGTATGTCGTGACATTTCACCAGAAGTTCAGGGGAAAACATGGCGGAAAAGTAGGCCAAATCATTGTCCAAGTGCAGATCGCCGAAGCGCAAGCCGGCAAATTTCATTTATTAGAATTATCAGGCAGAACTTCTTTATAACCCCAAAGCCCTTGAAAGACATACATCATCCCGGGGAATTGTTTTGGCGGTGCATCTTTCCTGAAACCTCGTTGATCTTGTTAGAGCTTTCCAATCCATTTGTGTGATCAAATCTCCGCGCTTCTAACAGCAGTCGTTGCATTGGCAAGGAAAGCGGTGAACAGGTACAAATCTACAAGTGCCTTCGGGGATAGCAGCTATAGGTCGTGCTTTCCTCGCGATTGTTTGCATCACACTTTGTGGGTGCATCAGCATGCTGAATAACAAGTCAACGGACTTCTAGTCAGACCTTTATCAAGTATATTTTTATTTTCAAAATAAACACAAGAAGGTTGGGAGGAGTAAGCGTTTCTTTTTTTTTTCCTTCTCAAAAGTTAACATGGTTACAGAAGTTAAGAAATTCGAGTGAACTATCGATGCAATGGAAAAGACACGTATTCTCTTAAACGGGTCGTCAATGTTATAGCAGTGATCCGTTAAGGGGGCTCATATCATGGTTTAGCTTTTAGTTCTGTCTATGGACAAAGGGAATGTATTTTCAGTTTGACAGTGAAAGATAAACATTATTTCCAGTAGAGAGAGGGAAACTGAACATACTGAAACAGTAAATTTACACCTGTACTATTTAATCTTTCGTGAAAGAAAATCTGTTGGGCACAATATCATGACAAGAGAATATTGCATAAACGAGAGCTTTTAATTATTTTGCCTGAGCAGGAATGAAGTGTGTATCACCTAAAAATCATTCACCTCACAAGCCCCCAGACTGCACTCTCCTGGTCACTGAAGGGAATCGGTCTCTTATAGTCTTAAAACACTCGGGAAGAGGTTGGATATGCAGAGAGGACTGGTAGGTACGTGGTATATAGCACCTAACCTCACCCAACCCCTTGTGTTTGTCTTTCATCTCGTGTCATCAGTCGCGCATGAATTCAACAGGCAAAAACTGGATCGGCTTTGATATTAGATCATGCTGTTATGGTGATGCTGGTGGAAGCTAGTCTATATATACCGAGAGAATAAGAGCATGCAGTGCCACCAGGCGACCTGCAGCATGGCGGGCAACTACCCTAGCAAGCAATTAATCACGGCCGGACTCGCTACGGAGACGCTAGAAATGGCACGGCTTGTAGCCAAGTTTAGAACGCCATGTTTGGGAAAGTGTCAAAAGAGCGCCAAAACACAGCATTACACCTATCTTGATATAGATCGTCTGTGCACAGGTGAGGAGAACAAGGCGTTTTTGGTTTCAGCTACCCATGTGACACGCTGGTTGCATGAAGCAATGTTATAGAGTAGAATTCGGTTTCAATAAATTTGATGGACTCTCATTCGGGAAAGCATCTTCACAAGATTCATGCGTTGCTACAGGTGTACTTAAATCAAGATTTAAAGAAATACACAAGTTTCATGCATTGTGTCAAAAAGAATTTGTTTATATTACACTTTGCCATAAAGATTCAACAAATTTGGATTAGTATACTATCTTAGCTATAACTGCAAAGCAGTCACAACTGAATCGATGTGTTGTAATCAGTAATCCTATTGAAGATATATATATATATATATATATATATATATATATATATATGTATATATATATATATATATCTTCTATTTCGTAATACTTAAAAACGTGATATCTAAAATAAACGAAACTGTAGCTAAAGTTTAATCAGTTATGATAAACCGAAACATGTTCTATGAGCTCGCTCTAATCATGTGCTAAAGGTATTATCAGCAAAAAAAAAAAAAAAATTGCCGAATGAGGATGCAGTTTTAACCTTTAAATACACACCAGCGTGTATTAAAAGCACAATGAATGATTTACAGCATTATGCTATATATTTCATAAGAAGAGAATAAGGCTGCGGTCGATTGCATATCAACAATTCAATCGTTTCTTGAGTTTTTTTTCCGAGGATATTAATACCACAACATGAATTCATACACGGTTGAAATCCTCGCCATCGTCATCGGCATTAACACTCGCGTCAATGAACCCGTAATTGACTTCGAGCAAACCTTATTTTCAGCAACCAAGTCTATCCAATCAAACACGATTGCAGTCTTCGCTTGAAAACACAAAATTGGGTCTTGCTTCTCATACAAAACAAAAAATAATACAGACGATAAAAATTCATGCATGTACAGCCGGGCGAGGGAACTCTAAAATTCCTTACACCTCTTCATTTTATACGCTGAGATATTCACTAATCGAATTTGGTCCATATTTTGGACGGTAATTTCTGTGGCAGAATTCTGTTCCGCCAACTGCTCTTCAGAGCTTGTTCGGTATGGTGGATGTATAACGCCACAACTAGTCTTCTAGAAGGCGTGTAATATCACACTGTGTCATTCAGATTTGCATTCTCTACATAAGCATACGAAGTTTGGTGTTGGCTTTGGGTTATGTATTTATTTTCTTTTCTTCTTACTTTTTATTCTTGAACTGAACACAAAATACCTACCATATCAACCACTTATTAAGTGGGTTAATGGTTGTATGTATATAAAGTGGAAATGGACGAAAACATATTATTCAGACTAGAGCAAAAGTTGTGTTTGCATACATTGTGTGTGTGTGTGTGTGTGTGTGTGTGCGTTTGTCTGTGTGCCTGAGAGAGAGAGAGAGAGAGAGAGAGAGGGGGGGGGGGAGGGAGAGGGGGAGCGTGTAGTATCCTTTGTTTCTTGAAAAAAAACTCATTAAATCTGTATATGAACAATAAATGGCAATAAATTCTTTGTTCCTATTATGTCCTATTCACGCATGTGAAATGTCACCATATGCACATAGAATTAAGTCATTTTATAAATTTGATTCGCTCATGCCCAAAACTTCAGAGCTATCATATACCAGGCACGTGTTAAGGTTTTAAATAAACAAACAACAATTTAAAAAAAACCTCTTCACTGAAGACTAACAAGCAACATGTTTGTGAACTTTATGGTTGTCTACAAGCGAGCAGCGATTTCGCGCTGCGTTCGTCTAGGAGCGATATCACCTCGATAATTTGATTACGAGCAATCGCAATCGGGAATGATATGGGTCGTTGTCTGTAATAACGGTCTAATGCATGTTATGCTTTATTTTATACGATTTTTTAAATCTCCTCACAAAGTATGATTCATAAATTAACTTTCATCCTTGACTGTGGTTGCGCTTCCCACTTTTTTTTCCCAAACAATTGAATTTCAAAATCAAAGAAGATTTTAAAAGCAAGTGTTTCATGCATCGATATTTTACATTTTCCTCATCTATAGGCTAGTTTTATATATATATATATATATATATATATTTCAAATGTTTCACATGAGTTGAATTTATTTCCACATATCCATTAAAAACAGTTATAAAAACATGAAAAATAAATACATACAAACATAAAACAACCAAGTGAAAATAAATGAATGAATGAATAAAATCAATTTCATTCAGGTATACGTTTGAAAATTCAAGAGAGAGAAAGGGAGAGAGAGAGAGAGAGAGAGAGAGGGAGATAGGAACATTACAAAATATTGTACTGTTCTTTGTTTTATTTCTTCTCGGTTCTTCTTTTCCGCTGACAGGGATTAATATGTAACTCGGTAGTTTACAGTGACGAACTTAACAGCAATTTTTTTTTAAACACACATGAACACATTGTATCAATATGCATATAGCACTTCATTTATTTGATGTACGGTAAAAGAGCAACGTATATAAAATGCCTTGCTCAAAGGCATAAGTGCCGTACTGGGGATCTAATCCACGACCTATGCCCCCGACCCTCGTGTCTCCAATCAAGCGCCTTAAACTACTGGACCACGGCTCCTAACGGCTACTTCTACTATTCTTGCTTGTGACATCATTTCTATCTAAACAAGACTCTCTATCTCATACCCTCTTTATGCATTACTAATGAATCTCTCAAAATATAAGTGTTTTTTTTCCATACCGTTTTATTCTGATTTCATCAACAAAACATTTAACATTTTGATTGAACATTTCAAATCAAACAGTTTAATAAACTTCACATTTCATATTTTATTTTTTTTTCTATATAAACATGAATCACATATAACTTTAAAGAAAAAAAAATGAAATCAGTTATTATAAAAATATTGAGTCTTGTAGCTCTATGCCCCCGCACACACAAACGCACACGCCCGCTCACAACGATAACCACCAACACCGTACTACTATCACCACCACCACATCCCACTCTCTTTCTCTTACCCCCCCCCCCCCTCCCGTTCTTCTTGCAATGTTTACCACTCCACCTTTTTTTCTCCTCTTTATATCTTGCCTGTGATTTCCTCTTCTTCCACTTTATTCCTCTTTCCCTTTTACCTCAAGTTTCTCAGCCTTTTCTCTTCTTTTTCGAGTCCTTCTTGCCTTCTATTGACCCGCTTAGACTCCCTTTTATCACTCGCATCTCGCTCTCTCTCTCTCTTTCCCTCCCCTCACTTTCTGTTCTCCTTTCTTTCTCGGTCACATCTCTGCCTCCATCTCATCTTTCATTCACACTTTTCCTCAGTCACACACACAGGAGAAGTTTGACTGCCATTCAAATCAAGCAGACGACAAATCAATCACGTGACTTGTTCCTCCGCTTATGGCGCGAACAGGCTCCCTAATTGAATCATATCGTAGGCTGATTCAAACTCCTGTTGCGCGCTGAGAAACAGATATATGCATATCCATATCCATGAAAACCACTCTACTTAGCATAATGCCTTTACACGAACAAATGCATCAAAGATTGGATCAAGTACGCTTCAGAGTTTTTGTTCTTTCTTTCTTTCTCTGTTGATTGCGTCCAAATACATGTTTTCAGCAATACTGTATACAGCGTTTGATATGAAAAAAAAGGAATGATACATAAATTCTAAATATATTGCATCTATGATTATTGCAGTTAATGATAAACCACTCAAAGAAATGGAAAAGACATTGCTGTCTTTTTACTTAATTCTTATTCCAATATGTTAGGCATACGCTTATTATAGGATCCAGACGAAGTATTGTCAGTGTTCACAAGGCAATATTCTTTTGCTCTATACAAAATAGTTATTTCAGAGGATGAATCATTTAGAAAAAAATAAGTACTGTCAATGGTCAACGCACCCGGATGTTTCCCGTAAGTAAGAGTTACATATAAATTAAAGAAAACCCCTCTTGTAATGCATGACATCTTCATCTCCCCTCCCCCCGCTTGGCAATAGTACCAGCAAGTTCATTATAGATTATTACATATAATACATCGGTACTTATTATGAAATTAATCTTATGCAAAATGACATCATTCATCATCATCTGCATGACGACGGTTCCTGGTGAAGGATACTCAGAAAATTGTGAATGTCCACACGAAAAATTATTTAGGTTGGTAATTTCATTTGCGAAGCATTGTCTTTAAATGGTACGCAGTAAATTGAATTAGGAAACAAAACCCCGTTCTGTGCTCTTTATGACTCATAAGTCTTTCACCTCTCTCTTCTCAACATATATTTAGACTTTGAGTCTCTTAACTTAAAGAGGGAGATCAGTGTTTCACATATAGACAAGTATTATGTATACAAATTCTTCAGCAACATTACAAAAATGGGTTTGTAACAAATTGAACTGATCTGAAAATTATAATGTCCAGAACAGAAAGCTTATTCTGAAGATATTCAGGAAGTATGTTTATGGTACAAATAGACATTTGAAAGAAATCTCAAAAGTGGATTATAAGTATAGAGTAAACATGTTAAAGGAGAATGCAACCCAGGCATCAGTGTGCTTTCATTTTATGCACAGAATTTAACATTTTCTTCATTTTCAAGAAAAATAGAAATTCTTTTGATTTACTATTTGAGTATGACATGGCTACATCAATTCTGTGACCATTTTTGGGAAGAATTATGTTGATTCCTGACTCGAAATTGCATATAAATCATTTTTTTTTTGAAAAATCATACACAAAATGAATGGAGAGTTGTCCACGATGACATCACAGATGCTGGCAAAGTTGCCAACTCAAGGATCCCTATAACAGGGGTTTGCTTAAACTTTTAAAATTCATAACTCTTGAACAGATTGTCCGATTTTGCTCAAACTTTCACCGTTTATCTGTCTTGTTCATCTCTATTCACTAAAAGCACACTGATGCCTGGGTTGCATTCTCCTTTAACAGATTGAAGTACAATAATTGATGGTTATTGTGTAATTACAAATAACATGCATTGCATCTAATACCTCCTCGATCGCGATCTGTTGACTCTTATTATGACCTCTCTCTTACTTTCGTAATTTTAAGTTTTTAGGTTCTTAATAAGTAAAAATTCTCTTATTTTCTTTCTTTATAGATTCGTAGTATACTTATATCAAAGAGAACGGTTGCTAGGCTATAGCGCCATGAGCGTCCTTTCAACGGTGGGTTCGCTCTATAAGTTTTCAGTATTATTATTATCATTATTATCATCATTATTATCATCATTATTATCATTATTATTATTATTATTATTACTATTATTATTGTTATTATTATTATTATTATTAATATTATTATTATTATTATTATTATTGTTATTATTATTATTATTATTATTATTATTGTTATTAACATCATCATCATCATCATTATCATCTCCATGGAAGTATTATGATCAAAGGCTTGAGATGAGAAATTCTTCCTTTTTAGCACTAAGGAATTCCCTGCTCTCGCTGTCATATTCTCACTCTATCAGTCTATTCATTAAATCTATATGCCTTGATCTTTTAAAAAATTAATTAATTTATCTACTTATTTTTGCTTTCAGAAGAAAATCCTCCAATTACAGCTATGCTTGCTTTTAGCGATGTGCTTTTGAAGTGCCCTCCCCCCGCCTGGTTAAACAGGGGGTGGAATGAAAATAAAGGGGGAGGGGTGGGAAGCCTCTAATTCAATCAATGTTAGTTTGCTTGGCAGAGAGGACCCTCCCCCCCCCCCATTTAAAAAAAAAATTCGGAGCCGCCCCTTTATCCATCATACCCCTGAAGATGCCCAACGATGCACGATGCTGATTAATCAAAATCTTCAATATTTCCAGGCCAAGTGAAGTCATCGCCAATTTCCATCCGATACCAGGATCCGATGTCGAGCACCATCGCGACGATGACAGATTTTACAATCAACTCACGAGACCTGTTGAGAGAGGTCGAGATGGATATAAGGAGTTGTCCTGACCATGGGATAGCAAAACCGCCGATAGACCTTGGTCAAAGTATGAAAGACTTCCTTTTCGTTTGTTTAAGACTCACGTTTGGGAGTAGAGTCAATTTTTCAAATGAGTCTCAGTACGCGGCACTGGACATCGTAGCACACGTCAAATTCGGAAGTCTTTCGATGTGAATTGTGAAATTACACTTCCAGTAATCATGATAATTGATGACATTTGCATCTGATGTTTTCTTTACAAACTAGCCAGACAAATGATTAATAATTCAAATAATAATCACAGGTCGCTTAAATTAAATCTTTGTACGAATCAGTCATGTATGCGTGGTAGCAGATTAAGAATGTTCAATTATATTTATTTGCAGCAAGGTACGAATTCGATTAACGGTTTCTAGATGCTGTTTTTGATCAAGTTTTTTTTTTCATTTCCCGTTACGTTGTCTGAACATTTGAACAGGTCAGTCAATTCACAGCCCTTAGTTCAATATGGCTCACTGGCTGAAAGCATGCAGCACCGATCAGACTGCTGGGTGTGAAAGAAATACAAATGGGAATTGCGATAGAACGTGACCAGGCCTTCGCTAGATACCTTGAGGAAGCACCGTGAAGGCCACGCACTATTCAATTTGTAGTCGGTAACAAGGGTGTCTATGTGACTTAAAGTGTCCGTATATCTGTGCATGGAAACAAGTCCTGCTTTGTCGTCGACCCAGGCGATCAGGATAGTGGGGCTATCGTTACCTAGACGGGGAACCATGTCTACTGTAGGATACCCTACCATCCCTGCTTTAGTTATCTCATGTTTAACAATACCGCCCTCATCGATGACACTAACTGTTGGACCATCCTGAACTAGAACACCGGCCCCATTGTTGCTGATGCAGAACTGACAGGGTACACATCCGTAGCAAGGTATTTCCTTGATTGGTTGGCCTCCATCCTCACTAAACACTTGAATCTTCATGGCTAGCCAGTAGCTGATGTATATGTTCTTCTGAGCGTCAACGTCGATATCCCCCTGCCCACCTTCCTCCCAGCACATTGTCTCGAAAGTTGCGCTTTGCTTTTCTAAGTCCTGCGTGAACGATATTATGTTGTTCTCTCTGTCTCGCACAACAAAGCGTCCATCGGAAAACCTAGCAACAGCCCACACATGTACATCCTGCAGGACCTTTTCTTGTGCACCGTCTCTATTGAAAAATTGAATCCCGCCGTTTCTGAATCCTACGGCGACTCTGTCGTCGGCCATCATCACTATGCCTGCAACTTTGTTGTTTTCTACAGGGACTTTAGCGACCAGCCTCATAGAGTCTGTAGGTGTGGAATCTATTCCCTGTAGAAAACCCATATCCATTCCGCTTTGGCCTGGAAGACGCATGAATTTTACATCGGCGGAATGTTCTACAATTGCGTTTGGCTCTGAGGCATCAGGTTCGTCCTGATCCAAAAGGTCCTCTAACGCGCTGCGTGCACTCTCGTGGACAGCCAAAGACTCCCCTTCTAACAACATCATCGTATCCGCAGAAATCTTTTCGAAGGCACTGGAGATTCTAGAAACCATATCACCGCTCATCTCTCTCATTACGCTCAACTTTAACATCTGATCTCGCTTGAACTGAAGACATTTCCCGACGAGCTCGTCATTTTTACCAGTCAGCTTCTGGAGGGCGTCGTTGAATGCTTCATCGATGGCGTTCATGGCTCGGTTATGGGTGATATTAACAGTGTCTTCGACATCGTTGATAAAGGAGATGTGTTCAAGAAGCATGTTTAACCTAACCTCCACGCGTTCCTTTAAAGAATCATTCTTCTTCTCATAGCTCTCTACAGCAGTCTGCATTTCCACGTTTGGCTTCAAGCTGGATAAGTCACCCTCTTCCAGACAAGTTACCTGACGGCACAGCGGACAGTCCATCGAGTTGCCATCTTGCTGCTTCGTTTGGTAGAGAAGGAGCAAGCATTTCATGCAGAACGTGTGAGAACACTGTAAAGATCTTGGGTCGATGAGTAGCTCGCAGCAAATGGCGCACTCTAGTTCAGCCGGTGCTACCTGGCACGCAGAAGCCATCGTGGACGGCTCACAGGTGATCTGTCGAAAGAATTTTAACAAACATCATAGTCATTACAAGTTGTAGGATATCATAAAAGCTTCAGCTTGTAATATACCCGTGAATTCTTATTCATGGATGAGATGATCACCAGATTACTAAGTTCTTCCAGTAAATTGTTTGACCAGGAAGTTTCACCTTCGGTTTGACGTTGTTGTATATCAAAAGAATAATACATGTATACAGATTCAATGTTATGAAAGAATACTCTGAAAGCAGAGGTTTTGTTTTCAAAATTAATATTTTCCCCCGATGTATTGCTACTACAAAGGAAAAAAAAACTGTCTTGAATCAGCGAGGATTATGAAGTCAACTGAAAATTTAAGAGAAAGTGTTTGATTGACTATTAAACAAAAGAGAAACATAATTTGAGATCAGATTTGGAATGTGGAATTCAAGATATTTCAGCATAGTACTACCCTGTCGTTTGAAAAGACGAAGATGTGCTTCGCTCTTGTTAAAAAAAGCATTGGCTCTCTAGAACCTTCTGAAGCATTCAGCAAACTTCTGTCTATTTGTTCCTCGGTAATATTTCCCTTTTAAAATTTTCATAAGCGCGATTGTGATCTCTTCCTCTTTGCATTGTAGAAGGTACGTACTGCTTCCGCTCCTAACATGCCTAACATGCCCAATACACGTCAAATAGATCGCGGTTTGTCATGGTTGTATTATGGTTGTATTCTCCACAATCATGCCAAAAGAGACATTGACCTGTACACTACTGAATTTTCTAAATATTCATCGGGTTCTGGAAAGCCACAATTTAATGTTGTTCATTGGCTAGATAATTAAAAGAAAGTTGTTTACTTATTTATTTTGTTTTGTTTTGTTGGGGTTTTGACTGAAGGATGTTCATTTATTTCCATATACAATACATTTACAACATTCAACATGTGTGGTCACATAAAATCATACAAATCTTGATATAAATTTCCAAAAAATTCTGGATACATTTTTTCCACTTAACAGTAACAACACAAAACAGATGCTTTAATGTATCACTCTTAACACAAAATACATTCATTCCAACCAGAGTCTTGTGAATAGCTCCATAATGGGCCCATAAAATGACAGTGGCAGATTTTCTGAACCCCATACTCAAGTTCAAGATGATTAATGGCATATTATTCAACAAATTCAAACACTTATTACAGAAATGCGCATCACTGGATATTTTTTATTTTACATTATAGCCACAAACATGATACAGGAAGCAGGAAAACACTCCAAAGGACAGAAACATCGGAATGCTGAAAGGACAATGGATTGGGGAAAGAACATTCTCTGCTGACAACGCTGTGCCCCCTAATCTCTCTCAGCGTTCCAGTGGCTTGCCCGACGTAGGCCTACATCTACCTTATACACCTGTTATAATGGCTATATGGAACAGTTGACATAATGGAAGTGAATAGAGGTTTTCCTGGTAGACTCGTACCCTTACGCATATAAATGAACTTCGATTGGTGGCAGAACAGTTCTTTATATCGCTTTATACACGAATAACATAAAATGATCAAAATTAATTTTTCAATAGTGGCTACCATTATTATTTGCATAAGGAGGTTCTGCCACAGAACTTGCCGTAATGATCAACGTGCACGACGTGAGCGATGTGGGCAGTACCAGAAATACATAGCAACTCTAAAAAACATCTTTAAAGTTTATGGGTCTGCTCGCTCGTACCAAAGTTATTAAGAAAAACATACAAAATTACATGGTAGGTTGTTTCCGGTTATACTCACAACACAAAAGCTCACTCAGTGAATTTGAAAAAGCGTTCATATTCGTCCATGAGAAAGCCACTGACTGCCATTTTGTATGAACTTCACGCAGAACTACTCATCAGGAAGATCTGTCGTAGGCCTACACATTCGCCATATTGCACATTCCTAAGATTAAAATTAACAAAATGCATTTTCTGAAAATGGCATACCTCGGAGTGAATGATCACAATAAAATAGCCACCGGCCAAAGCGATACGGAGCGAAATCCTATGCAGAACAACATGTTGATCTGCTAAGTGTGACGAGGAAATGTGTAGAATCTATTGAACTCGGCGACTAGTGCAATTAATTGGCTTCAGGTTAGATTTTGTACTTTGGACTGGGTATTTCCCCGACTTGCATATAGCTTAGCACACTGGCAATGACAATGGTGATCTGTGGAACAATACAAAGCCAAAGTGAATTGACTATAAAGATCCGTAAAGGGGCGTGCACTCATTGAGGAGGAGGGGGGGGGGGGTAAATCGATTGGACTCATAATTTTGACACACAGTTGGCCCCGACATTATCTTGGGATCCAGGGATGGGGGGGGGGAGGGGTGCTGCCAATAAATCCCATGTAAGTAAGTGTATGGGCACAATTTTGCGGAGGGGGGAGGGGTGCAGAAGTTCCTTGCCAAACATGCTTGATGACAGTATATGCAATACACACGTACATGCATAATGTTAATAAAGAAAATCCATATTTTTCGCTGCTTTGCCCTGCCAATCGTAATGATGTCTCACTATGAACATGATGGACAAAGAAAGCGGACAAAATAAACAACCCCTCGTTCTACCCTTCACAATGGTTTTTATCTAAAATATGTGGAACAGGTGTAACATGCATATTCACCTGAAACTATTGATTAAACATAATAGCAATTAAGGGATGTTCTTTTGACTACCAGAACCATTGTGAAGAGTAGAACGAGAGGTTGTTTATTTTGTCCACTTTCTTTGTCGGTCATATTCATAGTGTCTGTTCCTACCGATAAGCTGGCAATATGGCAGAGGACAGCGGTGTAGGGTGAATTCGGAGTTCACCCATCCCATAATCTTTGCACCCGCAAGAATAAAAATCTTACAAGTTACAATGATTCAACAACAACTCAGATCTGCTGACATGGAACATAGCGCCCCTTGCCCCCTTTCCGGTCTGCATGGGGGTAAACCTACTCTCCGTTAACCAATTTCTGGAAACCAGCATCGCTGCAGCACCAGACTTGGAACAAGTTCAACCCTCTCACTTCTGGGAAATTCTCCCTCGTAGCTGTAGCAGCCATCACGAGCAGTGGCATAGAGTTGATTTCAGCTAACGAAGGGGCACAGGAAACGGCGGGTATGTCAAAATAAAGGCCAACAAGTATAGAGATTAGGAAAGAGGGTGGGGTGGCAGTGCTTTGCTTTCGCATTTCCTTCCCCCGCACCTTTTTTTTTTCTTTTCATTTTTATATATTTTTTTTTCGCTTTAAAATTGAATGGAGAACGTTTGTCCTATACCTTACACCCCAAAGCTATGTCCGTGAAGCACGAGCAAGAGCAGGATATGAATTTGAACTTACATCATTTTGCTCACTCTCGCTCACATCCAAGACCGTTATTTCGTAATGTACTTGCCGGAAATATGATACTGTCAGGAAACTTGTGTCATGCAGTTTTATAGATTTGATCTCTTCTACCATGTTTACATTTCAAAATGTGTCGCACGCTGAATAGAACATGAATTTGAAAATTCTGTTGTTATTGTTCGGAAAGCCTCTGTATGACCTTCTGTTGGAAAAGGAAATCGGTACTAAGGATGTTATCATGGTTATTCTTTGACTCATCTACTGTTTTTTGTTTTTGTTTTTTTTAGACGAGAGGTATTGAATGTATGTCAGTCCATGCAGTTATCTGTTAAAACCCCCATAATTTTGCCCCTACGATTATCTACATAAAACTCTCCCCCTCTCTTTCTCCTCTTTAGATATTTTCCCACCCCACATGTAATAAATTATTTCTATTCCCCTTTATCATTTATTTCTTTCTTCTTTGTCTACTCTCTCTCTTTCTCTCTCTCTCTCTCTACATTTCTGTACTTTGTAGGGAATTCTAAAATATGGAGATGATTATTTATGTATTTATTGTAATTTTTGTTTATCATTTTTCTTCTTCTTTTTGCTTGGAAAATTTGTAGCTTTTTATTTTCTGCCAATCTGTTGTACCACCCCCCCCCCCTAATTCAAAATGATCCAGTGACTCTCCCTGATCTCTCCTCCGTGTATCATTCACAACTTTCCCTCTATCTCGATGAAAGCGTAACAAGCAGCCTGTGCTTCTTTCTTATTCTTCATGAATGAGAGTTGTAATGATATCAGGTTTGTGTCATCGGTAATTTTCGAGTTTCTGCGCTGATACACCGTGACTCATTAACTGATCTAGCAGCAGGCTAATGAAGATACCGCCGGACTCCTGATGAAACAAGCACCCGTCATCTATGGTAGTGTCGAAGAGTTTTTCGCGTTCAACTTTGATATCAAATTAATTCTCCATGATTCCAATCGCTTTTGTCTGTGGCTTCATTTCCATTCTATATCATATAGAGAGGCCTATAAGTCACTGCGCGTTCCCACCTTTCCTTGCCTCGATCTCTAGTGCAGATGATATCAGCCTCGATTTTCGTGGAGAGAAGTTAATCATTGTGGCATCATTACAATCACTTCCTTTTTATATTCTACACATCTACACAACATGCACCAGTTCACTCTATCTTCCTTCAGTTTATTTTCCTTTCTTTCTCTCTTTCTCCTCCTCCTCCTCCTCCTCTCTCTCTCTCTCTCTCTCTCTCTCTCTCTCTCTCCATTTCCTCTCCCTCTCTCTCTCTCTTCCGCTTTCTACCCGACTCTCTCGCTGTATTTCTACCCACCTCTTTCTATATCCCTCCCTTAGTCCTTCTTTCTCACTCTTCCTTCCCCTTTCACCTTATCTTTGCTTTTCAGCATTAAATCTGAATCTGTAAACTCTCGACCAGGTATTGTGTTCTAATTATTTCACATCAGTACTGAAAAACTTTTCCGGCATTCTCCAAGTTTAGATATATTGACCTTGAAAAAGGAATCTTTCGTGCGATACATCGAATCAGCGAAAACGTTTTCATTATCAAAACGGAGCCCTCTCTTTGCCATACTTCTTTTCTTGAGCATAGATTACCAAGGTTAGCATGGTTAGGATAAGATAGTACTATAAACCTCTATTCATTTTAGTCGTCATCATCTATAATCCCATGAGCTGAATTCAGCGACTGAATTTCAGAAAAACTACGGTATCGTAGAGGGTTACACCATCATTAATAGCTTAATCCAGCTACCGAAAGATTTGTCGCTCATGTTTCTTATTTGAGATTTACTCATGAAAACTAGCGGGTTAATTTACCAGGTTCCAATACTCTGGGTTTAACCTCGTATCACGGTAGGTATCGCGCGCTGATCCCGTCGCAGGCTTCCTTTACAGAGTGGCGCCGCCGTTCAGGGTTTCAGGGAGACGAGAGCGGTATGTGAACATCCTCCCGTAGCTGTGCTTTTTTCTCTTTTAAGGAAGGCATTTCTATCAAGTCATTCTAATAATTTTGTTTAGATTCCAGAATTCACGCATATAATGCTTGGATAAGTGTAAACAAATAGCAGTAAAGTATGAGCAGATGAAGAAACATTTCTTTTCTTTTGCTTTGCTTTTCTTTTGAGGTGGATGCTGCTTGCTGATGCCTGTCATAATTATTGTGATGACTTTGACAAGACGTAGAAGAAATATGAAATGTATTTAATCCACGTTGCAATAGAAATTTATCACCATTTCATCAAGCTGGTAGTGATTATTAAAGAGGATGATGGTGATATTTCTGATGAAGAATGTTAAGGATGTTAAAATAAGAGCGGCAAAAGTGGGGAGAGAAATCGACTGAAACTGCATATTTTTCTGTAATTCATTGCAGGCACACACAAATCCCCCTGTCTTGAAAATTTAAGCTTATGTTCTGTTTTATGTCTCTTACTATGGCATCAGGTTGGTATAGTGATAAAGATGATGACGATATTTCTGGGGAAGACGATGGCGATACTTCTGAGGAGAGAAATCGGTTGAAATTGCATATTTTTCATGTACTTTACTGCAGGCACATGCCCCTGTCTGAAAAATTCAGGCATATGTTATGATGAGTATAGATGTGAGGTGTTACAAAATTACCTTCTATTTAATTACGTAATCGATCAACTGAATGAATCATAACGTTTATTATCAGACAGCTATCAGTATAGATAGCAGCATAGTATACCAGACAACAAGAATACATCACGCAACTTTTATGAGTCAGACAGACGACAGGTTGCGATGCAGTGGAAAAAAAAATAGTTGCCTTGCCTTGGTGCGTTTTTCCCACCTCCTCCTCTTTTTCAGCAGACATCAGTCGCCCCTTTGTACACCCTCTCAAGGAAATGATGGTGATTAAGGGACCGAGATCATTTCCTAAGCCAACACGTTATCAACCTGTTACCATCTCATCCCTTTGTTTCAGGGCCCGACGTTACGGGACCCGGGTGACAAAAGTAATTTCGACGGACGTGTGAAAAGATAGTCCATCGGCCGGCGTAGGATATCGTCGCCGAACCACCTCCGGGGGGCCCGTAAATGAAAAATAGCACCGATTAGTATGAGGCTTGCGAGCTAGAAAGTTGACGTATATCCATGCATGCAAGATGACTCCGTGGCATTTCGAAACAGTTGTCAGTGGTCATAAATGGAAGAGAACGACGATTAAAGCGCGGATTAATATTGATATTTCGCGCCCAACAGGAATTCAACACGTGAATTGCTTTCTCGATTTTGTTTAACTTCATCACTTGAAATCCGAGCTTTACATGTTTGGAATATTTTTCATCTATATGTTGATATGTATTTCCACTTCTGTATGCTTTTAGAGTTTTGTCGTAATATCGTTCCTATAAAGGAGCTATCAGGAAATGGCAGATGCATTAAAAATTTGATATCATGATTATCCCCTCGGTGTGATGATAAAACTTATTAGCCCGTGGGCTCCAAAAGGGACAATTAATATACGTGCCCTCAATGTTTCAAATGGTTTGAGCTATTGTACATACCCCCTAACCCATTGCACGGCTTTCAGCGATCTTAAGATACTGTAGCCTCTGCGTATAAGAAAAATAGCAAATTTATTAATGAGCCTTGAGTATACATGGTATAAGAACGAATCTAATTTTTGGACCAATGTGACTCTGTAAAGAATTCAAAAGACAGGATCTTAAAAGAAGCCTGTAAGCTCTATGTAATGTTTCAGTTTGAAGGAGCGATATTGATCTTCAAATGTATAGATAAAATCTATTCCGAAATTAAAGTTATTTCTAAAAGAATGCTTATGATATCATCAAACAGTTGCACTTTCGTCAGGTAACCCTCCCAGTTCTCTAAAATGCGTCTTTATAGTGGGAGCACTGTGGTATAATAGTGAAGGCTCTTGCTTCTCATGCGAGAGGTCCTCGGTTCGATCTTTGCTGGTGGTTATATCCTAGGACAAGGTGTTTTGCTCACATGTGTCCCTCTCGACTTTGAATGAAACTTTGATGATAATGAATAGACCAATTTGATTTTGCTGTCCCGTTCTCAGCAACTGTTACCGACGAATATGAATTGCAATAGACGAAAACGGGTGACAACGCACGAAATTGAATGACAATTTTTCAAAACTGCTCGGCCAAAGACAATTGGAACGAGCGTTTAATAGCGCATCCACCATGTCCACAGTGTCCGGGACGAAATTGAAAACGCATTTTTAAAAAAACTGAATGGAATGTTGACACAACTGGGCGGGAAAACCTATAACTACGGGGCCCGTACGAAGAGTAACAGTAAAACTGTGTTGCTATACCATGGGAAGATTATTGTTATTCATTAAGCATGCTTGTTTGCCATATATACACACCTAACATCATCTTTATCACAAAGGCGAATTATTAGTACTTAGTTTAAACCTTGGCGTAATATTGGTATCATATGTACGTTACAAAAAATGGATATGCCTCCTTGCCCTTTGATGAGCATAGTTACGTCTCTAAAAAACGAGCTTTCACGTACTACATGTTTACTTGATTACACTCCATGCATCATAGCAGTGTTGAGGAACCTTGCAAGAGTTATTACTCACAGTCGTGCTCTGCATACAGTTTCCTAGCAAGACCAACAATCATTGTTTTTGCATGCAATATCCGTAAAATTTAATCTCCTCTCTTTACTTAAAATAAACACTTTCATTTTCTCGTCCTCTAGACATAGGATTATTTAAGTTAATTAGAGGTAAACAGCATTACGGTTTGTTTAGGCTGCGAGAAAGAGCATGGTTAAAAGCGCGCCAAAATTAACAGGACCCCGCCCTTTGCGCCACCTGTTCCGATGCAGCCAAGATCAACATGCCCTAGAATGGCCTGCGAGAATTGCGCGCCAGTCCCTTGCAAATTGGCAACTCCGCCAATACCGTTCACTGCACACTGATTACAGATTATCAAATTAATTTCACGTCTTAAAAGCGAGCATATGGGCAGTAGAAAACAGAAATAGATATTAATTCTCCCGTCTTGGGCTTCAGCGTTGCGTCAGGGGTACGGATAATGCCCCGCGCTAAGAGGATTTACGAACGCTTTAATGTGTGAATAATTATTTTACCTGATGAACGCATAATCGCAGATGATGAAATTGGAACTAGGTTGAGCATTTAGGTGAAAAGGGGTCCCATCCATCGAGTGTCTCATGGCTGTTTTCTTTCTATCTTTAAGCTGATGTCTTGTATTTTTGGTGGGTGGAATTTAATTACAAGAAAGTGCATTAACCGTGGATCTGCAGCTCTTGGTCAAGGTATGTCATGATTCCCCAGTAGGGCCCGGAGAGTGAACGAGGGGAGGAGGAGGTGAGAAAGCTTGTGTGATGGCCCGTGAAGATTGGTCATGCTGCATTAAAGACGGATTGGGGAATGGGATGGGGTTAAAGGGGGGCAAATTTTACATTTTGCCATCTCATGTATTACCCTCCCTTCCTCCTAATTGAGATGCACTCTGGAGGAACCAAATTGGCGAAAGGAAATGAGCGGAGATACATTTACATGATTTACGCGCTCTCATCTACATTCGATTTTTGGTCAGTGTCTTTGTTGTTGTTGTTGACTTTTTAAATTCAGATTCACTAATGGAAATCAGACTGCTTTGTCATCTATAGATAACAATATGATACAGTAATGTATTTTGTATCTATAAATCAACGATAAGAAAAAAAAAATGTGATAAACTCGATAGTTTACAGTATATTATGTTAAAGCAAACGCTCAGAAAAGCTACCGATTTTGAGACACATAAGCCCTGTTATAACTAAACATGCTAAAGGAGAAGCTAGAATTATAAATGACTCAAATAAGAGAAACAATTAAAATGCATGGGGGGGGGGAAGAAAGCGAGAGAAAATTAACGAGATACTAAGCACTTTACGAATAATAATGTATCAAACAAGTTTCTACGAGACAATGAAGAACTTTACCGACTCATGAATTTTCAGCACAAAAAAGAATGTCCCTGCACATCATAATATACATCATGTACATGTACATGCTATTATTTAATATACAGTATAACTATTATGCATCATCATCATAATTATTTGGAGCATGAACTTGGAAATGGCGGTCGTCATGAAAAACGCAACAGATTCATGAGATATATGTGCTTTAACATTCGGATGATGTGAAGTTACACGATATCATAACTTTCTAGGCTATATAATTATCCTGGTTTCAAACACCCTTTGAACTATTTTCGAGATTATTTGCAAGATAGAACGTATTTTGGGGCCATAAACGTGACACAAATAAAGGCTGCATTTATAGGTTCATCTAAGACTCAGAGCATCTCCGCACAGGACATGCAGGAAGGCATTTCCAGGTTGACTGCATTTTCAGTATAAATGCGAACGAAAGAAAGTGATGCGATCCAGCCAGCAGGGCTATGGAGGTGCCGGTTTGGAGCCAGAAGGGCGTTAACTGGTATACTTTTATACAGGGTTAACGCCCCTTTTGGGTCTCAACAGGGTCTGATTTTTTAGGCATCAAGGCAACAGATGGTACTGCTATGTGTCATTGGTCCCACAGCGACCAACGCCAGTATGATGTGCGATGTGAGATGGCTCATCACGGTGACGGTGAAGACGGATGCAGCTATACTAGTGCTGGTCCTAAGATGATGAGGAGGGTGTTGGTCATGATGATGATGAGGAGGAGGATGATGGTAATGGTGGTGATGTTAGTGAAGATGATATTGTTGATGAAGAAAACGACGTTCAAAATAACGACGACGATGATCATTAATGAAGAAAATAATGACCACGGTAATCTGTAAAATTATTGTAACATAATACACCGTATATTCATGACGATAAACAATGCGATTGTGTCTATAGACAGATAGACAAGGATAGACACAATCAAAATAAATAAATAAATAAATAAATAAATAAATAAATAAATAAATAGATAAATTAATAAATAAATAGATAATGAACAAATGAATATATTTTGAAGACAGAGGCGGCGTTGATTTTTTTTTTGTTGCATGTGTTTTTGTTTTGTTCTATATTTTTTATATTTTAAGATGAGGACATTGATCATGGAGACAACGATCAAAGCAAGAGTGGTTTATAATGATGATAACGGTGGTGATGGTGGTGATGATGATGATAGTGGTGATGATGATGATAACGATGATGATGATGATTTTAATGATGGTGGTACATGATGTCTGGTGATGATAGTTATTAAGGTAACGTTTTTATGACTACAGTGATAACAAGGAGGTTGATGATCATGACTACGATGATGATAAATGATGGTGGCCAAAATACTTGCTCATTAATATATCATAGACTTGTAAATCGGCATTAGATATGGAAGCATTTCGAAATAAACTTTGGTGGGCTTTTCTAAGATGTGATCGACACAGCGAAAAAAAAAAGATTGTTTGGATGAAGATTATTAAACTCGGTGAAAAAAAGGGGGACCCCACGTATACATCGATGGCATCTCGGCATGTTCCTAAATAAAATAAGTATGTTTACTCTTTTCATTTTTATGTTGCCCAATTCATCATCGAAGTGGAAGTGCATGCACTGCATGGCACAGCTTAATCGCGTCCGAAAAGAGATTCTACGAAAAGCAATGTTCTTTGTCTCCGTTGATCAAAATTAGGAGGTCCCGGGTTCTTGTTTTGCATGTTTTACGATTTTCTTCCCTTTTTAACCCTCTTTCTTTCTTTCCTTATTCCATTCATTCTTTCTTTCTTTCCTTCCTACTATTTTTCTTTCTATATTAAATCTTCTAAGTAAATTGGAATAAACATTTCTTCGAAAAAGTACTTTTACCCACTCTCCACTTCAAAACCGTCAAAATCACATTGTCTGCTGCCGTCTGCATTGCTATTTCATCGAATGGGTTTTATTTACAAGCGTCACGCACCATGCTTATTCCCATAACGAGATTTCTTGTTTTTCGCGCGGAAAATGAAATTCGTGAGCAATTTCGGGCATTCATGGTAATGAAAGCGGTGTGAAAATAACAAGATTGCGCGAGATAAATAGCATGAGAGCAAATGACGGTGGAGTGTTTAAGGTAAAACATAAAGCAAGGTGCAATATGATATGGGTTAGTAGATGCAGAGTGTAACTGCTTTTCATAACAAGATTTGGGAGCGAAGCTGGCGGGAGGATTTAAGGCAAGGTTATTGCTTTATTTTGTCGGCTTTATAGACGGCGGTCAGCTGTACTTGTGGATATCGCATGACAAAATCCCCATAAACCTGTTGAAGATTGGCGAGAAAATGCAATAACCGCCATAATATTAATGTAGCACCGGAGCAGGTTATAAAAAGGTGAGTAAAGAATGCTGGAGATATACCACATGACACATTCATGCGACCAAAAAATAGAATAATTTTTTGTTGAATTTCATCGGCGCAATGAAGTGGAGGTGATGAATTCTTTATGGACGTACGTACCGACCAGAGAATTGAAGCATATGGCGAGTAAGCCTATTATAGGCCTAAGATGAATACATACATATATGAATAAACAAGATGATGACTTACGAAAAGGAGAGCCCAGTGCCATGAGAATAAATTTATTTTCATTTTATTTATTTTTTAATTTTTTATTATTTATTTATAATTTTTTATTTATTTATTTATTTATTTATTTATTTTTATTTTTTATTTTATTTATTTATTTATTTATTTTTTTTTTTTTGGGGGGGGGGGGGGTTACTGAATGCATACATATATGTATGCGCAGCGTCAATAATGATAAGATGAAAAAAGGTTGCAAACTACTGTTCAACCATGAAAGATTTTTTCCATGTGTTTAAAATCGGAATTAAACCAATGAAACAACACTATGATGATGCTCCTTTAACCGTAGGCCTGTGTGTTATGCTTATGGAAATGAGTGAATTCAATAATTCAAATGATTAAACAAAATGGCAGTAGATGTGGACTTGGGGTCGGTCTAAGTTGGGGTGGTCCATGCGTGGGGATCCAAATTATTTTGAGCCCTAGGCCTACTAGAAACATAATAATTGGCTATTAGTTTTCAAGTTGATGTTAGACTTCAACTCCTAATTATACATCAATAGAAAATATCAACATGTGATGAAAAATAATCAATCATTTATAAATCCGACCATACGTACTGACTTTCATTTGATTTAAAAGGTAACAATTGAAACAATAACTAAAGATTCTTTACGTTTCATTTACGTGCTTTGTGATGAAAAGACACCACATGTACAAAGTACTGTAAAACCAAAACGTTGATGGCGGCAAAGCGGTTTCATTCCAATATCACTGGAGCTCAAACTGCTTTCAATTTGTCTGTGAGAGCTCATGCAATGTTTTGTTGTCGCTGTCGTCGTCGTTGTTGTTGCATTTGATTAGTGTAAAATATGAAAAAGGAACATACATGTGAATGATGAATAGAAAAGCTAAAACAAAACAGAAGAAAACATACAAAAACAAATGAAAACAAAACAAGAAACAAAATAAACAAAAGACAAAACATAACAAAAAAGTCAACACACACAAACATTTTTTTCAAAGCCACCTTTCTTGACATCACATACTTCATCGGCTATCCCTGCTCATTTCCCCTCATTTCTTTCCTTACTTTTGCAGAACGTTCTCACGCATAACGTTCTCACACTTGTTTTTTTTTTTTTGTTTTTTTTTTTAACCAGGACAATGTGAACGAATACAATACACTATTCAGACAGTCATATAACAATAGATGGCATATTTATTATGGTATAATATTTATTTTTTTAAATTATAGTCATTCATAAAGTCATAATTGCACATTCAATACATAGCTGCTCATAAACACCTAAGACAAATACACTACTACATTCAGTCATATAAGCCTTCAAAATACGTGTAAACAGCCAAGAGTTGTTCATGAAACGACTGAACAGCATTTTAAAAAAAATGGATTACAAAAGCTTGATCAAGCAGTGTATTTCAAAAGTTCCTCAATAAATGATACCCGGTTATTTATCAAGAAAGTAATGACAATGATGATACTAATTAACATCCCACAGGCAGACCATCAGAGATGAAAATTTACCATGCCATGATCACAGAATGTATGTAATATTATCATTATCATTATTATTATTACCATCATCATTACCACCATTATAATTAAGATTTTATGCAGCAAATCAAAGTTTGAATATTCACATATGCATAATACCAGTCATTATAATTGGATTTAAAGTGGAATTTCCAGAGGACAAAAGGTGCTATTGAAATACAAAAAGATCAAATGATACAATAGAGGAAGATTTAAAATCATCATCTTTCTTTATAGAATAAAACATAACATTCATCAAATTTTCACATAAGAAAAAGAATTGTAAAAGAATTTACCTGAAACCTAAGAGAAATCAAGGTAACAATAATAAACTTAAACACACATTTTTAAATTTAATGTAATGAAAACTTTGACAGAAGGTTTTCTATACTGCCATATAAATATAAAGATATGTAATGAAATGAATATTACAAGTTTAAGCATGAAATTGTTAGTGAAAAAAATACATGGGCAGAATTAACAATATACCGTGTTTTGCAAACCTGATTGTACCATTTGGAAATCTGCTTAGTGAATTAGACTTTTAATGTCTCTAAAACTAATGCTTGGGTGGTCAGAGGCATAAAAATCCTTTCCTTTCAAATCTTCCACTTTCTTACTTAATGACTGAAAGAAAAAATGTTAACCCTTATATTAATATTTTTGTAGTGCAAAGAGTTACTAATGGCATCAGTTTTTTCATAGCTATATGGCTGACATGACTAAATTCTTTTTCCCCTTGGATTACAGTGATACAAAGTTATCATTTTTCTTCCTCATTATCAGAATACATTAAAGCAACAGTGAACTGACCCTTATTATGATGTATTTACAACAGCGTCAACTTAGGGCTACTCAAAACCAGAGACTCTTAGAAAAAAAATTATATCCTTTGTGGCTTCTCGTGAATTTCCTTAGTATGAATACAAATTTTAACAGATGTTACTCAACAAAATAAAGCTCTCAATTATCAGAATAGAGCAAAAAGGGGACAAAATCAGTAGTTTAGGACTGAGAAGGCACTATTTCAAAATCCCATACAAGGGTGCCAGTTTGCTCTGGCTTTAAGATATGGAAACCCTAGGCAGTGTATTATGATTAGAAGTTTTAAAATCCTGTCATGTAGATATTCTCGAGATGAGAAGTCACTTTCAAAGTTTAAGTCTGCGCATTATGTACCATACACCATCCACAGACATCAACAAATTGTACGTTGTACGCCCGCATGTTATGTAACATACGCCACCCCCAGAAATCCACAAACTGTACACATTACATTTAACCATTAATTACATATAGCTTTATGCAAGGGCCCGGCTAAGTTTCTACAACTGAATATCAGATGGAATAATCAGATACACCAGTCTTGAATACAAAATGCGTAATAGAAATTATTGGAACATTTCAGAACAATATGGAAGAACTTATTGATGATGCATGAAAATAAAAAAAATAGAGAAAGCAGCAGTAGAAATAGAAACATACAAAGTATACATAAGATTAGATTTATAAAAGAAATAATTGATATATTATTTTCTTCTAAGTGACAAACAAATCTGATTTTGAAGAAATATAAATGAAAATAGAATATACAAGTACACAATTTCATTGGCAATTATTGCTGATTTTATTCCATAAATAGCCAGATAACAACTCAAAAGAACTGTGAGTGGTATAAAAAAGAATAAGTAAATAAGTTGTATAAATTCAGTTATATAAGCAAGTCTTCATAATCATCTTGTTTATTTCATATCATCACATTTTGAAATCAATGGTTTTCAAGTTGATAATTTTTCAAGTTGTCTTAAAATGATTACACAATGGCTGAAAATTTTTTGATATATGATCAAGAATAGAATTCTAAGAACAATAACATTAAAAATTTGATGATTTTCAATCAGAATCATTGCATTTTGGCAAATTATTTGTGGCTTGGTCATGGTTGACCTCAGAATTTGAGTAAATACGATAAACCGGCAGTGACGTAAATGTGGGTACCCAGATAACGCGCACTGCAGTTGATGCCTGCTAGACTGTACAATATGCAATATACCTAGCATGCATTTTTGCTAGAACTGCGTGACAAGGTACCCACAATGACGTTATGGGGTCAACAGCAGTTGAAACTGGGACACTGCCGAGGTGCGAAAAACAGGCTGAAATTGTACTATATTTTTAGATATTGCTTGGCAACACAACTCTTATGGAACTTTAGGTAAATGATTTTCTGCTAATAAAAATATGCTCTTTTAGATGAAGGAACATTATTTCAGCATTGGGTACACCATTTAAAGGTGAAAAGGGTTGAGCTCTCCTTTGCCACCGTTTTGACACATACACATATTAAGGAATTACCTTGTTGGAAGTGGTTATAAAATCAGATGTAATAATGAGGACTATGAGTGAGTAAATTGGACTGCAGTAGCAAATACACATGAAATAAAAATTTGACTTTGGGTAAAGGATAAAGAAAAGCAACAAAAAGATGCTTCTATATAAATCTAAATCTATTTTATTTTCCAAATAAAATGGTATACATTTTATTTTCCAAACTGATTCAACAATCTTCAGCTTTAGCTTGGGCAGCAATTATCAGCGCAAATGGGACTTCACATGATGTTCCTACCAGGTCCCCATTTCAAAAAACTTGTCACCAATAACAAGTTGCAATAACTGTTAAAAGATACTGAAATCCTAGCTTCTGATGGGCTGAGAGCAAATTTGTCATAGAAATGTGGCAGTTGTTACTGATAACAAGTTCTATGAAACGGGGTCCTGCTGGGGGGCGTTCCATGAAACAATTAGTCGGTGGTTTTCACCGACTAATTTGCTTTCAGCCAATCAGATGCGAGTATTTTCAGTAGCTTATAACATTTGTCGGTCATTTTCACCGACAAAACTCTTCATGAAACGCTAAAAAAATTAGATTCAGTACCAAATGTAGATGAAACCTTGCAATGCAAAATAGCTCCATTGCTCAGGCTTTATATTTGCAAAATATATATGATTAGAGGTATGATAGTGATTGGATGCTATGTTAGAATTCTTGTTATTCTTAGTATACATGTATAGTGTTAGGTCTCGTGTTATGATTAGAACCATGGTTAGCATCAGATATTGACACCTAAGGTGTCTTAGGAAAACACAGTGGTGCTAAAGAACGCGTCCGCAATGCAAAATGCAAAAATAAATAATAATAATAATAAATGTGACTTGTATAGCATCAGATCCACTCCGTGGAGTGCTCAAGGCACTTTTTAAGAAATTAGGAAGTGAACAGAAATGCTTGAAGATGTTTCTTGAAAGTTTCAGAGATTAAACACTTTTTGATGTCTTCAGGAAGGCCATTCCGTAACTTAGGACATGAGTGCAAACTTAAAATGTCTACTGTGACATACTGGAAAGAAATTTCAGCCAATATCACTCCACAGCAAGATTGTATATTCATTTACAGAGTCTACATGCTATCTATGTAATTATCAATCTGTGTTTGAAAATTTTGATTTTCAACAATTTTTCCATTTTGCGTTCTGGACGTTTCTTTTTCGCACCACTGTTTTCCTTAGATGCCCAAGTGAGTGTCATATGTGTCATATAAACCTTACACTGGCATCCCTAGCAGAATATGCAAACCATTCAACTACTCTTCGTTTTTCACATGTCACACTTGAGACATTAAGTTATGCATCCCTGATGGATCAAACTATCATGCTTTGGCTAGCTCCTCATTACTACCCAGGATCAAACTATCATGATTTGGCTAGCTCCTCATTACTACCCAGGATCAAACTATCATTCTTTGGCTAGCTCCTCATTACTACCCAGGATCAAACTATCATTCTTTGGCTAGCTCCTCATTACTACCCAGGATCAAACTATCATTCTTTGGCTAGCTCCTCATTACTACCCAGGATCAAACTATCATGATTTGGCTAGCTCCTCATTACTACCCAGGATCAAACTATAATGATTTGGCTAGCTCCTCATTACTACCCAGGATCAAACTATCATTCTTTGGCTAGCTCCTCATTACTACCCAGGATCAAACTATCATGCTTTGGCTAGCTCCTCATTACTACCCAGGATCAAACTATCATGCTTTGGCTAGCTCCTCATTACTACCCAGGATCAAACTATCATGCTTTGGCTAGCTCCTCATTACTGCCCAGCTTGAGGACGTAGCTAAGAGCCGTCTGGCAGGTTGTTAGGCAGTAACCCTCTTCACCAAATAAATACCTGTGATGTAAATAAAGACAAAGATGTAAATACACATAACAGATCTGGGGTGTTTTTTTTTTTTTTTAAAGATAGTTAATATGGATGATCTGTCCTATTGTAAGGAGCATAAACATGGACAGTAACCAAGACTATAGAAAATAGAATTACATCTTTTGAAATGCGGGTATACAGGAGAATGATGAGAATATCATGGAAACGAATGAAAACCAAAAAATAAATACTGAAATGGCGAGGCGTAAACAAACTGTACTGGCAGGATTAGTAAAGGAAAGGAAAGCCAAATACACTGGTCACATTAAAATGCATCAAAGTCTCCCAAAGGAGATGTTAGAAGGAAAATTAGAAGGAACTAGACTGGGAGGGAAACCAAGAATCAACCGGGAAGAGAACATCTAGAACTGGAGTGGACTAAATCTGCAAGAGTGCACCAGAATGGCAAAATACAGAGTTATATGGAGAGATGTTGCAATCCACCTCTGAACCGGGAGAGGATACACTGATAGATAGTTAATACAGTTCTGGACAATAAATGCAAAGGCTAACAGAGGACTACTCAATAGAGGCATCTACTCTTTTATTATGTAGGTTTAATCCATTTCATTCCAAGCATGGGTATGGGTACTGGAAAAGGAAAAATTTGCTTACTAATACTTTGACTACCACAGACAATGTTCACTGCTCAGACTTGGATACTGAATCTATTATAGATTTCAGGGAGCTTGTTTTTCTTTAAAACCTATTCACAAACCATGAAGCATTGTTTGCATCAAGATGACCTGAAAAAAAAAATCTGAACAGGGCTTATCAATGCATGGTATTAGTAAAAAAATAAACACAGGCCACGACTTCCAATTGTTACGATAAATTTTACTACCGGTACTCACCCTTCATGGATAAATTCTTCCATTGCACCACACTCAGAGACAATCTGGGGCAGGGCTGATCTAATGATGACATAACTCAGGATTGGTAACAGGTCATCACAACCACTGAATAGACAGAGGATAAAAAAAGAAATAATATCAATACCTAATATTGCACATATACATACATATGTAAATGTATGAGGACAACTATGGTACCTCCCTCTTGAGAACACAACACTGCACTATTTAACCCTAATAAGACTGGGGGGGGGGGGGGCTGATTCAGCCCCCATTCGACATTTTTCGCGATAAATCTGTAACGTGAAAAGTTAACGCCGCAACGTTTTATGACTTTTTTCTTTTAAGTCTCACACAACTTTTGCGACGCTCGGGTACGCGGTTCCGTAGTAACACAACATTTTGTAAGTGCATGTCAGACCAAAAATTGCTCAAAAACGTGATTTCAAGTACAAATCCAATGCAAATTCTGCTTCTAGCCAAAATTCATAAATGTAACATTAATTTCACTTGTACCGATTAAACTCAATCATGTTGTTTATGATCGGACTAATGTCGCAGACGATTTCCATCGAAAAAACAATAAAAAACAAAAAGTCGAAAAACAAAGAAATACATAAGAAATTTTAAACACAATAAAATACATGAGAAAAAAATTTTCATACCGCCATTTTTTTTTTATGTACATTCGATAAGAATTGTAAAAAGAGTGTCTACACCAAAAGTTAGCACTTTTGAAGCTTTATTAAAAGTTTTACATCCGAATATATAATTTCATGCATAAATTAGCATAATTAATTAAACATAAATTTGAATAATTTTGGAATAATTAACTATTCAATTTCGTAAATTATGTTGTGGGTAACATGCGTGCCGATTTTCGTCGCGATCGCGTGGTCAACAGCCGAGATCTTAGTCTTGTTAGCCGTCAAAATAGCCCAGTCTTTTTAGGGTTAAGGAATGGATAATTTCTTGATGACATAACTCAAAATTGGTAAAAGATCATCGCAACCATTGAACAGCCACAGGATGAAAAGGAAAATTATCAGAAATGTTAGCTGATATTACATGAATGTGAACTGGTAGCAAGTCCTTCATTCAATTTCACACCGACAATTGCCTGTCGCTCATGTACAGAAGGTCAATTGCTAAAAATCACAGTTAGGCTGTGATCAATTTGAATTAATCCAAAGTTTTATTACAAGACAGAACCAAGGATAATAACTTATGTCAAACCCCTCCCATCTCTTGTTGCTGCAGACTTACAACATTTCTTAGGCAATAGGAATATAATCAACACGAAGTAAGAGATAAATGTTCGAGGACAATGGACTTAATTAAGGGTTTGCTTGCTCAGAGACAAATGTTCTAGCATTCAGTTGTCCTATGGGTAGCTGTCGGGGGGGGGGGGGGGGGGAGGAGTGGGGAGAGCTGTTCAGGGAGTAAGTGTCCTAGAGGGATTTATCTGGGAATATTTATACAGGATGGTACATTCTACAATCAGGGGGTTAGTTGTCTTGACAATGGATTCATAAAACCAAACTAGATGAATCTTCGACCACGCGTGGTCGAACTTTATGCCTCCGCCATTACCAAATCAGAAATAAATGGCACTTCATGTTGATTTATTTTCATTTATACAATGACATCTTTGACCTTGACCTTTGACCTTGTGACCCCCAAATCTGAGAGCATTGCCCTTTCCATATGCATACATGAGCCAAGTTTGTTGAACCATCAAATGGTTACTAAGTTAGCACAAGAACGAACCATTTCTACGTACATAATGACCTCTATGACCTTTGACCTTTGACCTTGAGGCCCCAAAATCTAATCAGATCATTGTCCCTCCCATATGAATACCTGTGCCAAGTTTGAGGTTGATCGGTCAAATGGTTGAGTTATGGTGAAAACGAACCATTTCTATGTACATAATGACCTCTATGACCTTTGACCTTTGACCTTGAGACCCCAAAATCTAATCAGATCATTGCCCCTCCCATATGCATACCTGTGCCAAGTTTGAGGTTGATCAGTCAAATGGTTGTTGAGTTATGGTGAAAACGAACCATTTCTATGTACATAATGACCTCTATGACCTTTGACCTTTGACCTTGAGACCCCAAAATCTAATCAGATCATTGTCCCTCCCATATGCATACCTGTGCCAAGTTTGAGGTTGATCGGTCAAATGGTTGTTGTGTTATGGTGAAAACGATCCATTTCTATGTACATAATGACCTCTATGACCTTTGACCTTTGACCTTGTGACCCCAAAATCTAATCAGATCATTGTCCCTTCCACGTGCATACATGAGCCAAGTTTGAAGCCAATCTGTCAAATGGTTCTTAAGTTATCGTGAGAACGAGCCATTTTTATGTGTATTATTACCTCTATGACCTTGACCTTTGACCTTGAGACTCCAAAATCTAATCAGATCATTGTCCCTCCCATATGCATACACGAGCCACGTTTGAAGTTGATCTGTCAAACGGTTCTTAAGTTATCGCGGGAACGAAAACGGGACAGACGGACGGACGGACGGACGGACGACCCGAAAACATAATGCCTCCGGCAACCACCTACGGTGGGCGGAGGCATAAAAATGCAATAAATTGAGAGCCACATTAGTTACAACTTGGAAGAACTGTCACAAGCCTACATAATTATGTAACCAAATTTTTCTGTTGCATATCAATATACCACTTTTACTGCAAAGTAATGAAAATGACCCACAAAATTCTGGTAATAGAATCTACAAGTGAAATGTTCTGAAGGCACATTCAAGAAAATTTATTCCTTTTCATTCGTTTTGGATTCTCATATAAAACCCTGAGAAATGAAGTCCTACTTACACTGTGGTTTCAAGACTCTGTCTTGGTTTGCCCTGGCTCTCATAGAAGTCTCCTACACATTCAATCACATTCCTCGATACTCGAACTGGATGACAAAATCAGAAAAATTTATTTATTTATCTATTTATTTATTCATTCATTTATTTATTTGTTTATTTATTTATTTTATTTATTTATTTACTCATTTTCCAGGAACATAATAACATGACAACAATTTTTCAAAACAGACATAACAATACATCAATGTAACACCGACAACAGCCAATGCTAATTTTTCACAGGTAATCCATCTATGGTGTTTCAAGAGGAACACCATAGGAAAAATGGAAAGGAAACACTGGCAGAAACTCTGTTTGCTTAACCTTGTCAGTGAATGCTAGAGAGAGGACTATGGTGACTTGGGCTATGAAAGAAAGTAAACGTCTCATTATACATGTTGAGAAAAGCAGAGGATACAAGTAGCTGCAAATGATACTGACACTCCCCAGGATCTAGCATTTATATTTTCTACATTTACATGTATATTCAGAAGAATTATTTTTAACAACATTGGTGAAGTGACAGTGTAACAATAACAGTGGGATCCTGTACTGTGATCATATCTGTCACATTAGACATCCCACTATTATTATCTTGGCTTTGACATGGGTACTTTTACCACATCCTAGCATTCTGCAGGATTGTTCACATATGATGTGCCAGACTCCTGCAGTAAACCCCTATGTGTTTTTAATGTATGTAAATGAATTAGATACAGGGGGCAAAAAAAAAAAAAAATGCCAACGCAAAAAGGTGTAGACCAATCAAATTTCATGTTAGTTCAAAATATGACATCACAAGTTTTGTCGGTGGAACTTTTGGCAAAGCTCTCTATTATTGATGTGTCAATGTGTATCAAATTAGGCACCTTATCAAAGGTCAGAGCCAATTTGGAATGCAGCCTTTAGCATCTTTGCCGCTCAGCCTCTTTCCCCCTCCAATCCTCCTGTTTCTCAGTAGACAAAACAACGGGGGATCAGGAAAGCAGATGTAAAAGAACGGTCAGGGAAAAGATGATCAAAGACGAAGAACAAGACTTTTGATAAGCAGCCTTACCTACTATATGAGGTGCGGTAAAAAAAAAAGAAGAAAAAAAAAATGTGGGGTTTTCCCGGGGGGGGGGGGGGGGGGGGGGGGCTGTTGCTGGATATTTGAATGAGCCTAAAGGAATCCACTTCTGTGAGGTATAAATTAACCTTACTGGGGTCAAGTCTGTCAAATGTGGAATACCTTCTTGCAAAGATATTAAGAGTTGTGGCAAGGATTTGAATCAAATCCCATACCGTGTGAACCAAGTCCGGTGACTTTTCCACTAGACCACAACAATTTTTCCAGCTCAACAATTAGAAAGTTCAACATTCCATTTTACCTATACATTCTATTTTCTGCAGTGGGCATGTGTAGCTCTGCAGCTTACGAAGCTCCTCTACAGCCGACCTGTATGGGTAGTCACTACCTGATGCTTGGCTGCCATCTGGAAGGGCATCTTCTCTCAGTAGACAGAACTTCTCAACGACGCCTACATGCTGGGGCATGGCATGCTGGTACTTCGTCATGGCGATGGCTGCAAATTCCTCTTTCTTGTGGTTGATTCGTCTAGATAGGACACATGTGAAAATGGTATGGTGAAGAATTTTGATTGGATGACACTTTTTCTTGAGGGACTTGCTCCACAGTCAATATCTTACATGATCCATATTCTAACTTTGGCCCTAGACTAAACACCTTTGACCCAACTAGAACCTTAATCCTCACCCCCAACCTGAATCTCTGACAAAGTAAAGTCTTGGACATGCAGTTATCCTCTTTGCACACATGCATGTATATGTACCACAGCAGCATGAAAATCAATTCTGCAGCTTAGATGGAACTCCTCCATGAATCAAATTATACTTTGATGAATCCAGTATGAGATGTCCTCGTCAGGTTCTTGTAGATGGAATATCCTTTACTCCTATCATCAGGAGGAGGCTTCAAAAACAATTCATGCTCACATAAGATTTACTGTAGAGTTTGATCCAACATAACGTTGGCCTCTTCAGCACTCTCATTTGACTGAATTCTACCATTTCACTTGACTTATTCTCAATTAATTGCCATTACTTAAACAACAAAGTACAAATTCCATTTTATTAGCATTTTGTTGTTTTTTAAATTCTTTTTGTGTTTGTTTTGGAGGGTGGAGAGATTTTTACAAATGGTATGGTCTAGAACAGCCTGACCTTTATTACTGATTTTTGTTTAAAAAAACAAACAAGAAAACAAACAAAACAACAACAAAACACATGTAGCTGAGCTTGAATGTGATAGATGAATTAAAATCTTTGTGTAAAAGGTGAATATAAATTGTCTAAGAGGAAAGATTACCTGAAGAGCATAAGGAGAGGTTGCCAGATGTCCTTGAAAAAGAAAGTTTCAATGACAGAGATACATTGTTCCTTAGCTGATGTACTATTCAGCTGCTCATACACAGCTACCAGCAGTGACTGAAGACGCTCTGTGAGAATCAGACAGACAGAAAAAAAGTATGAAGTCAGCTGTGCATATCTAAATAACACAAGGGAAATAACACAGTCAATAAAAAAAAGAGAAAAATCAAATATTCTGAAATGTATTCTGCATTAACTGCCTATAGAAATCATGTTCAGAAGTTCAGATTACAACGTTCACATTTCATGTTCACATTTAATGTACACATTTCTTGCTGACATTCAATGCACACATTTCTTGCTGACATTCAATGCACATGTTGCATAAGATAATGCACAAGGATTTCAACAATGCTCTAGGTTGGCTCTTTGAAGTTTTTTGCAATTATGTTATATATTTCCAAGACTTCTTTCTTCCTTATCAAATATATTTTGTCTGTTTTGAGCCAGCAGGGCATTAACTGATATGCTCTTATAGTAAATAGTGTATGTATAATACGCGCTGTGATTGGTTAAATATGCATCACGTGACGTGCAAAAATTTGTTATAGTGCACGATTGTGCACTATAACTTTGATTTTTGCATGGTTAGGTGCATACAAAGTATATGGGACTGCGAATCAAAAGCACCTTGCGCGTACCCATTGTTACAATTGTTTTTAGCTTGCGCGCCTTGTGTTGTGAACGAGATTAGCATGTTATCGAGAAAGAAAGACTCTTTAAAATGTCGTACACTAGATTTAATGTCAGGAGTCTATTTACTATGATAAATAGTGCATGTTCTAAAGATGCACCTTTACTATATGAACTCCAAATACTTAATTATCCCTCGTGCAGGTCTATTGTACCTCGGCCTTTGGCCTCAGTAAAACAAAACTGCACAATAATTAAAGGAGAATGCAACCCAGGCATCAGTGTGCTTTTAGTGAAAAGAGATGAACAAGAAAGATTAAACAGTGAAAGCTTGAGCAAAATCAGACAATCCGTTCAAGAGTTATGATTTTTAAAAGTTAAAGTAAATCCCTATTATTGGGATCCTTGAGTTGACAACTTTACCACCATCTGTGATGTCATCGTGGACAACTCTCCATTCATTTTGTACACAATTTTTCAAGAAAAATTGATGCTTATGAAATTTCGAGTCAGGAATCAACATAATTCTTCACAAAATGCTTGAAGAATTGATGTAGCCATGTCATACTCAAACAGTAAATCAAAAGAATTAATATTTTTCTTGAAAATGAAGAAAATGTTAAATTTTGTGTCCAAAAGAAATGGAGAGTTGTCCACGATGACATCACAGATGGTGGCAAAGTTGCCAACTCAAGGATCCCAATAATAGGGACTTACTTAAACTTTCAAAATTCATAACTCTTGAACGGATTGTCCGATTCTGCTCAAACTTTCACTGTTTAATCTTTCTTGTTCATCTCCATTCACTAAAAGCACACTGATGCCTGGGTTGCATTCTCCTTTAATGCCCTTCTGGCTCTGAGCAGACGATATGACTGTTCGAGCATGCATAAGATAAACAAATGACAGATAAGCAAGACATGTCAATGTCTGAAACAATAAAAGAAAAGTTGCAAAAAAACTGGGGCAAATTCGTCAGAAAATCTCAAGTAAATAATATGTGATAAATCAGAAAATATTTTCTGCAGCTGTCTATGCTCCATCAAATTACAGACGATAGGTGACATAATTTTCTTATTTATGTGACACTTTGGAATTTGCAACATTTTGATGAAACAAGTATTATAATTTGTTGAATTATTTATGCACATATGCACGTCTCTTACCAGTGAACATTAGGACATCTTTTGTGATGCATTTTAGATGTCTCTTCAAAGCCTCTGCTCTCATCTCTGCTATCCTCTCCTCTCCGCTGTCCTCATTCCCTCCTTCCTCTTCTCTCTCTCCACCATCACTCCCACTTTCTGGCAACTCACTACTGTTGGCTGGCCCATCTCCTTTTGTGCTGTGATTTGTGTCTGAAGGGGGCTCTTCTTGGTGCATTTGTTCAGTTTGCTCCTGGCCATGTTTAGCACTGACATTCTTCTCACCTGATGAATTGCTTTGAGTTCTTTCATCCTTATCAGAGTCCTGATGACTATCTTCATGATTATTTATTTCCTTATCTGAGTTAACGCGTTGCTCATCAGCTGCAAGTGAACGAGTCCTAGCAATATTAGCACTTTCTCCATTTTTCTCCTTACTGGCATCACCAGTTGCCATGACAGCTGGATCATCAATACCATTCTCCTCTTCATCTGGTTTGACAATGGTCTCTGCCTCTAACTCCTGGCAAATCTTTTCACTGTCTACTAAGGCTTGTTCAATATCTCCCCTGATTCTATCCTGAACCTCTCTCATCCTGTCTACCTCAGAGCTGGTATTTTCTTGATCTTTCCTTCTATATGCAGTATCTCCATTATCTTCATCTGGAATGTCTTTTGCAGGAGGAGCTTCATCAGAGCTGGAGGATTCCTCTCCATTCTGAATGCCACTATCATCAAGGTGTCCATTCTCCTCAATTCCATCATCACCAACTGCCTCTTTGCTATCTTCAGTTCTACCCTGATCTCCCACCAGTTGTGGGTGAGCAGTCCTTTCATAATGGCTAAGGTTCCCTAGCGATGAAGCATCTTCATCATCCTCAGACAAGAGTTCTTCCAAAATATCATCACTCATATCACTGGGAGCAAAGAGCATGCTGTTGCTCTGGATCGATGGTCTTGTGTCTGTGGAATCACTTTCAACACTGGAGGTGCTGTTCTCACGGAGGGCATGTAGACGTTGGGCTAATGTCTCTTCCATACTCTGGTCTAGTTCATCCGGTGTAGTGAAACCACCCTCTGGAACAGCTCTTGGTTCTGAAAAAAAACCCATAGTTATCAAAGAATTATGAGTATACAGTGAACAGGATCAAATCCAATGTATTCCAATCACTATTAATTTACGCATGAATGTTGACAAAATTTACTAGTGAAACTAGATGAATCCTCGACCGTGCACGGTCAAATTTATGCCTCCAACATTGCCAGATTAGAAAAAAATGCACATATGAGCTAAGTCTGAAATTGATTCATCAAATGGTTCCTAAGTTATTGCGTTAAGAAGCAATTTTCAAGTAGTCAATGACCGCTACGACCTTTGATCTTTGACCTTGTGACCCCGAAATCTAATTAGACCACTGTCCCTCCCATAAGCATACACGAGGCAAGTTGAAAGCAGATCCGTCGCAGGGTTCTTAAGTTATCACAAGAACGTGCCATTTACATGTATATAATGACCTCTATGACTTTGACCTTTAACGTCATGACTCCAAAATTTAATCAGGTCATAGTCCCTCCCTAATGCATTCATGAGCCGAGTTTGAAGTTGGTCCGTCAAATGGTTCTTAAGTTATCGCGAGAACGAGTCATTTTCATGTATATAATGACCTCTATGACCTTTGACCTTGGACCTCACGACCCCAAAATCTAATCAGATCATTGCCCCTCCCTAATGCATTCATGAGCAGAGTTTGAAGTTGATCCGTCAAATGGTTCTTAAGTTATCGCGAGAACGAGCCATTTTCATGTATATAATGACCTCTATGACCTTGGACCTTGGACCTCACGACCCCAAAATCTAATCAGATCATTGCCCTTCCAATATGCATACATGAGCTGAGTTTGAAGTTGATCTGTCAAATGGTTCTTAAGTTATCGCAAAGAATGAGCCATTTTCATGTATATAATGACCTCTATGACCTTTGAGCTATGTCAGTGGGAGTTTTATCTCCCGGTAGGGCCACCCACGCTGGACAGGTCGAAGGGTAGAGGCAAGACAAAAAGCAATCCACTGGTCCTCCAGGTTGGGGTTTGGGCACAACAACCCTGTCCCATAAAACACCTTATGTTACGGAAACAGCAACAGAAGGAATCGACACTGACAGGCATAATGGACTTCCAGGGCTATCAAAAGATGCTAGGATGAATGCCAATGGTGAAAGCCAATTGGAAGCCACTGGCAGGAAGGTGGAAGTACTGAATGCCAAATGTAAAACTAAGATAGGATTTTGGAATGTACGAACAATGTATGATACTGGTAAATTAGCTCAAGTAACTTCAGAAATGCGACGATACAACTCAGATATACTGGGAGTTAGCAAAAGCAGATGGACAGGATCAGGGAAAATTAAAACCATAGCAGGAGAAACAGTGCTGTACTCAGGAAGAGATGATGAACATCATAGGGAAGGAGTAGCTATCATTCTAAAGAAAGGAGTGGAGAATAGTTTGATAGAATGGAAACCCATTAGTAGTAGGCTTATGAAGATAAGAGTGAGATGGAAACAGATTAACACCACAATCTTGCAGGGTTATGCACCGACTAACGATAGTGATGACGCAGTGAAGGATGAATTTTATGAACAAGTACAAGCTGAACTAGGAGCTACACCAGACATGACGTGAAAATTGTAATGGGAGACTTCAATGCCGAAAGTGGCAACAGTAATATAGACTATGATAGGTCAATGGGAAAAGAAGGCTGTGGTATATTGAATGAGAATGGAGAGAGACTAGATGAACTATCCAGCACATATGATCTTGTGATAGGAGGGACCTTATTCCAACACAAGGACATCCACAAACTCACATGGTATTCTCCTAATGGAAGAGACAGGAATCAGATTCACCATTTTATGATTAATGGGACATGGGAGACACTCCTTGTTGGATGTCAAGGTGAGATGGGGTGCAGATGTTGGTAGTGATCACCATCTTGTTGTGGCTGTGCTCAGGATAAAGCTGCAAAAAAAGGGAAGAAAAAAGATGGGAAGACCACAATTTGATGTTCAAAAGCTACAAGATCCAAAGGTGAAAGGATATTTTGTTATGGAACTAAAGAACAGATTCCAGATAACAGAGAACAGATATGCCAGTGATGGATAAACAAGGGCGACTCTTGACGACTGAAGAGTTTCTAAAGAAACTAGATGGGCAGAACATTTTAAAGAAGTTCTTAATAGACCAGCGCCCCTAGTAAATCCCAATATTCAACATGCTGAAAATGACCTGGATATTTGCACTGAGCCACCAAATGATGAAGAAATTGTAAGAACTATTAAATCTCTTAAGAATGGAAAAGCTCCAGGTCAAGATAATCTCAATGTAGAGCTTTTCAAATCAAACTCTGAATTTGCTGCTGAAGTATTTCAGCCACTATTCACTACTATCTGGGAGAAAAAGGAAATCCCAGATGACTGGTCGGAAGGAGTCATAATTAAAATTCCAAAGAAGGGGAACCTAAGCAATGGTAACACCTGGCGTGGAAACACCCTGTTATCTATACCTAGCAAGATTCTGGCAAAGATAATTGTACAGCACATCTCAAATGCAGTAGATGAACAACGTAGAAACGAGCCAGCGGGATTTCGTAGAGGAAGGGGCTGCATTGACCAGATATTTGCACTTCGGAATATCATAGAACAATGTACAGAATGGCAGAGACAGATTTATATCAACTTTGTAGATTTTGAAAAGGCTTTTGATAGTCTCCACCGAGAAAGCCTTTGGAATATCCTGAGGATGTATGGAATTCCACAACACATAGTAGATGTCATTAAGTCCTTCTATTCATACTTTACGTGTAGAGTGGGGAACAGTAATCTTGCATTTCAAGTGAAAAAAGGAGTTCGACAAGGATGTGTGACATCTGCGCTGCTTTTCATCATAGCGATTGACTGGGTAATGCGTAGAACTACTGAAGATGCATCAAGAGGCATAAGATGGACCCTCTTTTCCACATTAGAAGACCTGGATTTTGCTGATGATTTGGCTCTCATCTCCCACACACACAGACATATGCAAGAGAAGACTACCCGTCTGAGCTCCTTTGCAAAACAAATTGGCCTTACAATAAACCAGAAGGAGTCATAATTAAAATTCCAAAGAAGGGGAACCTAAGCAATGGTAACAACTGGCGTGGAATCACCCTGTTATCTATACCTAGCAAGATTCTGGCAAAGATAATTGTACAGCGCATCTCAGATGCAGTAGATGAACAACTTAGAAACGAGCCAGCAGGATTTCGTAGAGAAAGGGGCTGCATTGACCAGATATTTGCACTTCGGAATATCATAGAACAATGTACAGAATGGCAGAGACAGATTTATATCAACTTTGTAGATTTTGAAAAGGCTTTTGATAGTCTCCACCGAGAAAGCCTTTGGAATATCCTGAGGATGTATGGAATTCCACAACACATAGTAGATGTCATTAAGTCCTTCTATTCAAACTTTACGTGTAGAGTGGGGAACAGTAATCTTGCATTTCAAGTGAAAACAGGAGTTCGACAAGGATAAGTGATGTCTGCACTGCTTTTCATCATAGCGATTGACTGGGTAATGCGTAGAAATACTGAAGACGCATCAAAAGGCATAAGATGGACCCTCTTTTCCTCATTAGAAGACCTGGATTTTGCTAATGATTTGGCTCTCATCTTCCACACACACAGACATATGCAAGAGAAGACTACCCATCTGAGCTCCTTTGCAAAACAAATTGGCCTTACAATAAGCCAGAAGAAAACAGAGGTTATAACACTCAACATCCCTAACCCATCACCAATTCAAGTAAATGGAGCTGACCTTCTAACAACTGAAGAGTTCAGATATCTAGGGAACACAGTATGACATCAAGAACCGAATCATTCCAAGAGTAGCCCTGCGAGGGACACCAGAAGGAAGGAGAAAGAGAAGGCGACCTAAAACTACCTGGTGTCGCACTGTGGAAGAAGAGATGAAGGGAATGAAAATGACCTGGGGAGTGTCCAGAAGACAGCCCAAAATCGCCAAGAGTGGAGATTCTTCGTTGCTGCCCTACATGCCAGGAAGCATAATGGCAGTATGTAAGTAAAGAAACTTACCCTGGAGTTTAAGTGATTCCACATCCCTATATGGAACCACAATCTCCTCAATAGCAGGTAGTTCCTTCTGTATGAGAGGCATAATCTTATGATAGATGGTGATCTGGTATCGCTTAAGAAGCTGGCTGAGAGGATGTTGGTCACATGATAGGATCTCGGTGACAAGGTCATGGATCAGTTGTGGGTTACCAGGTGATTCCTGCAGCCTCTGGCGCCACTCCTGTAGCGAAGTCTTTTAAACAGAGAGAATTCAACCAATCAGCAATGGGGTAACTAGGCATTTTGCCAACACTTCATGGAGGCTTTGAGACATATTTTTATAGTATTGCTTTGTATTTTATTTTATTGTATTGTTGATTTTAATTGTGTGCAATTTTTATCTATCTAGTCTTTCCTTTTCTCTTCTTCAACCAACCTTGGAAACCATCACTGTAAAGATAAAAAGTACGGATTGGTAAGTTTTTCTCAATGTTGCATGACTTTTCCAACAGCAGCTTTTAATAACAAAATTAATATTTCAAGCATAATTCTTACATAAATAGTAAGTTTACAACTCAAAATCATTACTTGATAAGCCTGAATCAACAAAGGTATTCCCATCAATGGACTTGCATAGGAGCTCTAATATATGCCCCCATGAAAACTACTCCAGGCTTCATATTATCAATGTTATAGGACATGGAGGGTTAGAAGTGTTAATATTATAATCCTGGATTTGCACACTTGTGTGAGCACTTGTGTGCACACTTGAGTGCAGGCTAGAAATCCAGTGATAAGGGTGTAATGATAGTAACAGTGTAAAGCGCAGTGAAGTATTCCGTAATGTGCTAGATAAATGTAATTATATATTATTATTATCATTATTATTATTATTATTATCTGGTTTAGGTTTAAATCTGGTGAGAGATAAAGTTAAAGGTGAAGTCTTTGGTTCAGGGTTGGAATTAGGCTAGTAACAGGAATTCATTATGGAGGAATTGTCACAAGTGTTTGCACACACAACCCATGCAAGTTCATGGATCATTGAATACCTTGATATTCTCGTACTCTAGGATGTTAGCATAGACCGTTCTGAGTTCCATCTCTTCTTTGGTAGGCTGTCCACTGGATGAGAACCTCTGCGCAGCCTGCTCTTGGAGACGTTGCTGACGTTCCTTGATCTTTTTTGCAAGCTGGGAGGGGAAGGGTAGGTTAAGGATAAAATCTGTTTATTCGGCATATCAGGACCTTATCATGGGCTCTTATGGGAAACTTGAAACACTCATATATTCACACAGATTTATCTAAACAAATATCAAAAAGCAAAAAGAAAGAACAAGGCATTAGCGATATTGTGTCTCGCCCACTTGTGAAAATAACTAGAAATATCGCAATCTCCATTGCCATGCAAAAGAGCTCATTGTGAAATATCTGCCATGACTTCACCATGTGACCTCTGAAGGCACCACAACATGAATATACCCCAAGTGCATCTATCACCAAAGTTTGTTTGCCATTGCAGAACATGTGCAGAGTTATGTGTCGTAAGAGAGTCTTGCAGGTAAACTTTAACATATGATCTCAAATGACCTTTGACCTTATCATGTGACCTCCAATGGCACCATAACATGCAGATCCCTTTATTACATCTACAACCCAAGTTTGGTTGAAAGTGAGAGACAGTTGCAAAGTTATTTGTCATAAGAGAGTCTTGTAGGTGAACTTTAACATTTGACCTAAAATGACCTTCGACTTTACCATGTGACCTCTGAAGGCACTATAAAATGAATGTATCCCAAGTGTATCTCACACCTGATTGTACCAACAGTTGCCCAGTTATGCATCATAAGAGAGTCTTGCAGGTAAACTTTAACATTTGTGACGGACGGACGACGGACAGACGCCATTTGGATCCCTTAGTCTCGCCCTCACCTCTGGTGGGCGAGACAAAAAAGTAAGTCCTGGGATATCATCCAAATCAGGATTACCTGAACATAGCAAACCAAAAATAGAAAGATCATCTGAAAATGCACCTTCAGGAGGACCGTTCATTTCGATTTATTTCCCTCCTGAGGATAGATCTTTTGAAGGCTTCTGTTTTTTTTTTAAGTGACCCCGTCCACAGCCTCATGAGAGAAAAGTCTGTCTAAACTGGCTAAAGTGATTTGCATAGGTATACATCACTAATTGGATATTCTGCCAACTACCCACAGAGAACAAATCAGTATGAACAATACAGAAACCTAAGATGTGAAGATTATCAATGCAGCATTCCTTATTGGTAGGGGGAATCTTTTTAATGATGATCATGAAAAAAAAAATTAAAAAAAATAAATTAAAAATATATTCAGTTTTCCAACTTATCAAATTATAAAGGATACACTGGCTTCCCTGGCCTTAGCTATGGCCATATTTTCCATCAGCCGTCGCTGGAATGTCAAATTCTAAGGAGGGAGAGAGAGAGAGAGAGGGGGGAGAAAGTGATAAATTTGGGTCAAAACTTAAATCATACATATTCATATTGGACAATAGACCTGTTTACTAAATTAATATATACTTGTTCAGCAAAAGTTTCCCTTGACAAATGAGCACTTGCTAGATGCTTTTCCAAAATAGCAACAACTGATAGATGCAATCTGAATTCCATCTATTCAGATACCATCATGCAAAACAGGTGAACTGAATAGTTCATATCCAAGGATTCAGGAGATAAAGGTGCATAACAATGAATACATGAAACATGTTTATTGCACAGGCTGTAGTTTTTTTATGGTACAAGCATGTACATGTATGTTTGTGCCGCTCACTTCGAGAGCAGGGCCATTTTGAAAGGATCCAGGATAAAATCGAATTATCCTAGAACATTTCAGACACAGTGCAAAATCGAGATAGAATGAGAGCTGATTTGATCGCAAATACTTGTGTGCACTTCTGTACTGAGTAATCTTTGTAAATTATTCTTATACTCTTTGATTTGATAAGAAAGTATAAAGTACACGTACATGTAGTTACTGAAGATACAATAACAGCAGTGAAAATTCATGATGTAGAATTATGCAAAACATGTAATGTCAGGCTTTTTTAAAGTCCAAAGTATGGCTTGCACTTTGCTGCAACAAAATGCCAAGTCCGCTCCAGTGTTGAGCTACCTCCATCCCCTATGAGTAAAACACCAAGATGCTTTTGTATGAGCTATGAACTTTAAAAGGATATACTGTCACTGCCAAACACTTGAAAAGCATGGAATACAGAGTAGACAATGCTTCAAAGATGCTATCTATCATAAAATAGTTTACAGTCAAACTATTACAATGATACTAAAACGAAACTGAATAATTTGTGCCATAATTTCATTCTCTTTCTAGGGGAAACGGGAAAATTAACATTGAATGTGGTTAAACAGTAATGAATGAATTGCAGGGTACTAACGTGTAAGTGTGGGAAATTGATTAGAATTTTTATCTCTTTCATCAGCTCTCTGAAACAATTACTTCTGAGACAAAAATTAATGTATTTGAAAAGCAATGCATGCATCGCCGGTAAAAAGTGTCGGTGTTCGCGAAGCGCCTGATGGTTGTATTCATGTACATGTACATGTAGTTAATGAACATCCATAATTTGCAGTAAAAAAAACCACAGATCATACTAAAAAAAAAAAAAAAACAGTTCTGACATACCTACCATCATTGAAGAAGTCAACATTGTCTGAGGTCTGAATTGTCTTAGAATAGTCAACCAACTGTAACACACCTTGAATAAACCCCTCAAATTTCTTCACAAATCATAGTAAAAAGACACCAATGACGTCATGAAAAACACTAGATACACAAAAGAAAGTTCCTTTTAAGTACTATCCAGACAAGTCTCACTAAAAGTCTGTACATGCTGTTCTATGGTTTGACTTTATATACTAATATACATGTACTGTCAAAGTAGACTAAAAATGTCTTATTACTCAAGTACTTACAAGCTATGAAACATGATTCCACACATTTCCCTTTCAATGGAATGAAATACTGAGCAATGCAATCAAACTTTTAATAGGGAAGATTAGATCTATTCTACTGGTAGGTATACTCCAAAAAGTTTGACTATACCTCATCAGCCAGCTGGCTGCATTTTATACTGGTAGTAGCGGCAGTATAACAAGACTCTTTGGTAGACTTAGAAAATGCTTTGTCATGCACTGCACTCAACAATTTTTTTTAAAGCATGACACTTTTACTGAACCATGAATATATCATCAAAATTTAATCTTATACAGGCCCTACATAATTTTGTCATGAGTGAATTAACAGAGAATTTTCTTCAAGCTACATGAAAGTATTCAAATGTACTGGGGTAAAAGAAATATTCCTTTCATACAATTGCATTGAAATTATGAAAACAAATGAAAATGTCATTAAACAAAAACAAGCAAAGTATTTTGTAACTGGACGATTCAAACAACATGTTGACGTAAACCTTTATTGTAGCAAAAAAAAAAAAAGAATATTAAAACAAGCCTTCATTATCACTGAACCCATACTCTAATGAAAAATGTGGAATGTCCCAATATTGGAGGGTAGAATGATCGAATGAACATAGTTGTGTCTATCAGATCCTTACATTCAAATAAACCGCTTTAAATGTGCCCAAAGCAACAGCCCATGGGATCATCTCTCTGGCCTTTTAGCAACTTTTCTGAAGGCACACAAGATCTGACATTGCCAGTTCCACACCCCATTGGTACACTATGATGTCCCTTTACAAATCTGTGTAACTGTGTACTTCAATGTGACCTTTCCCTTTAGCCCCGTTCATATTACCCAATACCGCAATATTACCGATGCACATCGATAAGCGATTTCCTGTGGACACCTTTCATATTACAGACAAAATACAATAATATTACCGTAATAATTCGATATTCTCCATTTCACTACCGTTCATATTCGCATCCGCAATATTATGGTAGTCTGTTCTATTAGCAAGTCCCGCATTGCATTCTGATTATCCAGAGTACAATGCGCATTCAGCTAAGGGTCAAACCCGTCAAAAAAGACGCTAGCTCCACTGCACAAGCCATAAATGTTGCGCCTATTATGCAGATGCTGTTCATGTACACCAGGTATCCGCAATATTACAGTATTATTACGAGGTGTCGAAGCGTAAAACAGGTGTCAAATTGGTGCAAAATACATTGTAAGTGTATAATAGGAGGAAGCAAAATACTGCAATATATTCAGTGGGAGCCCTTCATTTCACCAGCAGTCCAAAGCAATAATCCGTAAAATAGGTGTAACATTTGCACCTATCTTACGGATAGGAGGGTAATATGAACAAGGCTAGTGTCATTTGCATATGAATTTACGTACACACGTATGTGTAGTAATGTAATTAAAGGAATAGTATAAAGGAAGTAAAACAATGTAACATGCTTCCTCTCATTACAGAAGTAGCTCATTAAAGCCACATCTCGGAGAGGAACAGAAGCTGATGAAAACCACAGAGAATGAGGTATAATGGAGTCATTGGGGATTAAAATAGTACATGTAGGTCAACACCTGAGAGAGAGAAAGAGAGAGAGGAGAGAGGAGAGAGGAGAGAGGAAAGAGAGAAAGAGAGAGAGGAGGGAGAGAAAGAGGGATAGAGGAAAGAGA
>CM057158.1:24043757-24160573 GCA_029962745.1 Echinometra lucunter
GTGCGAAGGTGTCTGCAAAATGCAAACATGCAAAAATCAAAATGTCTAATGCGACATAATGGAACAAAATTTTACCAAAGATCATGCCACCAGGAGATCACATATCAAATTACAAGGTCTACCTGCTACCCATGTTATTATTAATCACTGTTTGAAAAATATGATTTTCAACAATTTTTCATTTTGTGTTCTGGACACATTCTTTCGCACCTTGACAATACAGTAAGAGGCCTAAAAGGGGAACAAAGAGAGATTACAAGAATTCAGAGCTACACAAGAACCTCTGCAAGTTTTAAAGGTGAATCAGATTCATAAACATTTTAAACTGTTAAGTCATGTAAATTATTTGAAATAAGCATATTCTCTTTCCACAATAAATTCCATTTACAACGCACAGACCCACACTGTAGATACATGTGTATGAACATGAAGAACAAAAATCAGAAATAAAGGAAAATAACAAACTGCAAAGAGGCTGCATTCTCAGAGCATCGATCGTATAGCAGAGAGATACATGTACATATACATGGACAGTCTGGAAAAAAAAAATCTATAAAGATTTAAACCTTAAAAGAAAAATGAGCAAGAAAGGGAACAAATAAATGAAGGAAAAAACAAGATGCATGCAGATAAGTAATTACGAGAAATTAGATCTTACCACTAGACTCTTGTTCTTGCTAGTAGTGTGCATCTTGTTCAGTCTGCTCCGGTAAGCTGCCATCAGTTTTCTATTCTCTCTGTATGCCTTCTCTAATGGTCTAAGAGCCTCATCACTGAAAAAAAAAATGAAGAGAAATGATTGAGTAGAATTCAGTTTTGTTTTTCAAATTTATATCACTGTTTTTTAAAATCAATTTTCCAATGGTTGCAGAGCTTCATTCATTCAAAAAAAAGTGGAAAGACTGAACTGCGTTTTATTCTGAATGACCCTTCAGGAAAAAGTGAGTTATTGCAGTTATTACAATAGTGACTTGTAGGCGGAGACAGTTTTGTCTCATTTTGTGAGCTATTAATACCTGAAGTGATTACTAAGCCAACTTTCAAGCTGATCATTCACGTCTAAGGTGTGGAATAAGTCAGCAATGTTTAAAAATCAGAAATGCACTGAATGAATTGCACAAAGAAAAGGATGAAAAATGTTTTAAGGCAAATGCTACTACACATGTATCACTGTAGTGAACATCTGATACTCTTGCCCTACATGCACAGCATAAAGAATATATATTTTTTTTTATGTCTTAATTTCCATGCACTGGGTTGACTGCGAAAATGTATCCTCTCCTTTCCTTTCTTTTCTCCTGCATATATACTGGACCTCCTTACAGCTGCAAATTTATCAAAAATCGTCTACATTTGGCTTGCAATAATGTAATCAATTACTTGATTGCAAGTCTCACTTTCAAAATCATACCTCAAACCTAAAATATGATTAATGAGATTCATATAAGAAACCTAAATGTTTTATTACTGCTCTCCTTTAAAATCATTACATGTATGCATTTGCAGAAAACAGGAATCATAAATGTTCAATTAGACATCATGAAAGTGAGAAATTCAGTACCTAAAATAACAATAAATGTTAAATACTACTTATACCAAGTTTACACCTTTCCCCAGCTTACGGGGCAGACTCGCCTCACAGGTCAGACTCAGCTCGTGGATTTTCGAGCTCTGCGTTTACACTACACCAGCTCGCGGATCAAACTTGCCTCGCTTTTAGCTTGCAGGTCAAACTTTGGCCGATACACACAATGCTCCGCAAGTATTTATGCAAATTACGCATATACCTGTAGGCTGTGTACTGTGGAAGTTTATTGCGATGTCACAATTAGTATACCTGTATACTGGGAAAGCAAATTGTGATGTCACAAAAGAAACCAAACAGTTTGTTGTAAAAATCTTATTGTGATGTCATGCTAGTCGTAGAAGGCGCGTAAATAAAGCGCGGGATCTCAACCGGAAGATCGCAATCAATTGCCAGGGCAGACTTGGCATTCTGCTTACACTTAAAAAAATTTCTGTGTCAGACTCGACTCAAGGGTCGAACACGCGACCTGGGGGAAGGTGTAAACGCAGTAATAGAGTCATGCATCCCCTGAGCATGATCTGACCATGCGGTGATGAATAATATACATGTACAGCATGCAACTAGCAATTTAAGTGCGACTTTTAAGTCCAACTTAAAGTAGATATAATAAGGCAATAAATGTCCATGAATTCGGTATCTACGCAAAGCATATGTCATTCATAAGTTGTTTATTCACATGGCAAATCACAAAAATCTACTGGCTCCTGGATATCCTCAATTGAAATGTCAATAAATAGCCTCCTCAGTCGGCCGGCAAAACCAGTCATGAAACTTGTCCACTATTCGTGACGTCACGAGGGGGTTAACGTATGTTTACGTACCTGGATGTTCCATACAAAACATGTGCAGAGAGACAGAGAGATTTCTGCTTTTTTTCCCCAAAGGCTGAAAAGTCAAATAATTCTTTTCCTTCTCCTTATAGTTCACAGTGTGAACATCAATTATCTGGTTTAGAATTATGACATATGCATGCTAACAAAGCGAAATTAGTTGATATTTTCACCATTGTTTTGGGGGGAGTGTGTTGAGTTTGGTGAGATTACGAGCTCTGGAAAGTGGATCCAGCCGCTCGTACCAAAGCGCAAGCGTATGTATATTTGTGTGTGTACCAAGGTGTGTACGTACTGGCGTTTGCATGTATGCCAGCGCAATATCCATCAATCCACCGCCGGGTGTAGGCGGCTGGTCTTCCAGTGGAGAATCCGCTCTCTGCAAGAACGTTCAGGCAGGAGCCGCATCACTCGCGGATGAATATCGTTCAACTACGACGTCGTCAGCTGCTGGAAATCTCTATATCAAATTTGATATTTTGCTGTTTTTATAGGCGTACTGCATCCTTTTGAGGCATTCACACATATGAATGATAAGTATGATCATAGTTCTAGGAATTGCCGATGCACATAATTCATCCTGCACACCAACGAAACCCCTCTGACATTTACTATTCGTACGTGCAGGTTCAGTGCAATGGTGACTGAACCTTTTTTTCCGGAGACAGTAAACTCGCCTTAAAACTCTACAAAAAGGAAATCGTGATGATATAAAAAAGAAATCAGCTACTGGATTACGTTTTTTCGTGTTTCTTCATTCAAATAAAAACAGAAAATCTTTCAATTTATCCCGTTTACGAATTTACAATGGCAATCTAAGCTCTGACAAGAATGCACTTTTACATAGGCACATCATTGCCACTTTCTTCTACCGGCACATGCAATCCCCCTCGTGACGTTATGACCGAGCACCTAGGTTTCTGCATGCGACCCGGTGTTTCTGACTTCGAGATTTTGGTGAAGTTTAGTCGCTTAAATTCACCATTCTGAACTTGTTCTATGGTTGAATGCCACTCAGTGTTATTTGGGGGGTTGAAAGGTTTCCATTTATGTGATTATCTCAATATTTGTGATCGTTTTCTTATATCAACTTTAACTCTTCGTGAAACACACCCTGGTCTTTCAGAATGCTTAACAATTAAGAGACCCTTCTGCATGACAAAAGAAAACACCCCCCCCCCTCAAGAAAATGAATAGTGAAAAAAAAAACATAACTAATAAGGATCCAGCAAGACATATAAACTCCAAAATTTTATCAGAATTCCTATACATTCTGAGGAGATGTTATATCTACATGTAAATCCAGAAAGTTATGGAGAGGCGTATGGAAACATCTGCACCACATATGTACATGTACATTATGAAATACAAACACACCAGAGAAATTGATTTATAAGGGAAATTTAGGAAAACATCACCAATATGAATTACCAGCAAGATAAAAATGTTTCCAATGGGTTACAAGCAATTCTTGAATATCCTTGAGGAAATTCTACAGTCAGCAAACTATTGTACGAGGATCATCTGAAGAGCAATGAGCCAAAGACTGCCCACGTGTCAAGTCTCCAATATCCAACAACAAAGAGAGAAAGCTCGCGTTCATCCAGCCAAACAAAAATTCTGCCAGGCTGACTGACTCAGACAAGTCATCAAAAGCCTAGGTGACGGCCGATGATGTCTGAGAGTCACGAGATCAGAGGCAATATTGAGTGAATCATTAGAGATGTACGTAGAGGAAATAGACCTGCATTCTTCACAGGAAAAGTGAGTGCAGTAGTCACAAGGTTACAGAAATTCATCCCCCCCCTTCTTCATTGAATTTCTCAGGATATGGAAGGGAGGGAGGGAGTGAGGGGGTGTTCATTGCCTACATGCAGCTTAATTTACACCTACATGTGTAGGATACAATCATTACAATGCATCTACACAATATAACCTATCTCTAACAATCTGGTCCAATAAAACAACTTTAGTATAAGAATATGACCAACCAAGGACCTTCCCCTTCCCTCATCCCTCCCTAGATTTCTCTCAGGGGGCAGGGGAAGAGTTGTCACTGATTAGCCAAATTTACAAATGATACAATGCAACTACAAACTTACATACAGTCTAAATTGGCCGTCTGCTGATCAACTTATGAATATCGAAGTACCCCCCCCCCCCCCCCCCCCCCCCCCCCGTTAACTTCACTTTAATCGGATTTCAAAGTTTGCCGCGAAATTCACATCGCACATGACCTGTTGTCAAGTGTACTTCAGGGTCACCATACATGTACATGTAGATTTGAAAGCTTCCCAAGAAACACAGAAATTGCTGTCTTGATGTTCTCAGACAGGAGAAAGCCCAGGAAAAATGAATTAGCTGAAAAGTGTGTCTTACATGTACATAAAAGGTTCACTGGACTGGAGGTCAGCAATTTTTCTTTTCTTTTTTTTTTTCTTTCCTTTTCTTTTGTGTCTGCCACTTTGGTACCTTTTGGGATTCTACATCCCTCAATTTTTATTCATCTAATATCAATACACAAGCCAGAGAAGGCCTGTTTTCTGTTTCAGAAAGTCAACATGGGTAACACAAAATAATGCTCCTGGGAAAGTCATAATGTGACACTAATTTCTCTCACAAAATGCTAAGTTTGGTCACATTTGCGAAACGATTGGTAGCAAGGAACTTTGAATTTTGACTTCCAGCCTACTCCTCTCATATTCTCTCTGTTGTTGTTCCCGTCCCTCCACCCCCACCTCTCTCTCTCCTTTTTCTCTATCTTTTTCTCTTTCTCATTTACAGTTTCAGCCGGTAAAGGTCAGTCTAGGACTTACGTACATGCACTCCCATCAAAATTATGTGGGTCACTTACAACTCCACACAGTATGAGAGCTCTTGTCTTTTGACATAATTTTCCACAAAATGTTTTTCTGTAGGTAGAATGGAGTCATTCACACACAAGAGATGGACAATGTGTATACAAAAAATCAGCACAAGCACAAATTGAAACAGCAATCTACATGCAGGTAAAAACACACTGGAAAGAAACTGCCAATGGTGGGAAATACAATTCTGAAATTCATTTCCATGCACTACTTTTTTGTTTATTAATGATGTCAGTCCGAAGGGATTTCTTCAGAAGGAAACACCTTGAATTTGTATAAGTTGTGATTCAGCATCACCATGGCAACCCTCATTAATTCATTGTCATGAGATGTTTTCCAGGAAAGAACTTCTCCTCTACAGAGAAAACTGGACAGCTTCGGACTGTTAATGAGATGACTGACATCAAATTCATCTACATACCTATTATAACCTTGTCCAATCAATATAGGACTTCTACTTTGCATTCTTGAAAATTTTGCATACTGAAAGGATGATCACGATGTGAACTTGACAATTGATTACTGTAACTTCACCAACACAACACATAGAGCAAAAGCAATTCAGGGACCACTTTTCACTTTTCCAACAATGGATCAAAAACTTTGCATACAAATATTCCTCTACATATGAATCTGATGACCGGGGTAAAAATACATGTACATTGTACAGTGTATTTCTGTAAAGCGCTTAGAGACATCAAAATTTGGCAATTGTCTGCGATAATAACAGAGATGATTTGCACAACTTTTTCTGTCACATCATCATCGCATCAGTTAATTCAAGCAAGAAACTAAGCGCAAATTAATGAGCTCATTTACAACGCGAATATTAGTTCATGCATTTCACGCACCCCTTCCCCAGGGGCGATCTTATTGGCTGAATCATCTTAGAACCATCTCTTACAACTTTCCCTACTGGATGATATTTTTGTGGTGGGTGTGGCTTTGATGACTTACAACACTTTTAAAACAGTTCCCAGAATACCGTTTAAAGACTGTTTTAGCCGTGTTGTAAGTCGGTGACTTAAAACAGAAGTTACAACAGAACTTAAAACACAGTTAAAACGGTGTTCAGAATACCACCCCTGAATATTATAATATTATTATCATAAGGCTTTGAAGAAAAAAGTGATGTACAGAATATCTTTTAGCACAAAAATCTGTAAATGTATTACATCATTCCCTCCCCCCTCTGCAACGCACATTACTTGTAAAGTGATTTTAAAAATGGGTAGCAATTTCCAAGAAAAAAATCTTACCTCTGCTGGTTAGGAGATGCATTTGGAACAGGCAAACTCTGTTGACCAGGCTGCTGAACAGTGGGCCGTACCACAGCTACATGGGTGGGGACAGCATGTGAGAAGGTTGAGGGGACAGCTGGGAACATGGATGGGCTAATGCGGCCTGCTGGGACCGATGATGACAATGAAGAGGACAGTGATGCTGACATTTGTGATGGCGGTGTAGGGGACGGTGAAAGTGTTGTTGTCTGGTGGGTGGGCAGAAAGGGCATATTTGTTGGAGTGGATGTCTCTTCTGTATGTATCAAAGGGAACAAAATTCATGTATATGTATGAGGGTGTAAGACAGAAAAATGTATGGTACACCAACTTATAACCAAGACATTTAAAAAATACATGTACAAGGCTACAAGCCATCTCCTTGATTGCTATCACATACCTGCCAACCCTGACAGCCAAGAAATAGGAACAAAGCATTAGGAAATTTTCAAAAATAGGAACATTCCTAAATTTCCTATTCTATACTACCAACAAATTTGTACAGAAATACGGAGACACAAGTTAAAATGGAAATATTCTTTTCCCCCAAATAGGAACAGTTGGCAAGTATGCTGTGAGAACATTCAACTGCAGTCTGCTTGTGGAATTCCCTCCCTGGCTACGCTGTAGAAACATTTCAGATATAATAATGGGCTTACAACATTTAAATGCAGAGTACACAGATACTTTACCTCCTTAACCTTTACAATACATGATTTTGTTACTGTTTAATTCTCCATACATGCATTTAGTTCATTTTGTTTCATATTTCATGCAGTTAATACTAGTAATTTTAAAAAGCACTGAACCATTTGATTGGTCCACCAGAGCTCTCAATGAATCTGCCGCTCAGCGCATGTAATGATTCCATTCTGGTGAGGCTATTGTTCACTTCTGCATTGTGTAAAATGAATGCATGAATGAATGAATGAATAAAATAAATAAATAAATAAAATAAATAAATAAATAAACAAATAAACTAAATAATTAAATAACTAAATAAATAAACAAATAAATAATAATAAATAATTAAATGAATGAATGAAATCTGAAGAAATAAATGTACATGCAACCCAATGCGAGCATGTAACATTTTAGTCAATGTCAAGGAGAGTGCTACAGGTACACCTGTAGGGCAGGGGGCAGCGGCCCCCCCCCCCCCCCCCCATGATCTGAAAGTGATTAAAAAAGAAAAAGAGAAGAAGAAGAAGAAGAAGAAGGCTACTGGGGGCACGTAGGATTGTAATGTATATTAAAATTTATGAAATAAAAATAGCACTTAATCATCTTTTTTTTTTTGGGGGGGGGGGGGCTTGAGCCCCAAAAGCTCCCCCTCCCCTTCCCTGTAACCGTGCCTGGTATGTGGGAAGAGAGGGCAGGGTCATGTAACTACTGGAATGTGTAGTAGCCCTATATGTTTATTTACAATGTAAATAACTTCACCTATGGGCCTTGTTAAAACCAGAAAACTATTAGTCTCCCCTCTATCAAAATACCATGGCGCTGGGCCCCATTCAATGCAAACTCCAACATCTAATCAGATGTAGGCTTCATTTACCCTTCAAAAGGACAACTTTAGAAAAGTTTTACATCCTCCTTGACTCTAAAAAGAAGAAGGAAGTAAAATAATGTTTCTTTTTACAGATTAATCTTGGTATCAGTATTCATTCTTTAAAAAAAAGAAATTACTCTTCTGCAGCACCCAAATCTTTCATTTATTCTCTTATTCTAACTTATCTTTCTCTCTTTCTTTCTAAGTCTTTAAAAAAAATCATGATAGCTGAGGCAGGAATCCCATGGCAGAAATATTGACATATTTATTTTATTCATTTCTTTATTCATCTATTAATTAATTAATTTACTTATTTATTCATTTATTCATTTATTCATTTAATCTATTTTTTTTATTTATTCATTTATTTATTATCTATTCATTATTCATTCATTTAATTATTCATTCATTCATTTATTTATTCATTCATAATTCATTCATTCATCTGTTTATTTGGTTAACATGACTACTTACCCATGTTGTTCATGATATCAGCCACACGTTCACTGCATTGCTGAGCAAGTTTGACCATCCTTATTGATGCTTTGGTCTTTAGGTTCAATGAACCACCTTGGGAAACTGGAAGGCCAAGTTACATATACATGTACATTGTAAATGTGAGAAAATATTTGGCTACAAAGACAGTATTGAGGAAGCAAAGCATAAAACTTGACAATCATGCATATTATGATATCAATCCTTTTACTCTGTGATGTAATTTTGCTTGTGAAATCATGACAATGATAAAATTTGCAAATGACATTCTTTTAAAAGCCAACTACTGGGTACTTTAATACTGCACTTTGACTTTCTACAATTGTTTTTGTCAGTCAAAGTCAGTCGCGTTAGTTGCTTTGTAAATTAATAGAAAGGTTCAGCTTGGATCGCCTTCAAGAATATGGGCACCAACTAGCCCCAGTTTGGTACACTCTTATAATCAAGTATTGTTTGCATCATAGGAGTATCAGTCAAAGTTTGCAGTCTAAGTTTGCATAAAGTAAAATATAAAAATAAATAAAGTCAAGATTCAAAAGATGTCCCCCAAAAGTCTTAATGTACTTGTCAATGAAAGTACATGTACAGGACTCTCTTATCATAGACTGTGGATGATCTGTAATTCATCATTTGATCTCTAGAGATGTCTGTACAAAGTTTTACTTTCGTTTGATAGTTTCCTTTGATCAATGTACTCTCCATGTTATTGTTTGATGCAATACTGAACATGATTTGGAAATGAAACTAAATTGAATAATTATATATCTTTCTCATGGGCGTCAATCGATCAGGGAAGGGAACAGAGGGACAGGTCCCCCCCCCCCCCCAAAAAAAAATAAAGATGGGGAATGGAACAGGATAAAAACTAGATGAATCCTCGACTACGTGTGGTTGAAATTTATATGCCTCTGCCTTTGCCAGATCAGAAATGTATCACTTTTAATTATGGGAAATGCATTAGGATACATTTAAAGTACAAAACTGGATAAAATGGTTCTTAAAATGACTCTGTGTCAGCCACATTTCAAGTTGATCCGTCAAACCTTGTTGATCCTTGTTGAACCTTGAACCTCGTTGATCCTTGTTGATCCGTCATTGATACGTTGATCCGTCCGGTTTTTAAGTTATTGCGAGCAATTTTCATGTATTCAATGACATTAATGACCTTTGACCTTTGACCTTCTGACCCCCAACTCTAATTAGATCATTGTCCCTCCCATATGCATACATGACTTGTTTGATATTGATCCATTAAATGGTTAAGTTATTGCAAGAACAAGTTATTTTCATGTATATAATGACCTCTATGACCTTTGACCTTTGATCTCGTGACCCCCAAATCTTCTCAGATCACTGTCCCTCCCACATGCATACATGAGCCAAGTTTGAAGCTGATCCGTCAAATGGTTCTTAAGTTATCGCAAGAATGAGCCATTTTCATGTATATGACCTCTATGACCTTTGACCTCTTGACCCCCAAATCTAATGAGATCATTGTCCCTCCCATATACATACATGAGTCAGGAGTGAAGTTGATCCGCCAAATGGTTCTAAAGCTATCACTGGAACAAGCCATTTTCATGAATATAATGACCTCTAAGACCTTTGACCTTGAACCTTGTGACCCCAAAATCTAATCAGATCATTGTCCCTTCCATATGCATTCATGAGCCAAGTGTGAAGCCAATCCATCAAATGGTTCTTAAGTTATCGCGAGATCGAGCAATTTTTGTGTATATTATGACCTCTGCGACCTTTGACCTTTGACCTTGTGACCCCAAAATCTAATCAGATCATCGTCCCTCCCATATGCATACATGAGCCAAGTGTGAAGTTGATCCGTCAAATGGTTCTTAAGATATCGTGAGAACGAAAGTGGGACAGATGGACAAACGGACAGACGGACAAACGGACAGACGGACAACCCGAAAACGTAATGCCTCTGGGACCCACCTTCGGTGGGCGGAGGCTTAAAAAGGAAGTCTTTCATTTTTATACATAGCTTGTCAGCAAATTTTTGGGGTAAAAAGAGACACCTGAATATTACAATGTACAGCTGAGGACCTTTTATTTTGTTTGTTTGTCAGCAAATTTGGAGGATAGAAGGAGAAACCCACTGGCGTAAATCCGGGGGGGGATGGGGGGGATATATCCCCCCCCCCCACACTTTTTGGAGAGGGGGGGATGGCGTGTACAAATATCCCCCCCACTTTTTAAGAAAGAAAATATATTTTAATTAATCCGTTAGTAAAATCTTTGAATATCTGTCATAAACAACCATCATATTTTAGAATTTCTGTTTGAAAATGCGATTGAAAACCAAAAAAGTGGTTATTTTTGGCTCGCTCGCTTCGCTCGCTCGCAAAATAAATATTAAAATGTGTGTAGGGGGGTCTGTGGGGGTTAGTGAGGGTGTGTGCTTATACTTAAGTGTGAGATCGACAGAAAAAAAAATCGTCAAAAAAGTCAATCATCCCCCCCACTCCTCAGAGTGGATTTACGCCGGTGGAGAAACCTGTCAGATAATTTCTAATGTGTCCCCCATCCAGAAAAAATAAAATACAATGTAAATACAATGATGCCCTTGATCATTCTGAATTTATTACATGTATATCACACGCACCTTTTGCTCTTGCATCTTGTAACAGACACTGTGAGATGTACTGCATACAGCTCAGGTAATGCAGATAGGCATCCTGTAAAAAAAAAAATAGAAAAAAAGTCCAAATTAATTGCTAGACAAAATAATCATGAAATGGCTTTACAACATATTCTGTACTAGCTTCATTACAAGCCTGCTGACACACTTGAATGGATATTGGCTGACAGTATGAGACTGGCAATACAGCGAACTATAAAGATAATCATTTGCGTTTACATCCTTCATGTACATGAAATTAGTTTTTACATGAAGGATGTAAACGCAAATGATTATATTACTTAGCCTATATAGATACGAATCAGTGATTGGTCAAAACACCATCACGTGACTAGTGCTGCAAGGATCGCAATTGTTATATTTTGGTTTTGACGTCACCTCGGTCAATATAACGGCGTTATATTCACCGACATGACGTCGCTCACTGCATAACTATGCTGTGTAGTCATGTATGTACGCGTAGTATGCATGCTGCACGCGCTAGCTGTATTTTTTCCTTATTACGTAGGCCTATTATTTTTTTACATCGGAGCTGCAGCAGACAGTACAAGTTAATGCTTTACTCTGATGGCGAATCTATACAGACTATATAATATAACAGATATTGCCTGGTCTATCTCAATAGATAACATTTCATCTCCCCTCTGAAGCTATATTTTTCCCTCGGGACAATATTTTCCCTCAACGCTGCATGCTTCAGGGAAAATATAACCCCTTGGGCAAAATATAGTCCCGTCGGGGAAATGAAATGTTATATTAAACCTCTAGGCAGGCAATATCTGTATATTTTCACTTCTACACTAACTTTTCTAGAGCTCCCCGCTGGAGCACTCCAGCAGGGAGTGCTTTAGCCTCTGTTTACACTTTACTTCGTAGAGCACTCCAGCGTGGAGCACTTCAGCATCTGTAGAGTAACCACTCATGTTGCTATGGCAGGACAGGTCAGCAGGTCAAGTAATTCGTGCGGAATTCAAACCGTCCCTGACCGGTGTACATGTACATGCAATCGATATTTTGCGCGGAACGGCGATGCACACTTCCGATTGTAGACCACGGCATGCTGGAGCAGTTGCAGAGTGCTCTAGTGACAAACTGCTCCAGAAGACCACATCGCAAGGTGGTCTTCTGGACCACTTTAAAGTGGTCCAGAGGAGCGCTTCCTGGAGCATTTTGTCTGTTTACGTTAGAGCGCTCCCCACTAGAGCACTCTAGAAAGTGAGTGTAAACGGGGCCTTGGGCAGCTGAAGTCATTGATCACTGCACTAACAAAGCTTTAAAGGCACTGGCTAACTCTGCAGCCAATTTAAAACTTCTCAAACAACATGTAAGATGAACACGTGAATACATGTATGAGCACTTGTATTTGCACTCAAAACCCCTCAAAACCAACCATAATTTGGAATGAAAAACTGTTAGAAACCAACCATGATTTTATTATTTTTGGTCTCAGAGACAACAGATAAGAGAACCGTTTTGTTCGAGTTAAAAAAAAACGTTATCTGCCTCCCTCCGCACGATACGCCAATACACACAGTACTGTCCGGTGAGCCATGCACGCATGCGCACTCCATACGTCTAGTCTGTGCAACCGACCTTATAATATATATTTTTCAAACATTGGTTAACATTTCTAATATTCAAAAATACTTCCTGTGGATATCATACTTTGAAACTTTCAGACTGGTATTTTTACACTTGTTTGTCCCATTTTCAAGTAGCAAATTTAATGATTTTTTTTTTAAATTATAAATGTTAACCAATGCCTTTAAGTAAATGCTACCATTTTTTCCTTCATACACTAATATTTCCTGTCTGTTTCCTGTTTGCAAGCAAAGTTTATTGCTCAATGCAAACATGTAAGTGAAAGTACCAGAGACATGTAGGCTAGCTAAAATATTTTTAAACATGAACCCACAGGATATAAATTGTACACTGTATTCTCTTTTCCTTTGCTGTCTAATGTCTACATTGTACTTACATGTACACTTATTTAACATGGATCCTTCTACCAAGGCACTAAAATGCCAAGTATTGAACCCCAGACAGCAGGAGTGGCTTCAGATGTGTTACATTGACCTTTTGTGTGTTTGTTTTTAATTTAAGAGCATTTTAATAAAATAACTGAGACAGACCTATACAAGAGTACATGTACATGTAAGTAAAAAATTGCAGACTTTCCCAAGCAGTTTATACAGGACCAATGTGTAAATATACCAAATGCAGTCATCCCTCCCCTCACCCCCCATGTACAAGTAGCATCTTATTCTAGGCAGGGCTCTTATTGGTCAGATTGCAGGCATGAAATTCAGTACTGACTGCCAGGCAGTATAGTGAAAAATATTGCCCAGCGTAGTTCTCCTTGCCCTTATAACAGTGAAGCAGCAGTTGCATACAACATTAACAATGGATACGCGCAGTAGAGGTGTGCGCTACTCTTAGTTTGGCTTCCATTCAAATGAACCTTTTATTTTGACAAGCATATTTTGTCAAAATATCCACTTTTGTGGAATCCACACTCAGGATGCTGTATACCAGTACAAAACAAATGCTGACCGGTTATTTTCAGGTCATGGTTGAAATTTTAGCTCCTCTGTGATCTCATGATTGTACTATGCCCCTCGACGTCATCTCAGGGCACAGTATAGTACATGTAGCACGTGTAAAATGTTTTAAACATTAAAGATTACAAAATTAACACAATGAATTATGTTACATACCTGCTAATGTTTATTTCTTCCCTTACAGAACTTCCTGAGGTCGATGACAATTTTTTTGGCGATTTTCGCCCTCGTCGGACGACGTCGACGTACCGTGTAGATTGCAATTTGTACACAGTTCTAGTGCGATGTGCGCTGCTATACGCAGGGCTGTTACCGCTGCAGTACATTGTGCGTGCGGGGTCCGCCCACTTGACCGAAGGCCCGCGAGGCCGAAGACCCGCGAGACCGAAGGCCCGCGAGGCCGAAGGTCCGCGAGACCGAAGGCGCGCGAGACCGAAGGCCCGCGAGACCGACTTTATTTTTGTATCTTATTTTCCTTCATCAGGTGCCGCGGTCGAGTGGTTTAAGGCGCCTTGTTGCAGCGGCGTAACAGGTGCCTGTTATCAGAGGGGGAGGGGGGGGGGGGGCAGAGCCAAATATTTCCCTGTAACTCCGTCTAGAATTAGTGGCGTAGATAGGATTTCAGTTTAGGGGGGCGGTAGTGAGGGAAGCGCGCTCCCAAGGGGGGTGCAGGGCTTCTCGCAAACACCCCCGCGAGAAGCGCGGAAGCTCCGACGTTCCTTTTAATCGTTCCTTGTCTGCTCCCGCTCATCTTAATACGTCCTCTGCCTGTTATCGGGGGGGGGGGGGGGGCAGAGCAAAAAATGTCCCAGTAACTTAGTCCAGAATCAGTGGCTTTGCTAGGATTTCATTTTAGGGGGCGGTAGTGAGCACGCGAAACACTTGCGAAACACTTAATACTGAGCGCGCGAAACGGCTCGGGGGGGGGGGGGAGAGGTTGCAGGGAGGGGGAGTTTCCGCTACTTACAGTATCAACTTACGTTGCCTAATTTCACTGACACTACTTAATCATTAACTCTACTCATTTGACGTTTATTTTTATGGTAATTCTGCTTCATGATCTTGTGCATTTAATGTTTAATGCCCCCCCCCCCCCATTTCAGGCAGAAAACGTAAGAAGAGCGGGTGCACACAAGGAACGATTCAAAGAAAAGTCTGAGCTTCCGCACTTCGAATATTTCTCCCCCCCCCCCCCCCCCCCCGATAACAGGCAGAGAACGTAAGAAGAGCAGGAGCAGGCAAGGAACAATTCGAAGAAAACGTCGGAGCTTCCGTGCTTCGCGTGGGAGGGGGAAAACTCCCCCTCATAATGGAGCGCCTTTCGCGCGCTCATTATTAAGTGTTTCGCACACTTCGCGTGCTCACTACCGCCCCCTAAAATGAAATCCTAGCAAAACCACTGATTCTGGACTTAGTTACCGGGAAATTTTTTGCTCTGCCCCCCCCCCTGATAACAGGCAGAGGACGTATTAAGATGAGCGAGAGCAGACAAGGAACGATTCAAAGGAACGTCGGAGCTTCCGCGCTTCTCGCGGGGGGGGGGGGGGGGGGACACTCCGCCTCCCTGCACCCCGCCCTGGAGCGCGCTTCCCATGCTCACTACTGCCCCCCTAAACTGAAATCCTAGTTACGCCACTATATTCTAGACGGAATTACTGAGAAATATTTGGCTCTGCCCCCCTCCCCCCTCTGATAACAGGCACCTGTTACGCCGCTGCAACGAGGCGCCTTAAACCACTCGACCGCGGCACCTGATGAAAGAAAAAAAAAAGTCGGTCTCGCGGGCCTTCGGACTCGCGGGCCTTCAGTCTCGCGGGCTGTCACCGTGCGTGCAATGCGCTGTCACTGCACAAGCATAGCTCGCAAGTTTCTCTTTCTTCCTTCTCCTCTCTCTCTCTCTTTTCGTATTGAAGTGATGATTGATCTAGAACTTCAGCAATAATATTTAATGCAATAATTTCGCAAGGAGAGGATGATGGTTATTTGCATAATAAGCAATGATTTTACTGAATATTTACAATGATAAAAAATTAGAACTTAGAAAGTCGTATTGACAAACAAAACAAATGAAAAAAAATATTGTGGCTTATGGGAGGATAATGATAAAGAAGATGATGATGATAATGATGATGGTGGTGGTGATGGTGGTGATAAAGATGGTGATGATGATTCGATGAGGAGGTGGCCTGAAGACGAGGAAATACGATGATGAGGAAGAGGATGATGATGATGATGGTGATGACGAGGAAGATTGGGAGAATTAAGAATGTGATGCAAGGGAGCATGATCGTGATGAAGAAGATGAAGAATAATTAAAAGAAGAAGAAGAGGAGGAGGAGGAGGAGGAGAAGGAGGAGAATGGAGTTCAATCCTTTTCCAGAAAATTACGCACCATCAGACTCGAAAAACTTTTATTCTATCTTTTTGTTTTTATAAACATTTATACAAGGCTTAACATTTTTTAACACAGTAATTTACAAAGTACTTATGTAAATCCAAGTCCCCCAGCCCTGGTTTTCCCGGAGAATGCACTTTAATAAAGCTTCCATTTAACCAGGGAGGTTTTAAACATAATTTAACCAAGTAAATCTTCTTTCCATTTCTTTAATTTTCTTTGCTGCACTGTTCCATAAATTTAAGCCCTCAAGGCCTCAACCCAGATTTTCATGCCAAGCACAGTTCCTGGGGAGACCTCGGCCCTGACCTGGCCGCGTGCTGCTTCTATATATAGTACACGGTTTCACTTTCACGTGTTATTACACACGCTGGGTTTTTTCCACGTTTCATTCATGATCAATGTATCCATTGAGGCCAGACCTCATTTCTTTCTGTCTAAGTCAATTTCCGATGTTTAGTGTAACAAATATGTTGCTTGTTTGATGATTTGATATAAAGAGACTCTTTTTGAGACTAGGTACTGACTGGCCGGGCGCGAGTTACATGATCACGTGATCGAAAGCAAGGCAGATAATGACGTCATTTTTAAATATTTTTGCTTCACCCTTGAAAACACTTGCAGTTATTTTCATCAAACTATCAAAGAAACGTGTCTAAATTCATCTTCTAACTACTCATCAATGTAGAGTTCAGAAAATTCAGAAATACAAAAATTATTCAATTTTTTATTCGTGCTTTCAAGCCTGGAGGGGCGTGAACCTTCTACATCCAATCGGAGATTCTCTATCAAAAGTTCGTTGGCTGAAGATAGTCACCTAATTTTTAGAGTTGCCAATTTACCAATGCCTCGTGCAATTCAGTGATCACCTTGTATAGCCCCCTAGATCAACGACCTCTCCTCTTTTGCCCGTCAGTTCATCGACACCACCAAAAAACATTGAGGTCAAATCCGATGAAATCGGATGCATCTGAACTGGAAACATCAGGAAAAGGACAGATTGTGTTTTGAGCGAGTGTCCACGGAATTTTTAATCTTCAATTCTGGTATGTTATATTTTTAATTATTGACTATTACTGGCATATCATCATTGAATGATGCGAGATCACGTTGAGGGGCTAAGCGCAGCTCGGGATGCCACGGCATTGGCATCACTGCCATCGTTACTTAAGGAATTACTTTATGAACCGGCGCGCGTAATGGTATGCCGGTTCGTAAAACTCGCGCATGCATGGCTGCGCATAGGCAAGCTGCAGCATTACAAACCAGCATATGATATATCAGTAGGATTATGCACACAGTTCTTAACGGGGTTGGGTTCAAGGGGTTCAAGGTCAATCTTGAAAAATGACCGTATAATCCTGACATGTCATGCATACTGAATTAAATGAACAATTTGTATTCATACCTACGATTTCATCACTGCATGTCTAATATCCCTTTCATGAACTACGGGTGATCTGGGCCTTATCGTGAAATTTGTCACCTCTCTTCTCGCGTGTGTGCTCGCATTGTTGTGTACACGGGAGTGGAAAGCTGTCACAAGCACTGACGAAACAGCAGTGAATGGACTGGTGACCTATTTCATGACAACGCCGAGATCTGATTCCATGTGTATTCCATATTTTTTTTAAAGAAATCAATTTCAGTTATTTTCAATATTCCTCCAAACAGACAACCAATCATCTCAAATATGTCCTTCCCATTTTCTAGCTCATACATGTAGATCTACTGCGCGCGCATATTACGCCTCTCTCTGCGGTACTCCACTCAACTACTCACCGGAACGTTCCCGCTGGCATCAAGTTGAATGGCCTGGCCGACAGCTTTCATCGCCGTCTGGAGCTGTTTCTGTTCTTCTGAATTTTCGGTCCTCGATTCCATCCTTATAATGTGACCGAGTACCGTACTTCATATGAGTTTCCAATATAACTACGACCTCCAAAAGTGTGTCTAAACACCAATGATTTCGAAAATAAACATGGTATGATAAATACTCCGAGGATTCCCTCCCTAGAAAACACGTCGTTCAACTGTGTTGTCACGTCAATAATAAATGTCGACTGCGCGCATATGTCAAAGGTTACATAGCCACGGCGCGGCGCCCACGGCGCTACTGCGCACACGAGCTCAGCTGGACAATGAACTTTAAAAACAGAACAAGACAACACCAAAAATAAAACAAAAAGAGAATGGAAAGAATGAAAGAGTTGTCTGTCGTGCCATTTGACTTCAGCTCTTTATAGGCCTTTATACGGATACTGAACAAGTTTTTCATCAGTACTGAAACGGGGTGTAATAGTGCATGTCATGAAAGGGGAATCCCCGAATCCCCTTTTACATCATGATGGTTAAATATATATGAAATATCATGGATAGTTTGAGTGACATGGATACATACTGACACATTTATTAATAATAATAATAATAATAATAAATATTTATAAAGCACACTTTCTGGTAAAGTACCACTCAAGGTGCTACATTAGAAAATCAATCAATGCCTAAGTAATCTTACAAGGAAAACAACCTAAAACAATTTACAATATATAACAGAAAGAACAACGAAAAGAAAACAAAGAAAAGAAAAATCTTCCTAATAACTTTGAGTGAACAGAAAATGTTTGAGTCTTTTTTGGAAAGTAGATAAACAGGGGATATTTCTAATTTCACTTGGCAGTTTATTCCATAGTACAGGTGCAACATGACTGAAAGCACGATCTCCATAGTGGGTGGTTCTGCTTCTGGGGATGGACTACAAGCACAGTGGAGGTAGAATATCGCAGAGGATACTGGTACTGCTTCTTTACAAGAAGATCCTTTTGAATTCAAAATGTAGTTTTTCTAAATTCGCTGGCTTACCGACTCTACAACGAATTTTCTCGTTTTTAATTTTCCTGAACCAGCAAAAACCCCCCCCCCCCCCCAAAAAAAAAAAAAATATAAATAATCAAATGAAAATGAAAATAGAAATCAAAGATTGAAAATCAATAAATAGATATTTAGGATCTAAAAATCAATAAAATTCGTCTCTCGTGTTAATGAAGCTATTGGAGAAAAGTGTATATTCATCATCATTATTGTAAAAAAAAAAATCATGAGATAAAAACTAATACAGAAAGACCACCCCGTTGTCACGACAAACGTTGGTGATTTCCAAAGCTCGGGGGGGGGGGGGGGGGGAATGCAGATACACGCATTAGAGTGCCTGAATTTTGAGACTAACTGAGCTCTATGGAGTTTCTGTATACTATAGCTACTGTAGACATAGCCCCCCCCCCCCAATCATTCGAGAGGGGGGCAAAATCGATCCCCCCAGGCCCCCTCCCCTCGGAAGAACAAAAAAGAAATTTTGGATAATATACAATCATGTAAAATAAGCATATCAGCATGATTAGTGCTCTAAAATGCAAACTTTCAACATTCGAAAATCCAAATTTTCTTTCTCGGTCGCTACGCTTCTTCGTATAGTAAAAGCAATGTTTATTAGTATTTAGAAATTATGTCTGTCATCTATGAAAAAAAATTTGCAGATGCTTGCTTCATTTGGGGAATTATTTTTTGCCCCCCCCCCCCACAATAGAATTTGCGGTATTGCGATCAACTTTCGTGTAAAAAGAGTAGGTTAATTCTAACACCTAAATTTTCTCACATTGTCTCGACATTCATTTACATAAAAGGAGCAGTGTATATAGGCCTATCCCCTAACTACCAGTGGCGGCAAAAGAAAGGGACAGATTTTCTCCCTATCAAGGGGGGGGGGGAGGAGGCAAATCATCTTTGCCCCCTCTCTTGATTCCTAACACCACAATTCAGAGTATAATCATAATACGAATAAGTTTCTAGTATTGACATGATTGAGAAATGCAAATTTTCACCACGAAATAATCTGAATTTTCTTGCTTGCGCAGTTGAAAAAGCTGTTTTGCCCCCTGTCCCTCAGTGGGGCTCCCTCGCAAGACAACAAGAATTGATCTTGAATTGAAATGGTGTAAATGAGCTTTCTTTAAATACAAGGCCTCAACATTCTATATCTTTTGCTCGGTCGCTACGCTCCCTCGTACCGTAGATTAATGAAAAAGACTTTATAACAAGCTTGTGCTTCTCTCTGCAAAAGAGGGGGCATTTCAATAAAATGCCGCTGGGAATGGATATTCCTCTTTAAAGGGATAATTGAATGTTTTTAATACCCCAAACAACATTCCATAAACTAAAAATTTTACGATGGGAACCAGCATTCCCGAGTTGCACTTTCACAGAAGTGATGTTTCTTGATATTAAAGAAACCCTGTCTACCAAAGGCGCCAATAGCTGGCCCAGGGAGGGCGGATAGATGCTTCCCTTTGTAAATGTACTGGGGTTAACAAGTAAAAAGTCCTACCCCCCCCCCCCCTCCCCTCCTCAGTATCCTCATAATACTGGCTCAAGGGCGCCCGTATTTTCTCATATTTGGGCAATGCCGGAATATGAAATTCCTGTACATTTTCACCTCAAAAACTGTAAAAAAAAAATTTGCGCACTTGCTTCTCTCGCGCGGACAAAGTTGTGAAACTGAAGAGTTGCTTTTCGGGAAAAGGGTGTCGGCCCCATCCCGAAAATTTACCCGTTCGCCATTCTTAACCCTCCCATTGCCATGGCCGGCCTCTAATCTCTCACGCCATCTCACCATGCACCAGCGCCGAATAAATGATCATGTTTCAGTACTAATGATGAGAGATGATGGAAACAATTTTTGATAACAATGAGTATGTTCTTAATTTGAAAATTCTAAACTTGCCGTTTGATATATAAAAAAATAATAAAAGGGAAAGAAATGTGCTTGTTCGGGGGGGGGGGGGGAGGGTGTAAGGTATTGTATGCTGGTAGTAAGCATTTGAGGTGGGCCCCCAACAGTGTTTGCCCCCCCCCCCCCCCCCCCCAAGCTGGGACCCTTCCGGCGCGCCTGGCTGTAGACATAGCCAAAGTCTGCCAAATTTAAGCTCTACTCAATGCTTTATAGAATTGAGTAGAGCTTAAAGTGTCAAAATAGTATGTGTCTGCAGACTAGAATATCTTAATATTGTGAGGGGGTTTGAGACGGGGGGGGGGGGGGGGGGGGTCATTGTTAGATTATCACAGGAATATGTCCCTAAATATTTTTTTTTTCTTTCTTTCTTCAATAGGACTATCTTTTTTAAAAACAAATAACTGCATTTTGTTGCTATTCCTCATGCACATTGGAAAAAAGAAGATCTCGGAAAAGAAAACGTACAATAAAACAGGTCAAAGGCCACTAAATATAACCCGAGTCCCATGTGCTATGATACTATAGGCATGCTGCCCTTTCGACAGGGTCTCAGACGCTATGAATGTGATAGAAAACACTCCCGCATCAGCGGCATCGTGCATGGACAGAAATTTGTCTTAAGATATGAGGGGAGAGTATAATCCCCGACAAATTGAAAATTCTTTTCATTCAAAAGGAAGAAAAATAAAAACAATCGTAGAGCCCCTCCCCCGCCCCTCGTCCCTCGTATTTTTGCCCATTTAAAGTAGAAAAAGTATATAAAATTATGAAAGATTTTTGGGAGGGGGAAGGGGCTGGGGGAGCACTATGATATTACTCGTGTTATTGCAGTACTGCGGGGCGGGGGGGGGGGGGGGTAAGGGGATTGTGGCTGTTTAAAGGGGAGGGTCGGGAAAGTATTGTGCTGGGATATGCGGGAGCATTCATCTATTTTTCTTTCTTTTCTTTTTAAAAAAATTCAGTTTCCTTTCAACATGTACATTTCTCTCCTTTTATTTCTTTATATGACTCTCTTTCTGTCAGGGGAAACAGTCATCATTATCATCCCCTCCCCCGCCCCTCGTCCCTCGTATTTTTGCCCATTTAAAGTAGAAAAAGTATATAAAATTATGAAAGATTTTTGGGAGGGGGAAGGGGCTGGGGGAGCACTATGATATTACTCGTGTTATTGCAGTACTGCGGGGCGGGGGGGGGGGGGTAAGGGGATTGTGGCTGTTTAAAGGGGAGGGCCGGGAAAGTATTGTGCTGGGATATGCGGGAGCATTCATCTATTTTTCTTTCTTTTCTTTTTAAAAATTTTCAGTTTCCTTTCAACATGTACATTTCTCTCCTTTTATTTCTTTATATGACTCTCTTTCTGTCAGGGGAAACAGTTATCATTAAAAGTTTCTCAAGAAGGATGAAGAAACATCTTACTTCATCCTATAAATAATTTCATTTTATTACATATTTCCCACCTTCCTTGGGATTTCATCTTTCCTTTTTTTCGTGAATTTCTTTTGTCTGTTATATTCCTTTTTCTTTTGCACCTCCGACTCTTTCTCTATTCGATTTCGCCTTTCTCTCTCTCTCTCTCTCTCTCTTTCTCAAATTCAGCGGTTTAGGACTTCTTTTTTTGTGTGCGTGCGCGGATGTATGTGTGTGTGTTGTGCGTGTGTGATTGTGAGTGATTTTTGTTGTCATTTCTTTTTTTTTTCATTTTTTAAAATACTTTTTTCATAATTATACATATATTATATCAAGTCCTAGGGCAACCTCTACCCAAGCTTTGCTTTTTAATATAGGGGATGTGTCCTTCAATTATTCATGTAATTACGTTGATTGTATAATATGTCGTATTTTTGTTATCAATTTGTTAATTTGTTGTATTTTTTTGCTGTTTATTTGAATAATTGGAAATGAATGTGTTTAAATTAAAATTGAAATTGAAAAGTATATTGTCAGTAAGCTGAGATATTAAAGGAAAACAATACCCTCAAGTCAAGCATTTTTTTAAATCAAAGCTATGACAGAATAAAACAAATACCGAAAATTTGAAAGAAATCAGACACAGATTAAAAAAGATGCATACTTGAAATTTTCTGTTTTTGACACTACCATAGCAATTGGTGTTAATTTTTGGACAATTCTCAATAATTATGTTTTGTACACAGAATTTCACATATGCTTTATCATCTTGAAGAAAACACGTTTTTATTTTCCTTATCCCAGTTATGTTGTGGAGAAAACACTCCTCCATTATATATCTTGAGTTAGGCATAAATGTGCAAATCTTGAACAAAATGAAAATGCTTAAGTGTATACAAATCATGTTGAGAGTTATCCACAAATGATGTCATCAATTATATTTATATGATAGTGTAGTGCCAAAAAAGACATACAGGATATTTCATAAAGCTATAAATTTCTTATTCCTTGTCCAATTTCGTTTCAATTTTCGCTGATCTGTTTTTTTTTTCCTTAGCTTTGATTTATAGGGTGTTGGTATCCTATAAGTAAATAACTTTTTTGTTCTTATACGTTTTTTTGCTGGTACGTATAGATTTACTTTTATATATACTGTAAAAGTTTTTGGTTATGCCTTATTCATGATTTTAATATCTACTATGTTTCTACAGACTACTGATTACATTGAACAAAAAAAAAAACAAAAAAAAAATCTGATGATAAAAGAATAGGCTACCTGAAACAAAAACAAAAACAAACAAAAAAAGAAAAAGAAAAAAAAAAGAAAACATACCACTATATCAGATTCTTATTCAAATTAAGCATATTTATTAAGTTCTTGTATAGGCTATACCATGATAACAACTGATTATAAAATCAAGATCTATACAAATGGAGTAGGCAATATTCGTTACAAATTCACACGGGCCTTGTGATAGGACCGCCATAAAACAAGACAATTTTGTCTTGTTTTATGGCTGCTAAAGGGTACATCTGTAATAATTTAGTAACATAGGTTGATCATGTTGATGTTGATAGTCTGCTGTTTGACATGTTTGAGGCGTCATTTGCGAGGCAGCAACATTTCGAAATGCACCATTCCCGATTGACCATGCTCATGACAAATGAAGGCACAAAATCAAGATGTGTGTGTTTTTTAATACACTTAGAGCCCTTCATTTATTTTCTTTCGCTGTGCCTGATACGAATCATTCAAGTCACTTTACCCAACAACAAAATCAATCTAAGGTCTGGGACATTTTTCTTAATTATATTTGCGATGGATATATTCTTTATCAGTTGACCACCATGCCCGCTGTTAACAATGACTCGCATAATGCAAGTTTATATAATCCTATCCAAATGAAAAAAGGGACACGTGTGGAAAAAATTAATGAACTTTGAATGGTGAATTTTGTTTGACTTTTGGTTAAAGTTTAACTTGGTTAGACTTTGGAATCGAGAAGCGTCATTTATTGTATAGGCTAGAAGACAGTTCGGATCTTTGATGGCTGATCTAGATTTTTTGGGGGGTCATGTTAGAATGAAAAAAAATATATCTTCAGAACTCATGAATCGTATCATTGATATCAGAAAAATCATGTAAGCCGTACAGAGCCTAAAAGTTTAGACCTGATTCTGTCTTCAACATCTACTCATAACGCGAATGACGAGGGATGGTTCGGACTGCTGATGAAATAGTTTTCTAACTTTGTAATGGAAAACATTCAGGACGCGTTGATATCAAGGCCTTAGAGTTTGGACGTAATTTTGTCTTCGACATCAACGCCCAACGCGAATGATGAGGGATGGCTGGGATCACTGATGGCTGGTCGAGTCATCTTGAAACGCGAGATGTCGAAGGTTGTGCTGCCGTCTATAGCTAGGTGACTGAGAACCTTTCCAAGTACTGATGCAAATCTGAAGAGAACGGGCAAAAATCAAAGATTAAAACGAATGTTGAATCAATGTAGCTTACAAGACTTGCAGTTCTATACAAGATGTCATCTAGGCATACAAAATCAGTTAACTTGTTGACTGCTTAATTACTATAATGGGTGGCTTAGGGTCAAAATTTTCAATTTTCGTGACACGGCGGACAAAAGCATCATTTTTGGTATGAAGCATCCTAAGGGTGTATAAAAAAGATTTTAGCCCAGGAGCCCACGCGAAATATGTGCGTAACCACGGTAACGGGCAAATATTCAAGATGGCTGCCATAAGGGCAAAGATGCCTTTTCCTTGATCCCAGTAAGCATTTAATAGCAATTTGAAACCGAAAATGACATCTAAACTATCAGAAGCATGTACACAGTATATGGATTACCTTATTGACAGTTCAAAACAAAAGAAATAGGAAGAATATAGTTTTTTGTTGGTTAAAAATGCATAACCTAATTGTTTCAAATACCATAGCTTTACCTAAACGTAATTTTTGTAGATATAAATGAAAATGATATTCAACCTACGAAGAAAAAAGATGGGCATGAACCACAGAGGTGAAAATGAAATTTGTCAAATTATATATGAAACATTATAACATCAACAATTTATTTGACAGGATGTAAAGATTTGCTACTCAACGCAAAGGTCCTTATCACAGTTGTTGAATTGAGTCTGCACATGGTGATCAGTGGCGTACCGTGGGCCAACGCATTGGGGGGCACCGAGAATGGCTGTACGCTGGAATTTTTTTTTTTCCGGGGGGGGACAAGACGTGTAAAATTTTCAAAGAAATACGAAATCGAGGGAGCGAAGCAACAGAGCTGGTCATTGGGATGCTTAGCATTTTTGAAAATTGAAATTGAAGGATCTGGTACACACTCATGGTGGATTTTTCGGACAATTTTCAGTGAGTGAATTCAATTTTTTTTTTTTTTTTTTGGGGGGGGGGGGGGGGGGGGGCAACCTCCACCCTGTCCCCTTCTGCGTACAGCCATGGCACCGAGTGGAAAAACCTGTGCGGGTGTGTGTGGTTATTTCTATTACATTGACAATAACGGCAGTAATTTTCGAACCAAGGTGTCAAGTTTAGGGACATGAAGCGTTTAAAATTTTTTTTAAAGAATTATGTATCTTGCTATAGGTACCACCCTGTTTTAAATTTTGCGAGAAAGCGAAGCGAGCGAGCCGAAAATTACAACTTTATTTGTAATAAAAGACTTGTTACTGTATTATCAAAATACACTATTGGCCCACTATTATACACCTATTATGATAATATTATCTTAATTATTATTTTTATTTTCGCACGTCCCTGGTCTCTAACCATTACGCAAGCGAAGCGAGCTAGGAAGCACACACTAACTTGTTCAGTAAATTACACTGTGAGCATATGAAACAGCTAAATTATTATTATCATTTTATTTCTATTTTTATTTTTATTTATTTTTTATTTATTTTTTTTAATTTATTTTTTTGCTTTTAACGAGCGAGCTTAGCCAGCGAGGAAAAATATACTATACATTTTTTTTTTCATTGTAAAAGTGTTAAATGAAATTCAGGAACATACAATTAGAAAATGTAAAAAAGATTAAATACTTAGGTGTCATGCTCGATCCGGGCTTGACTTGGTGTGAACATATTACTAATATCGTTTGTAAAATATCTCGAGCAATAGGTTGTATAAGGCGGATTAAGCACTTACTGTCCTTTGATATCATGAAGAAGCTGTACTTTTCTATGATTTTACCTTACATTGATTACTGTAGTACATCTTGGGGAAGCAGTGCAAAAATACATTTAGATAAGATACAAAAACTTCAAAATAAATATGCCAGGATGCTTTTGAAAAAAGATTATAATACATCACAAATTTCTTTGTTGCAGTCACTGAAGTGGCAATCAGTAGATCAGCGTATAAAATATCAGTATTGTGTTCTTGTATATAAAATAATGAATAATTTAGTTCCAAATTATTTAAAACCTTTAGTATGTAAACGGCCCGTGAAATACAGGACACGGTTTTCTTTGCGATGCCCCCTTCAGCTTCCCAAAGCTAGAACTGAATATAAAAGAAAATCTTTCGCATATTTCGGACCCAAATTATTTAATGCACTTCCTTCAAATTTACAAGCTTGTACCTCCTTGTTAGTTTTTAAAAAATTATGCAAAGCCTTTCATACGAATTGATAAAGAGCGAAATAATATTCCATTGATTTACAATGCTATGTACTTGTATGTTTAAATTGTCACTTCCCACTCTATATTTTTGGTGTTAATTGTTTCTGATGTTAAATATTTTGTATTTTGTATTTTTGACGTTGATTGTTTTTTGATGATATATTTTATAGTTATCTTGACATGTATTTTAAACTGCAGGGCGCCTTTGTAAAGCAGTTTTAAGAACTGAACAGGCCTACCCTGCAGTATAAAATAAATAAAACAAAATAAATAAATACATAAATATAAATCCTCATCGAAATGTATCTAAAATAATCTGTTCGATCCCCTGTGTGCTGAATATGAATCCCTTTAGGTACCTCACTCACCGTCCGAAACCATTCTGTTTTTTACCAGCGAGCAAACTCAGCGACGCCCCCCCCCCACACACACACAAACACCCACAAATACCGTAAAACATGGATTTGTCAGCAAAATACACTAGATGTTTTGTGAACCTCCTTGCTGCCAAAATATCATAATACTTTGATAAATCGCTTCTAAACATGATTGCCATATGCCCCAAATCATGTTGTTTCTAGAAATTATACTAGCAGGAGTAGGAAGCTAGCGAACGAACAGATGGGAACTATAGTTGTTGTTGTTGTTGTTGTTGTTGTTGTTTTTTTTTGGGGGGGGGTTGCCTAGCCTAGGCCATCTACTGAAGGGGCCCTTTTAGGTAAACTTCTTGGGGTGAAATCCAGATGTGGTTTTTACTAGCATTCTATCAGTGGAACAATAGTAGCCTATAGATTGAGACACAAGATTCCAACTGATTCCTCTCGTAAAAATAGCAATTAGCATCGGCGTTTGTTGAGCTACTTCGAAGGAGCGCTTCCCGATATACCATTTTTCTTTTCCCCGTTTCCCTCTTTCTTTTCTCATTCCTTGTCCCCTTTTTTTCGTTTTTTTCGCTTTTTTTTTTTTTTTTGGCCAGCCGATTGGGGGGAGGGGGGGGGGGCACTGCCTAGAAGATGTAAAACTGGCAATTTCTTGAAACATGGCACAGCCTGTATATTGCATGATAACATAGGGCAAGACATGAAGGGCTCCGGCCGGGATGGGACTGATTATAGTTCTTATATAATCCATTATAGTCATATCTGCAGATCACGTGTAAATCTTTGATTTTCGTTTGTACAAATCAAGTTTGGTTGCGGCATATTTTTTGGCTGGTAATGATGCTTCATGATGCTTGTCTATAGACAAATCACAAACTGATACCAAGTCATTTTTTAAAAGCCTGTACCGCTTTTTGAAGGAGGTCATATGAATTAGTTTATCAAACATCTCACCATATACAAAAGAAGAAAAAACTGTTTGACATCGAGACATAATATAGGCAGGTTATATCAAACTTATTATATAACACATCGCTGACCTCATTTAGGTGATGCTTGTCAAATTTTGGTACGTACAACTCGCATGATTTTCAAAGATGTAATTTTATGCTTGGTATAATCAAATCTCTTTGAAAAGCAAACACTGAATTATTTTCATCGCCACTTTCCAACAAAATCTTCTTTTTTTTTCGGCAAAGAGCAAAGGATTGAGGACCATGCATCCTCAATGATACTATTTTTGAACTACCAAGTTCAGTTTTTAGGAGAATCTTTCAGTACGAACAGTGGCTTACCGTGGGTCAACTCAACGGGGGGGGGGGGGGCACTGAACATGGATGTACGCGGAAATTTTTCGGGGGGGGGGGGGGCAAGACGCATAAAATTTTCGAAGAAATACGAAAGCGAGCGTCCGAGCTGGTCATGAGGGTGCTTTTGCAATATGTATAATCTAAATTGAAGGACACACTTTTGGTGAATTTTGTTACAATTATCAGTTAAGAAAAGTGAAGAATTCAAAATTTCTGGGGGGGGGGGAACCTCCACCCTGCCCCCCTGCTGCGTACAGCCATGGCACCGTGTGGAAAAGTTTGTGCGGGTGTGTGTGGTTATTTCTATCATGTTGACAATATAATGACAGTCTTGTGTTATATTGGAAATAAAACCTGAACTTGAAACTTGAAACTTGAAACTTGACAGTAATTTTGAAGCAAGGTGTCTTTAGGAGCGTGAAGCGTTTTAAATTTTTGGGAAAATGATGCATCTTGCTAGATACCACTTTCTTTTAATTTTGCAAGCGAGCAAGCCGAAATTACAACTTTATGTGCAATAAAAGACTTGCTATTGTATTCTCAAAATAAACTATCGAACCACTATAGGCTTATATGATATTTTAAGCAAATATCTAGTCACCTCGCTGCCAATGACTATTTTAGCACGTTCCTGGTCTCTAACCATTACGAGCAAGCGAGGAAGCACACACCCCTTCAGCAAATTACATTGTGAGCATATGAAACATCGAAATTATTTATTTGGTCACCTCCCTCCCAATTGGTTTGCTTTAAAAAAAAAAACATTAAACAATCATTTAACCAGCGAGCGCAGCGAGCGAGGAAAAATATACTCCTTTTTTTCATTGTAGAAGTGTTATTTCGTCATCGAATCTTAATAATCCATTCGATCCCCTGTGGGCTGAATATGAATCCCTTTAGGTACCTCGCTCATCGTCCGAAACCATTCTGTTTTTTCCAAGCGAGCAAACTCAGGGACGCCGAACCGCCCCCCCCCCCCCACACACACACAAATAACGTAGGGCCTATAATATGGATTCTTCAGCAAAATACACTAGATGTTTTTATCATTTTGTGAACCTCCTCGCTGCCAAAATATTATGATACTTTGCTAAATCGCTTCTGGAAATGATTGCCATGCCCGAAATAATCTTTTTCTAGCTTTTATACAAGCGGGAGTAGCAAGTTAGCGAACGAACTAATAGGAATTTTAGCTAAGTTGTTTTTTTTTTTTTTTTTTTTTTTTTTTGTCTAGACCATTTACTTTAAGGTAAAAAGGGCCCTTTTAAGTAAAATTCTTGGAGTGAAATCTAGGTGAGGTTATATTACTAACATTCTGTGAGTGGAACAATAGCAGCTATAGATTGGGACACAAGATTCAAACTGATTCCTTTCATTAGAATAATAGCATCGGCATTGGTCAAGTTACTTAAAGGCAATGGTTAACATTGTTATGATTTTAAAAAATCTTGTTTTGTTACTTAAAAATGTGATAAACATAAGGGTTATAGTGTAAAAATACCAGTCTGAAAGTTTCAAAGTATAATATCCACAGGAAGTATTTTTGAATATCAAAAACGTGAACCAATGTTTGAAAAATATACGAGGGTCGGTTGCACAGAATAGACATAAGGAGTGCGCATGCGCGTATGTCTCGCCTTACCGTACTGTGTGTATTGGCGTATCACGCAGCGGGAGGCACATAACGGCATTTTCAAATTCAAGCAAGGTGGTCCTTGTAGTGATTGTCTCGTGAGACGAAGGATAATAAAATCGCCGTTTGCGTCTAACTTAGGCCTACACTTTTTCATTCCAAATTATGGTTGGTTTCAGGGTTTTTGAGTACAAATACAAGTACTCATACACATGTTTCATCTTAGTTTGAGAATTTTTTTAATCAGCTACTCACAAAGTTAGCCAATGCCTTTAATGCTAGCGAGCGAAGCGAGGGAGCGCTTCACGATGTACAATAATATTGTCCTTTTCCCCTGTTTTCCCCTTCCTTTTCTCTTTCCTTCTCCTTCCTTTTTTTTCTCTCTCTCTCTTCTTTTTTTTTTTGCCAGCCGATTGGGGGGGGGGGGGGCACGTGCCCCCCGTGCCCCCCGTAGTTATTTTTAAAATAATTTGTCATAAATTATCCTGCAATTTGAGTTTTTATCAAATTCGCGATGGCGGCCATTTTGGATTTTTGCATTTTTTTTAATAGTAGCCCCAAAAGTTGGCGAGGGCTCCTAGGCTAATATTGATTATTAGGTCATAAAGAGTGTTCATGCCAAATTTGGTACTTTTGTCCGCTCTGTCACGAAAATTTCCCTAATCCACCCTACTATAATCCCCGCTCTCTTCAAACAACTAACTCCCTTTTCATTTTCAAAACTAGACTTAAAACTTGCTTAATGCATATTGTTAAATTTCCTTGTGAGTTTACCTTTAACAGTTTAACACAACTGTCGTTTTTTTTTAAATCTAATGTAATTGAAACTATCTGCGCCTTGAGCATCTCTTTAGGTGATGGAAATGTTGCGCGTTATAAATATTGTCATTATTAATTATCCTCATAGAAATATGTACAGGGATCACTCTGCATGTTCCAGTAGGCTATATAGGCTTCGGTAAAGAGGATCGATATATGGCACAGAAGCGTATCTATAAAGAGGGACATGTGCCTTGGGCAGCTGCACTAAACGGTGGTGGAGCTATAGGAGGCGTAAAAGAGAGTAAAAGAAAGGGATCAAACCGGCACCGTGGTCGTGAATTATAGCCTGTCTAGGCTAAATTAAGTCACTGGATTGGGTGTTTTAAAGAGTTTCATAAAATGCAAATGTTATTCAAAGCTTCGTCACCTTGTTCTCTTGCCATGGCCGTCAATCGGGGAGGGACAGTGGGAAACGCATCCAAATTTTTAGGGGTGTGGGGCACGATAGGGTGTATCCCAAAAGTCGGTGGAAAAATACAACTGAAAAAGCCAGTAGGGTATGTCTCCCCCCCAAAGCAATTTCGTTCCATATGTTTAATTTAAAGCTGAGTTAAGCTGAGGACCTTTTATTATCATTTTTTTTTTACTTGTCTGCAAAATTTTGAACAGTCTCCCCCCCCAAAAAAAAAAATACAAAACGGATTGACGCCCATTTTTTCACACAGTGTTTCTTTTGACCCTTGTTATTTCTCGTCCCTAAGTAACAATGAGGTGTTATTCCAACTGCATATTATGAATTAATAGAAGAAAAATGTTCAAATCGTGCATTTATAGTGGGCTTTTAAATCATACTTACTTGAATGCATGACCAGCCCCACAGCAAAATATGACGTCAGAGTGACCAGTACTCTTACATGTGTCGATCACAAAGTGTCTGTCAGGTGTCATTGTGTATAGACATGTCTTTGTGTAAAGGATTGGTCCCAGGCCCTAAGAAGCCAAGATAATTACAGGAAAACCATGAGGTGTGGGGAAATATCTCTAAAGAATCAGTCTTCGAACATTACACTCCTCCCTATAAATAAAAAAAGTGGGGAAAAAATAAAAAAATAATGTTGATGATAAATTAAAAAAGACTTAATTAGAGGGTATCTGAAGAGAGGATTATATTACCACTGCCGACGATTTAGATCAACTTGAAAGCCCTTCTATAGCTGTATCATATCATGAAGCAAAATGATACTTTATAGAGTTCGGTTCTTACAAAATAATGTAGTTATGTCGGTTAACCCCGAAGGACAACCCCTAACTTCATTTCTATTTCTTTTCATTCATTTCCATATTCAAATTCAAATTCAAAGATAAAAACAACATGAAAATACAAGAACATAAAATACATACAGGAGGTGAACACGATAAAAATAGATTTCATCACAACTGACAAGGAGAAAATTTCAATTGATTGAATGTGGAGGGATCACCAAAAGCCAAAGAGGCTTATCAAGGGTGATTACCACTTGATGTATAAAGTAAATGATACATTCAAAAGACAGTAAATAAGGTGATCCCATTACTATTACTACTTGATGTATAAAGTAAATGATACATTGAAAAGACAGTAAATAAGGTGATCCCATTACTATTACCACTTGATGTATAAAGTGAATGATACATTAAAAAGACAATAAATAAGACGAGAGGGAGATGGAAAGAAAAAAAACACTTAAATTTTTCGTTTGAATAATGATAATGAAGGACATGATTTAAGCTCACATGCTGTTCCAGCATTTCTACCAATCGTAGTTCTGGAAGAGTTGGATTTTGATAAAGGTAAACACTATCCATCAAACATAATTACCCTAGGGCAAAGTTCTGCAACATACTTCTTCTCTACCTCCTGCCGTTTCTTATCTGGTAGAAAACTTCTGGTCTGGGCAGTGACTTCGTGACCCCCGGCGTCTAGCCCGATCTTAAAGCCAGTGTTCCCATGGAGTGGAAGGAAGTAGGGTTCGCCTCTTCGGCCAGTGTGTAAGATAAAGACTGGGCATCTTGATTGGAGAACAATACCGGTCATTGCAGTACATTTTATTTACACGTTTGGTTTTGCGAATTACGGTTGTTCAGTCAAAGCACAGATACATACTTCAGATGGAATGCAGATTTGCTTTAATTATTACTCCTTTTCAACCTACCGACACTGCCCCTCCCCTCCCCTTGAAGAAGTACTTTGACCAAGGCTACGCCACTGTAATGTCTATTCTCTCGTAATAAAAATTATAATCGTAATAAAAATTACTAGAGAACAGAATTCATCTCTGTTTACTGCATATGACTGTATATTCATTCTTGTAAACAATATTTAACAACCTATTTCCTGTAAACTCATTCATGTGAGGAGTACCAAAGTCATTGACCTGTTCCTGGTGGTATATTATTAACCCCAAATGAACATGCTGAAGAAGAAGAAGAAATAAATCATTCATCCATCAACATGATCAATTAGTCTATCAATTTTCCACCTATCTATCATGGGCTTTAATCGGGGTGGGAGGATACGGAGACAGGGGGACACGTCCCCCCAAAAACTTTTAAGGGTGGAAACAGTAGGTATGCCCCCCCCCCCCCCGAAAAAAATATGATGAGGACCTCCTTTTTTTCCTTTTTTTTTTTTTTTTTGGTGCTTGCAGCAAATTTTGGGTGTGTGCCCCCGCCCCATTTTTTTTGCTTGTCAGCAAATTCCTAATGTAAGCCCTTCACCCTTATATTAGCTGAGGACCTAGAATGTCCCCCCAAAAAGTATATAACGGATGGACCCCCTGCTATCTATCAATCCTTCTAAGCCATATACAAACCTATCTATTGCAAACTCTTTCATGTGAGGAGTACCAAAAATGCTAGTTTAAGTAAAAGAAGAGAGAACATCATTTCATAGATCAATAAATATCAAGCAGTCAATCATTGTATTTTATACCAACCTATCTTTTGTGAACTCGTTCATATGAGGAGTACCAAAGTAAGTGACTTGTTCCTGTGTGACAGTCAGCGGTAGTTGAACTCCAATGGAAGAGAGAACAGGATTCATCCACGCCCCGGCAGTCACTATCACCTTCCTACACATGAAATCACCTCGGCTTGTGGAAACCTGGGGGGGGGGCGCGTTTCATCAAGACAGTGTCTTGCCAATGATTTCAAGTTTACTGACAAATTTGCTCTCGGCCAATCAGATGTAAAGATTTCAGTAGCTTGTAACAGTTGTCGGTAAAAATCACTGACAAGACACTTGATGAAACGCTCCCCAGATACATCCAGAATTATATATAAAAAAAATCAAAATCATGTTAAGATACTTTTCAACGTTATGTAGTACATAAAAGAGATTTCACTTGCAGCAAATTGTCAAATCTCATGTAATGATAGAGACCTCGCTATGAAACAGTGCATTGCGTATAGGCCTATAATTACTGTAATGCCCGTGACCCACACAAACACCCACACACTAAAAACATTCTAGTCATGCAGATTCAGGGCCGTACGCAGGGGGGGGGGGGGGGCAAGACGCGTAAAAATTTTCGACGAGGGAGCAAAGTGACCGAGATGGTCACGGGGGCACTTTTTTATTGCTAAAAGTGAAATTGGAGGATTTGGTGCAGTTTTTGGTGGATTTTATGAAAATTTTCGGATAAAAAATGTGAATTTTCAAAATATCGGTTGTGTGTGTGTGTGTGTGGGGGGGGGGGGGACTGCCCCACTGCCCCCTTCCTCCCCCCCCCCCCCCCCCCCCCCGGGTACGGCCATGTGCAGATTTGACTAGATTACCGGATCAGACGAGCACCAGCTATTGACACAACAATCTATTAAAAATGACCAGATAACAAAAAATAAAAAATTGACTACATCACCGGATCCCACGAGCAATTACACTATTCTAGTCAAATCTGACTATAGATTTTAGTGAAAATGACTAGAATTCTGGTAAAAATGAACCAAACTCCAAAATAATCTTTGCCTTGCCTGTGTAAGATTGCCCTGCTTGACAATCTTCAGGACAGCCGCATCTTCGATGATGGTTGCCCCGTGCTTGCGGGCAAGTTGGATGTGGACTGCGTTGCCCATAGCAGCATCCACCAGCCCCGAATCTTTCTGATAAATGCAGGTCCACTGAGGCGTGGCTGCGAACTGGGGAAACTTATTTTTTATGCTCTCACCTTCGAATCTCTCAAAGCTTTGTTTTAGCATGAAATATACGAGGAATAAAAATGGGCGGTATAATTAGGCCTAATGGTTTATTTCGTTATTATTATCATTGTATTTTTTTTCTTTGAACAATATTGTGTTAAAGTTTTTCAAGCTTACATGACTGTATACTTCTCATGTATTTAAACTGGTTATTCCTATCCCGACTCTGGGGTTGACATGCAGATAGAATTAGTAAACATGGGGCTTAAATACAAAAACAGAAATGCGAAAATGACCATCTGATGACCACCGAAAACACGCAGAAATGAAGGGAAGATGTACGTAGCATACTTCTTTTGATGTAGACATGGTGTAGTTATAATATAGGCCTAGCTGCTGGGCAGAGCTAGGTTAAAGGGACTTAGAGCCCACCCTCCCCTCAGCCCCTCTCCCTTTTGAAATCAAAGTCGCATAAATTCTAAAAGACCCAAAATAATTCACATCAAGGTTACACCCCCCCCCCCCCAAAAAAAAAGAGTTCGTTCCTCTCTCCACTGTTCCACTTTAAAAAGTTTCTTTTATTCTTGTCTATATTACGAAATCCTGGATCCGACTCTCCCCAAACTATTCCTTGGGTAACCTGATATCCTATAGGAAGGAAAATATATCGTGGTGAGGTCAGCAAAGATCAAGTCAATAAGATAACTGTCCTTATAAAGTCATGCACATCGTTCTTGATGACAAATCTCAAGTTTATAACATTTGCACATTGGTCTGAGACCGCGGAAAAAATAATAAATATCAAACATATTTGTCAATTAGTGAAGTAGAAGCGTTTACAGTTGTGGACATGGTGGATGGGTGATACGGGGCATCGCTGTAACCCCCCCCCCCCCCCCCTTCTTGCCTCCAAATAGTCTTGTCTTAAAATTGTAGGCATATATATTATTTACCCCAACAATGACCATTTACTCACTCGACATTTTGTGCCTTCATGGATTTGGCGAACTTCTCCATTATCAAGTGACCTGGAGTGCCCTTTTTGGCGATGTCAACTCCACCTGTCTTATAGACGAGTTGGATTCCTGATTCTTTCTCAATCTCTCCCCATGCCGCGTACGCTCCTCGTGCTAGGGCGATGTATTCTGGGGTGTCGTATGTTAGGCGACTAACATTAGTGACATTTCAAAGAAAAGGATAATTACAATCGTCGAATCAATTTAATTCTAATTTCATTGATTCCATTTCTCTCTCTCTCTTCTCTTTTATCTTTCGATTCTCATTCACAGTCGTATAGCTATAATAAATTTTAAGTCACCCTTGTCTCTCCATTTCTCTCTTTAATTCTCCCTTCCTCCCCTTCTCTATGTCTATCTGTCTCTGTCTCTGTGTGTGTCTGTCTTTGTCTCTGTGTCTATCTCTGTATGTCTGTCTGTCTGCTCTCTCTGTGTCTCCCCCTCTCTCTTTCTCTTTCCCTATTTTATGTCTTGCCCTTTTCACTCTTTTTATTTTTCATTTCAATACGAAATTTAATTTTGTATACGCAATTGTAAGAGGTATTCATGAGGATAGGCATACCGACATACAAAGGCATACAAAGTCATACAAAGTACATGGAATCAAACTTACATAGCCCTTGAATGATCTTGCGAGCCTCCATTGTCATGGCCCAGTTTGAATTGTTCAAGACCAAGCACTCCTAAAAAGATGACATTGAATGAGAAATCTACAGTTATATTCTTAATCTTCATTATGTTATACACAGGGTGAAGGGGGGGGGGGGGCGTTTCGCCCCTGGATACGCTTTCGTTTTATAAAATTATGTCTGATTTTGTTAGAAAATTTAATAAGAGTTCTTGCCTACTGTCATGACTGTTACCTGAAGTTGAGATATGTGCCGAGAATATATATATTTTTTCTCTTATAATCAAATAGGGCCTGGGCCTATACTCACGATTCCCTGCTCTTCTGGCTAACCAGTATACCGTTGCACTTCCGATGCCACCACAACCCACAACTATATAATCATACTGTTGAACCTGCGACATATTGGTTGCTGAACATAATATATGATACAGTGTCAATCATGTCAAGTCGCAATGTTAGTGAGCCTATAATATATTCGCTGCCTCACAATAATTAACTGCGTGTGTAGTTTCACGTATACTTAGAAAATAAATGGGACCATCGTGTCCATAATGCCAAGTTCAAGAGGTAAACCGGGTGTATGATCAAAGCAGAAACAGGTCAATCAGGATACTACTCTATATTTGGACAGGCAGGCAGGCATTCTTATATAGGCACGATAGTAGTGGCAGGTCACGTGCAGGGGCATCGATGAGGGGGGGGGGGGTGCCTCCCCTTTTATGAAAGAAGCGCTTGAGCTACATGTATTTGAAAATTTGAGGCATTTTTAAGGGTTAAAAAGGGACTCATTTTCGTATTGTTGTTGTAAAGTTATTTCTTTTTAATTAATATTGTCAGGGTGGCTTAATGATATCGATGCTCGGCCCTGCCTTTATGGTTCTGGTTCTGGTTCTGGTGGATACTGCGCAAACACTGCCTGGTGGCTGTTATACCGCGCAGTCGGTGTGAACGGGTCTGTTTCCTCAATTATATTTTAAAATGGGCCTTTTTAACTAGCTCCTCTACATTGATTTCATCCAGCTTATTCTTGAAGGTATTTATATTTGAAATGCTGCGCAGATCTGGTGGCAATAGGTTCCACTCCCTGGTTGTTCTTGGGTAGAATGAATGCTGGTAACAGTTCTTATTAAATGAAGGGGTTTCTAATATATTAGGTCCAATTTGTCGTCGTGTTGGACCAGGCCACTCACGAAGCTTGATATTCGACGGAGTGATATTATGAACCTCTTTGAACATGGCAATCAAGCGGAGCTTGGTACGACGATTTTCAAGGGTTTCCCATTGTAGGTTGGACAGGATGGTTGTAATACTGGATCGTCTGTCATAATTGCCGGCATAATAATTCACCACAAATCGAGCAGCCCGACGCTGAGTAGCCTCGATGCTCCTCTTACTGGTAGCTTGGTATGGGTCCCAGATTGCAGCACAATACTCTAATCGTGGGCGGACAAGCGTTTTGTAGGCCGTGGCTTTAACTGATTGGTTGCATGAATGGAGATTTCTTCTGATGATACCCAGCATTTGGTTTGCTTTAGTTGTAATCTTGTTTATGTGATGAGACCAAGTGAAATCCTTGCGTATTTCAAGGCCAAGATATGAGTGGTGAGTCACTTGTTCTAGCCTTTTCCCCTTCATTGTATATGGAGTGATGATTGGTTTGACTTTGTGGCTAACATGCATGGTGTAGCACTTAGACGGGTTGAAGGACATCTGCCATTGAGACTCCCATCGACATAGTGAGTCGATGTCTTCCTGAAGAGCTTGTGTATCTTCTTCTTTTCTTATTTCCTTGTAGATTATGCAATCGTCAGCAAACAACCGGACCTTGGACTTAACCATCATCGGTAGGTCATTTATGTAGATAAGAAACAACAAAGGCCCTAGAACCGTCCCTTGAGGTACTCCGGATGTTACTGGAGATTCCTGGGACTCAGCTCCCTCCAGGAGTACTCGCTGATGTCTCTTAGTGAGGAACATGCTTAGCCAGTGAAGGAGGCTGTTGTTAATGTTGTTAATACCATCATGTTCAAGCTTGCGTAACAATCTTCTGTGAGGGACCTTGTCGAAGGCCTTACTGAAATCAAGTATGATGAGATCAGCTTGGCTCCTGTTGTCCAGGGTTTTTGCTAGGTCGTCTATCAAGCCTGCGAGTTGTGTTTCGCATGATCTGCCTTGTCGGAATCCATGCTGATGATGGGTGATTGCATCATGGATATCCAAATGATCCTTGATATGACGGAAGATAATATGTTCCAAAATTTTACATGGAATGGAGGTGAGTGAAACAGGTCTGTAATTCTCGGGGTTTGTACGTTCTCCTTTTTTGTAGATTGGGACGACATTTGCTTTAAGCCAGCCTTCTGGTACAATCCCTGTGTCAACAGATTTCTGGAAGATCTTTTGAAATACCGGAGCCAGGGATGAGGAACAACTCTTCAGTATTTTGGCTGGGATTTGATCTGGTCCTGTTGCTTTACTTGGTTGCAGATCCTCTAAAAGTTTCTGAACTCCTGCTACTGTTATGGTAAGTTTTGGCAGATCTGGTAATTTAGGGTGGTCTAGATCAGGATATTCATCCAAGTTTTCTTCAGTAAAAACAGAACAAAACTGTTGATTAAGTGCTTGTGCTTTGTCTCTTGCACTTGATACCATTCTACCGTCAGTACAGAGAGAGGAGATTCCAAATACCTCTTGTCTGGTGTTCTTGATAAATTTCCAGAAGGGTTTAGTGTTATCACTTTTGAGACTTTCTCCTATGACATTATTTACATAGTGATTATGGGCTTTACTAATGTTCCTATCTATAAGGCGGCGTAGGGACTTAAAGCTTTCCCAATCCTTGCTGCTGCCAGATGTTCTGGCTTTATTGTAGAGTCTTTGTTTTCGGCGTATATCTCGACGGATGGATCGGTCTACCCATGGTAAGCTGTACCTGGTGGAGCTAAGTTTGGAGGGGACATAGTTGTCTATGGCTGCCTGGAGAGTTGATTGGAAATCAGCCCATAGTTTATTAACATCTGACGATCGGATATATTCCTCGGTTAATGATCTATCAAATTCACTTATGATTTCAGATATTTTACCAAATTCTGCCTTCTTGTATAGGAATACTTTCCGCTTGGGAGGTTTGATTAGCTTTGCAGTAAGTTTCATATCAACTTCAACTATGTCATGGTCGCTAATTCCAGCAATGACCTGCTGGTTTAGTACTAAATCAGGGTGTGACACAAAGCAAAGATCCAAAATGGTTAGTTCTCTCGTAGGCTGGTTGACGATTTGAGTCAAGTTAAAATCAGCAGCAATATCAAGCATTAGCTTACTTACTGTCGTATGACTACCCCCAAGACGTATCGAATTGGTGTTCCAATCTACACTAGGTATGTTAAAATCTCCAAGTAGCCAGATAGATGCAGATTTGGGGATTTTGGTTAGTGACAAATCTAATTCTTTCAGGTATTCAGCATCAGTTGATGGAGGGCGATAGAATGCACCTATATACACTGTTTTATGACCTGTGATATGAATACTGATCCATTTTATTTCACAATTGGCATCCAGATTATTTTCTTCCGTGGCTATAAGAGTGTTTTTGACTGCTATAAAGACACCACCATGCGAGCCTATTTGCCTGTCTTTTCTGAAGACTTGAAAGTTGGGTGGAAATATCTCCCCCGAGGCGATGTCACCATTTAACCATGATTCAGTTCCTACGATAATGTCAGGGTTCTTATCATCAATTACAGTCAGGAAATTAGCTTTTTTCGATCTAAGACTTTGACAATTCATGTTCAGAATTTTCAAGGATTTTGGCTTCTGTGGAACCCTCTTCCTTGGATTGCTGGTTTTATTTTGCCTTCCTTTGTTTGGTGTGGATTCACTGGTGGGAGGTCCAATTAAAAAGGAATCACTGCCACTTGACTGTGAGGTGTTGTGATCAGTATCAAATAGTTGTGATGCTAGAGGTTCAAATTTATTCTGCATTTCAATGTCAGATGTGAAAAAAGAGGAATCAAAGCCCGGGGGGGTCACTCTCCACATGGCCTGCTACCCACCCGTGTCCGACAACCTCAGAAATGCACCCTAAATGGCGTAACCTATTAACCAAATTTGCAACCCTAAATGGCGTAACCCTTGAAAAAAAAGCCACCCTAAGTGGCGTGAACAGGGAATTCCCCTAATTTGATACCCTAAGTGGCGTAAACATTGAAATCGATTAATTTGATACCTATATAGAGGCCCTATCTCACCAACAGAGACGTCTCTGAGACAAGTTTCAAAATAATTATAATGGAGCATTTGCAGGATCATGCACCTGACTTGGACCAGGAGGAATGTCAGCATACATTCAGCTACGCGGTTTCTAAAGTGGGTCAAACATCATCAGGTAGAGTCGCAGAGACGTCTCTGCATTCTGCAACATCTCATCAGTCTTTCTGGTCTCCTCCTGATCTCCACGACGTCTCTGAGATGGCTCAGAGACGTCTCGGAGATATTGCAGAGACGTCTCAGCAGTCGCGGATATAATTAGTCTCCGCAACTAATGGATACATCTCGAAGATGTCGCGGAGACTTTGCAGAGGCTGTAAAAAGTCTCCCCCCCCCAAAAAAAAAAAAAAAAAAAAAAAAAAATCAAGCATGTTCGAGTTTCTCGCGACGCCTCAGAGACTCCATATTTTGCTCATTTCTGTTTTAAAATGCTGTTCAAATTTATCTCCTTTTATTTAAACAGTAAAATTTCTAGGGTGGACTTACCCTTTTTAAGTCTGAGAAAAAAAAATTTACTCATGTGATTTTTGCACCTATCATTTGTGGTTATATAATTCATTAAGCTGAAATATATTACTAGTCTATTCATTCAGAAATGCATTTTGTTTTTGCATTGAACTGTACACAAAGAAAAGTCAAGCCATCACTCCCGTGAGTGGGTCAATCAAGGACAGGATAGATCTACATGTAAGTAACGCTAGGCCACTACTGACTTGAATTCAAAAACACAACACAATTAACAGTATATGGGGCTAGGCTCTAGGAATAACAACACGAAAGAAAACCAGTTAACACTGGTTAAAGTACACACGAGTAAAACTTTTTCTCAGACTTAATATATTTACTCACCAATAAACAGCTCTTCTATGGTAATAAAATTTCCGTCAAATGAAACTCACGATGCCATAATAATGTGTTTTGAGACGTTTGGAAAATGCTAGATATAAAAAAAGAAATTGTGGCACTTGAGAGTACTTTTAAGTGTTTCCGGTGTCTGTGGTCGGCTTCCAACGAGGGCATATCGATGCCATGGTGCAAATGCATGCCGTGCAGCCGAGCATAGTCGCTTCAAACGGGCACGAACGGTTGCATTAGCATCGATGATTAGCATAGCCATAGCATAGCATCCTCTGCGACCTATGGGCGTGTGTATGGTAACGCGTGCTGCCTCGTATAGAGCCGGGTGTAAGAGACTAGCTTTGGGGACTGTCGACTGTACTCTCATAAGTACTAGCCGCGCCGGCGTGTGCGAGGATTATTTTGAATCCCTATGGTGCTAATGGCGTAGGTATGTTCAAATTTGCCTAAATTTGCAACCCTAAATGGCGTAGATTAAAATTGCACCCCTAAATGGCGTAATCTGCATAACCAAATTAGCAACCCTAAATGGCGTGAAAGAGTGAGAAAAGGCTACCCTAAACGGCGATTTACCAGCGAATGGTGCTGAAAAGCAACCCTTTTTGCCAAAGACGTCGACGACGCCTGAGTGCCTGAAACGGGACCCTTTTCGACGCTTTTTCTGGACGCGGGTGCGTAGCAGGCCATGTGGAGAGTGACCCCCCCGGGAATCAAAGTTGCAGGCCGCAGTTACAGCAGGTCCACGAGTACGATGGATGTTCAACTAATAAGCCTATCAATCCAGTTCGGCCTATTTACGGAAGATACACGACGAAATTATCTATTTTGTTCGAATAGTCAAAAAATATTACAAACATATAAGACAACTATATATAGGCCTACAGTACCAATGTGTATTGAGGCTACCATCGATATATACAAAGGTGTCTACCTCTACTGACTATGTTTGCAGCATGCATTGTTTCGAAGCGAAGTGTATGGGATGCCAAACGGAAAAGCTTGACTTGACATACTTATGTAACGTAAATATTATGAAAGAGCACTCTCGTTAGTTGATATATTGTGAAAAAGCTTGTTTTATAATACCCTTAAAATATCTATTATAAACACAAACTTTTTTTTTTACAATATATAAATTAATGAGGGTACTCTACTCTTTAATATTTACATTATTATAATATCAAGACCAGTTTTTTCGTTTGGCTTTCCATAAACAGCGCTGCTAACATGTTTCTGCTTGATCTTGAGGTGATGTAATGACACGGAAAACTAAATAAAAAGGCAGCGTATTGATCTGAGGTTTCAAAATAAAGACGTAGACCTAGGCCATTTATCATAAGGTGAGTTATTAACAATTTAATTCTTTCTAATGAAATATATTACATTTGAGGCTGCTGAACAGCTTTATTCAGTGAAATCAGTGCAGTGGCAATTTGCATGAAACAACACTGGCACTGCCACTCGGCTCAGTACTAGTACGTAGTAGTACTAGAATCTAGTGCCTAGGAATTAGGATAGCGATACGATAGGATGATGAAAATCTTATTTCCATCCCATTCCTTCAATTGAATCTCGATCATCTTGATCAAGTGAAATACTCAGATTTGTTTTGGACCACTACTCTTCCTTATTGCCTATTGTCAGCAATTTCCCCTGCAGAGACCTGGGAAAGAGTTCCATATGTATCTAGACTAGAGGTCTAGATCTACCCCCCGCTAAAAAAAAAAAAAAATGAAGTTCAGAGACACCGTATTTTCCACTGTTTACCTTCTATTTATCTAAAGAAGAATAGGAAATAGAAAAGAAAAAGAAATAGTGTGACTTTATATAGAGTAACGACATAAATTTTCATTTTAAAATTATTTTCTCCTCTATACGGTGTATATAGGTTAATGTATGTACATGTATGCGTATGTGCGCACAAGTTATTGAGAGGTTTATTACAATTAGAAAGATGCACATGTTACTAACCAAGCCCACAAGTGTTTTCTCCTTATTGTTTAAAACAAAAAGAACTTAAAAAAAAAAAAAAAAAAAAAGTCATATACTGAAATTAAAACCCATCTGTACGCACAGGTACAATAGCGCCCCCTCGTTCATGCATGAGTTACCTAGGCTTGACCGAAAAATCGGAGCAACGTACCGCGCCGATTTGGTAAGATTGCATCTTGGAAAGAGCAGGGCAAGCGCAGTTGGAACTGGGCTGAAGATAGTGGTTATTTTTTGTGTGATTCTTTAGGCCAATTTAATAAAAATAAAGATTACTATTATTTCTATACATTTGAAGGTATTAAAAACACAAGTAAAGAATAAAAAAGACAATACTAGAAATAAAGTAGATAATAGGGTATGTTTTAATAGAGAGAAGTGAAATAAACCTGTAGAGTCATTGGCGACAATAGTCAAATATGACTGATTGCCACTCGACCTAACGAAAGAAGAAGAAGAAGAAGTTTTCTTCTCAACTCTTTGTTTTTTCTTGACTTACCAAGCCTGCCGACGCGACTCGAACCTGGGACATCTACCTGTCAAGACCGACGCCTTACCTAGCGAGCTAGCGAGAGATCGCTGAAAGTGATGGGTCTCATAATGATTATAAGCCGGAAGTCGTGATTAGTCTCACTCCCGGGATGCATTGCTCTTATTTTTCTGACTAAATAAATCGATGTCTATGTGAAATGCACAGTTTGCGGGTAAGCTCTTAATTCTGATGGACTAAACCCATATTTCTTAATTTATAGCATTTTTCCTTGCTCAGTATTTGATATTTGATTAATGATTAGACCTATCATTGCAAGTCATATTCTTATATTTTTTTTCAATTTTAGCGGGGGGGGGGGGGTACATATGGAACTCTTGCCGAGACATGCATAGGTGCAAGGAATATTATTAATAAACCTTGCAAATTTTCTTGCTCTGTCATGTCTGTTTGTTAATTAAGTTAATGGTGATCACTGATAGATCTAACATTACAAGAAAATAAATGACACTGGGGCACGTTTCATGAAACCAACTCCATGACAGTCATATCTCTTGTCGATGATCTACGGAGATGTCATGGACCTGACAAAGTGTTTCACGAAAGCCTGACATCTCACAAATCGAAGATATCGATACTATCGGTTGAAAAAGATAGCCTTGATCAAAATCCACTAGATTTATTATCAATCATTCCAACTCAACTTTGCTCTAATTGTTGGAAAAGTATAGAAAACATCAATGGGATTTGATAAACATAATACAAACGTTGCATTCACTATATTAATTGTGACATCTGAGAATTTCTAAAATCAATGAACGAAAAGCTGCTATTGCGCTTTGCGAATTTAGATTTGCAATTAAGAGGACACCGTAATTGAAAAATTGTTGAAAGCAGACCCATATTTTGTTTTAATTTTTTAAAAATACTGAATTGGTATATTCTGTGATCGAAATTTTGACATTAATTCATTAACGAATAAATTTTATATGATTTCAATAAATATTGTAGTTGCAAAAAAAGGGAAATATGGAAGAAGTTCATACGTGTTGAATTGTCATCGTACTTACGGGCCTGTAAATACAGACTGCTCCGTTTTCTATGGGAAACTGATGGGAGGATAAACAATATTAATCACAATTACTTGCTGGAGGGTTAAAACGTCGCTAAGACATATAGGTTATTTCACTTATACTTTTATATCAACATCAGTATTACTGGTTATGGAATGAGAGTCTGGAACTCAAGAAATATTTGTATTTAATAAATAAACATTCCTTATTTCTCGCTGCCCGCGAGCTGCCCATAGCCAACGAAAAGGTGACCTGTGATGGCGTGCTAAAAAGATATGACATGTTTGGAGGAGCGACAAGTCATTTGTCAGGGAAGTTGTCGCTGGTCTTGGCAAAGACGGCTTTGTGAAACACTTAGCAGAAAAGATGACCGACAACTCCAAGTCGTTGATCTTGTAGTTATGACGGTTTCATGAAACGCGCCCCTGATATCACTGTCAAACATATACATTCTTTTAATTTCTCACGAAGCTTATGCAATGATTGGTCATGTGAGATTGGGCATAAAGAGATTGGTCTTCTCAACTCATCCACTGGACTTGCTCTTGAAGTCTTCAAGAAGACTCTCACGAATATCTAACCGGTACACAAGTGGAAGACAGTGGAGGATGTCTTCCTCGAGTTCATTTCCCTTGGATCAGCTACAGGAGAACAAGAAGATGACGGTATGATGAAAGGCAGTGTATACAGCCACACGCGTGTGTCTTTACCTTACGGCCACACGCATGTGGTTGTATCCACAGCATCGACATAAGAATACAGCCACACTCGTCTGAATTCGATCACTTGTACTCTGTGCCGCGACAGCTATCACTAGTGTATGCTCTGCACAAGCGATGTGTATTCATGCAACGGTATTGCAACTTGCATCTTTGATCGTCACAAAGGTTTTATCTCTTGATTTCACTTATTCTACAAACAATATTTTCACTTCATTCTCACCTGATTGACAAGCAGGTGACATGAAGTAAATATATTGTTTGTATGTCAGTGAATTTCAAGAGATAAAACCTTCGTGATGGTCTCAGATGCAATACCGTCGCATGAATACACATCGCTTGTGCAGTGCATACACTAGCGATAGCTGCGGCACAGAGTACAAGTGAGAATCCAGACGAGTGTGGTTGTATCCCAATGTCGATGTTGTGGTTACAACCACACGCGTGCGGCTGTAAGGTAAAGACGTGTGTGGCTGTATACACTGCCATGATGAAAGTAGAGAAAGGTTTGAAAATGGGATTTTCTAATAGTAGAGCTAATGATATGAATGGTTAATTGATAAAGTTCTTTTATAGTTGTACATGTATGAATAGTAGCTTTAATAGACTCTACATTGGACATGTAGGTTGCGTGGTGCTCTGATATGCTCTTGCAGTGGCAACAACATTGAGGATGTGGAGCATGTCATACAGGCAGGATGCCTTTAGATGGAAGATCTTGAAATAGGGTTTACCATTATTGGAAGGATTCTTAAATTTTAAATGAACTACACCTCTCCATTCTTCTTTTACCCATCGTCAGCTATCCCCTTGACCCCATACCATGATTCTTTATGGGGATTGTGCCTTTTCATCTCTTACCCCAAAGCTTTATTGCCATAGATTCTAAGTTCAGATGCTTCCTAAGCCTCATCTTGTCAGGAAAATGTAACAGCTATTAGTAGTTAGTTCATGTTTGTATTTTTTTTTTCATGTACACTGTACTTTATCTTCTCTTTGTTCTTTCTTTTTTCTTTCGTGCACTTACATGTAGAAACAATGTATTGAGCATTATACATGGGCATCAATCAAGGGGGGGGGGGGGGGGGTGAGTCACCCCCAAAACTTTAAGGGTTAGGGATGTAATAGGGTACATGTATGCCCCTGCAAATTTTGTGCTCCCCCCCCCCAAAAAAAAAAAAAAAATAAAAAATAAAAAAATAAAATAAAAATGAAAAAATAAAAAAATAAGGATAAATAAATAAAAAAAATAAATGAATAAAAAAAAATAAAATAACATAAAAGAAATAAGCTGAAGCCCCCCTATTTTTAGAGTTTTCCCTTAAAATTTAACATGGATTGATGCCCCATGAGCCACCTTGTAAACTCTGTTAATTATGAACAATTAATTAGGCCTAAAATTGCAAGGATTATTGATTTGTAAATTAAGGCAAAGTTGCTAGTGTTGCTCTAAAGTTGTTTCATTGAAAGAAACCATGATAAATACATGTACTGTTACAGAAGAATACAACTGGCCTTAATGATATTTAGTGATTTTGCTCCTCCTGATCATCTTCCACCCCACATAGTTTGTTAATCAGAGGTTAATTAGTACAATGTAAATGGATACTGGAACAGATCATTGTATGGATCATGATGACCTTTCTAAGAGCTTTGATTTGATACCAAATTCGGCTAGATAGGTAAATACTTATTGCGAAAATGACAAAAATAAGTGCAAAACCGTCGCGCAAATGTAACAGATCCACCTATTTACTGGCCCAGTTCAAAACGCATGACCTAGAAGTAGTAGTTACAGTAATGTATTAGTATTATTATGATAATAATTATTAATTTATTATCAGTATCATTATTGTTGTTGTTGATGAAGGCTACTTGTACAGATGTTTCACAAGGCCATTCATAATAAGATAATGTAAAAAATTGTTTTTGAAAAATATGACCGGTGGAAAAATGATTTCCGCATATTCTATGCCATGGATATACTAGGGGAAAATACAATAATCTGTGGAATATGTTAACTCAAATGCCTTTTTTGAAAATGCAGATATGTGTTGAAGGCAATATTGGAAGTGGTAAAACGTTGCTCCTTGACCACTTGGCAACGCAGTGTAGTGATGTTCAAGTCATTCCTGAACCTGTCAATGCATGGAGAAATGTCAAAGGTCACAATATGCTGGTAAGTACATGTGTATGATGTTTAGAAAAAAAGAAATTAGTGAGATACATAATCTTAATGGGCTTTGGTATGATGTATTAATGGACTTTGGTATGATGTATGTATAGCGAGGTTGATTTGTAGTATTTTTGAAGTTCAGTTCACTGTCTTACAATCTTGTAACATTTGGATTGTTATATCTTTTGTGCATGGATAATGGGGGGGGGGGGGGGGGTGCTCTGTCATCTTTGATTCATTTAAGTAGCAGTTTGCCAACATTTTGAATACATGTCCTCATGGCCCAAAGGAATACATTATGCATTTTAGAATGCCCAAAATGGCTTGCCATTACATTTTGATAACAAGAAATCCTCCAAGGACAGAATTTCAATTTGGGTTCAAATGAATAGTTGAGAATTTAAAAAAATATAGAGATTTTTTTATTTTATAATAATCTTGTTTTCGTCAGGGTTTATTGTATGAAGACCCGGTTAGGTGGAGTTTTGCCTTCCAGTCCTACGTTCAGCTGACCATGCTCACCTCTCACCAGATACCTCACACTCACCCCTTCAAGATGATGGAACGATCCATCTTCAGTGCCAAGTACTGCTTCGTAGAAAATCTCCATAGAAGGTGAACATGCTTTTGGTAGTAAGACATGCCCTGGAAGAATGATAACCTAAATGAACCAAAAATCATCATTGTAACCCTACATCATACACTATGATCATATCTTGAAATTTATAACCTTAAAGAGAAGTTGAGTTCTGGGAAAGATGAAAAATGATTTGGTGAGCTTTCTTTTAGTTTTGAAGAACATCACATTAGCAATGTTCCCTGAAAGGGACTAGCGTTCTCATGTACATGTACCTCATACCTCTTTCGCAGTGGGCTCTTCCCCATTGAAGTTAAGTGGGGAACTTCAGCAGGTAAGGGGGAAGAGCCCACTGCGAAAGGCGCAGGCGGAGAACTTCCCCGTTGAACATAAGCGGGTAACTTCTCCACCTCGCGAGGTGGAGAATTTAAGCGGGGAAACGTTTTACCCGCTTAAACTGGCCAGTGCAAAAGGTACACTGGAGAATTTCCCCGCTTAATGATGTCAGAGGTCAAATCTCATTTCCCCCTGAACCGAGATTCCGCGCGCTGATCAGCTGAGCTCACTGCATATGCATGGCAGGCTAGCTAGCTGCTATATGCTGATATGATGGCCGATCCATTGTCCGACCCCTGTATGATAGAGTTTCTTTTTACTAACGATATTTATTATTAACAGCATCTTTTGCATGATGAAAATGCACTGAAAATATTGCAAATATTTTAGAATTAAAGAATTAAAGAGAGCAACCTCCTCCTCCTCCTTCTTAATTTTGCTTGATATGATCGCTCTTATGTCAGCAGCTTGATGAATAACACTGCGTTTGTGGACTGCAAACTCAAAATCAATGGCAAGAATAAACAACACAATTTTGATATCCATGTCCAGGACGTACTGTTGCCCGACATCGTCGAAAATTCTGAAGTAGGCCCACGATCGACACTCCATGTGCTTTATACTCTTTGCTATTATACAGCGAGCTAGTAGCTTTCCTTTGCTTCCGGGTACAGGTTTGCTTGCAAAACCCCGCCTGGCCTACAATCGGAAAATTAAAAAAACACATGCCATAATGACCCCGGCCTGCAGTACTTCTGGCCAAGCTCAATTGCCCGTCTTGCTTTCACCGGGGAAGAGAAACCAGTGCGAAAGGCAACATTTCTCTCTTCCCCGGTGAAGTGAGGAATGCGTGCTCGTAAAGTTAAGCGGGGAACTTCAACGGGTAAAGGGTAAGAGCGCAGTGCGAAAGGGTTATCAGTCAACAACAACAAAAAAGAACAAGAAAGAGCTGAAATGTTCGGGCTGAACATTCATGCCACTTGCGTGTGTAGTCGTGCGTACTCTGTGCGCACTCGCATCTGTTTCCCTATGAGTTGGAGTCAAGTTCTTCTCATTTTGATGATTCCAAAACCTCATAGTTTACTCCAATAAGCCAGTTCATGGTTAGCTCATGTCCCAAATGACCTCAAATATCCACAGATATTTGAGACATGGAGAGGTCCCTTTTCTGTGCACTTAGAATAGTCACTCCCAAAGTGACAAAGGTGCCTCATGAATAGCTTTTATTTCCCCTTTTGAAAAGAATACTTCAACCTGGGTATCATGGAATGTTGATTGCTGATTTTTGTACTGAATTTTTCTCTCACCAGTGGTTTAATGTCTGATCCTGAGTATGCTGTCCTGACCGAGTGGTTTAACTGGATTATTACCACATCATATGTCAATGTGGACCAAATTGGTGAGTCTTACATGTATGTTCAGTTTAGTTTCCAAATGAAAAATTTGTAAGTTTTAAACTTTCAGATGTCATATCTTTTCATGTATTGTCAGTTGAGATACCATTTTTTTTATGCCTCCGCCCACCGTAGGTGGTTGCCGGGGGCATTATGTTTTTGGGTCGTCCATCCGTCCGTCCCATTTTCGTTCTTGCGATAGCATAAGAACCATTTGACGGATGAACTTCAAACTTGGCTCATGTATGCATATGGGAGGGACAATGATCTGATTAGATTTTGGAGTGTCAAGTTCAAAGGTCAAAGTCATAGAGGTAATAATACACATAAAAATGGCTCATTCTTGCGATAACTTAAGAACCATTTGACGGATCAACTTCAAACTTGGCTCATGTATGCATATGGGAGGGACAATGATCTGATTAGATTTTGGAGTCCCAAGGTCAAAGGTCAAGGTCGTAGAGGTAATAATACACATAAAAATGGCTCATTCTTGCGATAACTTAAGAACCATTTGACGGATCAACTTCAAACTTGGCTCATGTATGCATATGGGAGGGACAATGATCTGATTAGATTTTGGAGTCCCAAGGTCAAAGGTCAAGGTCGTAGAGGTAATAATACACATAAAAATGGCTCATTCTTGCGATAACTTAAGAACCATTTGACAGATTGGCTTCAAACTTGGCTCATGTATGCACATGGAAGGGACAGTGATCTGATTAGATTTTGGGGTCACAAGGTCAAAGGTCATAGAGGTCATTACGGTTAAGCCCAAAAGAAAAGCTTACAGCCAACATGAAATTTTGATAGGCCTATGTAGGATTGTGTAGGGCCTCACAATATTGCATGTAGGCTGTAAGCTTTTCTTTTGGGCTTAACTGTATGTACATAGAAATGGTTCGTTTTCACCATAACTCAACAACTATTTGACCAATCAACCTCAAACTTGGCACATGTATGCATATGGGAGGGACAATGATCTGAATAGATTTTGGAGTCCCAAGGTCAAAGGTCAAGGTCGTAGAGGTAATAATACACATAAAAATGGCTCATTCTTGCGATAACTTAAGAACCATTTGACAGATTGGCTTCAAACTTGGCTCATGTATGCACATGGAAGGGACAGTGATCTGATTAGATTTTGGGGTCACAAGGTCAAAGGTCATAGAGGTCATTACGGTTAAGCCCAAAAGAAAAGCTTACAGCCAACATGAAATTTTGATAGGCCTATGTATGATTGTGTAGGGCCTCACAATATTGCATGTAGGCTGTAAGCTTTTCTTTTGGGCTTAACTGTATGTACATAGAAATGGTTCGTTTTCACCATAACTCAACAACTATTTGACCAATCAACCTCAAACTTGGCACATGTATGCATATGGGAGGGACAATGATCTGAATAGATTTGGGGGTCTCAAGGTCAAAGGTCAAAGGTCATAGAGGTCATTATGTACATAGAAATGGTCTGTTCTCGGGATAACTCAACAACCATTTGATGGAGCAGCTTCATACATGGCACATGTATGCATATGGGAGGGACAGTGATGTGATTAGATTTTGGGGTCTCAAGTTTAAATGTCAAAGGTCATAGAGGTCATTATATACATGAAAATTGCTTGTTCTTGCGATAACTTAACTCTGTGACGGTTCATCTCCAAACTTGGCTCATGTATGCATATGGAAGTCTCATAATAGTCTCATTAAATTTGGGGGTCATTTTGTACATGAAATTAAAAAAATCAACATGAATGTGCCATATATTTCCGATCTGGCAATGGTGGAGGCATAAATTTCAACCGCGTGCGGTTGAGGATTCATCTAAACACAACAAAAAAAGTAACTCCCCCCCCCCCTAAACAAAATGCTGTAACTTTTCAACGAAGAGGTTTTGAGCAAAATTAATTGGCATGAATGTTCCTACACTAATTTACCAACTTCTGTGTGAAAATGAGATTGATCCGTCAAGTCATGCATGAGTGAGCAGGCACTAAAGGAAAAATGTCACTTTTTAGAATTCACAAGCATCATATCATGACTTTGAGTCAAGGATATCGGAACACATTTCAAGTTTTCAGCGTTTTGAAGGCATGCACCATGAATTTCATGCGCTTCCCCACATACCAAATGACCTGAGGGCCAAATTTCACGCTTGAGAGAGCACAAGGTGAAATGGCAAAAACTGCAGTTTTGACATCTTTCGGGCTGTAAATTTGATCTAATGCAAACAAATTCGTGTTTTGGACTGGTGTTTGCAACTTTTGCAATTGATACCTATTAATTCACGGTTGAATGAACACGTAATAAAAACAAAATATCACCGTGTTAAAATTTTCAAGTAATTATTGCTTTATTTTTGTGCACTAAAAATCATATTGATAACATTTTTATCATGTTTATATGACCGGTGTACATGTATCAATGATCCCGTGGCATTTTCATGGAAAGTTCATGCTTCAGTGAGCACGTGGGACTGGAAAAGTTCATTTTTCACCTATGGACCAAAACTCAATTGCTTAATTTGGGTAACCATCATAAGTCTCCTTGGGGAGTTCATCTGATTTGATTTTCATCGAAATCCCGATCTCTTACGCTTCTGTGAGCAAAAGAGACGAGAAAATCATGAAAATGAGAAGAAAGTTTAGCACTTTGTCCCTGCTCCATGCTGCACTGGATACTTAATTTGGCGTAAGATCCTGTTTGTTAGTGACCTCAGGAAGATATATGCCAACTTTCATGAAAAAACTCACATTAGAATGAACAATAATCATTAATGAAAATAGGCCACATTTCACGTTTTGTTTCCTCCCCCATTGACAATATGTACAGTAAGGGAGCAGAGTTTTAACAAAAGTGAAATTTGGCCTAATTTTATTGATGATTATTGTTCATTCTACAGTGAGTTTTTTCATGAAAGTTGGGACATATCTTCCTGAAGTCACTAGCTAAGAGGATCTTACATCAAATTAAGTATCCATTGCGGCATGGAGCAGGGACAAAGTGCTAAACTTTCTTCTCATTTTCATAATTTTCTCGTCTCTTTTGCTCATTGAAGCGTAAGAGATCGGGATTTCGATGAAAATCAAATCAGACAAACTCCCCATAAAGACTTATGGTTACCCAAATCAAAGCAATTGAGTTTCGGTCCATAAGTGAAATTCCAGTCCCACGTGCTCACTGAAGCGTGAACTTTCCGTGAAAATGCCATGGGATCATTGATACATGTACACCGGTCATATAAACATGCTAAAAATGTTATCAATATGATTTTTAGTGCACAAATATAAAGCAATGATTACTTGTTAATTTCAACATGGTGATATTTTGTTTTTGTTACGTGTTCAATCAACCGTGAATTAATAGGTATCAATGGCAAAAGTTGCAAACACCAATCCAAAACACGAATTGCTTTGCATTAGATCAAATTTACCGCGCGAAAGATGTCAAAACTGCAGTTTTTGCAATTTTCACCTTGTGCTCACTCAAGCGTGAAATTTGGCCCTCAGGTCATTTAGTATGTTGGGAAGCACATGAAATTCATGGTGCATGCCTTCAAACGCTGAAAACTTGAAATGTGCTCCGATATCCTTGACTCAAAGTCATGATATGATGCTTGTGAATTTTAAAAAGTGACATTTTTCCTTTAGTGCCTGCTCACTCATGCATGACTTGACGGATCAATCTCAATTTCTCACAGAAGTTGGTAAATTAGTGTAGGAACATTCATACCAATTCATTTTGCTCAAAACCTCTTCGTTGAAAAGTTACAGGATTTTGTTTAGGGGGGGAGTTACTTTTTTTGTTGTGTTTCGTTTTTTTTTGTACATGCATTGAAAGTACATGTATGAGTGTTTGGTATCAGCAGCAAGGGTGCTCTGTACTGGCAAGATCTAGAACCATGCTGTACGTATAATGTATGCAGCCATGAGAAAATGGTCACATTCACATCACTTATGGAACCATAGTTTAACCTAACCAGATACTTTAAAAGAGGTAACATATATGTCGGTTATATGTACATGCACATCCGTCATCTTTAGTACATACATTGCATAAACAATAGACGTATTTGTTTAACAATTATGAAATACATGCAGTGATTGTATTGTGTGAATAGTATTCAGCTCACATAATTTCATGTAATTTCCATTTATTTAACACTAACCATTAAAGTTTTCATGAAGTTGCATAAAAAAGGGTCCTGGATTCTAACATGTAACATTGAAAAGTCATGGAAATGTCATGGAAGTTAGTTTTTTTTAAAAGGTGCAGAAACTCTGGGATACAAACGCTTATATAGCAAAGTGATGACATCATCACATCCTGATACCTAAAACAACAGATGCACTCAAATTCATAATGTTACAGTACAGTACACTCTTTTTTGTGTAAGATGTCATACACCATGAATAGTATCTGTGATTAGTACTTCTAGTACTCTACAATGTACATGGATGGAGACATGACATGGTAATCCTCTCATGTACATTAGGCTAAATTGTATTTCATCACATGATGTGCAATCAACCAATCAACTGCACAGATTTTAGTCATGATGGATATAACAGGCTGTAGACCTTTAATGGTATGACCAACAAGCCATAGGTAAAATAGTGAAAACTGTTGGAACTTTCATTAATTGGAAACCACCACTAGTGGTAACAGGTGTATGCTTATAGAGAACTGCATGTTATGCACTAATAAGCTCATTGTGGTTAGTATCTTTACTAAATTTATTGTGAATGATTGTAACAAAAATTTCGAGTTGAATCTGGGTTTCCTTTTTTATTGACTCACATGGTATAGTGTACCTGAGAACATCTCCAGAGCACTGCATGGAACGAATCAAGAAGAGACACAGACGAGAAGAGTCAGGGATCTCTTTAGACTACCTCACCAGACTCCATGAGTTGTATGAAGATTGGCTCTTCCATAGAAACAGTTTTCATCTTCCTGCTCCTGTTATGGTACGTCCCTTTGTTTCAAAATAGTAATCTGAAAAAGGCCAGGGACTTTTGTTTTTTGTTTTTTTCCTAAGCCAGAAGAGAGCATATTTATTGTCCTTTGCAGGATGTGACCAAAGAAGTCCAAAAGTTGGCACGTACATAGGCCATCTTGTTATGAATTTTAAAGCCCATTGCATTTTTTCAGACCATTTTTCATGGGGCACATGAATGATTCACGAAGGGTGCTAATGTCGAACTAATGACAGTCTAACAATTTTACTTAAAGGCATTGGCTAACTTTGTGAGTAGGTGATTTAAAAAATTCTCAAACTAAGATGAAGCATGTGTATGAGTACTTGTATTTGTACTCAAAAACCCTGAAACCAACCATAATTTGGAATGAAAAAGTGTAAGCTAGACACAAACGGCGATTTTATTATCCTTCGTCTCACGAGACAATCACCAAGAGGATCACTTTGCTTGAATTTGAAAATGCCGTTATGTGCCTCCCGCCGCGTGATACGCCAATACACACAGTACGGTAAGGTGAGTCATACGCGCATGCGCACTCCTTATGTCTATTCTGTGCAACCGATCCTCCTATATTTTTCAAACATTGGTTCACATTTTTTATATTTAAAAATACTTCCTGTGGATATTATACTTTGAAACTTTCAGACTGGTATTTTTACACTATAACCCTTATGTTTATCCCATTTTCAAGTAACAAAACAAGATTTTTAAAAAATCATAACAATGTTAACCAATGCCTTTAAGCTCCAGAAGTTTGCCAAACATGCGCAGGGGTTCTTAAGTGCCGTCATTTTGTTCATTTTTAGTTTGGTTGGAATTTTTTGATAAGTTTGAGATTCCTTGTGAAAATATCCAGCATCCCGCGAACAATCAACAAGGCTCCTTTTTAGTATTATTATTTGGTTTGGCATCACCTGTGCCTGGGAGGGGAAAAGCAAACTGAATCACTGTAACCCTCAGGTCTCTCCTCCCGATATCACTGATTGGGGGTGTGCAGGTGGACCACATACACCAGGATGTGCCCTACTCCTATATGAATAGTGCAGTGGGATCTTTAACATGCAAAGGTGGTGACTCTCCTTTACACGGGACCTCCATTTAACGTCCTATCCGAGGAATGGAGTGTTTTCCACTGTAGCATAGCCTGCGTCTATGAAACAGGGGAGGGGGACGATAACACACAACGTAGGCTTCAGTCATCCGCCTGGGTTGGACTCGAACCCATGATCTTTGGTTCAACAGGCAGATGCTTTACCGACTGAGCCAACTCGCTCCCCAAGCATTTTTGGCAAACTTTTGGAGTCCGAAATACAAACATTTGACTTTGCCATTATTTTGACATTTGCTTCCTTCGCAAATCGTTTGCTTCCTTCGCAAATCGTTTGCTTCCTTCGCAAATCGTTTGCATGCCCCATGGGAACTGTCCTTTAAATGGTTATTGGAGAATTGCTCATCATATGCATTGTAAATAGAGGAAAGCCTCTTTTGGAAGTAGGTCAGACAGCATCCTTTTTTTATTGCAATACACTGTACCTGTAAAATGAAAAACAGAATTATGTCATGAATTTGGTGACTAAAGATGAATGGTAGACTTAGGGGTATTAAACAGTAGAGCCACGTAAGCACTTGCTTGGAAAACCTTTTCAGTGAAACCTCTGCTCCAGCTGCCTTCATATTGTTGGCTTGTGAATCAGATGACCTGCAGTTACTGGCCTTAAGTTTGATACAAGTTTACAAGTGCCCATGCACAGACCGACCTCGTCTCGCACTCTTTCCCTTTCCTCATGGATTGCTACAGTTATTGCTAGTTCACTGGCCTGATCTTAGTGCTGTAGTATACAAGGTTAGTTCTTTAGCTCCCATTAGATAAAACTGCAGCAAATTTGAGTCTAATATTTATCATGAAATATTATTGCAGTACTTAGTCTAACCTGAGCAAACTTTCCTGTAGTGAACAAAATTTGCCTTAGGGATACAGAACCTTTCACTTTTGCGTAAATCATGTATCTATCATGATGTTTTACATAGACTTGTTCATTTACTGGTGGTTATTTCATTTTTCATGTACAAGGTCCCACAGTATCATTCTTGCGGTTATTAGTAACAAACTTATGATGATGTTTGTCAAGTCCTGTATTTTTTAGAAATTTACTAAAACTTGTATATAAAATTAGGTATTATTTCCTTTGTTTTTGCTTTGTGCATTTTGATGTAAAGGCAACCTGAAGGTAATTGGGACGGTCTGACTTCATGAAGCTAGGTACTAGACGGGAAATAACCTTTATTATTCTGAAATATCCCTTGTGTCATTTTATTTCAATCTTGGCCTATGGCCTTAGTAAAATATAACATCACTCTGGACAGTCTGAATTTGTTGATTCAGATATTTCATTACATTGAGCTCCGAACATTGCATCTGTGAGTACTGTCAGGCCCTCTCAAAGGATTGAGGGCTCCATAGGGTTAGTGTAGTAGCTGCACTGAATGGATGGAAATATTATGATTATTATCATGATTATTATTATTATTATATCATTATAACCTGCCTTAGGGCGAATCCAGTGAATGGGTTTATTTCGTTACAGTAGGGCAGGAGAGTGTTAGGGCGAATCGAGTGTGCGTTAAGAAGAATCCGAACAATAGGCCGAGACAAAAGGATTTGCCCTAACGCCAAATAAGAGTTATTATTATTATTATTATTATCATCATTATCATTATTATTATCATCATTATTATTATCATCATTATCATCATTATTATTATCATCATTATTATTATCATCATTATTATTATTATTATCATCATTATCATCATCATTATTATCATCATTATTATTATCATCATTATTATTATCATTATTATTATTATCATTATTATTATTTTTATTATTATTATTATCATTATTATTAATTATTATTATTATTATTATTATTATTATTATTATTATTATTATCATTATTATTATCATCATCATTATTATTATCATCATCATTATTAGTTGTAGTTTGTATTTCTATCATTATTATGAATATTTTCATTATTATTGATTAACGATTAACACTGCAATTCTGTTCAGACATTTATCATTATAGAATGTGTCTTTGCTTGTTATTTCTTTGTAGGTTATAAATGCTAACAATTCAGTGGACCAGATGCTGCAGTATTACAAGGAGAACAAGGAGCACATTCTATCTACAGAGCAGAACTTTTGTATCATACAGAGATAACAAAAACCCACTGAAATGGAGAAAAATTTTCACAGAGCATCTTCTCTTGAAGAGTTCTTACAATCATGATTCTACTCTTTTGAAACCTCTCTGATCTCATAGTTGCATTGAGATGAATTGCATTGATCATGGACTTTACATCGACAGCTACCGGTAAATTCATGTGAGGACTCCCCCTCTTCCTCCTCCTCCTCCTCCTTCCCTTTCTTCTCCTTTTCAATCATGGTGTAAAATCATTAGGAATGTCAGTTTTGAACATGTTTCCTGATTTCAGGTCCTGGCACCTCTTCCTTTTTTTATTTGTTGTGTGGGTAATGGTGTGGTGTCAGAACCTAGAAAAAACAGTAATATTGAGGAAGTTATTGTAGGCTCGTGGGTATAGAAACCCTTCTGCTTCTAGCTTCTTCTTCTTCTTCTTCTACTGTTATTCTCCTCCTTTTTTCTGTCTCCTTGTCTTCCTACTCCTCTTTCTCTTCCTTCTTCCTCTTTTAAAAACTACCTCTTCTTCCTCTTCTTTCTACTGTCTCCTTGTCTTTCTCTTTCTCCTATTCCTCCTGTTTCTCCTCATACACTGTACTTCTCCACTGTTTCTTCTTCTTTTTCATGTTTGGTTTGATATGGTACACAAGCCATGGGGGTTCTGAATTCATTGTTATTCCTGAATGATTGAAAGACAATCTTCAAGTTTTGCAATACATGCAGATATCTTGCGATGAAAACGGCCATCATTTACAATTCTCTGCAGATCATGATTTCAGAACATTATAATTATGTTCAGCGTAACGTTTAAATGACGCCTATGGATGGCCAAGACCAAGGCCAAGACAATCAGATTGTAATGTTAATCTATAGAAAGATTCATGTTCCAAACATCTGAAAATCTTTTTAAAGGGTCAATTATTTTGATCCAACTGCTATAGCAACTGGTTGACCTACAGCTTCTAATCCTATCCAAGAGACTACAGTGTAGGTCATTGCAGATTGATAATTATCCTATGTAGTGTACAATGAATTTTGCTCTACCTCTTTCGCAAGCTGGCAGCACCATGAGAATATTTTGAGTTCAAGTTTTTATTGTAGGATTCCCAACTTTGGAACATGTTAACTCTGTCACTGGTGTACAAAATGAAGTGTCTTCAAATACTTATACCTTTCTCAGGAAGATATCTTTTGGTTTTTCAATCTATGGAGATTGTTTCATTTCTTATTTTAACAGCTCCACTTGCTTACTGCATTACCAAACTATATACTAGTACATGTATCAACTCTGTATTCAACATGAAATTAAGAGCAGATTTTGATGTTACTGCAAAGTTTATCTCTCCACCCCGTTGATGGGAAAAAACTTGGTATGAAAAGCCATTAATATATATTGTATTTAAAAGAAAATTACTTTTTCCTTATGATATTAAATAAAGAGGGAGACCATTTCGATTATAATTTACTGATGCATCTCATTAAGACAGTTTATATGACGATATCATCTTTATGATATAGGCAAATGTAGCTGGGCTTATAATTTAAAAACATAAATAGACCTAAGACCTGTACATGTACATGTATGTCAACGAAGATACTATTAGTAAGTACATGTAGTTGATAACTATCTAGTAAGGTAAGAATTTCTTTTATGACTCAGAATTTTAACCTGTTGAGCAAGATATGAGTTTAAGTATAACACACATTTTCTGTGGAACCCAGCTGGAGTTATCTTGGGTTTAGTATTCAGTGGGTTGATATAGATTGAACCAAAGATTTAGATCAATGTCATCATCAATACTGATCTCTCAGTTTAATGACAGGTTCAGTAACCCTATTAGATTTTATGACAAAGTCTCGCCAAGTGCTACGCTCTTGAGTCATCCGTTTCAGCTCTTCATAACCTATTGCTCCACACTCTGTATCAAATCATCTAGGAAGCCTCTATGAGGTTTTCCCTTTGCCTTCTTTCCATGCAGGTGACCTTCTATAACTGACCATCAAACCATCATGTCGCATCAACGTGTACCTGTTTAATCTTGAACAAAAAAGGGCTACATGTATGTGTCTTGAAAAATTATGAATGAGTACCATGTAAAGTATATTCAGGGAGATGGGAGTTTGTCAAACTCCCATCTCCCTGGTATATTTCTACAATTTCTTATAGAGTAGGAACAATTTTTTTAAAAATTAGCAGGTAACTGACTACATTCATGTGTGTAATTAGGTGGTAGTTAAATGTTTATCAAAATTTTGCTTAGTTGCTGAAATTACCTGTCTCTTAGGCATATTTGAGTTTTGTTTGAAACCATTTCTTGAATTATTTGGACTATTTAAGAGTATTTCCTGTGCAAATATACTTATGTTGAACCCATGTTTTGTTTTCATATGGAAGTAGAAACAGCAAGAAAGCTCTGGAGTAAGCTTTAAAACAAGTTGTAGTATTCCGTGTTTCTTCATGTAACCCAGAAAATAGTAGCTTAAAGAAAAAGGTTAAAACAGTAATTTGATTCACACAAATGTACATTACTCTTTTTCAAATCTTCTATTTTAACCCATTCAGCCTGATTTGATTTTACTATAACATGCATATTTCATAGACTCTAGCCTGAGTTATCTCATGCGTAGTATTCAATGGGTTAAGTTCAAGTACAAGTCATTTTGTATGGGTTAAGTTCAAGTACAAGTCATTTTGCACATTCCCTCAATGAGAAACGGCAAAACATGAACAGTTGCATGAAATGGCAATATAGGAAAGTAAGAAACAACAACAACAGTGAACAAACAAATCCCCTTAAAAACAAAACAAAACAATAAAGTAAGATTGTGGATGGGAACTATACAGGGTATTGGTCTTCTGAGGCAGAAACTCGACAGATCACAGAAAGTAAGATCACAGAACTGCACAGAAATTAAGTTACCAAAGCAGTACCCTTAGTTAACTTATGTAAGCATGTAATATTGTTTTGTATTAATGTAAGTTTTCATATGTGATGTGATTTAAAACCATAGAGCTAAATTGGTATGTATTTGTCATGTAGAGGTTTGTCCACACAAGTCGCTGTAAACCACCAAAAAATCTGCAGGTTTTTTTTTTTTGTTGTTTTTGAAAGCTTTATAAAGTTAGTACATGTATCGGAATGCGCATGTCTTCCATATGAGTGTTGGGACACTCATCTTCACTTTCCATTGATTTTTTTTTTACAAAAAAACCGCCACTGTTTCTCTCAGTGGTTTGCCATGGCATGTGTGAACAAGCCTTGATGTAGAACTTGTAAATTATGCGTCATTCATTTTGGGTGACACACATGTATGTAAGTCTAAGCTCAGAATCTGATGCAAATTATGTCAATTTGCTCTCGTAAAATTGTTGGCATATTTCCTTGTAGGGAAAAAATCAGAAGTATGAGTATTCAACAGTAAGAAAATTCAAGAAAAAGACATCATTATAGTCATTCATCATGTAAGATATGCTTATTAATGCATACCAAATGCAACCAAAGTGCACTTAACGTACAGTCAGGGGCGGCACCAGGATATTTTGATTGGGGGAGGGGGGCAAAATGACGCATCGATGGCAACAGTCATGTTTTAGTGAAGTAAAAATAGGGATATTATATAATTGCATGACCCTGCCCTCTCTGCTTGCATATGCTTCTTTCTTCTGTGTATCACATATGCTTCTCTCTTCTGTTTATCACTTGAAAAATGATGGAGGGGGGAGGGGAGCTGCCCTCCTGCCCCCTGTAGTGCCGCCCCTGTGTACTGTGCATTATCGGCACATGTACCTTGAAAAGTTTTTAACTTGCACAGTAAGGGCATAATCTGACCTTGTTGCCCCCAAAAGAAAGGAAGCCGAAATTGCTTCCCATCCATACCAGTATTCTTTTGCATGTACAGTGTATATGAAATTTGTTTTTTGTAATGTACATGTAAAACCAAGGAGCTAAATCGTGCTTTGTAATTTCTTGATGGGACATATCGTAGTTTTCAATTTTTAGCATCGTGTATTGGATTCGTAGACAAGTACATTTTTACGTTACTTTTTTGATGCAGAATAAACTCTTGTATATTTGTAATGACACATTGGATTCATGCAAAATGTGTTGTGGAATATGCTACATTGTGAGAAAGGAGAAAGAATAGTCTGCATGGCCAGACACTTTGTGGACATTGCATGCAATCTTAGGTAAGCATAGGTCAGCAAGATAATGAATGCTTCATGTTAAAAAAAAAAAAAAATGTAGTTTTATATAGGTTTCGTCCACATCCCAGACAAGTTGAAAGCTTGTATAATTCCATGATTGGCAATTCATGACAAAAAGAATCCCAATTGAGTAGTTTTGCTCAATAATTTTTGATGCAGCCCCCACAAACACATATAGACCAGAAAAGTAACCAAACAAACATACCCAAGCTGAGCAAAAAAGAAAGAGTAAAGACATTATACACATACTGTGCTCACTGTGGTTGCGTTATTTTTTGTCTTTTTATGATGAAATTATTTGAAGGGAAAGTAGGCACTAAACTCCTTCAATTGGCAACGTGATGAAATGTTCAGAATCACAGTTTTCCACGCAGGCTGGCAACTTTTTAATTTCTCAACGTACTTATTTATGTTCATTTCAGATAACGACCTTTTATGAGAGAGTGCAACAATAAGAGAAATATATTGGTGTTGCCAATGATGGGAAAGAGAGAGAGAGAGCCAGCGAATGAATGAATTATAGGTATACTTGCCTAATTATCTCAAAGACGTAAGCAGCAGGACACCTGTGATTCCTTCTTGTCCCAAACATTTATTTTTTCATACTAGCACAACAATACAACAGGGAAACACTAAAATGACCGCAAAGGCGCAAACTCTTACATTAAATGTGCATTGGCATATGGCACTTTTCAGAATAACTATTCGTCTACACAATCAAACCTGTTTCAGGCAATCACAATCACACGGAGAAGATATACATATATTTCTAAACAAAGGATAATTTTCATATGTGTCAATTTTGTAAATCGTATTAAAGTTTAAAACCAGCGAATGACGTGAATATAAATAGACCGAGACTCCGCACTGCTTCATATGAAATGTCTGAGTTTTAAAGTGCACTTGTTATACATGTATTTATCTGGGAGTAGTCTCAAACACCTCACCGCCAAGAGATGAAAAAAACATCTTGAATATTAGAAGTAAAAGTTAGACATTTATTTTTTAATTTATCTAATTATTATATATACGCACCTCTGAGCAAACACCTAACGTGTGATAACCCTCTGCAACAGTTGTTCCCTCATGAAATTTGATTTAATTAATATATTTGATAGCTCACCTAGACCTTCAAATGAAACACAAGGAAGGTCCAGCCTAAATGCCGGAGAGACAGTGGCGGCACCAGGATTGTTAAAGTGGGGGGGGGGGGGGGGGGCAAATGGAGGGCAAAAGAAAATGTGGGGTGGCAGGGGCAGTCAATTTTTTTTTTTTTTTTGCATGTATGGAAAAATCACACATTTTATTATCAATTTTGCGAGCGAGCGAAGCGAGCGAACAAAAAATAACCGCTCTTTTGGTTTTTAATCGCATTTTCGAATAAATATTCAGAAATATGACGAGCGAGCAAAGCGAGCAAGCCAAAAATGGCTACTTTTCTTGTTTTTAATCACATTTTAGAAAAGAAATTTAAAAATATGACAAGCGAGCGAAGCGAGCGAGCCAAAAATAACCACTTTTTTGTTTTTCAATCGAAGTTTTGAAGAGCGGAAAATGGTATTTTAGAGCACTTCACAGCTTGAATATGATGCTTATGATAACATCTTATTTACGAATTTCTGTATAATTTTTCTTTTCAGTCCTCAAAATTTCTGGGGGGGGGGCAACTGGGGGGCAAAGCTTCTACGTGGGGGGGGGGGGCAAATGCCCCCCCATGCCCCTCCCCCCCCCCCCCCCCCTTGGTGCCGCCACTGCGGAGAGACCACTAGTGTACTACTTGAATAATTCCCTAATTCTCACTACTTGGCTCACAGCACAGCCTTTGATAAGAGTTCCAAATTCTCTAAATTATATCTACATGTACTACAATGGGATAGACACCTAGTATATAACTACCCTGTCTAAATAATTATTAAAGCTTTCATAATCAAGAATTTGAAATAAGCAAGACCATTTCCACCGAGAGGCAATTTGGTATCAATACACATTAATTACTAATTACACAAACATCACTCTTTAATATTTCGATACAATTTTCTGAAGTATAGCACAAACACAATCGTGCATGCTTACGATTCAAACATTTTACAGGATGGGGTCATTGCAATTATAGTTCCGATCCCAAGGTGTCACTCTGGTGCGGTTTCAAGGTTACGAATGAACACATGCAAGTTCCAGCTAATGTTGATTTCAAATTCCATAGCGTAATGCAAGCAGCAAATATTATCTTTCACAGCAAACGTCAAAGCTTGGGCTGACAATTTCTGTCAGTAATACAGAGAATATAAAGTAAACAGAGGAAAACTAGAGGAAATGTGTCCTAATGAATGAGAAACTTACGAAAACAGACAGGGGCGGGGCAAGATGGCACGCTAATGACAACGTCGCGTGCCGTGTTTGAGCGAAGCAAAATGGGGCTATTATATGGTTGCATGACCCTGCCCTCTCTTTCCCCATATTCTTCTTTCTTTCTTCTCTTGTTTTTAAATCTCTTGAATGGAAGCAAAATGCCCGTGGTTCCCTCTTTCCTCCAACATTTACTCATTTATTTAGTTGTTTAGCGCAACAATAAAGCATACTTAAACACCACAGCTACTTTAAATGCTTAAAAAATCCGTCATACAAACATGTATAAATATGTAAATTAAATATTTGTGGTGATTAAAAAGTATAATAATATGAAATGAGGAATAGTTTGACTCTTTTCTGCAATAGGTGTACTACATAATCCAATCTGTTCCAACATCTAAACATCGGTGCAAGTGTAAAGACACAAATTATACACGTATTTGCAAATCATTAGTATTCAAAATTTAAAATAACCAAACGACGTGTATATAAATCACTCAATCATGCTGCTTGAAAAAAGAAAATCCAGTTTTACGATATAATCGTGGAGTATTCCATGATAATGTATAAGAGGGAAACCACTGTATAAATGTACTATTAACTAATTCCTACCATTAGACTCTTAGCACATGCTTTGATAAAAAGTTATGTAGAGTTATATCTACATCTATTGGTACAACTATTGGACAAATAACTGCCCTATCTTGAATAATTTGTAAAACATTCATAATTGATAGTAAGAAAAGCAAGTCTATTTAACATAAGACAATTGCTATCAATATCTTGCTAATTCAAAAATTTTAAAGATAATTTTCTCAAATTTCACAAACCAAACGTTGCGATTCAAACATTTTTTTAACAGTGACCACAAAGTGTTTCACTGTCTTATGATTTTAAAGGTACGAATGAAGACATGAGACTGCAAATTCCCGCTGATATTGATTTCAAGTTCTAAAGCGTTTTGTAGGAAAACATGTTTGCTTTTATAGCAAAACGTCAAAGCTAGGTATGTTAGTATATTTTAGTAACTTCTAAACACCTAAAACCAACCTAACTTTTATATCATTATTCTGTGATAGCAACCTTCTGAAAAAGAAACCAACAACTACCTCCCTCGGACAGCCCCGCACAGCCCCGGACCCTCGAATAGTAGACCGTTTCAACCAACATGACCAAGGGGTACTTATTTTGGGAAAAACGAAAATGTACCTAGTGGAATTATTGTCCAGTAACAGATGTTCCCATTCTTTACGCACTATAGGCCTAATATAGGCCCCATAATACACCGTATAAATAGTTTTTAATTTTCATACCTCGTCATTTACGCTTTGATGACACTGTTTGAGTTTGACATTAAAAAAGCAACCTTGCAATAACTCACTTCTGACAAATAACTATTACGATAGCGAGATTTTTCGTTAAAGGTATCTCACTGGGCTTGAAACTAGTTCGCGACTAGTTTGCGACTCCAGATTTTGCTAGTTGCAGAGACGCCTCCGAGACGTCTCCGAGATGTCTCCTGAAAATTATGGAGTCTCCGAGGAATCGCAAGAATTTCGAACATGTTCGATTTTTTTGGACACTTTTACCAGTCTCCATGAGATCTCGGAGACGTCTCGGAGATGTCTCCATCAGTTGCGGAGATTATATGTTTCTGCGAGGTCGCGGAAATTTTGGTGCAACTATAGGAGACGTCTCAGAGACTTCGCCGCGACTGAGGAGACGTCTCGGAGAGGTCGCCGTGACTGAGGAGACGTCTCAGAGCGGTCGCCTCGACTGAGGAGACGTCTTAGAGACGTCTTGGAGATGTCTCCGCGAATGCTAAGCAAAATGATTGACACCTGGCTTGGAGACGTCTCCGATAAATCTCCTATAGAAGTTGCGCCTTGGTGAGAGCGCAAACAATTTTTGTCGCGGAGACGTCCTGGAGACATATTTGCGACAAAAAATGGAGACGTCGCGGCGACGTCTCCGTTGGTGAGATACGGCCTTCTTCTAATGCAAGACACGAGCAATTCAGTTCAACATGCGGCCCATGATTAACATGATTAAGGTTATGGCTTCGAAAATGTAAAGTTGAAGCTTGCATGATGCAGTTTTCATTGGTTAAAGATGGGAAATGATATGTTGCTCAAAATGTTACTCCAGTACAATGGCCTGTTTATATCCTCTCTTAGTTACAACATTCCATTAAAACACACGTTGCTGTTTGCATCGTAATTTCCTTTTAAAGATTATTCCGCATCCTGTCGTTTTAATTAATCCCTTGCAAGACATAATTTATTGGCGGAGCTGCATAACGTGTAATGACATAAGCACATTGTATTAGTAGTAATTTTCACAGCAAGTCAAGTTGCCAATGTATTAGATTAATTTTTCTTTCTGTTCTTAAATTGAAAGGCTTTCTTCAAAAAGGTGCTTAATCCATTTTGGTAACTTAAGGGAAAAATGCATTTCTTTGTCCTGACCTTGTGTTTGTACAGTGTCAATGGAAACTAAAAATTACAAAGCACTTTCTCCTCTATATTTCTTGATAACCTTACTTCAAATTTTTATTCATAGCAAATTACTCCAACTGTTCATAGCAAATAACTCCAACACAATGACGTTAATCTCAACTTTGATAATAACTGGATGCAGTGCCTTTGGAAGCAAGCTCTTCATTTTCCATGTAATTTGAAATTCATTTCAACGAGAAATCCATTGGTACATGTACAGAATTATCAAGCTATGAGTATGAGTTGTTGCATTATTCCTTATGAAAAGTCCAACTCGCGACGTACAGGTTCTCGACTGACTTTAGCTTCTGGTTCACGGGATCGTAGATCTCTAGGACCAACTTCGTCCGACCCTGGACCAGCAGCTGCTTCCTGTGGACCTGGGGGACCGACGGGAACGATGACATCGACGTTGCCATCATGGTCCTGTCCATCTGCAACTGGACAGCCAGATGAAGCTTGTTAAATATGAGTGAAGATTGATGAGTCTTTTTCATCCTATTTATTTCCATGACCAAGTCAAAGGAATGGACTATCTCAGAGTAAACGTGTCCCAGTCCCCCAGATCCCTCCAATACCCTTGTTAGATCTTTAAAACAGGAGAGGTGGTCCCAGTTGGTGCACCTTATTTATCCCCAACCTGTTGGATGTGCTTCTTGCATGAATAACATCTTTTCTCACCTGAAAAAATACTGCCACCTACTGTATATATATCAGGGAATGTGTAGTAGGTGAATAAGTGAATAATGGTCACTTAGCTGTCAGGAGGACATAATCAGCATTTTGCTTCAGCGGATTCAACAATGTATTCCATATTGGAAAGAGAGTAGGGCAGATTGAGGGAGAATTACCTGAGCTGGAGCTGTTAAGAGGGCTAACGGCGCCTATGGGTGGACTGCTACCCACTGCTCCATACCCTCCTCCGATTGCTGGACTCCTAATCTTCTGCTTGATGGGCGTGGCTGGGGTGGATGGGCGCCTCCCCGGAATCTGTTCGAGCTTGTTCTTGCACCTGAATCGGGCCCGCTCGAGAGTCTCTAGGTCGAGGTTACGAACCTTGGTGTAGATGCGAACGGTGACATCTTGCAGTCGCTGCGGAAGGTCGGCCGGGAGCTGATAAAAGATCATATCAGACTATTCAAATATCATTTATCATTTTTTCGTAATTATATGAATGCAGTAGACTACTGCATACATATATTCTTCTCAACCAAATAAGAGGGCTTCAAATGCTCTCCGAAGAACTATTTCTTATGTCATTTATAATAGGTTTTCAGTACGTATGTCCTGTAAATTGTGAGAACTAGGCTAAAAATATTGTCAACACTGTCTCGTATTGAGGGTTCATGGTTCATTTAACACAACTTACGCGACAGCTTCTGAAAGTTGATTGATCGGGACTTCGTATAGTCTAATTTTTCTCCGATAATAATGTGCATGGTTGCTGAAGATTCTTTGATCTACCACTAAATAACTACTATCATGACTATTGGTTTGTCTGGAGGTCCGTGGTGCTCACTGAGAATGTCAGAAAGAGTTTTGTAAAACTATAACATCAGAATCTGTAGTTGGAGCTACATGTACAATATACCATGGGCGTCAATCGGGAGGGGGGGGGGACACGGGGGGGGGACACGTCCCCCAAACTTTTAGGGATGAGGGACACAATAGGGTATGTCCCTCCCCAAAGTTTATTGAGGCTGCGGACTTTTTTTTTTTTTTTTTTTTACTTGTGAGCAAATGTTTGGTGTATGTCCCACCATAAGAAAATTTATGTCATCCCCCAACAAAGGTTTAAGCTCAGGGCCCTCTTTTAGTGCCCCCTCCCAAAAAAAATAAACGGATTGATGTCCTTGATTTAGTACGCTTACCTTGTCCTCTGGCATTAGCTCTGCATTAAAGGTGCCATCACGTGATTTCTTATAGAATGGAATATCAAGGAGAGGGTTCCTCTCACCACTTCCGTAGTCAAAGTGCGACACCTATCAACAATGGAAAATGAATAACAAATTTTCTTTGTCAAGGGAAATGAAGAGAGCCAAAATTGCATTTAAATTAAATTCATATCGTAATTTCCCTCATGTGTTGGAATACGTAACTGTAGACGCCAGGGCGTCTAGATCGTCCAGAATACCAGCATACATGATATGTTTACAGTAAAAGCAAATGAGAAAACTTTTTGAGTAAGCTATACCTCGACCTCGATGTTGTCAGCCTTCCATATCTTTCTCGAAATGTGGGAGTCTAGGGATGACAGTTCCTCATCATCGTTCACGATCCATTGCTTTATCACGCCTCGGTCAACTGTATGCATCTTAAAGAGAAAGAAAATATATCATGAAAAGGAGGGGGACCTAAAGGACAGCCCATTAAAATATATGGTGCTCTATAGGAAAAGAAGACCTGCAAATCTCATTTTAATTTCTCAAGATTGCAGATTTCACGTTAATTTCTCAACAGCAAGTTGACATTGCTGGCAAGATCTTTTATAAACGTTTGATCATAATGCTCCCCAGTGGTGTACCGTGGGTGAACGCACTGAGGGGCACCGAGCTGAAAAGTGTGTGTGTCTCTGTGTATGTAATACATGTATGTACATGTATAGATCAATTTCACAACGCAAGAGGGCAGCAGACTGTTCGACACAGTTCGACATACTGGGGTGGGCGCTCCAACTTTTATAGTACACAAGTCAATAGCGCGTTATGTACATTCGTTCGATTTTTTGTCTATTTTGACCAGTATATGCAGATTTATTTTAATATTTGCAATGAGAAATTATCAGGGAAGTTCAGGTCGCAGCTGTGCGGTGCTCAAATGCCACAAGGATTAGAGAAAGTTTAAAAATTGGAAGCTAACTGAGTGCGAAATTCACTCGCTTTTGACTCATGAAGCCTGTTTGTGTGAGAAGCCGTACTCCCTACACAGGTTTCCGTAAGCAATGTGAAGGAATTCGTCGCCAGTGGGTAAAAACATCAACAGACGGGACTTTTTTAAGTCAAGAAACATATCATTATGTACTTTGGCGTAAAATTTAATGAGTGAAAACTTGACTTTGTAAACAGGGTAAGATTTAGGGCTCCCGTTTACTACGGCTTCTATGCTGCAATCGAACTTTTACTGACAAAACTAAGTTGAAAAACCATCGAATTACAAAAATACATCATACTTTCATCCGTCAGATATGACCATTGTCTTACCTCATCTACCCATGTATCCATGCTTTATGTTATTGATCTAGAATAAAGTAAATGGAACAATATCGGGGCATATCTCATATCTTACATTCATTTTGTACACTGAGCCAATCGCGGTCAGCGCGCTTGCCCACAGCAGCAATGGCGTCGCCGATAGAGGGCCAAATACATAAACCGGCCGTGAAATTGGTCTATAGTGTTATTTCTATCATAAAACAACAGTAATCGCGAAATCTCAAAACAGGGTGTCTTTAGGGCCATGAAGCGTTTTTAAATTTGGGGAAACTGACGCATCTTTCTAGATACCACCCTGTTTGATTATTATGAAAAATTAAAACTTTTTTTTTTTTTTGCAATGAAGTACGTGTTAGCTTATTATAAAAATACACTATCGATCACTATAGGCCTATATGATATCTCAATTATCATGATTATATATCTGGTCTGCTTGCTGCCAATGACTGTTTTGGCACGTCCCTGGTCTATGATAGCTGTCGAAAACACCCTTTTTCTAAATATTACGAGCGAGCAAAGCGAGTGAGGAAATACACACTCTTTTGATGGTAGAAGCAGTAACCCCTTCAGCAAATTACATTGTGAGCATATGAAACATCTAAATTATTTTAGTCACATCACTCGCCCAATTCGTTTGCTTCAAAAACTATACTCTTTTTTTTTTTTTAGCAGAAGTTTCTGCATTTATTAAACAATTAGTATAAACATTGGAAAATATAACCATACAAATCAAATTGATAAAAATAAAGTGTGACAAATATACAAAGGAATATGACATGTATATTTAGATAATATTAAAATAATGGAGTTGGTTTTAATGAAGAAATAAATATAAATGCAGGGGCCAGCTATCATAAGCCAAAGGGCTTGAATCGATAGCAGCCGGGAGAGGGGGGCTACAAGATACGTTATAAGTCGCATTTAAGGGTGTCACATGTAGTAAATTAAATTCGATATTTGAAAAATCGTATATAAACCGGAGTTTGTCAGAAAGAAGGGGTAGGAAAAAAAAAAACAGTTGCAAGTGCGTGCAGGTGGGTGAGTGCCTGTGAAAGGTTAGCAATTTGTATGTTTGTTTGATTTATTTTTCTAGAACTGGTCATTTTGCAAATATTTGGATAAAAGATATTTTTTCATTAGTGCTTTGAAAGAATAAAGTGATGCTGATTGTTTTATGCTGGGAGGTAAATTGTTCCAAACATCTGGACCATAGTGTCTAATCGGTGTATGGGCAAGAATTGTTTTGGGGTTGATTAAATGGATATCAGTAGAGTGTCGAGTGGGATAAGAATGAATATTTCTACTACACGTAAAAATATTACAAAAAGGCAATGGAATTGTATATGTCGAAAAATTTTTACATAAAGATTGCAGTTTGGAATAGGTGAATATCGGCAATTTTTAATGTTTTTAATTTATGAAATATTGGATCTGTGTGGGCTAAGTAATGTGAATGGGTGCAGATCCGAAGTGCTTTCTTTTGGAGGTGAGATACTGCCATAATTTTCGTTTTGTTATTTCCCCATACTATGTTACAATAAGAAATGTAGGACAGAATGCATGGAATAAATGAATTATAGAGCACGAATAATGATTTAGGTTGAAGATGGCATTTTAGTCTATACAAAATGCCTTTGCCTCTACAAACTAACGCGCAGATATTACGAATATGGCTATTCCAAGTTAGGTTTGAATCGATTGTAACGCCTAAGAATTTTGTTTCTTTTCTTTTCAGTGAGGGGAATATCATTTATGAAATTATTGTTGTTGAGAACATGTTAGAATGTATGTTTTTAAAGTAGATGTAGTTAGTCTTATCTATATTTAGGGAGAGTTTATTGGATTTGAACCAGAATGATAATTTCGTTAATTCTGAATTGAGAGTGGTTACAAGGATCTGCATGTGAATAGAATATGTTGGTGTCATCTGAAATATATATATATATATATATATGTTAGGAGTGGAGGTGCGTTTGATGATTCAGATTTAAAAATAACATATTGACGTCTATTACGCAAATAATCTTCAAACCAGGAGAGGGCAACCCCTCTCACTCCATATGCCTTTAGTTTACACATTAATATCCGATGATCCTTTGTGTCGAAAGCTTTCGATAAATCCATGAATACTCCGACAGTATGTTCTCTTTTGGAGAGGGAATCAGTTATTTTATCGTATAGTTGTAAAATTGCATAGTCAGTTGAGTGATTCTCTCTGAATCCATACTGATTAGGAATTGGTTAATCATTTATATTCAAGAAAGTATATAATCGTTTATAAAGTACTTTTTCTAGTATTTTCGAAATACTTAGTAATAAAGAAATTGGTCTATAGTTAGCAATTTGAGCTGGGCCATCTTTTTTTTATAAATCGGAATTATCTTTGCCATCTTTAGTAAGTCGGGAAAAATACCTTGGGAGAGAGATAGATTAATAATATGAGACAATAGGGAAACTATGAAATGAATTATTTGCTTTAATAGGGATACACTTAATTCGTCATGGCCGCTTGATTTAGTGGATTTTAGGGAACGTACAATTTCTAAAATTTCATGAATACTTGTTGGATTAAAAAACAGAGAGAGTTCAACATTGTCCTTTAAGTATTTCGAAAAATCGTTTTCCCCAGTGACTATTTTTTATGCAAAGTTTGGGCCAACATTAGTGAAGAATGTATTAAAAGCATTAGCAATATCACTAGGATCTTGAATATTACGCCCATTATCTTCAAATTCAATAGTATTTAGATTATGCTTTTTCTTACCTAAGGCTTCATTAATTGTTTGCCACAATGCTTTATTATTATCTTTAATGTTTTCAATTTTATTAGAGAAATATAATTTGCGAGCTAATCGAATCAAAGATGTTAATTTATTGCGGTACTTTTATATTTATTTTGATTTTCGGTTGTAGGTGATTTAAGTGATATTTTGTACAAGCGATTTCGAGTATATTTGGATTAAATTATAGCTGGAGTAATCCAAGGTAGAAGGTAGAAGTAGTAATACTTCAGTAAATGACATCGTGAGCATATGAAGCATCTAAATTATTAGGTACCTCGCTCACCGTCCGAAACCAGTCTGTTTTCACAAGCGAGCAAAGTCAGCGGCCCCAATCCCCCAAAAATATATATATACATATGTGTGTGTGTGTGTGTGTGTGTGTGTGTGTATTTTATATATATATATATATATATATATATATATATATATATATATATGGTTATGGATATGGATTAGTCAGCAGAATGCAGATTTAAAAAAAAAATTGTGAACCATCTCAGTACCCACATATCATGAGATTTTTCTAATCGCTTCTGACATGTCATATGTCTGACATATGTCTGACATGTCATGTCTGACATATAAGCTGATTGCAGTGCCTGAAGTCGTCTTGTTTCAAGCTTTTATGAGCGAGAGTAGCGAGCGAGCCAACGAAAAAATAGGAATTTTGTTTTTATCTCGGCCATTATCTACTGAAAGTGTATCTATTTTAGGTAAACTTGCTGCTCGATTTCTTGGAGTGAAATCCAGATGTGGTTATATTACTTATATTCTGTGAGTGGATTGAGATTCAAGATGCTTTCTGATTCCTTTCATAAGCGGCATTGCTTTAGTAACTTGCTGCGGGAGAAGCGAGCGAGGCTTCCCGATTTCACATTTTCCTTTGGGTTGTTTTCCCCCTTTCCTTTCACTTTCCTTCTCCTTTCACTTCTCTTTTCTTGCTTTTTCTTTCTTCTTTTTTTTTTTTGGCCAGCCGATGGGGGGGGGGGGGGGCACGTGCCCCCGGGCCCCCCCCCCCCGTAGTTACGCCACTGATGCTCTGATTGCTCTCATCGCGAACTCGGACAAGGAGGAGTATTCGTGCAATAAGTCGCCAATGCGTCTTATCATTGCAAGTCGATATGACTATAGATGTATAAACATATTTTAGGGCCTTTTATGTTCGATGATTCATTATTATGATTATCAAATTTCAGTCTTAAATGTTTTTTTTTTTCGGAAAAAGACTGGATAAGAAAAATATAATAATTGCCGATTTTAAATATTCCAACTAGAAGTTATTGAAATGAAGAATGGACGTTTCTAGGTAGACACATTCTTTTTACATACGAAAATCGTTTTAACTGAGGTTGCTGCGTCCAAGATTTGGAACGCCATCCCACTTTCAATAAGGATAGCTGCCAATATTCCCTCCTTAAAAAAAAATTCCTCAAAACTTACTTATTTCCACAGTAATCTACTTCCTGTAAAAAAAAATTTTTTTTTTTGTTCTCTCTTTGTGCATCTCTATTTTTGTACACGCCATGATAGTGCTTTTTGTTTTATGCGCTCCTGAATATTCTCTATTATTATTATTATTATTATTATTATTATTATTATTATTATTATTATTATTGTTATTTTTGTTATCATTATTATTAGTAGTAGTAGTAGTAGTAGTAGTAGTAGTAGTAGTAGTATCATTATTATTATTGTTATTATTAGCATTATTATTATTATTATACGCGGGTCGATATTAGAATTCCCTCGACAAGTTTTCATCAATTTATTTTCCTCATTAAAATGGACGTATCCAGGGGCGCGTTTCATGAAACCGTCATAACTACAAGATTGTCGGTCATCTTGTCTGTTAAGTGTTTCACAAAGCCGTCTTTGCCAAGACCAGCGACAACTTCCCTGACTAATGACTTGTCGCTCCTCCGAACCTGTCGTATCTCTTTAGCACGCCATCACACTCAGTTTTTGTCAGGATATGGGCAGCGTATACTAGGGGCAGCGAAAAAATAACGAATGCTTTTAGTAAAACAATTATTTCTTAAATTTCAAGCACTGAATTAATGCACAGTTACTGTAGATATTGATATAACAGTATAACATTGATATCCTATATTTTATTACGACGTTTAACCCTCCAGCAAGTATATGAAACTAATATTAATTGTCCCCACATTAGTCTATCATAAAAGACGGAGCAGCCTGTATTTACAAACCCATAAGAATGATGACGACTCATGTATTTTTGCTATATTTTTCCTTTTAACAAGTATGATATTTAATACAGTCATATAAGATATATTTCAAATGAATTTACGTCGATATTTTGGTCAGGAAAACAGAATTAAGGTCTTAATTCAATAATCCGTCAATTATGGTATCCTCCAAATTACAAATCTAGATTCGCTAATCGCAACATCAGCTTTTAGTTTCTAAATTTAAGAAATTCCTAGATGTTAAAATCAACGTATTTTTTCATGTGAATGCAATCTTTATATTATTTTCATTAATTTCTGTTGACTTTTTCTATATTTTGGAAATTTCAGGGCAAAATTGAGTTTAAAATTGTCGATGGATAATCGGCGATAAATCTAGTGGATTATCATGATTATGATGAAGACTATTTTTTTCAAGCCGTTAGTATCGGTATCATGAATTTGTGAGATGTCAGGCTTTCGTGAAACACTTTGTCAGCTTCATGACACCTCCGTAGATCATGGACAAGAGATATAATATGACTGTCATGGAGTTGGTTTCATGAAACGTCCCCCAGTCTTGTGGATAACCAACAGGACAATGCGTTTCCCGGTATCCCCGAATCTTCGCCATGACATTAACATGTTTAATGCCCTCAGGCAAGATAATAATCGCCATTCACCTCATTCCAACTTTATAAAGAACACTGTCGATACAGGCGAGGCTACCTTGAGTTAATAAAACATTTATACTATTATTGTTGTTGTTAGTGCTACTCTCGCTACTGTACTTGTCATTGATATCATTAGTATTATCATCATTGCTATTGTTTTTGTAGTGGTCAATATTACACTAATTAATGCACAGATGTGAGTGTGTTAGTGGCGATGCAGCGCACTCGAGGGTATTTACAATGTGCGACTAGCACAATATTGTAAATACCCGAGATGCCTGCATCGCCACTAACATCACGAATTTAAATCTGTGCATTATTTGTTTTATAAAACGGGTCGGCAGTATGACTTTGTAGTGGAAAATTTGTAAAAAACCGCTCCAAATTTCCTCAGATCGTACAGACAAGGAGGCAACATCTGCTTTCTCTTATGATATCACAAGCGTAGCCAGTGTGAGTAAGCGCTATATATTTAAGGACGTTCCACGTACAGTTAAAATGAAATCCATGTCATTTCCTCCAAATTTTTTATAGAGTTACTTTGGTACCTATGTAGGCCAAAAATGCAAAAAATAATATAGGTTCATGTGCTTATTTTTTTTTTCTACGGGACTTTGAAGTTGCCATAATTTGATGGCAGATAAAATGACGCAATCAAGAGAATGATTTAGGCCTCTGTTAGACCTCACGATTTCGACAAACGAGTATAAATCACTTTTACTCTGTCAAAATCCTATTAAACTTCATCAAACTTTCCAGTATTGCATGAGAAAGAATTGGTCCGTAAATAGTCCTACACTCAGTACACTGAAATCAGTTAGTCTTACATTAGTCTTCCATTAGTCTTTTTACTAATCATTATTAATGATGACATGACGTGGTGCTGAGGTAAGCTGTCAGTCATGGGAACTAATTTCACACATGCATATTCAAATTTTATATATACCTTTTAAAACAAAGGCGGTTCTTGACACCCTGAATGCTTGTCATAGGCTTGACTGACATAGCAACAAGTAGTGTACGTAAACTTGATTCCAAATTATTTTTGTAGTTAATAGATCTGTTTACTAACATATTCAAATTTTATGCATACCTTTCAATCATTGGTTGTTGTTAACAACCGGAAAGCTTGCCAAAGGCTTTCAAGACAGAGCAACAAGATTAGTAATCTTACCCAAGTAGGCAAGTACTAGTGTTTGTTCATTACTAACAGGTTTAAGGAATATCTCCTCATTATAGTCCATAATGCAGACGTCCGGTCCAGGTTTTCCTGAGATTATATAAACACTTTTCATTGGACTTCTCAATTAAACACAACAATAATGCCTGCAGAAATAGGTAAAAATATCCCCTCAGGTATGCAGTATTCAGTTTTCTGAGAGTAGGGCCTCCAAAAGAGGGGTTTTGGAGGCCCTACTCTCAGAAAACTGAATACTGCATACCTGAGGGGATATTTTTACCTATTTCTGAGAGTAGGGCCTCCAAAAGAGGGGTTTTCCCACTAAAGAATGCACACGAATTGCGAATCGCGAGCAATATCCGCCGATTCACATTAAATTTCATTACACAATGCTATTGTTATTTGAACATAATCACTGTGACCACATTATTTTCCATTAGGCAACCTAACAAATTGTATTGGTTGCCTGGCTGGCAACCAAGGAAAAAAAGTGAAGTGAAAGCCCTGTTAATCTTTACTAAAGCTTTAGACAGGCTTTACAATCAATGGTAATTGTTACCATATTAACATGACGAATGTAAAATCTAGTCAATTTTGTAAACCAAAACCAGCGACAGCTAGCTGCTGCGCTCCAGGCCAGGCCGGCCAGCTCGGCAGGCTCGGTGTTGCATCTGCGCTGTGCACTGCGAGCAATGATCAGCTGTGCGCGTGACGTCTTAACCTGCGCGGTAGGGATGCCCAGAAACATAACTGTGGAACGTCCTTAAAACTATGATTTAAAACGTCTTTGGTAAGCGCATCAAAATCCTTGTGATAGACTTCTAGAAAGAACGCTCATTTCATGGCGCGTGTCCTTTGCGCGTGTCTCAGTTTTTACGCGCTAGAGGTAAAGTGATGCATCCAAAATGCACACTGCTGCACAAAAAATGCACAGTGCTACACAAAAAATGCACGGCTTGAAGGTTGCGTAGAATTAAAGCATGAACACGTGACATGCATACGCACTCGCTATTGGCTACATCCTTGAATCCGTTTTATAAGATAAAATATTACCACTTCGTTGGCATGCTGGCATTCTCCTATGCAATGGTAGAGCTGTCTGTTGTGGATTCGTTCTATTATCTCTCTTGCTTTCGCCATTCCTTGTTCACGAGATCGTGATCGCATAATCTCGTTGATGATCGTATCATTAACTTGGCAGAAAGCCGTTGGGTCCTTCACGGCCTCCAGTAGGTTGTACTCCTTCCTGAAGAATTTCAAATGAAAATGCATTGTGATAGCCACGGCTTTTAAGCAATGAAATAAACTTAGTTCAGTTTACCATCATATTATTTATACCCACGATCTATGATTCGAACTTTTTCCTCCACTTCTCTATTTCCTTCCATCAGTATGATGATACATCAAACACAAAGTTTTTGTCGAGATGTACACTTACTCGCCTTCGCCAATGAATATGAGATGATCCGCTGCTGCGAGGAAAGCGTCTTTCAGCCTAAAAAATAAGTTAAATGAGGTGTAAAAGAAATGATTCTACAGTATATAAATCATCATGAAATAATTATCAGGATTAGTCTTTAATACACCTAGGGTGACCATTTTTGTTAAGACACCGAAGTGGAGCGAGACTAAACTAGATGAGTCCTCGACTGCGCGCAGTCGAAATTTATGCCTCCGCCCTTGCCAGATCAGAAATATATAGCACATTCATGTTGATATTTCTTTATTTTGATTGAAAATTAAATAAATCATTTTATTACTCTGAAGAAATTAGCTAAAATACCATAGTTACTGCATTAGATATCTGAAATGACTGCAAAGAATTTTGCCCTTAAAATTATTGCCATGCCAGGTCCTGAGTACATAAATATCACTTTTAGTTATGGGAAATGTATTGGGATATATTTAGAGTACAAAACTGGAAAAAATGGTTTTATTTAAATGACATTGTGTCAGCAACGTTTGAAGTTGATCCGTCATAATATGGTTCTTAAGTTATCGCGAAAACGAGCAATTTTCACTATACAATGACATCTATGTCCTTTGACATTTGACCTTGTGAGCCCCAAATCTGGCAGATGTCTTACATGGGATCAAAAGTCCCCAGTAGGTCAAATTTGATGATATTTACACCATTTTTAATTTCCATTTTGTGCGATATCTAATTACATTATTTGTGAATACTTTCATTTTCAAGTTAGTAATATTACATTTTTCAAGATGCAAAGTCGAATCAAATCAAATCAAGTCAAAACCAAATTAAAATGATTACATGATGCTGATGATCTTGGTGACTCTGTGCTGATAAGAAGTATAGTGTAGACGGCGTCTTGTGAGAAACATATGGTTCAAATCACTTGCCACCTAAGAGACGTGAATTAGAAAAGGAAGCACACTGGAACAGTGGCATGCTTGAAAAAGAAAAAAAGATAAATTCTATTTGACTCCTGTTTTCATAGTTCGAAGTAAATGTAATAAATGTGCCAGTCATCATGGTCATAAGGCACAGATATCCTACGTTTACGTTGTTAGAGCCGAGAGGTGGTGTCACGGGGACGTTTGGGATTGGAGTATTATGGGAGCATTTTTAAAATCCTAAGACCTACCCTTTAAAGGCAGAGTTACGGGCTGATTATGCAATGAACTACTACCGAGAGGTTATTCTGTATTCTGTCGTAAATATTAACATTTCCGCATCTTGCAATCAAAAATTGCATTTTTTCACTTCGTTATAGATTCATGTATCGCACCTGAGTCCACAGGTGTCAATATACACCATTTTTTTCATTATTTCATTTTATTTTATTTTATTTTAATTTTTTGTTGGGGGGGGGGAGGGTCACCTTTGATCCCACTTCAGAGGTGTGGTTCCGATATTGTTTGGATATTGTTTTGGATGAAAGTTTAGTCTTATTTATTGTTTACCTTGTCTCTAAAGCAGAGTTCTCTCCTGGTCTTACTTTCCCTTTTCACCTCGAATACCTTCACGAAAGGCACGATGCGGTTGAAGTCAAACGCAGACTTCATGCCCAGGTAGTGGGTGTCCCGTGCGAAGTAGTCCCATTTGTCCACGTCCACCCCGTTCGCACTGTTGTTGACTATCTGATGCAGATAGAATTTGTTCTCCCGAAGCTGATACATAATAGGACATCGAAAGAGAAAGAGGGATCGAGGGAATACCAGAGCGACAAAGGGAGAGAGAGAGAGAGACAGAGAGAGGGAGAGATGGGAGGAGGGCAAAGAGGCGGAGAGTGAGGCAGAGAGAGAGAGAGAGAGAGAGCGAGCCATACCATGCATACAGGCGGGCATGGAGGTCGGGATTGAGAGGGGAAAACAATTAGAGATGAAACAATATTTATCATCCACTCCATTATCTCTAATTCTCTGTTTTTGTAATGCATTTATATTACTACATAAACAAGTATCAAAAACTGTCATAATTAAGATATGTTTGAATTTGATCAAAAAGGTAAATGAAGCTCTTCTAATTATGAATACATTCATTGAATATTAACCCATTAGCAGCTATCGACTAATGGCTCAAGCATATGACTACCGATGTGGTACATTGAATGTGGCAGTCATGGGTTTTGATCCATAGCCAGTAAAGAGTTAATAAGGGTCAGGACAAGTCGCTCAAACTAACAACAGACACACAGAGTCCTAAATATGTAAAAGAAATAAAGATACGGCACAGGACATAAAATGTTATTTTGAGTCACTGTTGGTCAAGTGTGGGTGTCTGAATGTTGTTTTGTTAGGGTTTTATTTTCTACATCTAATGTATGTAATTTTTGATCGTTTCATTCTGTCAATTTGGGCCATTCCTCAGAAGCATTCAGCTTTTTTTTTTTTTTTTTTTTTTTTTTTTTTTGGGGGGGGGGGGGTCCTTTCCATATCACTGCATATCATATGTTGTATACAGTCTGTTTTGTATATTCTGTTTTTACATATGACTATGGTTAGATAAATCTTGAATCTTGAATCTTGAAAATAACCAAATAACCAAAGAAACAGCCAATAATTCGGCCAGAAATAATGGCATTTTCATCGGAAAGTTTAAACCCACACAAATTAACTATCAAAAGAACCCTCCTCCCTCCCTAACCCTCGTCGTTACCAATTTTGTGCTTTCCTCCTTTTCGCCACCGAGAATAAGTTCACAAATGAAGTCGATTTCCGGCTGGTAGATGTTGTGTTCTTCCAGCTTCTTCTTTAAGTTGTTTTTCTCGATGAGGTACTTGAATAAGATGACCGACTGCTTTTCATGCTGAAAGATAAAATAGATACTTGTATCCGTCATTAGCGATTACCTGAACGTGATGAATCCATTTTTTAGCAGTGGACATGGTGGAGCTAAAAGAAATATGCAGCAGCTGCTGCAGCAATAGTAAACAACTTTGTTGGATAGCATTGAACGAGGCTAGCTTGCCACAAGCTCAGTTGATAAAGAAAAGAGCAAGGGGGTGGTTACAGGCAAAAATGGTCTTAGTATTAATAACGGATAGATTTGCCGATTTCCTTTTACAAAGCGCATTCGTCTAAATTACTAAGAAAATGTTTTTAATTCTTTTTGTTTTTGTTATGACACAACCCCTAAATTGTTACGTGGTAACTTCACTGGTTACACTTATACTTAAACTTATACTTAGAATTGTTATGAATTATTTCCTTTAACAACTTGGTTTAAATCCATATACATGACCAGATCTATTTTTGTTCGTTTGGGGGCAGGGAGTGGTTGCCCCTCCCCAGTGATATTTTTGCACCCTATAGGATTGAGAGAATAATGGGTTTCCTCCATAATCCTGAAAATTACCGGGAAAATTACCTAGCATGTAATTATGATTCATTCGACTCACTTTCCATTTCTTGCCATCCTCGAGTGGTACAATGTCTTCGAAGGCATGAGAGAAGGGGCCGTGTCCCAGATCGTGGCAGAGACCGGCGATCTCCACGCAAGCGACCTCGTTGTCTTGAACAGGGGTACTGCTGTTACGATCATTCTGTTGCAGGATGGTGGCTAGCTTCCCCGCCAAGTGGCTCACACTGTACACATTTAAAATCGAAAGTGAAATCCGAGCAATGGTGTATACGACATTAGATCCGAGGTCAGTAACCTTAACTAAACGTATTCTGCACTTCCACTCTGCACTGCCACTCTGCATGGACAAAACATTAGGCCCAATACATTACCCTGACCCTACACTCAACTCAAAACGCTTTAATACCTAAAAGCCAAATTACAACCTTAACCCATACCGTGTATTTCCAGGCAAAATAAATCCTAGAAAAATTGTCAAGAGGGGCAAGCTATCGTTGGACCATGTTTTGTACTTTCTACGTGGCCGCTGTCGGCATCACGAAGTCGAGATGGTTGTTGTTTTTTTCTTAGATTTCCTTTCAACTCAGATAAAAAATATGCTGTTCAGGATTTCATCAAATTAAAATCGTTGAAACAAACATGCGGGAGCAAGGAGACTGAATATCTCGTTTTCTTTTACTTATAGGACTAACCTGAAATCTCTTTGTGAGGATTTGAGAAGAGGGTAAATACTTATAGCTTACCCAATTGAGTGCTCGAATCTGGTGTGAACAGCGCTGGGAAACACGTAATAGGTACAGCCCAGCTGCTTTATGAATCGAAGCCTCTGAAACTCTGGTGTATCAATGATCATCTGGCAGTATGGAGGCATTTGAATACTGCTGTGGATTGGGTCATTGAAAACCTTCATGAAGAAAGAAAAAAGCGAATGAATTCTGAAACCTTATTCTACTTTTCCTTGATCAAAACTTTGACGACAATCCTTGCTCTCTATATATGATATCGATCAGTAGCGCCGCTTATCGTAATTTTAAAACTCTTCTTTATCTCTGTAAAAAGGATTTTTTCAATTCAGCTTTTGGGCTGCGATGCGATATTTTTAGATATCGCATCGCATCGACATTCTTAAATAAATAAAGCATATACTATTATCATCATTAAAAAAAAAACAAGTACTTAAGTTGAGACTACATGAACAAACACTTCAATTTTTTGCCCGAACACAGTCATCATGCTATTTTGTCACCCATTATTTCGAATAACTGATAAGGGCAATGGAAGAGCAGATATTTTCATGGGACATTTTCAACCAGCCAGCATAAAAATGATATTTGAAGACTTCACAGATTATTTTTCACTTTTCCCCAGAAATCAACCTTTTCTTTAATGACTTGGATGACATACTCGAGGGCACGTAGCGACCTAACGGGGAAGAGAAAGAGACTTGACTTTTAAGTTTCATTTGATTTCAATCATTTTCACTGTTTTCCTGAGATTTTCTAACTCTTTTTTTTATTGAAATGAACTTAATCTTGTTGTGGACTTGCCCTTTAATGAGTAACTTGTCACTGAGTAAAAAAAAAAAGAGAGATTATTTCAATGTGGCGAAACAAACAGCCCATACACCACGTTGGTCTCATATAGGCCGTATGCCAACTTTTCTTGAGAATGGCATACAGCCAAATGTTTCGAGAGCAAGATCATCCATCCGTTCATAGCGATTGTACAGAGTGATTGCAAAACGGTCACTGGGTTTTCCCCGCATAGAAAGAAGTGTGAGATTATTTAATGAGTATGTTGTCGTGGAGATAGAATGAGATCATTTTAATGTGGCGAAAGGGCAGAGGTAGATTAAATGGGGACTACCTCCATTGGTGTATTACAGTACTAGTGGCGTACAATGGTAATTCCCTCTTCAACAAAATGCAGTGATATTTTGACCTGAGGTATCGAGTTCAGGCCTTACACGTAATGGTGTATCGGATACAGAGACTGAAACATGCAGGTAACAGACTATATTATTCATTAGAGGGCAATAGAATCAGTACAATTACAATAGACTTTATGCATATTACGTCATGATCTCATAGCGCCCTCCTTCAGAGGCTATAGTATACACGTAAACAGATCTAGAGTTGTCAGAGATGCCCCAGCTGCAGATCACAAACGCGTGCAAGGCAATATGGTCTCAGCCTTTAAAATGGCGGCGCGATGACGTCAGTGCATAAGGTCTATAGTCATAATGAAGATACTTTTTTCTCAGCTATTAAACATAATTATTACTACCTCCTCAGCTCTCATTGCGTGAACATCAAAATTTCTTGGTAATGTTGGAGATAACTCATATTTCTGTATTAAAAGTGCTCTGACACGTGCAGAGAAATGTATTAGGCGCTATATCAATGCAGAATATTTATTATTGCTATTATTACAACTATTATTATTACTACTATTATTATGATGATTACTATTATTCTGAAAAAAAAGGATCCAGTCCGTATAATCTTATGAAAATTTGCTTTAACAACAGCAAAATTTCAACAATTTATTTATTTATTTATTTATTCATTTATTTTTTATTGATTTATTAATTCATTTTCAACATTTATTCATTTATTTTTTATTGATTTATTAATTCATTTTCAACATTTATTCATATAATTACTTTTGAAAATTCCATTGTTTGAAAACTATTATTATTTTGTACATTATGTTAATGATGATATATATATATTTTCTGATGTGATTGTGTTATTTACAGTTGAAAATGGAAAAATAAATGAAATGAAAAATTGAAAAAAATTTCCACATATTTGAGAATCACCCTTATCAGCTGAAAGCTGGTCTTCCAAGGGGTCCATTTATATTCAAACTTCATAACTCCTATAAGTTTCATCTAATTTCAATCAAATTTTCACTGTTTTGTTGGGAAATTTTTCCTTTTTTTTTTTTTACTGAAATGAACTTTGTCTTGTTGTGGACTTGCCCTTTAATGAGTATGTTGACATGGAGATAGAATGAGATTATTTTAATGTGGCGAGACCAACAGCCCATTAACCATGTTGGTATCATAGGCCGTATGTCAACTTTTCTTGAGAATGGCATACAGCCATATGTTCATCGCGATTGTACAAACAGAGTGATTGCAAAACGGTCACTGGGTTTTCCCCGCATAGAAAGACGTATGAGATTATTTAATGAGTATGTTGTCATGGCGATATAAAGAGATTATTTTAATGTGGCGAAAGGGAAGAGGTAGATTAAATGGGGACTGCCTCGATTGCTGTATTACAGTGGTGTACAATGGTAATTCCCTATTCAACAAAATGCAGTGATATTTTGACCTGCGGTATCGAGTTCAGGCCTCACACGTAATGGTGTATCGGATACAGAGACTGAAACATGTAGGTAACAGATCTATCAACTATATTCTTCATTAGAGGGCCATATAATCAATTACAATAATGATGATAATAATGAAGATACTTTTTTCTCAGGTATTAAACATATTCCTAATTCCATTTCCTCAGCTCACATTGGACGAACATCAAAATTTCTTGGTAATGCTGGAGATGTATTAGACGCCATATCAATGCAGAATATTTATGATGATGATGATGATGATGATGATGATGATTATTATTATTCTTTTTTCCACAACTTCATGTTCTGTCGGTATATTGAACAGCAACCGGACTTCTTCCAGATAGCTAGGGTAATATCTGTCAAATAAGTCCTCTTCTCATTGTTCACTTCTCTTTCTAGTTCAAGACCTTCCGTAGGATATGAGCTGTCCCAAGCAAGTTTGCCTTCTGTATCGTTTAAAAGGACACCTCGACTCCTAGATCAGCCAGGAAGCTTCTAGATCAGCCAGGTCGTTATACTACTGTATCTTTTCCTCCCCTTTACGCCAAGCTCTGCAGTCTCCTGAAATCGCAAGATCTATGATGAGACATTCCTTCTCATTCATCTTTAATAGAACGACGTCTGGTCGTCTAGCTTCAATAACCCTGTCTGTCTGGATATTAAAATCCCATAAGAGTTTTACATCATTGTTCTCTGCGATAGACTCTGCCCGATGTTCGTACCTGATTTCGGCATGGGGTAAACCGTACTTCTTTGCCAGAACCCAGTGAACTGCAGCTGCTACTCTATCGTGCCTTCCTTTGTACTCAGTCTGTTCCATTTTGCTGCATTCACTCACCAGATGAGCATAACCGTTTCGTCTTTGTCATGACACATTCGGCATGAGGGGGATGTGTGCTCCTTCTCAATTCTGGCTTTCCGGTAATTTGTTCTAAGTCCTTGGTCCTGTGCAGCAACTAACATACTTTCCGTCTCCTTTTTTAAACTTCCTCGTTTCAGCCACTGCCAACTCTCTGGACAAGCATAAATGCTGTCCGTGCATCACCTTCTCTTTCCATCCTTCCAATCTCATTTTCTTCTGATCAGTCTTGAGCTGTTTCGCTGCCGTCATGATAGCATCCATCTGGCCTTCAATATAGCAGTAGAGGCTTTGTTCTTCATATCTTACAGTCTCCTCTATTCCAACCTGACCACGTCCTCCCCTCTCTCTCTTGACACATAAAGTCTAGCTACATCAGACTTTGGATGGAACATTGCTTAGTCAGCAACTTCCTTGTCTTCCTGTCCAAGTTTTCAAGTTCAAGCTGGTTCCATTCAACTATGCCAGCAGCATATCTCACTAGGGCCACTGCCCAAGTGTTAACAGCCTTCACCATGTTTCCAGCATTTAGTTTAGATTTGAGCACCTTCCGAATTCTCCTAATATACTCTGCCTCAATCTTCTTCTTCATCTATTGATGTTTCATCTGATCTGCCTCTAGTATTCCGAGATGTTTGTAGCTTCCACCTTCTTCGATTGTTCTGATCTCTTCTCCATTCGGCATTTCGAAGTTGTTGTAATTGGCTGGCTTACCTCTCTTGAGAGTCTAATCATTACACATTTATCCAACCCAAACTGCATACCGATGTCTTCGCTAAAGATCCGCAAAGTGTTGATGAGAGACTCTATGTCACTTTCTGTCTTGCCAAACAGCTTCAAATCATCCATGTATATGATGATGGTTGATTTTTGCTTTGCTCTTGAACTCATATCCTAGCTTGGATCTTCTAAGCACCTTAGTTAACGGTGTCATTGCCATCACAAACAGCAGTAGAGATAGACTATCTCCCTGAAAAATTTCTCTCTTGATAATGACTTCCCCAAGCACTTCACCATTACTTTCCAGCTTAGTTCTCCATCTCGTCATACTTGTGATGAGGAACCTTCTGATGTTGTCTGCTACCCCTAACATTTCCATAGACTCGATGATCCAGGAGTGTGGAACCATGTCGTATGCTTTCTTGTAGTCAATCTATGCCATTGCGAGGTTTGTTTTTCGTTTCTTGCTGTCTTTCATGATTCCTTTGTCGATGCATAGTTGGTCTTTTGTTCCTCTACTTCCTTTCTACATCCCTTCTGTTCCCATGGTAGTATCTCTTGATCGTCTAGATGTTGATATATTTCTTCTGAGATTATGCCAGTCAGTAACTTCCAGAGGATTGGCAAGCAGGTAATTGGACGATAGTTTGATGGAATGTTGCCTTTGGTGGGATCCTTTGGGATGAGAACCGTTCTTCCTTTTGTCATCCATTCAGGGGGGTTACCATTCACGACAATCTCGTTCATTTGCAAGCTCAGCCTCTCATGAAGATTTGTGAACCTTTTAACCCAGAAAGCCTGCACACCGTCTGGGCCGGCAGCTTTCCATGGCGCCATTTTCCGAATGATCTTTTCTAGTTTGCTTTTGTTGATTATGTGCAACTATAGTTGCACATAATTCTTCTTTCGTTGTTTTCAACCACCTAGCTTCTGGGTTGTGGTAATGTGGTTGACTCCAAATATTGCTCCAGAAGGCAATTGCAGCAGCTGGATCAGGTGGTGGAACTTCGTCTTTTGTTTTTCCATTAATTTCTTGGTAGAACCTCTTCTGCTTTTTCTCAAACAAGGAATTTTGTCTGTACTGTGCCACTCGATCGGTGTACCTCTTTACTTTCGCTGTAGTGCTTGTTATTCTTTGTTTAAGTTCCTCCATGACGATCTTCATTCCTTTCCTTCTAATACTATACTTCTCCTTTAGGCAATGGAACTCATTAATTTCTGCGTTGCCAATGTTTATCTCTGTCAGTCTTGATAGGTCTCTCCTCCATCCCTTTATCTGATTATCAAGCCCCTTTTTCCATGGTGGTTGACAGTGCTTTGTTGTTTTCTCCTGTTTTCTTACACCTAGTCTCTCTGTAACAAGAACTGCTCCTGCAAAAATGAGGTCAATAGTATCCTCAATGCTGTCTGAGCTGATAAACTCCATAACATCGTTGACTTTTTGAGTTTCTATGAGTAGTTTCTCTCTTGGTATTATTTTCAGATTAGGAGGGATGGGGCGCTCTCCTGGTGTTGAGCCCCCTTTTATCTCCAATAATCTTATCTTTACGTCTTCCCGCTCTTCATCATCTCTTCAAAATGATAGTGAGATTGTACATTGTGCTTTTAGTTCTCCATCTGTCCAAACTTGGACGGAAAGGACCTGTGACGTCAGTTTCAAAAATCTGTATTTCTGCGTGACTACTGGACCGAATCAGACGGGGTCTTTACTGACTGGTCAGGTAGAGGAATACTTATAGTTCCATAACATAAAATGACTTTTCATATTGCAAAATAATTTCATTATTGATACTTATAAGCCCATCGTATTTTTTTTTTTTTTTGGGGGGGGGGAGGAGAAACTGTAGTTCTTTGATCTTCCATACGGACAAGGGTCTCTTTTAGTATTCCCTTGCTTCGGTTTCAATGACCACAGCAATTAGTTCAAGGATAAATCGCGAGTATCTCAGTTAATGAAAAAATATAAGCAATGATAATGATGAACCCTGATAGCAGAGACTGGTAAGAATAAGTCGTGTCATATGTCTTATTTACGTATTATAAATGCGTCTTTAAGACGATACTTTGCACCAGCACACGACGTAAAATAAGACGTCATTTTTTAACGTCAAGTTTACATCATATTGGTCGGGAAAAACGTCTTTATGGCGTCTTTACGACCCAAAGGAAGCTAACAGACTGGTAAAAATCACAACAATAAGACGTCAAAGCTTCAAAGCTGGTTTATAAAATATTTTAGAATGTATACAACATTATGATGTTTTCTCTTTGTTAATGTTCTAGGCCTATAGATCGTCCTATACAAGCCCTACATCCTATACCTAACTACTGATGCTTTGTATCGACATTACTATATATATGGACTGTAGTGTAGTACTTGAAAAAAAAACAGTTAGAAATTACAATTTCTGGATACATTCTGATATACCCTGCCCATGACATTAACTGAATGGTGTTCAACATGGAAGTACATTGTTCATTAAATCAGCAGTGCAATCATTGAATAAAATGTTAAAATTCAAATGTTATCTTCCTTTTTTCCCGAAGTTTAGTCATTTCTGGTCATTCATGAATATTCATGAATCACGATCAACTATTACAGTCATATCACGACGTAAAACTGACGTAAACACGTCATGTTATAGTCTTGAAAAAAGCTGTTATAAAGTGGGAAATAATTGACGTAAAAATACGTCTTATTCTGGTCTTTAAAAAAGGCGTTAAAAAGTATTTGACGTAAAATATATGTCATGTTATGTTCAAACAAAATTTGAGAAAACTTTGGTCATATAAAGACGTCATAAGGTTGTCGTAAAATAGTCGTGTATACGACATATGGCGTGTGGACCAGTTTATGACCAGTTCTTGACGTCTTAAAGACGTCCGTCTGCTATCAGGGAACAATGTCACTGTTATTACTACTGCCACTACTACTACTACTATTACTACTAATAATAATGATAATGATGATGATAATAATAATAATAGTAATGATGATAATAAGGATAATAATAATAATGATAATAACAACAATAATAATGGAATAATATAACATCAATAATGAAGCAATGCAATGCAATGCATTATAATTATATTTTTTCCTTTTATTATTTTTTAAAAGATGTTTCAAGGAGGAAATTATTGTTGATGCAGTAAGTGCATAGTGATTTAAATCTTTCGCACAGGTAATGTAATTATGTGAGCTGTATGCTTGAAGCTGTAGTGAATTTCCTTCTTTTTATGGACAACAAAATAAACCTTATGAATCTTGCACTAATGTAATTAAGCTATAATGGGAAATTTATCCCACACCAAACGATTACTTCAGAATGAACAGCTGTAACTCCATTCTGTAATCACGGTAATACCGAGCATTAGTGAAATTCATTAATACCTAAAGATTTACATTCAAATAATTACCTTTGACAAAGCCATCTTGTTGCTCATACGTGTACCTGGTATCGTTAGAACGACTTAATCATAATGCTGAGGTCCAAGTGGATGGAAGCAGGTTTGTTTCAGGAGTCTGTCAGTTGATACCATGTGTACTGATCTGACAGAACATCAATGTTGCGTTCCTTCCTTACCGCATGCAGATGATTTCGATTTATAACTACGTCTGATATGTCGGATTTAAGTAGATATCAGCCTCAGGACGTTGTTGCTGTACCTCTGCACTGAAATATCACAATCCCCTCATTTTTCCACTTTTTCTTTCACAGTTACATTAATCGTAGAAAGGCGCGCCCCTTCTCATTCTTGCGAACTATTTTGATGCAGTGTGAATATATATAGTAAAGAGTACGATGAAAACCACGTATACAACATCAAGTATACTCGTGCACGTCCATCGTTGGCCCATGGAATTATGGGACATACTCGATTGGCTCGATACGATAGTTACATTTTACTGCATTGTTGGGGACTTCCCCAGACACGCGCCATGCAGTGTTTGCCACAGCCGTTATAAAAAATCCATACAGAGCTTTGTACTATTCATTGATTTTCATCTTTTTCATAATAACCCTGTTTGTAAGAGTACAGTATCTTGAAAAAATATGAATAGTGCATTTTCAAGAAACATAGCTTTTAATTAGCCAGCAATGTATTGTATTGATCACACTCTTAAAATGCCGGGCAAATCAAAATGAGCAGTCAGTATACTTGGTTAGAAAATAATGTATCAATATAATCATGCACTTTTTATTAACCACTTAAGCTAAAGCAGGGTTGGCCATTTTGTGACACTTATCTTTACCTAATGACTGGGCACGTTTTGTATTTAAAAACGTCAATTGATGAATTATAGGGTTTATTTGCCCAATTTTTTAGACTTTTTGTTTTAGGGGTAAAGGCTGTTTGACAAACATGACAAAGGCTTCTCAGTGTCACATAATAATTCCATTTCAGATCTAGTTTAGGGCGAGAGGACTAGACTGATTATTATCTTTATGACGAGTTTCTTTTGAACGATAAACACAATGTTTGTCTGCAGGGGCCTGGTTCTCGAAACCGTCATAAGTCAACTTCTCAGCTAAGATTGCCGCTAGTTGGCTAGTTGTCTGCTACGTGTTTCACGAAGCCGTGTTTGCCCCCTCCCCCCCCCCCCCCCCATTTCAGGCAGAAAACGTAAGAAGAGCGGGTGCAGACAAGGAACGATTCAAAGAAACGTCGGAGCTTCTGCACTTCGAATTTTTCTCCCCCCCCCCCCCTCCCCGATAACAGGCAGAAAACGTAAGAAGAGCAGGAGCAGGCAAGGAATAATTCGAAGAAAACTTCGGAGCTTCCGTGCTTCGCGCAAGAGGGGGGAAAACTCCCCATTATATGGAGCGCCTTTCGCGCGCTCATTATTAAGTGTTTCGCACACTTCGCGTGCTCACTACTACCGCCCCCTAAAATGAAATCCTAGCAAAGCCACTGAATCTGGACTTAGTTACCGGGAAATGTTTTGCTCTGCCCCCCCCCCCCCCCCCCCGATAACAGGCAGAGGACGTATTAAGATGGGCGAGAGCAGACAAGGAACGATTCAAAGGAACGTCGGAGCTTCCGCGCTTCTCGCGGGGGGGGGGGGGGGGTTGCAGGGAGGGGGAGTGTCCGCTTCCCGCGCTCACTACTGCCCCCCCAAAAAACTGAAATCCTAGTTACGCCACTAATTCCTGACGGAATTTGGCTCTGCCCCCCTCCCCCCTCTGATAACAGGCACCTGTTACGCCGCTGCAACGAGACGCCTTAAACCACTCAACCGCGGCACCTGATGAAGGAAAAAAAAGTCGGTCTCGCGGGCCTTCGGTCTCGCGGGCCTTCGGTGAAGTGGGCTGTCACCACTTATATTGTAGATTTTTAAACGAAATACCTTTTGAGACACATTTTAGCTTGTAATTTGCCAACATTGTGCATATCAACGTTTTGGTCAAGCCATGATGCTGGATAAGTATTTAATTTGCCTCCTTTTTGTTACGATCATTAACGTAAGTGTTTATTTTGCAAGTCTATTGTCCCGGGGGCATCCATCTTATGTTCAAAACGACAATGAACTTAATTACTAAAAACAGAATTTTATCACTTTTTCTTTGGTGTAATCTGCCTAATTTGAAAAATATCTTATCTACATGTATAACCCCTTGCTACTATTTCAATCTTTGCACTCACCAGTTCACTCAAATAATTGCAGTGTTGATAAAAAATTATTTTACAAAATATACGTGTTATTGTGATCAAGGCTATGTGTTGTCACATTTCCTCATCGATTCACGAGATATTTAGCTAGCAAAATCAGAGTCATCTCCGTAGTTGGCGGACAAAGATATGACTAACTTGGTTTCCAGAAACAGGCCCTAAGGATGAAGATTGAATTTTACCCAATCTGATATAGGGTTAGAAAAATATCCAAACATTGGAAAAAGAAAGTCTTTGTGTCAATGAAACATGTAAACAGGGAAAGGAATAGTGGACATATCTAAGGCATGCATGTGTAAGATCCAAATTTTGAAAGGAATATTATTTTTCTCCTTTCTGACCATTTTTTTTTAGAAGTGAAAACCATGACATGAAACAGGCTTAGTCCGGCGGCCTGGTGACCGATATACTCTCCCCAGTGCCCAATCACTTCTACGTATCGACACTCCTTCTCAATGTCACATAATTATACCATTTCAGATCTAGTTTCTGGCGAGAGGTAAACATTGATTATTATCTTTATGACCAGTTTCTTTTGAAGTAAACAGAATTACGCGAATCAGGGGAGCGTTTCATGAAGAGTTCTGTCGGTGAAAATATGCTGCTGAAAATCCTCGCATCTGATTGGCTGAAAGCAAATTTGTCGGTGAAAATCACCGACAAAACTCTTCATGAAACGCCCCCATGCCTAGCCCTGGCAGGCCTGGTGACCGATACACTCTCCCAAGTGGCTCATTAGCACCACAAGTGGCGAGATACTTGGTCATTTATCACCTAACGTATGGACACTTCTCAGTGCTACATAATTGTCCAATTTCAGACTTAGTTTCGGGAGAGAGGTGTAGATGAATTATTATCTTATTTCTCCCCTTTATGACAGTGTCTTTTGAAATAAACAGAGTTACATGAAACAGGCTTAATCCTGGCAGTCTGGTGACTGATATACTCTCCATGTGGAGTTTTAAGCACCTTAGTGAGATGCTTGGTCATTTATCTGCATTTCTTCTCGCTGACTTGCCATAAATTCGAAGAAAAATAGCCATATCACAGTCCTATCCATATTTCACATTAACCAATAGAAATTTATTTTGCGTTGGTTATGATAGATAATTCATAAAACACAAGACGAATATATAATTTTAAAAAAAAATAGCCCTTCGCCCTTTGTCAACGGACTATGCCCGATATTTCCGATCAAAGGGCTATGCCCGAAATATCGGAAGTATTTTCATCTCTACGGGTTTTTTTTAAATTTTACATTCGTTTTGTTTTCTTTGAATTAAGGCATTAAAGTGTCTTTCCCCATTAAATATTTAATTTTACTGACATAACACCGATACTTATTTATAAGTGTAACTCAGAATAGACCAACAGATTTTTGAATAAAAGAAACCAGTTATGATTTTTCACTTAAAAGACCCCATCTTCAATATAAAAAGGACACCAACCATGTTAATTGGGGCTTTTTATCTTCAGGTTTCTCTCCACCATCAGTTGAGGTTCCCTCTTTGCAATATATTCAGCATCCCAACCTTAAGAGATACAGAAAACGGAGTGAAAAGTCTTCTTAGCTACTCAAGTTGTATGATTTGATATCTTCCCATCGTGTGGAGTCTGAATAAATACTCCAACTTGAATTGAACTGAAATATACTTTTGTGGAAGGACTCCTTTGTATCTCCTTATCTCCACATCTTATTTTATATACATAAATTCATATTACTTCTACGGCTACAATACAGTGTTACCTTATTATTTCTACGTTACTCGACACTTCCCAGTGTTGTTACACATGTAAGAGGGAGCAAATTGATGCACGAGTGATCTCACTGTGGGGAAAAAATGAGGCTCGAATTATTTTGTGTAGGAGGAAAACTTAGGATTGGAAAACGACTGTATTCAGAGGGAAATTAATTGAGAAAACAATGGTATTACTGCCCGTGTTTGGGATCTGGAGAAAACTTGACACCTAACGCTCCTAGTGAGTTTACCCGACATTATGCTGTTATAGAAAGCAAGATAGCCACCAGGTAAGTGACAAAGCAGAGAGATTTTGAATTTGATGTCTGAAATCTTATTTGTATCATTGATTTGCAGGGCCCGCTGGAAGAGCAGCCGATAAAAGCTTAAGTGGCTACCTTGGGCAAAGAATATAAATGCTAAAAGGTCTTAGTGTCGAAATAAAGCACGCGTACACATTGTAGTACATGTCAATCGGGGAAAGGTTATAGCCTTTCTCAAGACGGCAAAGAGGAAAAGTGATTATAGCTTTATCAAGACATTCGTATTTCTTATCTTCTTTATTTTTCTTCTTTTTCTGCACATGGCCTTTAGTAAAGAGCCTAAGAAGTGAAGAACATAACATAATATTGATATTATCCCTTAATGAAATAAATACTTAGGTCCATCAACAGATATGATCAACTCTAAATGCAACAGGCAAGGAGTAAAGGGTGAGAATAAGAAGGAGCAGAGCTAATAATAAGTTATACAGGAGAGATTGCTGTGAAATTCTATGTGATGGGGGGGGGGGGGGGTAAACGTGTATACTGAAATTAAGTTCTATACATGTATTAGCAAACGCTGGAATATCTGACAGGGATGTCGGGAAATTCTGAAATAAAATTAATGAAAAGGAGATCTTCAAGTCTTCTCTAAATCAGAAAATAATAATTTATCATAATTTATGCAAATTACAAACCTATAAAATATAGGTTTTATTATGGTAATAGGTTTTATTATGTTACCAGGTGAAAGGGCTTTGAAAAAATGAGATTGCATGCGAGCAATTGAAAGACTCTTTCAACATTCTCTTAGCTGAGTGAACTAGCACGTCTGAGAAAAAAAATCTCCCAGGTACCTTACTCTGAGATTTTGGACAATCAAAGGGGAAAAAAAATGTCATGTTCCTTCTGTGATGGGGGTGCATATTTCCTTTCACTCCATGTGTAACCGTATAAAGATGTCAGATTTGGTGGCTGCTGGCATGTAGGCCTAGGGGCAAGGTATTTTCGGATACACCCCCAATAAGAATAACTGAAAGAAAGGTTTTTCACATTCTGCTGTAGCAATCTGAGTAGTCGGGCAGAAGAAACGGTTTCACAGGGGCCGCAGAGCCGGGGGGGGGGGGGAGGGGGGCTGCAGCCCCGGCACTTTTTTGAGTAGACAGGTTGGTCTCTGTACAAAAACGCGGAAATTATTGTCCTGGTTTATTCGCTCAGCCCCCCCCCCCCCCAATTTCAAAAACGCTCTGCTGCTTCTGCGGTAGGCGTAGTATTCCGTGCAATGGGGCCTACCAATTATTATGAAAAGAGGGGGGGAAAAGTCCTAACCTCGATACTATTTTCAATCAAAAACTATTTAACCTTCTATAAGGATACCGGCTGAGGATATAATATATTAACTAATGACTCCTCAGTTCCTTAAAAAAGTAGGCATTTCCTATTTATCTCTCCCCATCAGCTCTCTTTGTCTCTTTGTCCCTTCCCTTTCAATCTCAAAAAGTTTCATTTTTCTTTTATTTTCTCATACTCTCTACTCTCACAACCGATCTGTAAAATTAAATGAGGCACAATAGAACAGCGATTTTAATCAATTCTAAATTTTACCTTTTCAGTGTTTACCTCCCTCTGGTTCATTCATGGCCGTACGCAGAAATTTTTCAAAGAAACTCAAAAGCGAGGAAGCGAAATGGCCGAGCTGATCAAGAGGGCGCTTTTGCATTTTTCAGAGTGATATTGAAGGATTTGGTGCATACTTTTGGTGGATTTTGTGGAAATTTTTAGTAAAAAAAGGTCAGTTTTCAAAATTTCTGCCCCCCCCCCCCCCCCCCCCCCCCCCCCCCCCCCGCTGCGTACGGCCATGAGTCCGATAGAAATATTTTGGCGTACTAGAATTAATGACTTCTTACGGGCTCTAGCAGACGACGCGTCGGTCTCACGTGACCCATGATATAGATAAAGTACACGGCCACATGACGTCATCGATAATAACAAACAGTTTCACGTGTAGTATTACAAAATTGGACAAGAGCATGCATATTTATGTGTGTCTATTGGACTCATCGAGGCTCAATTAAATATTTTCAGAGTTTGAAATTTCATGTGAATTCCCTTTTCCATTTATTTGAATAAATTCTAGTGGAATTAATTTAATTTCAAATTCCCCGTTTTTGTGTATTAACCTATGGCAGCTTGAAGGCCAAAACATGCATATTCCCTGGGATTTATGGGAGATCTTTAAAAAAAAAAAAATGAGCCTTCAGTAAGCTTACTCAAAGTCCCAAATTGCATATAATTCACATTTTTGACATCTACAAATAAAAACTGTAGGAATTACAATCATCCGAAAATTCCTTGTTTTGCGTGTAAACCTATGGCGGGCCAAAATTTTATTTTTTTTGGGGGGGGGGGAGGGGTCAAAAGCATGCATATTCCCGGGGATTTATGGGGGGGGTGGGGGTCTTTTGGACTCATCGAGCCTCAATTATATATTTCTAGAGCTTGAAATTTCATATCACTTCTTTCTTAAACGTGAATAAAAGCTATGGGAATGAAAATCATTCTTAAAATCCTTGTTTTCACGTGTGAACCCTATGGCAGGTGACTCCGTCAAAAAGCCGGCATGATCCTGTGGATTTATAGTGCAATTTATAGAAAACAAAGATTCAAGAAAGGTTTTTATTAATTATCCATCCTTCCGCGCGTGTAAAAATCAGGCATCAAAAACAAAGTTTTAGATACAAAAAGTATGAAATATCAAATAGAGGTTCCTGCTTCTTGCCCTTTAATCCATAATAATAGTGATAGTCTTTTGTATACAGCCAGGAAGCTGTACAATGAAAAGCAAAACCATAATAGAGCATTCGAAATACATAATGTGGGTTTTCCCACAAGTATTTATAGGCTGCATGAGAGGACACCTGAGACATTTGTTTTGTACTTGACAATGACTGGCATCCAGCCAGCTTTATTCTCTCATTTATCATTCTGAGTACGGATGGAGACAAAGAGGAAGGGAAAATTCGTGCGAAAAAAAAAGAATAAAGAAATGTAATCCTTGTTTTTAAAAATGAAAATGGCATAAATTGCTTTAAAGGTAGGGCCTACTATTTGACATAGGGCAAAGATATAAGATTGTCTTGTAAATAGATTCAAAGGGTTAAAGAAAGGGGGAACTTCAAAACGTGTAATGCATTATATTGGAAAAGTGACCTTTCCAACTGTACACTTTTTGGGGCCGGGGGGGGGGGGGGGCACTGTACAGCAAAATGGATCATACCCCTTTCATAAAATAATGACCCCCCCCCCAGGAAAAAGAAAAGAAAATGAAATGATTGGCTGAAAATTCTAGAAAAATTCATTTTCTTCTCTCTCTCTCTCTCTCTCTTATTCAACGTCCATTATTTCTTGAGCGAACGTTTTGGATGTCATTTGTTTATTGTTCTTATGCATTTTGTGTGTTTTGCTTAGACTATGCTGTTTCCCATGATTCACTATATTAATGTAGGCCTATGATGATTATTTGGTAATATCGCAGGGTAGCCGATCAAGAATGGAACATTCTCAAAATAACAATTTGATGGATCAACTTCAAACTTGGCACACATTCATGTGCATAATCATAGGTGACAGTGATTTTATTAGATTTTTGAGCCACAAAGTCAAAGTTCAAAGGTCATTGTTTGACGGATACGCCTACTTCATGCTGCATATATCCATATTTTGGTGATGATTTGAGTTCACTAGATTTAAGTGTCAATTGGATAAAGATCAAAGGCAGAATTGCCATTTGGCCGAACTGTCAAATTTGTCCGAATTTATCGAATGTGTCATTTTAAAAATGTCAAAAATTGAAAGGTTATGAAAATAAAATTAGAAAATGATTAAAAACTTATGACTGATAAAAGTCATGAAATGTGCAAAAATTGGACGAAAGATTAATCTTACACAATGTTTCTGAAACCTTTCTTCACAACGTTTGTTGTCTATGGGGAAAAGATGGACAACTTACCAAATCAATAGTTAGTTACTTGATAATTTTCCGGGTTTTTACGTGAAAATAATTGCTTGAATATTTTTGCCTCGTTTTGTCATCTTTTGGCATTCCCTATGAAGAATTGGTCTTAATTGGTGGTATATATATTCTTGTAACGGCTCTCTTTGTTACTTGTTACCGGACCACACACCCACACCCACACCCACACACGCACACACCTACGCGCATGCGGGTTTGGGTGTGTGTATTATATATCAATATGTATGTGACCAGAAAGGATACTTTGTCGCTTAACACTACCAAGAGCAGCTTAAATAGGACACCCCTCATCTTCACTTTTGGTCAAACTACGGCAGAATTATCATCTATCAGGAGAAACTTCAAATCTCTACTAGACAACCCCACTACCTCTTTGATATTCAAGGAACCGCCGCTGAGAGCATTCAGAAAGGACAGAAGCCTTGGGGATACACTCATTTCAGCAGTCAAAGTACACAACCTACAGAAAAGAGATCTACCCCGTGCAAGCGACCACGTTGTAAGACGTGCAGACGTATCGACAACACCCAGGTCATCAGTGGTCATAAAGGGAACTACAGGGTGAAAGGATCTTTCTCATGCATTACTGATAACCTGGTATACGCGATATCTTGTTCCACTTGTAAGAAGTACTACAAAGGAGAAACAAAACGTAGACTGGCTGATCGCGTCACCGAGCATCTACGATCCATTCATCTGAACACACCAGGACTAACCGACCGGGACATACTATTGACGATTTCAAAGTGTGCGGTGTTCTCAAGTGTAGAGGAGATGATGCCATCAGGAAGCAACTAGAAGAGAGGATCATCTTCGAACTGGGAACTTTATATCCGTTTGGCCTTAACGTTACTTTCCGTTCATTCCAGATTTCCTAGGCTTGTTTTCTTTCCTTCCGTCTTTTCTTTTTCTTTTTCTTTTTCTTTTTTTCTTCCTCTTCTTCTTTCTCTTACTTTTTCTATCCACACTTTTTCTTTTTCTTTTTCTTTTTCTTTCTTTTCCTGTCTTCCTGGCTTCCTCTTTCCCCTTTTTTGTTTTTTTTTTCTTTTCTCCTCTTTCACTCTTTTTCCCTTCTTTTTCTTTCCCCCTTTTTTTTTCTTTTCTTTTTTGCGCGATCCTTTTGTTACGTCATTTCATCTCTCTCTCTCTCTTGTCCTTTTCTTGGTTGCTTGGTTTCCTTGGAGTTTTTGTGCGCCTTGCGCTTCTTTGTTTCCTTTCCTTTTTATTACGTCATCTTTACCTCCCCTTCTCTCTCTCCTTTCTCTCTTTCTCTCTCTCTCTCTCTCTCTCCCTTTTCCTCCTTGGTTGGCTTGGTATCCATGGAGCTTTTTGCGCTTTTGCGCTCTACGCCTTCTATGTTTGATACTAAATAAAATTTTCATCATTACCTGATGAAGGCCTATGGCCGAAAATTTGTAAATTTCACGTCTGACGGAATTTTTTTTATTTATTGGCATCTTTCATTTTCTTATTCTAACATTCCGAAGCAGAACTCTTATTTTGATTTTCTGTATGTTTATATATATATATATATATATATATATATATATATATATATACATATACACTTGGTGAATGCTATCCTTATAAAATAAGAGTGCTCGATGTCCGTGATGAGGCAAAGCATAAAATAACTTAAAATGTGTAACTTATCATTTATTTATTTATATATACATATATATATATATATATATAAAAGAATCAGAGTTGGTAGTAGAATGCCATTAAAAATTGAAATCATAGATTTTAAAAGAAAACGGAGCATAGCTCTCAAAAATCATGAGAGCTATGCTCCGTTTTCTTTTAAAATCTATGATTATATTTTTTAATGGCATTCTACTACCACCTCTGATTCTTGTATTATCTAGATGCCAAGCAGACTAATTTTCAATAGTATTTATATGTGTGTATATATATATATACACACACATGTTATGATGTAGTTCCACGTGTTGGATTGTATGAAAAACAGCAAAATCAAGGCGAATGTCATGCTTTGATCCAACTGAATTTAATTCTTTCCACAAATTCTCGGAAGTCTCTTCCTTTCTCAAGTGGATAACAGAAATGAGAAGATGAACAATAACAATAATAATTTGATGAATTTGTGACAGAATCTACTAAACTTGGTCAGAAGTTTGTACAAGCCGGGTACCCCATCTCCATTGTTAAGAGTGCTGAAGACAAGGCATTACGCCAGAACCGCTCTGAGGTATTGAAGCGCATTAAACTGAAGACCTCCTCCAAACGCAAGATTTTTTTTTTACTACCTACCATCCTGCCGCCGAAAAATTCATGAGCAATGTTAGACGAGAATGGCCCATCCTCCAACAAATTCCAGTTCTGGGGACTGATGTAAGGGAATTTCCCTCACACGCCCAACAGCAGCCAGCTAACTTGAAACGAATATTGACATGTTCACAGGTCCGTCGGGAGAGGCCTCCATCTGGCAATAAAGAATGTGGAAACCCTCGATGCCAAATCTGCAAGCATTTGATTTTGGTTGAATAAGTTGAACTACTACCAGGCTTCAATGTTCATCCTGCATCGGCCGACTGTCCTTCTGCATATACAAATGTAGTGTACAGCCTTCCTTGTAGAAAATGCCCCAGAGCTTTGTACATTGGTAAATCCGCGAATTTCAGGCTACGGTTCAATAATCACAAAAGTACCATTGTCCGAAAGAAAATTCAGCACCTGGTGGCAAACCACTTGAGTAACCCTGACCACTGTGTATCGGACCTACGGTGCTGCATTCTGTACAAAGATCTGGAAAACTTCAATGACAGACACTTCAAAGAATTGAAAACAATCATCAGAACCAACTAAAAGTGGGCGCCAGAACCTTTGATTTCAATTTTAAAAAACGCAATAAGCGCAATCATGACCGATTTGTTCTCTTCGCCTGGATGTTTCATCGAACAATTCACGTATTCTTGCGCCTCACCCAAGAAAAAATCCTGCTACGGCTCCAGATTATTGAACTTGACGAAACATTTCGACCAGGAAAGTGACTCTGGAAAACCTGGGCAGCTTGCTGCATGCAGACTTCCATTGCGGTTCCATTTCGTGAACAGATCAGATATCCTATTTGCTCGTTTCAGGAACGCAAGTGTAACACACATGTTTAAATCTGCATTCTCTCCAAAACTGAGAGATTTATGAAAGAATCGCAACAAGGAACATAAATGAAATGCTAGTGTACATTGGCGTAAATCCTTGGGAATGGGGGATATATCCCCCCACTTTTTGAGAGGGGGGATGGCGTGTAAAAATATCCCCCCCCCCCCACACTTTTTAAGGAAGAAGAGATATTTGAATTAATCTTTAAATGTAATTTTTAATAATCTGTCGTAAACAACCATATTATTTTAGGATTTCTATTTGGAAAGCAATTGAAAACCAGAAAAGCAGATATTTTTGGCTCGCTCGCTTCGCTCGCTTGTCATATTTCCAAATTTTCATTGGAAAATGCGCTTGATAACCAGAAAAGTGGTTATTTTGGCTTGCTCGCTTCACTCGCTCATCATATTTCAGAATTTCTATTTGAAAATGCGATTGGAAACCAGAAAGTGGTAATTTTGGCTTGCTCGCTTCGCTCGCTCGCAAGATAAATATTAATATGTGTGTAAGGGAGGTTTATGCAGGTGGGTGAAGGCATGTGTTTATACCTAAGTGTGAGTTCGACAGAAAAAAAAATCTATCAAAAAGTCGATCACCCCCCCCCCCCCCCCCCCCCCCCCCACTCCTCAAAGTGGATTTACGCCGGTGGTATCATGCCGATATTAGGCAAGGTTGGCGCATCCTTACAAATCTTGAACACTTATTCTGCGCAAATCGATTTTGACGGTCGAATTTTAAACTCTTCTTGCTCATCATTGCGTTAACCTTTTGTTTCGTACCAGGTATCAGCGCAAAGAGGAAGAACTGAACTTTATGAAGATTTTTTAAATAATATTTCACGAATATTTTTGTTCAACCTGAAAAATAGCTGATCATCCCGGTTTCCTTTTTTCTGGGACGTAGTGTATATATATATATATATATATATATATATATATATATATATATATATATATATAAAATAAATAAAGTTACACAGTTAACGTATGGTTCATCTGTACTTTATTGTTTTGCTACTCGGAGTTTCACGCAGATGCGATCCTCAGGCAACTAATAAAGGCTAGTCTTTATTAGTTGCCTGAGGATCGCATCTGCGTGAAAACTCCGAGTAGCAAAACAATAAAGTACAGATGAACCATACGTTAACTGTGTAACTTTATTTATTTTATTTCATGCTCTGCCTCATCACAGACATCGAGCACTCTTAATTACAAGGATAGCATTCACCAAGTGTATATATATATATATATATATATATATATATATATATATATACATATTGTCATGTCGTATCTGTACTGTTGTTACTATTACTTATTATTCAGTTATTGATTCCAGATCCTGATGAAGGGCAGGTGCCCAAAAGCTTGGTCCTAATTATTGGTGGTATATCTAGTCTTGCAACGGCCCTCTTCGTAAAACTTAAGAGTGCTCGATGTCCGAGATGAGGCAGAGCATAAAATAAATAATAAGTTCAAGTTACACAGTTGACGTGTGGTTCATCTGTACTTTATTAAATCGCTACTCAGAGTTTCACGCACCATGAGAGGCGATCTTCAGGCAACTATTAAAGCATCAATACCATTTGAACAATTCACTGAAAAAGCGCGCAGAACGCGCAACCCCATTTCACGCAGATGGAGCGCAAGCTACCATGGTAATTTTAGCGCGCTGAGATGGTTCCACTGAGAAGAAGGAGAGAGAGAGAGAGAAAGAGAGAGATATAGAGGGGAGAGAGAAGGAGGAGAGAGGAGGGGGGGGGGGTAGATGAAGCGACTATGCACCAACAAGACCGCATGAAACTGGGTTTGGCAAGAAGATGCAAAGCGATTACTAAAATTCTTTATTGAAGTTGCACAAGTAGAACTTATTCTGATGACGACATTTAGAAATGAGTTCCGGTCGCTTATTCAGGAGTGATTGCTTGTCAGCGTTCATTATGAGCAGCTTCTCTTCAAACATCGGTGGCACCTTCTTGAAGCTTGTCGGCAAGCACTTCCCCAAGAAATCAAAACTGAATCGCATATTTAACAGGAATACCCTCAAGGTCAGTTACAGCTGTATGCCGAACGTTGCCAACATCATCAAGGCCCACAACAAGCAATCCATGGAAGAAGACAAGAAAACCAGTAGCAGCAGAACATGCAACTGCCGGAACAAGAACCTCTGCCCCCTCCAAGGGAACTGCTTGGCTACTAATGTCATCTACAACGCCGAAGTTACTAGCCCAAGCAAAACGATGGTCTACATCGGCCTTACGGAGCCCCCCCCCCCCCCCCCCCCCCCCCTTCAAGTTGAGGTACAGCAACCATCTCCTATCCTTCCGACATGAGAGGTATCAATACAGCACGGAGCTATCGAAATTCATCTGGGAAGCTGCTCAGACTCTCGGGCGGATTGCCGATGATTGTAAATGAAATGCAAATCAGTTTATAGTGATATGAGATTGAACGTATATAGTGTGTTTGTGTTTTGACGAATCCGTTATCGTAGTAGTTACATGATGTAACTGTGTGCTGCGCCGCGACGCGGCGCGCCGGGGCCTGACATTGGCTCGAAAGTATAGGGGCGGCCTTTTGGGGGGCATCTATTACTGTATGTAACTTACAGTTTAGCTCAGATTCCGAAGACTGATAAGCAAGCATAATGAGAGGGGGTATGATTTAACTCTGTGCCTGCTGAATTAATTCAGAGGGGATAATAATGACAATTGTTCTTTAGATATTTACTTTGAACTCTGATTTCCTTAGAGCAGTATTGATGCAGGTCATTATTCTTCAGATATCACTTAAGCACACTAGCTGGGTTTTATTTCTTCTGGTACAATGATAAAGGAGAAAAACTAATTATTATGATTGTTAAATTTAATTGTACGACTGTGCCAATAGTTGACAGAAACTTGCAAAGAGTCAGTCATGCTTCTACTCCCTGATTGTACATAGAGACTATATAGACTTTTAAAAATTCTTTGTTGAGAGGTGGCTCTGAGGACCCCATTCATTCATCTGTTTTGACTTTGTTCATCAGATACCTAGATTGAAACTTGAGGCTGCATTTATGTCTGCAGCCACATCAATAATTTTGGAGATTTAGGGGATGATTGCTTGTTGACTGAGAATGAAGAAAAATTCTTCAAGGAATGAATTCGTTACAACTCCAGTTATGGAAGGTAAGTGAATATTGCATGAATTTGGTCAGCTTGCTATCAACATGTCAAATTTCAGCCAGGGTTTAGCATTTTTACAAGGCCATTGGCCTTGGTTGCAAATACACTCATTCTGGAATTTCTGAGTAGCATTTCAATTCATAACTGTCTCAACTCGGAAATAAGGCTGGGGGGGGGGGGGAATCATCTTCCATGGACCTGGTTTCTTTTTTGTTCCTTTGCAAATGTTATCAGTCAAGCTTGATGAATATTTTTCTTCCTTGAATAGGCACCAGGATCAAAATATCTTGCCAACATTTCTTGCTCACAAAAAATACACTTGCATTAAGATATTTATTTCTTCGTTTGCATTAAGATTTTAAGGGAATGTTAGTTATTTAAAGCCTAATACTTAAGTTTTACTTGATCTGTTTTCTGACAAGCAGAAGCTATGTTTTGTTTTCTGATTTCCTCTCACATCAGTTACAAGTTTTGGTTTTTTTTATCATCAAATTTTAAGCTGAGACATGAACCGTACAATGTGTGTATTCTTATACATTTCCATGAATATCAATTGTATTTTGAGAACTGAGAAATAAAGTGAATTAAACTAATTTTTAAACCTTGGTCTGCAAAGTTAAAAAATTACTAGTAGTGTTCCTACTGTTCATACATTGTACATGTATTTTGCATTTATTACAATTCAGGTCAACTTTCAATCTTATCTTTTTTTCATTAACAGACTGAAAGAATTTAGCTTCATCTCTTCAGTGCATTGGACCCCTTTGGAGATCTGTCTCTCACTGAGTGAGGTGTCATGACCCTGTGTGCAGCAGGGGGCAAGGGGAGCAGTGGCCCATCTCAGCAATTTTTAGACTTGCATGTTTTTTACTGAAAATTTTCAAAATTCCACTAAATGTTTGCACCAGATCCTTCAATATTTATCTTAACCCACCATGTTACATAAGTTACTTAGGTAATTTCTTGGGGTTGAGGGTTGGGTGCAAGATCATGTAATTATTTGAAGGAACAAGCAAGGAAGGGAGTGATCAGTAACCAAGTGGGTGAGATTGCAAATTGAATGATATAGTGCACACTTTGGGTAGAATTTGGGGAAAATTTTGAATGAAAAAGGTTGAAGATTTTCAGGGGGAGTGGGCTGCATAAAGATTATGCCTACCACCCAAACCTTAATTTAGCTTTAATCGGTAAGGAATTAGATTCATTTGGGTCCCCCCCCCCCAAAAAAAAAAAAAAAAAAGTGTGTGGATTATTTGAAACTCTTACAGCAGATTATTCTTTCATTAGAGGATTTGAAAATTCATATAATATTATGTACACTGCAATTTGAATTGATTGATGGGTATGTAAGTTACAAAATCACTGTTTTCAGTTGTGTTATAATGAATTTTATTCATAACTTCTAAAGGGATATAGAATAGCTCGTTCTATCTGAGCTGTGCACAAAATCTGACCAAGTGCTCTGTTAAATATTCATTTACATATCTAAGTATTATTTCAAAGTAGAAAAGGATTCAATTTGGCCTTGGTACATTGTAATTCAAATTACTAGCATGTAAATGATAGTGATGTAAAACTCTATAGTCTACTTTCATTTTGTCGCAAGTTCTGAACAGAGTATATGATTAGAAAAATTGTTATGATTAATATGAAATATATTTTACTTGTAAACGATGATTGAAGGCTGATCTAGTTTCCCTTTTATCAGAATGAACATATAAACATGTAATCACCATGCACTAAAAAATAATCATTACATAGCCAATCTATATGTAATTTTGGCTGCAAGTGTAGTTTGATATTGATTATGTAAATCGTTGCAATTTTTATAATTTTTATATCAATGAAATCAATAGGGGGATGAAAATGAAGCAACCAGGGGTGCATGAAGGAGAGGATGTGTTCAAAAGAGATGGAAAGAGAAACAGAGACAGGTACAGGAGAAGAGATGAAAAATCATTTCAGCCGAGATATTTGATGAAAATCGAGGGTGTCAGAGAGAGAGGGGTGGGGGGGGGGGGGCAGAGAATGGGAGATGATGGAGTAATTGAGAGTTTGTGAAGGAGATAATTGAAAAAAAATAAACGTTTTGGGTTGATCAGATTTTCAAAGTTAATTATCCCAAGGTCATTGGCCTATCCGTGATTTTTTTTAGGGGGGGGGGTACAAATGTATAGCATCATAATATCTTTCGGGATAACAGTAGTACCTGATAAATTCTTTAGCGTAAGTCTTTCCACGTATTATCATCTCATGTGATTCCCCCCCCCTCCCCCGATTATTAGTTGTTGTAAAGAAAAAAATATTTGGCATTTTCGGAGCATTTCCTTTAAAAGTCTGTTAACGCATTGAAAGAGTAAGTAGCTGGCCTATATCAATAATTTGATAATGCAAGCGTATTCGTTTCAAACAGCCTGTAGATCTGGTGTTTTTTTGTCCCATTTCAATCGATAGGTTAAATTTCGACAGATTGGAACCTAATTATCACAATGAAATTAAATCATTTACGTGCATCATAAAAGGATGAATATCAATGACTAAAAAGGATTTAGAGTTTTCGTAATACGCATGCGCCATGATTCAATGGCAATATATAGTATTTGCTCTTCCTCATCGCTGCAATTTAGGATTCTTAAAGACATTGGTTAACATTGTTATGATTTTTGAAAATCTTGTTATGTTACTTGAAAATGGGATAACATAAGGGTTATAGTGTAAAAAATACCAGTCTGAAAGTTTCAAAGTATAATATCCACAGGAAGTATTTTTAAATATCAAAATGTGAACCAATGTTTGAAAAATATAAGAGGGTCGGTGCATAGAATAGACATAAGGATGTGCGCATGCGCGTATTGACTCGCCTTACCGTACTTTGTGCATTGGCGTATCACGCGGAGGGAGGTACATAACGGCATTTGAAATTCAAGCAAAGTGGTCCCTCTAGGTGATTGTCTCGTGAGACAAAGGATAATAAAATCGCCGTTTGCGTCTAACTTACACTTTTCATTCCAAATTATGGTTGGTGTCAGGGTTTTTGAGTACAAATAAAGTACTCATACACATGTTTCATCTTAGTTGAGATTTTTTAAATCAGCTACTCACAAAGTCAATGCCTTTAACGGAAATTGTTTAAATGAATTATACTCGACTACTTCGTCATTGAAGGTAGGTTTTTCGCCGTAAAAGATTAGTCTATTGTCAATGACCACAAGAGCTAAAAATCCAATTTTAACATTCAATTTACCTGACCTTTCGCAAATACAGGGGACTGTTTTCACGAAAGGTCGGGTTACGCGATTACACGGCCCGACGCGATCACCCAATGGTTCGAAGTAAGCCCATAAGGCATATATCCATTGCTGCTATATTTGCATATACATGTATATGTTATACGTTACTTATTTGGGGACTTTAAGTAAATTAGATAAAACTATTTTTGTTACCTAATTATCATTATCAGATCTGGTATCGTAACAAGATAATGTACAATGGGATGAAGAGAGTGCAGCAGATTTAATTTCCTTTAAGTCTAGTCTGTAGGGAACCAATCGTAGCTTTTGAATGTGTGTATGTCAGCATTTTACGGTACCTCCAATGGATCTGCTAGTCAAAATGCAACCATCATTTCCTTGGCTTATTTTGGAGGGGGGGGCCCCCCCCCCCCCCCCCATCTCGGCTCCCCTAGGATGCAATAATTGTGAACGGTGTAAGTTTGGATAAACATGATGAAGAAACAAAAAAAATAGGATGTCTCACATAATAGGTCAGGGAAAAGGAATGCTACATTCAAGATCCTGAAGATGGAGAACAGAAGAGTTCTCAGCTTAACTATAACTATAGTGCTTCAACCTTCATTGTCTTTCATGAAGCAGTTATCTGTAAATGTATTAACTGTCAAATGTAATTAATTGTTAAACTTACTTTTCCATTGTTGCGTCCAACATGCATTTGGTTTACGACGATCACAAACTGCTTGAAAAGAATGTCAGCTTAAATCTCGCATTCCAATAGGCTGTGTTCCACGTAGGTGGTAATAAATGACTGAAGAGAATGACCCTAGTGTAGGATTGGAAGTTGCCACGTGACAAAACTCATTACACAGCCTATGAACATGACAGACAGATCCGATTCTGAAACTAGTGCATGAATACAAACGAGGTGTTTGTCTCATATCGAAAGAGTTATCAGTTTGCAATACCTATGGGTACTTTGGGGAATAGTCGTTTAAGACTGTCATAATACCATTTTATCATATCATATCATTATCATATCATATCGTAACTACTATGTCATAGTACCATTTTAAGACAGTGGCCTATAAAGATTATAACAGCCTTTCCACTCGGAGTGGTGGGGGAGGGGAGGGGGGGGGGGGTATCGTTCGCTCTTGGTTGCTGATTTTGTTATTACTGAAACTTACCGACGATTATTAATAAACTGACCATTCTTTTTTCTCTTCCCATTTCCTTTTTAATGAAGAAGGAAATCTTTTCTGGTATAATAATTTCTTACTTGGCTGCAGAGCTGTCCTTATTGAATATAATACAGACATGCAGGTTATTCATAAATTTAACATTTTTGTCTTTCTCCCATTTCTTTGTTTTTATGGGAAAAAAGATGCAATTTATGAAGTGCATATAATACAAATTTTCTCCTCGCAAAGTACAAAAACATCCAGCTATACCCATTTAGTAAACATGTGTCAGGGAAGATTATTAGATTTTTCGATATGAAGTAACTTGCATGCCTGAAGTAGCATACGGGATTCGCACCAACCCTAAGCTTTTGTTTCGAAATAGAAACCTCATAAAAACTGTAGAAAATATTATCATCACAAAATGAAAATGATTTTCTTAAAACAACCTTCCCTCTTGAAGCCCCTCTCATCATAAAAATTCAAAATATTCCAGCATTTTCTGATAAAGACCAAGTGGTATTTCCCTTTACCAAGAGTCATTATGATGTTATTGTTGAAGATGCGATGAAGTACGTGCGCCAAGGCATATGGGCATTAACTTTCAAGAGAATAGTATTAGCAGAACATTAAGGGCCGGACATAATGGAGTTTCTCTTCCGGTAATTATTTAAAGTTACATCGGTGTATATGTTCTACATGTATATAATGAGCCGTGTAAATGTTTGGCAATTTAAAAAAAGAAAGAGAGAATTCTCAAGCAAGGAGTTATTAGTAGACACTCCTTGTCATAACAGAATCGAAAGCAATTTGTAGCCTGACCTCTCTCACACCACCTATTTTATTCTTTCTTTCCATCTCTTCTTTTCGTTCCCTCTCTTTTTTCCTTTCTTCTCTTTCTCTTCCTGTCTTTACTCAAGTTCACTCTTATTCAGACTTGAATCATGGACAACTCCAAAATTCGATTACAAATCTTAATCTAATAGATTTATGAATCAATCTCATCGATTGGAATTTATTAATGAAATTTAGAGTTTCCCTAAAAAAAAAAATCGTCCTAGAATTATTTCCTAACTAAGAAATTATAGTGTATTTATGTTCATCTGATAAATTACATTTACGTGTTCATGTTGTTATCCATTGCACAGTTTTCGTAATTTGGTTTTGATGCCATTGGAAACCATGGTAGGAATGTAGATATGGATAATAATCTGATCACAAACATGACAAACATCTTCAGATTGAGAGACTTCACATTAGATTTTATCAGAAATTACTTTTCATAACAGGTGTAAACATTTATCAGGAATATACCTGTATACAGTTTGACTATGATATTGATAGAAAAGAAAGATTTCTCAAATGCAACTGCCAAAAAGAATTACCCTTTATCGTATTGCGTAGTCCTGTAACAGGCTCGTAAAATCATGATAAATCTATTGACAGTTCATGATAAAAGCTCAGTAGCTGTATTTATGTGTGCGCGAATAAAGGCCTTCTTGTTCACACTGTGGTACATGTTCAAATCATAACTGAGATGTTCTGAGGAGTGAAACTACTCCGGGATCGTCCTTTAAGCTTTAGAAACACTTGGTATAACTTCCTCATTGCCTGATTGCTTTAAAGCCCAAGTCAATCAACCACAAACAAGTAAATGGTAAAAGTCCAGGTAAGGAGTAACTGTTTATTCTGAAGATAAATTATATAGTTAAGATTATTTCACATCATTTGGGAGATTATACATTTGACTGATTTGATTTGATTTACCAATAAAAAATAACAATTGAAATACATGTTTTCATCAAAGGAAAGCATTGGATGATTGTGCTTTCCACCCTTGTGTACACACTCTTAGGAAAAAAAAAGTGCCAGTTAGAACCATTTTTTGTCTCGTTTTAAAGGGGTTATTTTCAAGAACCCCAAAGGTTCCTTGTACAACCAATAACGGTTCTAACATGTCTAAAGACCCCTTTAGAACCCTTAGAGAACCTTTATCTGTTTATAGCCTAGTAATGGTTCCTTGAAGACCTTTGAAATGTTCCGAATGTGGAAAAAAAGTTCTAATCAGCACTATTCTTTCTAAGAGTGCATAATTCTTCAGACTTAACTCATTCCGTCGTCAGAGTATTCATACACAGCGAGAGTCAACAATTTAATCATCCACTTATCAATTATTACAATATGAGAATGAGGGCCTCCATGTAAAGAGAATTTCAATCTTATAGTTTCCGAATTATACAATAATGCATGCAGTGGGTTTTCTGGACATTCAAAGAGAGTTTGTTACAACAAATCAAGTCATAAATACATTCAAGTTCAGTGTTAACTGTGTTTATAAGAGTGTCAGGATTTCTATGAGAAAGGAAAACACTGGTATCGTCAGCAAATAATATAAATAAAAGGATCTTAGAAGAATTCTGGAAATCGTTAATATACAAAATAAACCATGGCCCAAGAAGCGAACCCTGTGGTACTCCAAATGTTATGTCATTGTAATCGGAATTGGAACCATTTATGGAAACAAACTGCTTTCTTCCTGTAAGGTAACTTCTGTACCACTCCAAGGCCTTCCCCTTATTCCATAATGTGATAATTTAGACAATAATATTTCGTGGTCAATGGTGTCAAAGGCCTTGGAGAGGTCCAGAAAGATCCCATTTGTGTGAAGATGATCGTCACCAGCAGTTGCTATTTGATTTATAAAATATAGAATTGCGTGTGTTGTTGAGTGTTTTGCCGATAGCCGAATTTTGGTGAATTAGATTAAAGATCAAAACTCCTTACAAATTTTCATTGTACAATTGTATTTTTTTTCGAGAATTTTAGAAAAGGATGATAAAAGAGATATGGGTCTATAGCAGTGGCGTAGACAGGTTCTTACACCTGGGGGGGGGGGATGATTTGCCGTTCACGAGATATCGAGGATCAATTTCGTATACAGATACATACACACACACGCACACCAAACACAGGGCCGTACGCAGAAATTTTTCCTGGGGGGGGGGCAAGAGGCGTAAAATTTTTGAAGAAACTCGAAAGCGAGAGGGAGCGAAGCGACCGAGCTTGTCATGGGGGCACTTTTGCATTTTTAAAAATGAAAATGAAGGATTTGGTGCACACTTTTGGTGAATTTTGTGAAAATTTTTAGTTAAAAAATCTAAATTTTCAGAATGCACAGACATAAATAGAAGATATACGCACCGTGACAAACGAATATAGAATGTGGACTGACACACATTATTGCATATTTGCATCACGCTATTTTTTTTTTTTTTAATTTTGTTGTTACACCACTTAAGAAAAACTGTGACGGCGCCAAAATTACCGTAAAGTAATATAAATAACTACATAAATCAGAATAATGATCGATATAGTTATGATAGTAATCGTCATTTCAATCACATTAACGATGATGATGATGATAACTATCGTTATTATCATAAGCATAATAATAATAATACATTACTTCTTCTTCTTCTTCTTCTTCTTCTTATTATTATTATTATTATTATTATTATTATTATTATTATTGTTGTTGTTGTTGTTATAATGATAATAATAATAATTATTATTATTGATGTTCCCTAAAACCTGGGGGATGCATACCCCTCATCCCCCCCCCCCCCCCCCCCCCCCCCCCCCCCCCCCCCCCCCCCCCCCGCTGTCTACGCCCCTGGTCTATAGTTACTTATGTCAGATGGATCTCCTTTTTTGTGAATGGGGACCACCTTAGCAATTTTCATTTTGTCAGAACAATACCATTGACAAGTGATAAATTCATGACATGTTATAAAGGAATAAGAATATCATTAATGATATTTCTGAATAAATCATCGCTTATCGTCATATACTGGGTTCTTTTTACTTTTAAGATCTTTTACAAATTTTATGATTTCATTGGCTTCAGTTGGAATAAAGAATAAAGAATTTGGATTTCATTTTTTTTAAAGCATTCAAAAGTTTCATCTGTGTGGGGTATCGCGCTGGCAAGATTTGGACCAATATTTGAGAAGTAGTCATTGAAACTTTTAGCTATAGCAGGATTATCGTCAACAACTGTATTGTTAATCTTTACATGTGTTATTACGATCTCTCTTCTTATTAACAACCTCATAATACTCTCCTTGTTTCTTTTATATTGGAGTCGATTCACATTTGGAAATTAAAATTTCCTTTTCGGATTGTAAAAGAGTTGTTACAGGTTTTTTTTTATTTGACATATTTTTCACATGTTGCATCGTCAGATTTGCACGATGCTTGTAATACATGTTGTTTTTCCTATTGATAGATCTTAGAAGTGATTTATCAAACCATTCCTATATTAATAACAATTATGATAATTATGAAAATGACATGATGATGATAATGATGATAATGACAATATTGTATTGCTTGTAAAATACGAGGAAAATGTGTGAAACAAATGAAGTGCTATTTGACAGTGTAGAATAAATAAGAAGGTCGTAATAATCACTTCCGAGGGGCGACCCCCTTCCATGGTGCTGAAATGTATTTTATGCACATTGTATAATGTATGTGAGTTTTGCGAAGGAAATAAGGCGCGTGATGAGATGTTGGATATTTTGTTCTTCCATGTAATCTTATTTGAGATTATTAGGGTGCGCAGTAGCCTACTGTGTCCCATTTCTAAAGGTTATATAAGTTAGGCTACATTTCATATCCTTAACGGTTGTTTAGTACCGTGTCCGTTTTGTGAATCAGATGGATTGAAGGAATCGGTGTACTAAATGTGTGCGGGTAGTTTATGCCAAAGGTTAGGGACCCTAGGGACAATTACAGAAAAGGCTCGATCGGCATAATCTAGTACAGGTACGGGGACCAGGAGTTAACTGCAAAGTTGCTGATGATAGAAGGGGTCTTGAAGAACTTGAGAACTTTCATAAAGGCAAAGTTTGTTATCAAAGAAACTTTAATGTCCTCAAGGCAGCGGCTAAGTCTATGTGCCGCTTCATCTTTGCTAGTAAATTTTTGGCTTCAAAGTTTATCTGATTGTCATCAGCTTACATCTCTTGTTGAATGCCTCAGTGAGAATCGATGACCTTTGTCAGAGGGCTGGTGTAGAGAATAAAGTTAAATGGGCCGACAACAGAGCTTTGCGGAACGCCGCAGACCAGTGGAAATGATGCAGAAGGCGTATCGTTGATGAACACATGTTGACTGCGATTGTGGAGATACAAACGTATCAAATCAAGGAAAGTTCCAGTGATGAGAAAGTCATGTTCAAGGATGAAGTAACAGGTTATGGTCGATGGTGTCGAACGCGGCAGTGTAATCCAGAAGGATAGGCACACCTTCATCGGCCCTTATCTACAGCTATAAAGAGAACATCATTTTAAGACCTTAATTGAGGCATTTTCTGCTGCTGATGGTTTGTAACCATATTGTTGAACAGGGAGCATGCCAAGTATGTCAAGATGAGCCTTTAGCTGATAAGTCACAATCCTTTCCCAGACCTTACACAGGAATAGTTCCTCAGTCCGTTTGGATCAAGTTTATGCTTCTTGAGGAGGAGAAGGATTAGTGATGTTTTAGACCATACTAGAACGTTAGGAAGAGGCTTCACTGGATACCTTCTCGTTGAAGAACTTAGCAAATCTGTTGGCAAGCTCATTGTCCGACGAATGATCTGGATGAGAGTGATTTTGCTGTACTGAACAGTTAATAACTTTAGATGAGTCTTATAGAATTCTTCCAACACCTTAGCCACATCTCCCACTCCATCATGTCCATGGTCAGTTGGCGTCGCTCCTGCCACATTCGTGCTTCCCTCCGCAATTCCCATAAATACCAAGTTTTCTCTACAAATATATGCACTTAATTTGTCTATTTCCTCCTCTAATTCCACTCTATCCTCTTCCACCTGCTTCTTGATGGTCGGAATGGTATCACTGTTTAGTTTTTCTATGTTATTTGCAGTGTAGTTGACCGAGGCGATGACATCCGTTATTTTAGCCTCTATCTGTTTGATTTCTTTTAGTTATTCTATTTTCAGTGCCCGAAACTCGTCTCGGAATTGTTCCATCTGTGTGTCAAGAATCTGTTTAATTGAGGGTAAGAGCTCTAATCCCTGTGAGCTGAGTGTTGGTCTTTCCTTGTTGGCCCATCCGGGCTTGAGCGCTGCCTGGGTCTCTTATTATGTGCCATCGCGCCGTGGGCCTACGTACCGCGGTAGAATCGGGGAGCGGACCAAGGAGAGGAGAGGAGCGGGGCGGAGCAAAAAAGGGCATGTCCTCACTCGACGACGGTCATATCGATCCACATTATTTTGCGATTGCGTTCACGAATTCGGAGTGTCATGCTCCAGATGCTGCTATGCAGATAACAATATTGCAGCATCACAAGCAGTGGCGTAGAGAGGTTCTTACCGGGGGGGGGGGGGGGGGGATGATGTTGCCGTTCACTAGAAATCGAGGATCAATTACAATATACAATATACAGATACACACACACATACACCCGAAAGCAC
>CM057158.1:24161073-24195327 GCA_029962745.1 Echinometra lucunter
GGGGGGGGGTAGATGAAGCGAGTATGCCCAACAAGACCGCGTGAAACTGGGTTTGGAAAGAAGATGCAAAGCGATTACTAAAATCTTTCTTGAAGTTGCCACAAGTAGAACTTATTCTGATGACGACATTTAGAAATGAGTGCCGGTCGCTTATTTCCAGGAGTGATTGCTTGTCAGCGTTCATTGTGAGCAGCCTTCTCTTCAAACCAATCGGTGGCACCTTCTGAAGCTTTGTCGGCAAGCACTTCCCCAGAATCAAACTGAATCTCATATTTAACAGGAATACCCTCAAGGTCAGTTCAGCTGCAATGCCGAACGTTGCCAACATCATCAAGGCCCACAACAAGCAATCCATGGAAGAAGACAGAAAACCAGTAGCAGCAAGAACATGCAACTGCCGGAACAAGAACCTCTGCCCCCTCCAAGGGAACTGCTTGGCTACTAAGTCATCTACAACGCCGAAGTTACTAGGCCCAAGCAAAACGATGGTCTACATCGGCCTTACGGAGCACCCCCCCCCCCCCCCCCCCCCCCTTCAAGTTGAGGTACAGCAACCATCTCCTATCCTTCCGACATGAGAGGTATCAATACAGCACGGAGCTATCGAAATTCATCTGGGAAGCTGCTCAGACTCTCGGGCGGATTGCCGATGATTGTAAATGAAATGCAAATCAGTTATAGTGATATGAATTGAACGTATATAGTGTGTTTTGTGTTTTGACGAATCCGTTATCGTAGTCGTTACATGATGTAACTGTGTGCTGCGGCCCGCGACGCGGCGCGCCGGGGCCTGACTATTGGCTCGAAAGTATAGGGGCGGCCTTTTGAGGGGGCATCTATTACTGTATGTAACTTACAGTTTTAGCTCAGATTCCGAAAGACTGATAGCAAGCATAATGAGAGGGAGTATGATTTAACTCTGTGCCTGCTGAATTAATTCAGAGGGGATAATAATGACAATTGTTCTTTAGATATTTACTTTGAACTCTGATTTCTTAGAGCAGTATTGATGCATGTCATTATTCTTCAGATATCACTTAAGCACACTAGCTGGGTTTTATTTCTTCTGGTACAATGGTAAAGGAGAAAAACTAATTATTATGATTGTTAAATTTAATTGTACGACTGTGCCAATAGTTGACAGAAACTTGCAAAGAGTCAATCATGCTTCTACTCCCTGATTTTACATAGAGACTATAAACTATTAAAAATTCTTTGTTGAGAGGTGGCTCTGAGGACCCCATTCATTCATCTGTTTTGACTTTGTTCATCAGATACTAGATTGAAACTTGAGGCTGCATTTATGTCTGCAGCCACATCAATAATTTTGGAGATTTAGGGGGATGATTGCTTGTTGACTGAGAATGAAGAAAATTCTGCAAGGAATGAATTCGTTACAACTCCAGTTATGGAAGGTAAGTGAATATTGCATGAATTTGGTCAGCTTGCTATCAACATGTCAAATTTCAGCCAGGGTTTAGCATTTTTACAAGGCCATTGGCCTTGGTTGCAAATACACTCATTCTGGAATTTCTGAGTAGCATTTCAATCATAACTGTCTCAACTCGGAAATAAGGCTGGGGGGGGGGGGGGAATCATCTTCCATGGACCTGGTTTCTTTTTGTTCCTTTGCAAATGTTATCAGTCAAGCTTGATGAATATTTTTCTTCCTTGAATAGGCACCAGGATCAAAATATCTTGCCAACATTCTTGCTCACAAAAAATACACTTGCATTAAGATATTTATTTCTTTTCTCTTCGTTTGCATTAAGATTTTAAGGGAATGTAGTTATTTAAAGCCTAATACTTAAGTTTTACTTGATCTGTTTTCTGACAAGCAGAAGCTATGTTTTGTTTTCTGATTTCCTCTCACATCAGTTACAAGTTTGGTTTTTTTTTATCATCAAATTTTAAAGCTGAGACATGAACCGTACAATGTGTGTATTCTTATACATTTCCATGAATATCAATTGTATTTTGAGAACTGAGAAATAAAGTGAATTAAACTAATTTTTAAACCTTGGTCTGCAAAGTTAAAAATTACTAGTAGTGTTCCTACTGTTCATACATTGTACATGTATTTTGCATTTATTACAATTCAGGTCAACTTTCAATCTTATCTTTTTTCATTAACAGACTGAAAGAATTTAGCTTCATCTCTTCAGTGCATTGGACCCCTTTGGAGATCTGTCTCTCACTGAGTGAGGTGTCATGACCCTGTGTGCAGCAGGGGGCAAGGGGAGCAGTGGCCCATCTCAGCAATTTTTAGACTTGCATGTTTTTTACTGAAAATTTCAAATTCCACTAAATGTTTGCACCAGATCCTTCAATATTTATCTTAACCCACCATGTTACATAAGTTACTTAGGTAATTTCTTGGGGTTGAGGGTTGGGTGCAAGATCATGTAATTATTTGAAGGAACAAGCAAGGAAGGGAGTGATCAGTAAGCCAAGTGGGTGAGATTGCAAATTGAATGATATAGTGCACACTTTGGGTAGAATTTGGGGAAAATTTTGAATGAAAAAGGTTGAAGATTTTCAGGGGGAGTGGGCTGCATAAGATTATGCCTACCACCCAAACCTTAATTTAGCTTTAAATCGGTAAGGAATTAGATCATTTGGGTCCCCCCCCCCCAAAAAAAAAAAAAAAAAAAAAGTGTGTGTGATTATTTGAAACTCTTACAGCAGATTATTCTTTCATTAGAGGATTTGAAAATTCATATAATATTATGTACACTGCAATTTGAATTGATTGATGGGTATGTAAGTTACAAAATCACTGTTTTCAGTTGTGTTATAATGAATTTTATTCATAACTTCTAAAGGGATATAGAATAGCGTCTATCTGAGCTGTGCACAAAATCTGACCAAGTGCTCTGTTAAATATTCATTTACATATCTAAGTATTATTTCAAAGTAGAAAAGGATTCAATTTGGCCTTGGTACATTGTAATTCAAATTACTAGCATGTAATGATAGTGATGTAAAACTCTATAGTCTACTTTCATTTTGTCGCAAGTTCTGAACAGAGTATATGATTAGAAAAATTGTTATGATTAATATGAAATATATTTTACTTGTAAACGATGATTGAAGGCTGATCTAGTTTCCCTTTTATCAGAATGAACATATAAACATGTAATCACCATGCACTAAAAAATAATCATTACATAGCCAATCTATATGTAATTTTGGCTGCAAGTGTAGTTTGATATTGATTATGTAATCGTTGCAATTTTTATAATTTTTATATCAATGAAATCAATAGGGGGATGAAAATGAAGCAACCAGGGTGCATGAAGGAGAGGATGTGTTCAAAAGAGATGGAAAGAGAAACAGAGACAGGTACAGGAAGAAAGAGATGAAAAATCATTTCAGCCGAGATTATTTGATGAAAATTCGAGGGTGTCAGAAGAGAGGGGTGGGGGGGGGGGGCAGAGAATGGGAGATGATGGAGTAATTGAGAGTTTGTGAAGGAGATAATTGAAAAAAAAATAAACTGTTTTGGGTTGATCAGATTTTCAAAGTTAATTATCCCAAGGTCATTGGCCTATCCGTGATTTTTTTTAGGGGGGGGGTACAAATGTATAGCATCATAATATCTTTCGGGATAACAGTAGTACCTGATAAATTCTTTAGCGTAAGTCTTTCCACGTATTATCATCTCATGTGATTCACCCCCCCCCCCCTCCCCCGATTATTAGTTGTTGTAAAGAAAAAAATATTTGGCATTTTCGGAGCATTTCCTTTAAAAGTCTGTTAACGCATTGAAAGAGATAAGTAGCTGGCCTATATCAATAATTTGATAATGCAAGCGTATTCGTTTCAAACAGCCTGTAGATCTGGTGTTTTTTTGTCCCATTTCAATCGATAGGTTAAATTTCGACAGATTGGAACCTAATTATCACAATGAAATTAAATCATTTACGTGCATCATAAAAGGATGAATATCAATGACTAAAAAGGATTTAGAGTTTTCGTAATACGCATGCGCCATGATTCAATGGCAATATATAGTATTTGCTCTTCCTCATCGCTGCAATTTAGGATTCTTAAAGACATTGGTTAACATTGTTATGATTTTTGAAAATCTTGTTATGTTACTTGAAAATGGGATAAACATAAGGGTTATAGTGTAAAAAATACCAGTCTGAAAGTTTCAAAGTATAATATCCACAGGAAGTATTTTTAAATATCAAAAATGTGAACCAATGTTTGAAAAATATAAGAGGGTCGGTTGCATAGAATAGACATAAGGAGTGCGCATGCGCGTATGACTCGCCTTACCGTACTTTGTGCATTGGCGTATCACGCGGAGGGAGGTACATAACGGCATTTGAAATTCAAGCAAAGTGGTCCTCTAGTGATTGTCTCGTGAGACAAAGGATAATAAAATCGCCGTTTGCGTCTAACTTACACTTTTTCATTCCAAATTATGGTTGGTGTCAGGGTTTTTGAGTACAAATACAAGTACTCATACACATGTTTCATCTTAGTTTGAGATTTTTTTAAATCAGCTACTCACAAAGTCAATGCCTTTAACGAGAAAATTGTTTAAATTAATTATTACTCGATACTTCGTCAATTGAAGGTAGGTTTTTCGCGTAAAAGATTAGTCTTATGTCAATGACCACAAGAGCTAAAAATCCAATTTTTAACATTCAATTTACCTGACCTTTCGCAAATACAGGGGACTGTTTTCACGAAAGGTCGGGTAACGCGATTACACGGCCCGACGCGATCACCCAATGGTTCGAAGTAAGCCCATAAGGCATACATCCATTGCTGCTATATTTGCATATACATGTATATGTTATACGTTACTTATTTGGGGACTTTAAGTAAATTAGATAAAACTATTTTTGTTACCTAATTATCATTATCAGATCTGGTATCGTAACAAGATAATGTACAATGGGATGAAGAGAGTGCAGCAGATTTAATTTCCTTTAAGACTCTGTAGGGAACCAATCGCAGCTTTTGAATGTGTGTATGTCAGCATTTTACGGTACCTCCAATGGATCTGCTAGTCAAAATGCAACCATCATTTCCTTGGCTTATTTTGGAGGGGGCGTCCCTCCCCCCCCCCCCCCCCCCCATCTCGGCTCCCCTAGGATGCAATAATTGTGAACGGTGTAAGTTTGGATAAACATGATGAAGAACAAAAAGAATAGGATGTCTCACATAATAGGTCAGGGAAAAGGAATGCTACATTCAAGATCCTGAAGATGGAGAACAGAAGAGTTCTCAGCTTAACTATAACTATAGTGCTTCAACCTTCATTGTCTTTCATGAAGCAGTTATCTGTAAATGTATTAACTGTCAAATGTAATTAATTGTTAAACTTACTTTTCCATTGTTGCGTCCAACATGCATTTGGTTTACGACGATCACAAACTGCTTGAAAAGAATGTCAGCTTAAATCTCGCATTCCAATAGGCTGTGTTCCACGTAGGTGGTAATAAATGACTGAAGAGAATGACCCTAGTGTAGGATTGGAAGTTGCCACGTGACAAAACTCATTACACAGCCTATGAACATGACAGACAGATCCGATTCTGAAACTAGTGCATGAATACAAACGAGGTGTTTGTCTCATATCGAAAGAGTTATCAGTTTGCAATACCTATGGGTACTTTGGGGAATAGTCGTTTAAGACTGTCATAATACCATTTTATCATATCATATCATTATCATATCATATCATAATACTATGTCATAGTACCATTTTAAGACAGTGGCCTATAAAGATTATAACAGCCTTTCCACTCGGAGTGGTGGGGGAGGGGAGGGGGGGGGGGGTATCGTTCGCTCTTGGTTGCTGATTTTGTTATTACTGAAACTTACCGACGATTATTAATAAACTGACCATTCTTTTTTCTCTTCCCATTTCCTTTTTTAATGAAGAAGGAAATCTTTTCTGGTATAATAATTTCTTACTTGGCTGCAGAGCTGTCCTTATTGAATATAATACAGACATGCAGGTTATTCATAAATTTAACATTTTTGTCTTTCTCCCATTTCTTTGTTTTTATGGGAAAAAAGATGCAATTTATGAAGTGCATATAATACAAATTTTCTCCTCGCAAAGTGCAAAAACATCCAGCTATACCCATTTAGTAAACATGTGTCAGGGAAGATTATTAGATTTTTCGATATGAAGTAACTTGCATGCCTGAAGTAGCATACGGGATTCGCACCAACCCTAAGCTTTTGTTTCGAAATAGAAACCTCATAAAAACTGTAGAAAATATTATCATCACAAAATAAAAATGATTTTCTTAAAACAACCCTTCCCTCTTGAAGCCCCTCTCATCATAAAAATTCAAATATTCCAGCATTTTCTGATAAAGACCAAGTGGTATTTCCCTTTACCAAGAGTCATTATGATGTTATTGTTGAAGATGCGATGAAGTACGTGCGCCAAGGCATATGGGCATTAACTTTCAAGAGAATAGTATTAGCAGAACATTAAGGGCCGGACATAATGGAGTTTCTCTTCCGGTAATTTATTTAAAGTTACATCGGTGTATATGTTCTACATGTATATAATGAGCCGTGTAAATGTTTGGCAATTTAAAAAAAGAAAGAGAGAATTCTCAAGCAAGGAGTTATTAGTAGACACTCCTTGTCATAACAGAATCGAAAGCCCAGTATTTGTAGCCTGACCTCTCTCACACCACCTATTTTATTCTTTCTTTCCATCTCTTCTTTTCGTTCCCTCTCTTTTTCCCTTTCTTTCTCTTTCTCTTCCTGTCTTTACTCAAGTTCACTCTTATTCATTAGATTTGAATCATGGACAACTCCAAAATTCGATTACAAATCTTAATCTAATAGATTTATAAATCAATCTCATCGATTGGAATTTATTAATGAAAATTTAGAGTTTTCCCTAAAAAAAAAATCGTCCTAGAATTATTTCCTAACTAAGAAATTTATAGTGTATTTATGTTCATCTTATAAATTACATTTACGTGTTCATGTTGTTATCCATTGCACAGTTTTCGTAAATTTGGTTTTGATGCCATTGGAAACCATGGTAGGAATGTAGATATGGATAATAATCTGATCACAAACATGACAAACATCTTCAGATTGAGAGACTTCACATTAGATTTTATCAGAAATTACATTTTCATAACAGGTGTAAACATTTATCAGGAATATACCTGTATACAGTTTGACTATGATATTGATAGAAAAGAAAGATTTCTCAAATGCAACTGCCAAAAAGAATTACCCTTTATCGTATTGCGTAGTCCTGTAACAGGCTCGTAAAATCATGATAAATCTATTGACAGTTCATGATAAAAGCTCAGTAGCTGTATTTATGTGTGCGCGAATAAAGGCCTTCTTGTTCACACTGTGGTACATGTTCAAATCATAACTGAGATGTTCTGAGGAGTGAAACTACTCCGGGATCGTCCTTTAAGCTTTAGAAACACTTAGGTATAACTTCCTCATTGCCTGATTGCTTTAAAGCCCAAGTCAATCAACCACAAACAAGTAAATGGTAAAAGTCCAGGTAAGGAGTAACTGTTTATTCTGAAGATAAATTATATAGTTAAGATTATTTCACATCATTTGGGAGATTATACATTTGACTGATTTGATTTGATTTACCAATAAAAAATAACAATTGAAATACATGTTTTCATCAAAGGAAAGCATTGGATGATTGTGCTTTTCCACCCTTGTGTACACACTCTTAGGAAAAAAAAAGTGCCAGTTAGAACCATTTTTTGTCTCGTATTTTAAAGGGGTTATTTTCAAGAACCCCAAAGGGTTCCTTGTACAACCAATAACGGTTCTAACATGTCTAAAGACCCCTTTAGAACCCTTTAGAGAACCTTTATCTGTTTATAGCCTAGTAATGGTTCCTTGAAGACCTTTGAAATGTTCCGAATGTGGAAAAAAAGTTCTAATCAGCACTATTCTTTCTAAGAGTGCATAATTCTTCAGACTTAACTCATTCCGTCGTCAGAGTATTCATACACAGCGAGAGTCAACAATTTAATCATCCACTTATCAATTATTACAATATGAGAATGAGGGCCTCCATGTAAAGAGAATTTCAATCTTATAGTTTCCGAATTATACAATAATGCATGCAGTGGGTTTTCTGGACATTCAAAGAGAGTTTGTTACAACAAATCAAGTCATAAATACATTCAAGTTCAGTGTTAACTGTGTTTATAAGAGTGTCAGGATTTCTATGAGAAAGGAAAACACTGGTATCATCAGCAAATAATATAAATAAAAGGATCTTAGAAGAATTCTGGAAATCGTTAATATACAAAATAAACCATGGCCCAAGAAGCGAACCCTGTGGTACTCCAAATGTTATGTCATTGTAATCGGAATTGGAACCATTTATGGAAACAAACTGCTTTCTTCCTGTAAGGTAACTTCTGTACCACTCCAAGGCCCTTCCCCTTATTCCATAATGTGATAATTTAGACAATAATATTTCGTGGTCAATGGTGTCAAAGGCCTTGGAGAGGTCCAGAAAGATCCCATTTGTGTGAAGATGATCGTCACCAGCAGTTGCTATTTGATTTATAAAATATAGAATTGCGTGTGTTGTTGAGTGTTTTTGCCGATAGCTGAATTTTGGTGAATTAGATTAAAGATCAAAACTCCTTACAAATTTTCATTGTACAATTGTATTTTTTTTCGAGAATTTTAGAAAAGGATGATAAAAGAGATATGGGTCTATAGCAGTGGCGTAGACAGGTTCTTACACCTGGGGGGGGGGGGATGATTTGCCGTTCACGAGATATCGAGGATCAATTTCGTATACAGATACATACACACACACGCACACCAACACAGGGCCGTACGCAGAAATTTTTCCTGGGGGGGGGGGCAAGAGGCGTAAAAATTTTTTGAAGAAACTCGGAAAGCGAGGGAGCGAAGCGACCGAGCTTGTCATGGGGGCACTTTTGCATTTTTAAAAATGAAAATGAAGGATTTGGTGCACACTTTTGGTGAATTTTGTGAAAATTTTTAGTTAAAAAATCTAAATTTTCAGAATGCACAGACATAAATAGAAGATATACGCACCGTGACAAACGAATATAGAATGTGGACTGACACACATTATTGCATATTTGCATCACGCTATTCTTTTTTTTTTTTTAATTTTGTTGTTACACCACTTAAGAAAAACTGTGACGGCGCCAAAATTACCGTAAAGTAATATAAATAACTACATAAATCAGAATAATGATCGATATAGTTATGATAGTAATCGTCATTTCAATCACATTAACGATGATGATGATGATAACTATCGTTATTATCATAAGCATAATAATAATAATACATTACTTCTTCTTCTTCTTCTTATTATTATTATTATTGTTGTTGTTGTTGTTGTTGTTGTTATAATGATAATAATAATAATTATTATTATTGATGTTCCCTAAAACCTGGGGGGATGATTGTACATGTCATCCCCCCCCACCACCTTGTGAGGTGGGGGATGCATACCCCTCATCCCCCCCCCTCCCCCCCCCCCCCCCCCCCCCCCGCTGTCTACGCCCCTGGTCTATAGTTACTTATGTCAGATGGATCTCCTTTTTTGTGAATGGGGACCACCTTAGCAATTTTCATTTTGTCAGAACAATACCATTGACAAGTGATAAATTCATGACATGTTATAAAGGAATAAGAATATCATTAATGATATTTCTGAATAAATCATCGCTTATCGTCATATACTGGGTTCTTTTTACTTTTAAGATCTTTTACAAATTTTATGATTTCATTGGCTTCAGTTGGAATAAAGAATAAAGAATTTGGATTTTCATTTTTTTTAAAGCATTCAAAAGTTTCATCTGTGCGGGGTATCGCGCTGGCAAGATTTGGACCAATATTTGAGAAGTAGTCATTGAAACTTTTAGCTATAGCAGGATTATCGTCAACAACTGTATTGTTAATCTTTACATGTGTTTATTACGATCTCTCTTCTTATTAACAACCTCATAATTACTCTCCTTGTTTCTTTTATATTGGAGTCGATTCACATTTGGAAATTAAAATTTCCTTTTTCGGATTGTAAAAGAGTTGTTACAGGTTTTTTTTTATTTGACATATTTTTCACATGTTGCATCGTCAGATTTGCACGATGCTTGTAATACATGTTGTTTTTCCTATTGATAGATCTTAGAAGTGATTTATCAAACCATTCCTATATTAATAACAATTATGATAATTATGAAAATGACATGATGATGATAATGATGATAATGACAATATTGTATTGCTTGTAAAATACGAGGAAAAATGTGAAACAAACTGAAGTGCTATTTGACAGTGTAGAATAAATAAGAAGGTCGTAATAATCACTTCCGAGGGGCGACCCCCTTCCATGGTGCTGAAATGTAATTTTATGCACATTGTATAATGTATGTGAGTTTTGCGAAGGAAATAAGGCGCGTGATGAGATGTTGGATATTTATGTTCTTCCATGTAATCTTATTTGAGATTATTAGGGTGCGCAGTAGCCTACTGTGTCCCATTTCTAAAGGTTATATAAGTTAGGCTACATTTCATATCCTTTAACGGTTGTTTAGTACCGTGTCCGTTTTGTGAATCAGATGGATTGAAGGAATCGGTGTACTAAATGTGTGCGGGTAGTTTATGCCAAAGGTTAGGGACCCTAGGGACAATTACAGAAAAGGCTCGATCGGCATAATCTAGTACAGGTACGGGGACCAGGAGTTAACTGCAAAGTTGCTGATGATAGAAGGGGTCTTGAAGAACTTGAGAACTTTCATAAAGGCAAAGTTTGTTATCAAAGAAACTTTAATGTCCTCAAGGCAGCGGCTAAGTCTATGTGCCGCTTCATCTTTGCTAGTAAATTTTTGGCTTCAAAGTTTATCTGATTGTCATCAGCTTACATCTCTTGTTGAATGCCTCAGTGAGAATCGATGACCTTTGTCAGAGGGCTGGTGTAGAGAATAAAGTTAAATGGGCCGACAACAGAGCTTTGCGGAACGCCGCAGACCAGTGGAAATGATGCAGAAGGCGTATCGTTGATGAACACATGTTGACTGCGATTGTGGAGATACAAACGTATCAAATCAAGGAAAGTTCCAGTGATGAGAAAGTCATGTTCAAGGCGATGAAGTAACAGGTTATGGTCGATGGTGTCGAACGCGGCAGTGTAATCCAGAAGGATAGGCACACCTTCATCGGCCCTTATCTACAGCTATAAAGAGAACATCATTTTAAGACCTTAATTGAGGCATTTTCTGCTGCTGATGGTTTGTAAGCCATATTGTTGAACAGGGAGCATGCCAAGTATGTCAAGATGAGCCTTTAGCTGATAAGTCACAATCCTTTCCCAGACCTTACACAGGAATAGTTCCTCAGTCCGTTTGGATCAAGTTTATGCTTCTTGAGGAGGAGAAGGATTAGTGATGTTTTAGACCATACTAGAACGTTAGGAAGAGGCTTCACTGGATACCTTCTCGTTGAAGAACTTAGCAAATCTGTTGGCAAGCTCATTGTCCGACGAATGATCTGGATGAGAGTGATTTTGCTGTACTGAACAGTTAATAACTTTAGATGAGTCTTATAGAATTCTTCCAACACCTTAGCCACATCCTCTCCCACTCCATCATGTCCATGGTCAGTTGGCGTCGCTCCTGCCACATTCGTGCTTCCCTCCGCAATTCCCATAAATACCAAGTTTTCTCTACAAATATATGCACTTAATTTGTCTATTTCCTCCTCTAATTCCACTCTATCCTCTTCCACCTGCTTCTTGATGGTCGGAATGGTATCACTGTTTAGTTTTTCTATGTTATTTGCAGTGTAGTTGACCGAGGCGATGACATCCGTTATTTTAGCCTCTATCTGTTTGATTTCTTTTAGTTATTCTATTTTCCAGTGCCCGAAACTCGTCTCGGAATTGTTCCATCTGTGTGTCAAGAATCTGTTTAATTGAGGGTAAGAGCTCTAATCCCTGTGAGCTGAAGTGTTGGTCTTTCCTTGTTGGCCCATCCGGGCTTGAGCGCTGCCTGGGTCTCTTATTATGTGCCATCGCGCCGTGGGCCTACGTACCGCGGTAGAATCGGGGAGCGGACCAAGGAGAGGAGAGGAGCGGGGCGGAGCAAAAAAGGGCATGTCCTCACTCGACGACGGTCATATCGATCCACATTATTTTGCGATTGCGTTCACGAATTCGGAGTGTCATGCTCCAGATGCTGCTATGCAGATAACAATATTGCAGCATCACAAGCAGTGGCGTAGAGAGGTTCTTACACCGGGGGGGGGGGGGGGGATGATTTGCCGTTCACTAGAAATCGAGGATCAATTTACAATATACAATATACAGATACACACACACATACACCCGAAAGCACCGGCGTCAAATCCATTTTGAGGAGTGGAAGGATGATCGACATTTTTGCCGATTTTTATTTATTTTTTATTTTTTTTTGGTCGAACTCACACTAACCCCCCCCCCCCGGTAAGTATAAACACACGCCCTCACCCACCCGCACAGACCCTTTTACACACATTTTGATTTTTATTTTGCGAGCGAGCGAGCCAAAATAACCAGTTTTCTGGTTTTCAATCGCATTTTCAAATAGAAATTCTCAAATAAGATGGTTGTTCATGACAGATTATTAAAATTTTACTAACTTATTAATTCAAATATCATTTCTTCCTTAAAAAGTGGGGAGATATTTCTACACGCCATCCCCCCCCCCCCCTCTCAAAAATGTGAGGGGGATATATCCCCCCCCCCCCCGGATTTACGCCAATGCCCGAATGCACAGACATAAATAGAAGATATACGCACCGTGAGAAACGAATATAGAATATGGACTGCCACACATTATTGCATATTTGCATCACGCTATTTATCTTTTTTTATACAATTTTGTTGTTACACCACTTCATAAAAACTGTGACGGCGCCGAAATTACCCAAAAGTAATATAAATAACTACATAAATCAGAATAATGATCAATATAGTTATGATAGAATCATTTCAGTCACATTAACGATGATGATGATGATGATAAATATTATTATCATAAGCATAATAATAACAATAATACATTACTAATTATCATTATTATTATTGTTGTTGTTGTTGTTATAATTATTATCATTATTGCTGTTCCTATCATTTCTATACATGTTAATTCAGTTTAATTGTAAGCAAACATCCTTCCCTAAAACCTGGGGGGTTGATTGTACATGTCATCCCCCTCATACCCCTCATCCCCCCCCCCCCCCCCCCCCCCCCCCCCCCCCCGCTGTCTATACGCCCCTGATCACAAAAATATTTTGCTCCCGCTCGAATTTAACGACCAAACAATGCGCTTATTATCCGCATTACGTAAAAGGGATAAGGTTGCAAAAAATTCATTTGATATAAAGAAAGAGGTGCATGCGAAATGAGATTACACGCAATTTCTGTTCTGGGGCCCATAACACAAAGTTTTGCGATCAATCGCAAACAATCATTCTGATTTGTCCAGGGTCACCTTTTTGAAGGAGATGCGCATGAAACAATGGTCTTGATTGGCTGTTACAACTTTGCGATTTATTGCAAGTCTTTGTGTTACGGGGCCCATTATTAAGGGGTGACGTTATTATTGTTATTTTTATTATATTATCATAATCATCATTATTATTACTATTATTGTTGTTGCTGTTGTTGTTAGTAGAAGTGGTGGTAGTGGTGGTGGTGGTGGTGGTGGTGGTAGTAGTAGCAGTAGTAGTAGTAGTAGTAGTAGTAGTAGTAGTAGTAGTAGTAGTAGTAGTAGTAGGAGGAGTAGTGTAGTAGTAGCAGTAGTAGTAGTAGTAGTAGTAGTAGTATCATTATGTCGTGGAAATGTCATGGTCTCGTGGATTGTGGACTTTAGGCCTGGGGGGGGGGGGGTACTCGACCCCAAAAGTGGTAGGTATGTGCCGCGGGCGAGACAAAAAACGGGGGCTTTGGAACGGGCTTATTGTGAAAAGGAGGGTCTTCGGAACGGGCTGCGGAACTACAAATGTTTGTGAAAACGGGGGTCTTTGGAACGGTTCGCCTGTGTGTGAGTGCGTATGTGGAACGGGCATACATACGTGCATGCAGCTAGCCCGACGGCACGGGCGCCTGGTGCGCTCGCGCAGAGGCGATGGTCGGACAGCGCTCTGCGGGCCGCTTTTCACCCAAAATGCAGCTCATTGTAGCGGATTTCTTTCTTCTTTTTTTCTCGATAAAAAGAAATGCTATGCTTTGGAACGGCTTTTTTTGTTCTTTTTCTCAATCAGATAAAAATGCTATGCTTTGGAACGGAAATTTGAGTGTAAAAATGGGGGTCTTCTCCGCGGCACATACCCACCACACATTATATACTGAGTGCCCCCCCCCCCCCGGGACTGTAGGTCACATCGCGGCTCGAGTCCCGCCGTGCACTAATGTCTTTAGGCGCTTAAAAAGACAGCATATTTGCCACTCTCCATGTACTAAATGCGTACACGGTAGAAAGAAATTCCAAGAAATGTTATTGCGCCGTAATAGCAGCCATGCTAAAGCCAGGGTAATGGAGCGCCAGGGGTGTCAAGTCTGACAGACAAGAGCGCTATACAAGAACCCACTATCATTGGTCGTAGTAAGTAACAGTAGTAGTAGTAGTGGTAGTAGTGGTGGTGGTAGTAGTAGTAGTAGTAGTAGTAGTAGTAGTAGTAGTAGTAGTAGTAGTAATAGTAGTGGTAGTAGTGGTAGTAGTAGTAGCAGTAGTAGTAGTAGTAGTAGTAATAGTAGTGGTAGTAGTGGTAGTAGTGGTAGAAGTAGTAGTAGTAATAGTAGTGGTAGTAGTGGTAGTAGTAGTAGTAATAGTAGTAGTAGTAGTAGTAGTAGTAGTAGTAGTAGTAATAGTAGTGGTAGTAGTAGGTAGTAGTAGTAGTAGTAGTAGTAGAAGTAGTAGTAGTGGTAGTAGTAGCTGTAGTGGTATTACTATTTTCATCGTTATTATTAGTAGTATTAGTATCTGTTTTATATACATACAAAAACACACTCCCTATCTCTTTTTGTCTCTCTCTCTCTCTCTGTCTTTCTTTGGTCTCCCTCTCAAGATCTCCTCTATCTTTTTCCCCTTCTTGCTTTGAAGAAAATTGAAATTTTCATTAGGGTAAATAGAATCAGTCAGGTTGCATTAAAATTTTAGTATGACACAAGTTTGATTTAGATATATCTTCACTGAAAAATATGATAATTTACTGTTTATAAAGATACTTCCAAGATGTCTGTCAAGCCATTTCAATTGATTGCAAATTTACTTGGTTGCCTTGGAAAAAGGGAACAAACTGAATTCTTGACATCGACAGAGGGCGCACTTTAGACTTTTATCCAAGTAACCTGCCATATAACCTAAAAATAATGTCACAACATGCCTTTATTCCTAGAAAGAATATCTTCTCAATGCAAAAAAATATATAAATAAAATTTATATAAAAAAAAAAAAAAAAAACTTTGATCATCAAACATTAGTTGGGTACACCATACATTTATTAAAAATAACCATTAATCAACATCTGTAAATATTTACAGATAAATATGCAGTAAAATTTGAACATGATAAAAAGACATGGAGAACAATCATAAACTCATATAAAGGACTTTGGAGGAATAGTCAAGAAATTCTAACAAAGACATTAAATTAACTATTAATTGTTTGCCATGAGGAGTTTTGAAAAAAGGGTCCACACTTTCAGAATTTCATCTGATCAAAACACTGGCAATCCTATCATTACTGTCTTGAAACCTCCTCCCCTCTGAACACGTAATCACTCAAAACTGATTGACAAATACCAGAGATAGTTTGAAAAATATATATATACATACGTACACACTAGTATTTGTTTTCAGCAATAACCTCAGGGTCATTCTACAGAAGGATAATTTCAAACAAGTAAGTGACAATCACTTTTCATGTGTTATTTCTATTTTGTACTAATGTCCAGATAATTCCAAAGATTACAAACTGCCAATATATTCCAATTATTATATATTTTCTAATGCAAATCCTCTGTAGAGCATTCAAATACAGTGGAACCTCGTTATAACGAACTGATCCAACCAAGGACATTACTTCTTTATACTGAAACCTTGTTATATCAGAGCAGAGCTAAGCAACAATAAATACAAAGAAGTGGGACCAGCAAAATTACCTTGCTATAATGAGAGTTTGTTATAACAGTGTTCTTAATAACGAGGTTCTACTGTACCAACTGTAAATAGGAGCCATCTGAATTATATTGATTAATGTATCCCCAAATACATCAATCATCAATCTTTTATGATCTGATGAAATGTACATTAAATTTACAGTTTTCTACATGACAATCTAAAACTATGTGTAAAATTTCAACTTCAGGGTCAACAGCCTCTTTGTTATAATAATATGCTAGCATTTATTGGAAACATATAGTTCACCACAAGAAATGCTCGAGCTACAGCGCTAAAAGAGAGTGTTAGATATCTGCAATCTATGAAATGGGCTATGTAAGTGAAAATACTGACAAAATATATGCATGCATTTAATTTTTAAATGGTTTATCAATTGTTGAGGACTTTTTGTTTCAAATACTTCATCACTTCTACATGTGTATGCTTGAAATGATTTCTGAATATTCATATGCACAGATGTAGTAAATATGACAAACTAACAGCTTGAAACAATAGAAACCCACTTTCTTCATTAAAAAAAATATAAACAACAGTAAAAGACACAACATTCAAATCAAAATGATAACACATACATGTAAGCACCAAACCCAATGACATTTGATAAGACATAGTTGTAAAGGACAAAATATAAAGGAAAGTAGTCAATAGAACTGCATGTATGTGTGAAGCCCACGGCACACTATATGGTCCGACTGCGACCGGATTTTCGAAAATCTGTAAATCTTAACTACTTAAAAGTGACCAGAATCATATATTTTACCATCGATAACATACGAAAATCAGCAAATAATCACTGCAGAAATCGGAACATGGCTGAGCTCAAAAATTCACTGATAATTGCCCTTATTAATGACACTACCATGGTTCTAAACATCTGTATTCATAAAATACTAAACAGCAACCAGTAAATATAGGTACTATGCTGTCTGCATGCCTAAAGAAACTGGTTTTCTGTTAAATTTACAAGTACACATACTCAGTTCTATAAGTGATTTTGACATTATCATTCTTTCGTGCAATTAATGAAGATTGCTAATACGAAAATTGTAAAATGCTTGGTCAAGTAAACACTGCAACATTCACTTTAAAATTGCAAATGTACAGGCATCATCCTTGGTAGTTCAATTCCCCATATCGCAAATATGACATTCAACAGTAGAGGGTGACATTTCCGCATATTGCGCAGGTCAGCACATGCACAGATACAAATCCAGTACCCACGATTTGACAAGATTTCTTCCGGCTTCCAAAGAAAATGTACAGCCAGGTTAACAAATCCCTCATTTGTGAAAAATATTGTTCTCTCCTGATAATTTTATTAGATTTAGGGCTGAGTAATCTCGGTTATATTTCTCACCGGTGCCCACCAGTGTTTTTCCAGTCGGAGACCGGTGGACTTATGAAATACATAAGACTAGATGAATCCTCGACCGCACGCAGTTGAAATTTATGCCTCCGCCTTTGCCAGATCAGAAATATATATATGGCACATTCATGTTGATTTTTTTTTTTTTTGATTAATAAGTTATTTTATCACTCTGAAGAAATAAGCTAAAATACTACTGTTAATGCATTAAATGTCTGAAATGACTGTAAAGAATATGCCAGTCCTGTGCATAAATATCACTTTTAATTATGGGAGACGTAAAGTACATATATTAGTATACATTTAGAGTACAAAACTGGAAAAAAATGGTGACTAAAAATTTATGACCTTTGACCTCATCTGACCCCCCAAATCTGACTCCAAGATCATTGTCCCTTTCATATGCATACATGACCCAAGTTTGAAGTTGATCCGTCATATGGTTCTGAAGTTATCTTGGGAAGGAGCCATTTTCATGCATATGACCTCTATGACCTTTGACCTTTGAGCTCATGACCCCTAAAATCTGATCAGATCATTGTCCTCCCATATGCATACATGACCCAAGTTTGAAATTGATCCGTTGAATGGTTCTTAAGTACCACGAGAATGAGTCATTTTCATGTATATAATGACCTCTATGACCCTTGACCTTTGACCTCGTGACCCCAATATCCAAGCAGACCATTGTCTCTCCCATATGCATACATGAGCCAAGTTTGAAGTTGCTCCCTCACAGGGTTCTTACGTTATCGCAAAAACAAGCAATTTTCATGTATATAATGACCTCTATGACTCTTGACATCTGACCTCATGACCCTAACATTTAATCAGATCATCGTCCCTCCCAAATGCATATATGACCCAAGTTTGAAGCTGATCCATCACAGGGTTCTTCAGTCATCGCAAGAATAGGCTATTTTCATGTATGTAATGACCTCTATGATCTTTGAGCTCATGACCCCCAAATCTAATCAGATCATCATCCTTCCCGTATGCATACATGACCCAAGTTTGAAGTTGATCCGTCATATGGTTAAGTTATTGAGAGAACGAAAACAGGACAGACGCACGGACGGACGACCCAAAAACATAATGCCTCCGGCACCCACCTTCGGTGGGCGGAGGCTTAAAAATCACAATGTCATAACACTTTGAAAATTAACCGGTTTAAGAACTATATTTCTTTATTTCTATTAAAGCTTTCAAAGAATATTATGTTTTGAACCTTAAATCAATGAAATGGAACTATGGAAGTAAGATTAGCGTGCAGGATTTCTTCATTTTCTTGCTTGAATTTATCGGCATCTACTATATCGCTTGGTTCTGGAGGCCACCATATTATTTACAAATAAACAAGATATACGCTTATCCACCCGAACATGGCGCTACATCCAATAAAATATCTCTAATAGCGCCATCTTGGGGCGAATAAGCGTATATCTTGTTATTTGTAAACAAATATGGTGGCCTCTAGAACCGAACAATATCGTAAACCCCGAAAAATTCAAGCAAGAAAATGAAGAAATCCTGCATGCTAATCTTACTTCCATAGTTCCATTTCCTTAAGGTTTGAAATTTAATATTGTGTGAAAGTTTTAATAGAAATAAAGAAATATGGTTCCTTAACTGGTTAAATTGCAAAGTCTTTTGACTCTGTCATTTTCTTATGTATTTCTTTATTCTATAGGTGCTTCCGGTCCGTACAGAATCAAACCGATGCCCGGCATCAGCGATCCTTCACAGGTGGACGGACCGACTCGACTCAGGCCTAACTAGATCTATGCAGGTAGCATCAGAATTTATTGCTTGCATTTTCTAGGCTTAAAAACTACAATTTTTATGGGACTTGTTAAGACTCAATCCACAATGTTTGTATGGAAACTGGAAGTGACTTTGTCTGCGCTGTGTGCGGGAAATATCGCCCTCTGCTATGGAATATCGTATTTGCAATATGGAGAATTAAAATGATGCCATACGAATCATTTTCCTTACTTTTCTTTTTTTTTCATACTGCTTTTTCATGCTCTGTAAAAGCAAAGTGTTCAATTCATTATTAAAGAAAGGTCCAGTAAAGCCAACCCCTTAATACCTTTGCTGGATTTTCTTGCCTTCTTGAGCTAAATGTTGACATAATAAATGCCCACATTGCAACAAATCAACTACCATCACTGTCGGTATACTATCCAGTGAAGCCTTACTCATCTGACTTTCTTGTTATTGCAAGCTAGATGATGACAAAGTCAATGACCAAACTAATTACTGACATTAATATCAGTACGTGGATCCATGGAAGCCAGAGCGAAACTCATCTCACTTCATTTTCTTCGCTTCTTTGAGCTCCCTGTTGACAGTGCTGATGACTGCGTTGAGTTCCTTTGTCCTGTCCATCTTGATGTAAGTCACCTTGCGGATATTGACCTTTGTCAGCCAGTCAGGGAGGATTTCAAGCATCAGAGTAATGTGCTTCTCAAGATCATCTAGAAGAATGAAATAGGAGTCAAGACATCACATTAAACTCACAAGCCAGACAGTATCTTCACTACGCCAGTGAACTAAGAGGACACGAAAGCCAGATCCAAAAGAATCTTCGCCTGATTCAGGACCTGCTTTTACAGGCACTGGAGTTTGACAAGAATAGATCAGTAAGTCACTTTCACCTTGTATACGGAATGAGATGCAACACTTTGTTTTCCACTTGGAGAAGTCTGAATATATTTTGGAAAAATTGCATGCCGCCGACTGGTTGATATAAATCTACCCTTTATAGCTAAGAATGAAGCTACATGTATAGAGCTACAAGTAGATTTCCAATATAATAGAGTTGAACTATTCAAGAGGATTAAGGTTGACTGTCTAAATGTTAAAATAAAAAAGGACTTAGTAACTCTAATCTTCAAACTTTTAAATAATCTAGCACCAGTCCTTATTTGTTCCAGACTATGTACCAAAACGAGCTCATATTCACTAAGAAATATTGAAAGAACCCTAGTTTTAGATAAACCCAACACAAATATTATGAAATTGAGTACACTGTATAATGCATCGCATATTTTCAATGAACTTCCTCAACTGGTCCGGAATGAAGTAACTCTTTCTTGTTTTACCCGAAGCATATCAAATTTATTTCCCATGACATTTTAGCTTTATCATTAAACAACACGTGTGTATATTTTTGGTGGTTTGGGGGGGGGGGGGGATTGCGTGTGTGTAATTAAGTTGTGAAATATGTTATTCTAATGTCACTTTGCTTTTATTATTCACTCATGTATAAATTTGTTTTTGTTGTTTTTATATTATTGTACGTATGTTCTACGGACTTGCTGAAAAACAGTCTGACGGCTGATAGCAGGTTTTTTACCGTATGTAAATAAATAAATAAAACAAAAAATAAAAGCTACCTGTACACTGTTAGCATGCCAGAGTACACACATCAATAGAACCATAATGACCACAAATTTGTAAATAACACTCGGAATAATGTACTTTCCAAACCTTCTCTCTAAAGGTGAATAGTCACCTGCAACCATCGACCACCACCAAAAGTTGAATGACTGTGGTATTCGTGGTATACCACTTCAGTGGTTATGCAGTTAACTATTAAATCGTAAACAGTTTGTGGTGGTCAATGGTGTCAAATCCAGTCATATGGATATCAATATTGGTGTTCCCCAAGGCTCAGTTTTGGGGCCACTTTTGTTTATTTTTATATGTCAATGATATTATCAATTCATCAAAATTATTAAAGTTTTCTCTGTTTGCAGATGACACTGCTGTTTTGTATTCTCATGCTAGCATTGCTCAATTGATTTACACTGTTAATTCGGAACTATGTATTTTGAACAATTGATTTAAGTGTAACAAACTGCAGCTTAATCTTGAAAAAACAAAATATGTCATTTTCCATCCTAGGAAGAAAAAGATCTTAAGTGATATTGAAGTTGTGAAAATTGATGATGTTGTTATGGAAAGAAAAGATAGTATTGACTTTTTAGGTGTTACCATCCAAGAAAATTTAGATTGAAAAAAAAATATTGATTGCATTTGTAATAAATTGCTTAATTGTATTGGTGTATTATACAGATTGAAGACGTTCTAACCCCTAAAAATATTGCATTACATATATATTACAACATATTATTTCCCCATCTTAACTATTGTAGTATAATTTGGGGCAATACTTCCAAATCAAATTTATTGAAATTGCTTATTTTACAAAAGAAGGCAGTTTGTCTGTTGACAAATTCACATTATATGAGTACAAGTGCACCACTTGTTGTCAAATATAAAATTTTGCCTTTAATTGAACTTATATGATTGAACACGTGGATTTTTATGTTCAAATATCATAAAAGCTTCCTTCCCAAAAGTTTTTCAGACATATTTTTAAACGAACTCAAAATTTCACACTTATTCAACCAGACAGCATCAAGATTTGCGCAAATCTTTTTCTAGACTTAATTTTGTCCGTAATTCAATCAGATTCATAGGGGTCCAAGAATGGAATTCATTAGATAATGACATTAGAAATAGCACAACACTATCCAGATTTAAAACATTGTGCAAATCAAATTTATTCACATCTTTGAAAACAAATACAAAAATATCTTACCTCTTGACAGAGCAGATCGATGGCTTTCCATTAGTTTTTGGATAATGCTGTCAATGGGCAGAGCTGCTTTCTTCTCTGCTAAGAAAAAGCTGATTATGCATAAGTTAAGGATAATCATTTTCTGCATAATATCAGCTCCTCAAAAGGTACGTTGGATTCTAGCAAGAAAATAAGCAATGCAATCTTCAAAATAGCAAGTCCTCAACAAAAGTAAAGTGGGAAATAAGATTTTCAATTTTGTGTAGATCTCTTTGCGTATTCTCATTTCAGATGTGCAAGATTTTCACTGGAATAAGGAAGTATCAAATAATACACCAGTGTGGTAAACTGAAAAAGAAAAACCAATTCATGTAGTGTTAAAAACAAAAAGTCACATTATTCATTTATGTTAAGTGCTAAAAATTAAAGGATACACTCTTAGGATCTTGCACAACTCTGGAAGACGTTCCAGCATTCCAATCCTTCCTTCCTCCTCAGGAGTCCTCATCATGGCCATCTCTGAGTTACGGGCTTCCTTGGCCTTGATCTGAAACATTGGAATGAAATAATCAACTCCTGCATAAGAAATACTAGAACCAGGCCCATCTGAATTATTATAGCTTACTTCCCACCTTCAGAGCCTAAACACAGTCAAACCAGAAACTTCTGAAAAAAGTCCACATGTTCTAAATTTTCTGACATGATCTGAAAACATTTCAACATCTTCATAACTCACCAAACTTTACTACTGCAGAGAGTCATTGCAAACATTTTGCACATTTTCTAAACAATGCTAAAAGTAAATCTGGCCTTTGTACGATGTCATCATATGTTTCATGTCTTTGTCTTAGGGCTATTACCGAACTGCCGAACCGAACGGAAGTTCGCTGAACATGGCACTTCCGAACAGGACCGAACCGAACCAAACTCAAAGGGAAGGTTCGGAAGTTCGGGGTTTATAATACAGGATCATTGATTCAGTCCACAGTGAAGACCTTGTCCTGCATTCATTATGCTAAATGGGAGATACACCTTTGCTTTATTAAAAAATTAATACATACATTTATTGGTGGGATTTCTTTTCATTCATCTTCCAAAAGTTTCTCATAAATAAAAAATAGAAAAACACTTAATGCAGCTTGTGTCTTATTTTTCCTTTGATTCTGATAAATTTCATATTTGGCACCGTGAATTCTAGTTGTTTTCCCCCAAAATCATGTTAAAAGCTTCAAAATGTGCCTAAAGATACTCACGATTGTAATCGATTGATCATTATACTAAATAAATATTTTTAAAAAATACAAAAATACAAAAACACTGCTTTATTGCTAATTTCTTTTAATATTTTTGTTCCTTTCCTTTATTTTGATTTCAAAAAATTTTTCTCTTGTTTTCTATTAATCAGTATATGAAAATCATCTTTCCCTTTCATTCAGAAAATAAAATAAATAACAAATAATCATGCAATAAATGCAGTAACTATTTTTTGTCATACAGAATATATTTGAAAGAAACAGTGACTTCCAAGTGTAGTAAAGAGAGAGAGGGTTCTGGTGATCTTTTGTTATCGATGCTAACCCTTTTATTTTTTTAAAACTGTAACCCCGAACATGGGGCTAAATTTACAGCCCTACTTTGTCTATTATTCACATTAAAAAAAAGGGATAGCTAACTTTCAAGATCAACATGGACTGTCATTTTGGGCCATGAGAACAAGAGAAGAAATTGAAAATGTCGAGGAAAAACAATATCTGACCCCAAAGGATGTTAACTCATGTGAGTTTGCATCTCGAGCTAATACTTTTCTATCTCCTAGCAGGCAATATATTTTCTTTAAAATACATTGCATTCCGACTTTAAAATAATAAACCATGTAGAAAGGTATTACTTACCCTGTTCAGAAGGTCCTGTGACACACCTTTGAGTGCCTGGTTGCCTTTCTTGGGTTGTGGAGTTACATCCTTCTTCTGGGCATCCTCTGCTCGCTTGGCCTCCACTGCAGCTTTCAGTTCAGAATTCTTAGCAACAAGTTCCAGAGCTTTTGTGACCTAATTAAGAACATGAAGAAATGAAAGGATTGAATTATGCATATTCTCAGTCTAAATGAGTGGGTTGATTTTACTTTTTTGTTTTAGCACAATATGCCAAATCATCTTGATAGTTCCTTCCCCCAACATTTGGGTTGGATCCTGTTCAGCCGCAATACGGCAAAAGAACGTAACCCGAAATATGTTTTGAGAAAAACAAGATTGAAAATTTAATCCTTTCCCATTTTTCTGTCCTTTGAGTGTGACATTCAAACACAAACAGAATTCTTAAGATATTCCTACAGAATATTTTCACAAAATTTCAGCAAAAAAGGATTTTTCGTTTTATAGTAATTTCCACTTTTAGAATAGATACAGCTTTTTACCAAATTAGAGCACTCTCCCACAGAGCAGTTCTAATTTGACAAAAGAACGTATCTTAAGTTACGCCGTGCAAGCATCCTCTCGCGGAGTCATATCAGTTCGGCAAAAGAACGTATCTTTCAAGATACGTTCTTTTGGCAAATTGCATGTGCAACCATGGTTCTCGCCAGTACATAACACCCATGGTTCCAATACCATGCGTAAAGGATTTCAGACAAGGAAGAACCATGTGTGAAATTGCTGTACCATGCGTGGCAACAAGGGTAAAAAAATATTGGAGTACATATTCCTAACAATAATGATAAATGCCACAGATTGTTTTGCTTTTCAGCAATGTATTTTTACTATAATTCCATTAGTAGACAACTCCTGCTTACCAAGAAGCATTTTTCATCCTTTTGCTAAAGCACATACTGCTGTCACACCTAACTTTAGGTGTTATTCTGTAAAACTTCCGAAAATTATGCACTTTGCGCAGAGGGGGAACCATGTGTGGATTTTTATCCAGTGAGAACCCTGTGTGCGACGTAACATCAGATACATTCTTTTGCCAAACTGATATGACTCCGCGGAAGGATGCTTGCACTACGTTTAAGATACACCCTTTTGTCAAATTAGAACTGCTCCTCGGAAAGGTGCTTTGATTTGGTAAAAATCTGTATCTCTTTAAAAGTGGAATTTACTCTAAAACAACACGTCCTTTTGTGCTGGAATTTGTGAAAATATTTCTGTAGGAATATCTTTAAAAGTCTGCCATTTTTAAAATTTCACTCTTAAAGGACAGAAAATGGGAAAGGATTACATTTTCAATCTCGTTTTTCTTATTTAAAATAATACATGATATTTTGGGTTACATGCTTTTGCCTATAGTTTATAGCATTCATGATATTGATATGGCAAGAGTATGTAAGATGGCATATGTTCTACTGCTGTATTATTTCATATCATACAAGTATATTTGTCACTTCTAGTATGGTAAAATAGTGTATGCTGACATACGTTCCTTTGGCGTCGCAATTTCTTATAATTCCCAAACCACCACAACAAAACAGTGTATGTAAAGATACAATCTTTTGCCGTGAATATTTTCTCCGTAATTTGTATGCATATCTTGGGTTACACTCTTTTGTCTAGCTAGAGATGACATAGTTGTGAAAAAATATGTAAGATAATTGAGAATTGGGACTTTTACCATTAGAAAGAGTGGATTTCATTTACCAAGAATATGTTCTTAACAAAAAATGCCAAAATTTTGGGTTACATTCTCTTGCCTTATTACAGCCGTGTTGGATCCTTCCATATTAACCCATTGACTACTGAATTCTCAAACTCCCACAGACTTAATACAGGGACCAACCAGTTCCAGTATGCAACGGATTAAAGCAAATGTTATTTTTAAAAAAAAATTCATATAATTGCGTGTGTATCACCTAATTCACTAAAAGGTAGATTCATAAATGGGCAGTGACAGAGCTACAGAGCAGGGGAAAAGAGGGTACATCTCCCCCTCCCCTCTATTTATTGCACAAAGAAAAAGCAGGGGAGAAAAGGAAAGATCCAGTGGAAGTTAGGCAAAGGAAATGTAACACAAATTACCTTTGCAACTTACAATAAACTAGATGAATCCTCGACCGCGCGTGGTCGAAATTTATGCCTCCGCCATTGCCAGATCAGAAATATATGGGATATTATGGAAATGATTTATTTTCATTTATACAATGACATCTTTGACCTTAACCTTGTGACCCCCAAATCTAATGAGACCATTGCCCTTTCCATATGCATACATGAGCCAAGTTTGAAGTTGAACTGTCACAGAGTTGTTGATTTATCACAAGAACAAGCAAGTTTCATGTATATAATGACCTCTATGACCTTTGACCTTGAGACCCCAAAATCTAATCAGATCATTGTCCCTCTCATATGCATACGTGAGCAAAGTTTGAAGTTGATCCGTCAAATGGTTGTGTAGTTATCACAAGAACGGACCATTTCTAGGTACATAATGACCTCTATGACCTTTGACATAAAAATGCCACTTCTCATGACACATTGCCCAACTATACTAAAACACATGGTGAGATTGGTTTCCTTGATTTTAATACACTAGCTGGGTGTCAACCACAACCTTGGGACTTAACCTTTACCTTTGGATTGACCATCATCTGTCTGGCCTTGTCCAACACATCCCTGGCCGTGTTGAAGGTTGCGACCTTCGGAGGTTCTGGAAGGTCGGCAGACGGAACTTCAGGAATCTTCTCTAATGGAAACTTGGGATGCCAGCGGTGAAGCTTCTCATCAGGAATTGATGTAATGGGTGGATTAAGGCTGGCCAGATACTCCTAGAAATTTTGACAGAAATATTTAATGCAAATGAGAATTTCAGCAAGGAAACAAACATATGAAAACTGCTCAAGGAACAATAGAAATACATCCTTTCTAAGAAGGTGATTTTTAAGTACATACTACTTTGTTACGATGGGACACACTTTTCAGGAAAATAAAAAATGTTTAAGGTGGTCTTTTAACACAAGTAGTTGGAAGGGCAGATTTCACGGCATCAGGTTTGGAGTTATAGGATGTTGACCCGTTCAGTTGAGTAATAATGTGAATGAAGTAAATTGACTATTCCCTCATCAAAAGTTTCTGAAGGCAGAATGAAACAGATTTTCCTTCATAATATTATTATTTTCTTCTCATGAAAATGTATCAGTCTAACATTTATTATTACCCAAATTAATTTCAATTTCAACATTTTACTGACCTTGTGATGTGATTTAACTATGTCCACTAAACCATTATGGAAGAGAGTTCTCCTGGCGATGAGCATAGATGGGGTGAATTTTTCAAACAAATTACTCCTTGATTTGTTTGAACCACCCTGGATCAAGTCTTTCATCAAAGAACCTTGAAATGTATCTGTTTACAAAGTAAACCAAATGGAGGTTGATATAATAGCCATATGATTTATTCCTACATATAAACATCATTTAACATTGATCATATAAAATAATTACATCACAGAAAAATAACAGACATATTATAACTAGAATATATTAATATATTCTAGTTGTGTACAGGAAGTGTTCAAGTTTGCCCTCTGTGTCAATTTTATTCATTAATACAGATGTCAAATAAGTCTTGAAATGTAGATGTAAATAAACAAGAAACAGAAACATGCCTTCATTACCTTGCATGTTGATATCAAAACCAGAAATTTCCAATCACAAATTATCAACAAGTGATCGCTTTTAAAATTCTATTGTAAAAAGAATTACAACCTTGCAATCATTATACTCAACACTCAAGATTTCAAAGTTCAAAGAGTCTCAACGTATAAACATTACATAAATGTACACATCTTTAAAGGAAACCAAACCCTCCGGTCAAGTAGTTTTTCAATCAAAGCTGAGACGGAATGAAAATGATCAGCGAAAATTTGAACAAAATCAGACATGGAATAAGAAAAGTTATGGCTATACATGAAATTTTCTGTAGTGTATGACATTTTTTTTTACACTACCATGGCTATCGATAACATAAATTTGTGGGTAACTCTCAATATGTTTTGTACACACATAAACATTTTCATTTCGCTTAAGATTTGCACATTTCCTTAAGCCAAACTCAAGATATATAATGCAGGAGTGTTTTCTCCACAACATATTTGGGATTTGGTTCTTCAGGATAACTTTGATTAAAAAACTTCCTGACTTGGTTTCCTTTCAATCTCACTCTCCCAACGCAGTGACTACACAAGATTTAAACTCAACATATTTGTAAAACACAAGCTATGTCAAAATATTTTTAAATACCTATATCAATCAGAATTTAAAAGAAGTAACATTTATTCCTTAAATAGGAAAAAAATGAAACAAAAATAATCACCTTCATCATTGGTTGGTTCTGTAGGTATTCCTGCCAGGTTGGCTTCTAGAACGAGATCATGTGTGCTACTCTCTGTGTCCTCCTTCTTCTTTTGTGACATTTTCTTTGCCCAGTACATGTCATAAGCTGATGGATACACTGTCTTGATCTGCTTCAGGTGACTTAGGTCAAAGTTTCTGGGGAATAGGGCATGAATTCAAACATATCAAAAACTAACTAATTTCGAAAGCATTTTATTGCAACTGCAAGCTTTGAAATAATTATATCTACTTATAATTTATGACCTGATAAGTGCATCGCTCACAACATATCATATCTTCCAGTCTGAATAAAATTTGCCAGGAGTGATTCTTACAGAGTCTGCAATGACATGAAATTACCTTTATCTAATTAATGTCAACCTCTGTCTAATTGCAACCATTATACTTTAAGCAAGTCATCTAAATTAAAGAACAGGAACCCTACTACATTGTAATACCTTGTTAACCCTGTAGTTCTAAAGTGCACATTTTGTTCATTTTAACACCATCTTGTAAGGATTTATACGAATGGTTTTAATAAATGTGTTAACTTGCAAAGATTTTATTTGCTCTTTTTATAAAGCATAATAATTATTCCTGAGGATAAATAGCTAGACCTCACATAATTTCAAGGGGTCAAATTTTCTTGGGGGGGGGGGGTGGGAAACTGGAGGGAGTGAAAAATTAACTCACTTGCGGCTCATCTCCTGGACACCACTCTTGAGCTTTGAGAAGGTGCAGGTCTCTGACCGATTGTGCAGCATGCTGACAACAGTGTCCGAGCAGCGGAAAACATCTTCTAGAGATCTGTACCTGAAGGGTAGGGCAAGACTCGAAGGACCAGCCTGAATCAGGTGACGATAGCGCTCAAAGGCGGGGACCACAGTGGGAGCACTCTCTTTTCTTTGAAGGTGAGTTCAGGAAGAAACAAGGTTTTGGATAGGAAAAGAACTTTCAATGACCACCCTCGATTGAAATTGAATTGTTAACTGTGTACAAAACTTTCATGCAAAGATGAACAGAAAATAACTTTCATCAATGGGGAAGAGGAAAAGGTAAGACTACCAGTATTTGGATTTCCTCCCTTTTCTTCTAGCTTCTTTGTCTTCAGAAACTTCACCATCTTCAGGGGGAAAACACTGTTCTTTCACAATCTATTTCCATTCAGGGTTGGTGACTTTCTTGATTTTTTTTTTTAAAAATTAAAAATCAGATATTTTTTATTTAAATCAGATTTTTTTAATTTAAATCAGATTTTTATTTTTTTTATTTTTTTTAAAGTTCATTCGAAAAAAAGGGTAATTACCAAAAAACCTTACCCTTACAATGACATCAATTCTAATGTTATCATACATTTCACTCCTAATATTTTTCTTAACGATATATTTTTTAAATAAATCCAGTCAAAATGGGCAAATGAAAATCAATTTGAGGAATCACGTATGAATCTGAACTTGATTCTATCATACCTAGGCCTACGAAGGAACTTCCATAGAGAATTCCCAGTGAGCAGAGAAAATTCCCCTCTGGGAATTTCCACTCAATATTAAAAAAATCCCAAAGGAAAATCCCAAGGCACTCCTCAGTGAAAATTGTATCTAAATGTGCACACAACAGCTTTGAGACAGTTTTACAAATTGGTATTAAAGCTCTTCCACTGCCACAGATAGAGATGCAAAACTGTCAGTGTTGGAGACCAATATAGGAGACAGCTTAGTCAAAGGATGACTAAACTATATTGTGTTACTGCAATTTTTACATTAAATCTACAATTTTTATTCACATGTTCTCTCAAAATCTGTTTGATACATGAAGTAGGAAAAAAAAAAAACATGCTGAGTCTGTTGACCATATACAACTGGACTTTTGACATAAAGGATAAAAACTGCAAAACTGCTTATATTACAACATACATGTATGTACATGTATTACAAAATAAGTACCGGTATTTTATTTTAAATCAGAAACAACTTACAACTGTATCTACAACATTGAAATGTATTGTTAAAAGTTTATTTTGAGTTTTGCAAATTGTTGTATTAGATCCTATTTGAAAAAGGAAAAACAAAACTTTCGTTATTATTCGTAGTACTAACCATAAAATGAGCTGACAGTGACTTAAATGTTTATAAGAGAAACCTTTTTTCAACAGTCAAATTGTAACTGTACTACTACATTACGTTAATGTGATTTTTACATGTTCTTTAAAACATCAATTGTGTATGATAAATGTAAGAAGAAGAAATAAGCATGCTAAATCTGTGGATTACATGATTATTTTTAATTTTACATGGAAGAAGTAGTTTATGTGAAGGATCAAAACTGGAAAACTGCTAACAAACCTTTTCTCATTGACTTTTATATATTTTTTTACAAACTGCTCTCTGAAAAGTCTTGGATTGTGTGATAAATAAGAAAGAAATAAGAAACTTGTTTCACTATCAATAGCCGACAAAGAATTTAAAATTTCAGAAGAGCTTGACACTTACAAAAAATGGAGTAACTGTTGACGACATACATCTTTAGTTTGTAAGGAATTAGCTGATTTTATTAACATGATTTTAATTTGTTTTAAGTAGATAGGAAGGGTTTGTTGATTTTTTGTTGATATAAGGTTATATCAAAGTTTTTTCAGTTGATATAAAGTTAATTCAAAGTTTTTCAGTTGATTTGAAGAATTAAAACTTCCTTGAACAAACAATTTGTCAATGATTTGTACATGCTTCAATGGAAGTGATTTAAATAAATGATTTTTTTTTTAAATCATGGTGATTTAAATCACGATTTAAATCACGATTTAAATCAACATGATTTAAATCCGCCAACCCTGTTTCCATTACAAAAATTACTGACTTGTTTTACATCCCATTGACAAAATACATTAAAACATACATTCCTTGCATCATTCCTTCCTCTTATCATGTGAATAAAGATGCTACATCATAATGCGTCCTCATCAATACTGAACAGAACATACATGTGTGTACATGTATACTTTTTTTTTGTTTTAAAACCAAATGAATTTAATCTACACCTGTACTTGATAATTTTTCTGCTACTTTAATCTTAACTGATTTCCCTTTTCCCCATGTTTTTGCTTTGCTTTTGTTTCCTTCCGCTTTTGTTTTCTTTACTTTTACCAGTAATCTATTTGCTCATTTAGGGGCTTTGTATGTTTTAAATAAAATGCTGCTCATACTAAAATTCTGTGATGCAATTATGGGAAATCAACATACTCTGCAATTTTCTGCACTGGTTTTGGCACAGTCTTTGTGGATTGCAGTCTCCTAATTTCTGCCGCAGTGTCTTTGACGAGGGCCAGACGAGCCTGGAGGTCTGCTAACTTTCCACAGCCAAGTAATGTCTCCTTCATCTGGGTTGGATCAATGTCTTCCTACAAGTATCATCATGCATTTTACAATGAAAATTATACAGTTCAACCTTCATCCCCTCACATAGAACAATTTGCACAAACAGATGGGAGGTGCTTCAATGGGATTTATTGTACACAACAAGAGCTTTTTATAGCTATAACTTTCATATTACTTACAACTGAAAGGTCGTCGGTACCTCAATTTGTAGGTTTTGATAGGCTGATCAATATGAAACAGGTCAAACTTGTGTATTTTTTGTATGGAAAAATCGTCACCTTGTTTGGGTTTTACATATATGCAATTGTTCTTTGTGCACCTGAATCTTCTTTAAAAGAAAAGATTTACAATCTCAATTTTCGCATTGTAGATTGAATTACAACTTTAGATATCTAATCAAAGGGGGTTAAAAAATAAAACTAAACCAAAACCTGTTGTTTTTATTTAATGATCATTCAATTAAAAGGAAAGAAAGGGAGCACAAAGAACAATTGTCTATGTAAAACCCAAACAAGCTGACAATTTTTCCACACAAAAAATACACAAGTTTGACCCGTTTCTTATATTGATCTGCATGTCAAAATCTACAAATTGAGGTACCGACAACCTTTCATTTGTAAGTAATATGAAAGTTATACATGTAGCTATAAAAAGCTCTTGTTGTGTACTATAAATCCCACTGAAGCACTTCCCATCTGTTTGTGCCAACTGTTCTATGTAAGGAGATGAGTGAAAACTTTATGAAATCAAACACTGACAAGGCTATTCTGTGTTTATAAATTTTTGCATTTTGCTTTGCATTCAATATTCATTTCCTCTCTTTCTCTCTCCCTCTCTTATTAAGTTTTCTATTGTTCGCACAACTTTTGTGTTAAATTTAACCAAAAACCAAAGTAAAGACAGATCTAAATCTAGACCCCACATGTACATGTCATGATCATGATGATCTAGGCCTAGATCTACTATCTGTTAGGCCTAGACCTAGATCTAAGCCAAACGTATCAGTAGATTGAAGGCAGGTGTCGTTCTCGCACCACGTACTCGAGGTAGCTTCCACGGACTAATGCCGGGGGCCATCTATGATAATTCTGGTGTTCACGTTGACCGTGCTTGAATGGTTTTGATATCTAACTTCTAAGATTGTTCAGATCAGAAGTTTGGCGTCATGAAAAATCAAATTCAGACCAAGATTAGACAACAGGATTTTTGTGAGTGAACACTCCAGCAGAATTTAGACTGCTAGTGTGTGTAGACGAAAGTCATGTAACATTAGATCTAGACCTCTAAGTCATGTACATGTGGCTCTGATACACTGACACTGTCACGCTGTCTCATCTACAAGAAACTTGAACAAGATAGAAATGAACTGGATGATAGATAGATCTGGAAACCCGACTGCAGACTTCTGCATATTTCCAGTACATCTGGTAGACTTCTAATAAAAAATAAAGAGGTAATATTATAAAAACAATTTAACAAACAGGTTACCAAATCATCAAGATGAGTAAATTTGATATGATTAACTCACATTTTTCTTTGACTTCGCAGACTTTTTCTTTGAATTTGACTGTGACTCTGTCTGTGAGTGGGAGCCAGTTGGTTCTGTTGTTGGATCAACTTCAAGACGTCTCCTTATTTTTGCAGTGCTAGGTCTAGCATGTCTAGCGCTTGTCTTTTTCTTACTTGACCTGTCTGGTGTTCTTGGGATTTCATTCCTGCCAGAATTCTGTTCATTGTTAAATTTAGTTCTTTTTCTTCTTGGTGGGTCGCCTTTTTCTGGATCAGAAACCTGTCTCTTGAGAGGTGTTTTCTCCAGGACTTTTTCTCTCGTTTCTGTCAGACGAACACACGATGGGGTGGGGGACTCTGGAAAAACATTTTTGCTCCTCTCCTTATCTAGACCAGTTGTTCCCGTGAAAGTGCGCGTCAGTATGCTACTAACTAAAGCAGCATTTGCTTCTGACTTTGACTTGTTGAATGCTCGAAGCTGAGAAGAAAGGTCAACTTCAGCTTTACCACCCCTTGAAATAGGACGGGTACCGAGCGCTGCAGTTTTCACCGGGAGAGTTTCGGGGAGGACAGACGCCTTTCTCACATATTTGGCCGGCGTGGGCTCGCTTGTGCTGAGTTTGAGATTCCTTGCACTTCTTTTGGTCGGCTGAAGAGAAGAACTATGCTTCCGTCTGCTATAGTAATCTGTCACCTTGGACTGGGCCATGGTTCAGCCTTATTGTTATTTTGATTCAAATACAATTTGATACAAATACAAACTATGATTTTTATTTGCCAAAAAGGAAGGGGTCTACTTGCCTCCGCTCCGAGCTGCTTCGGCTATGTTTTGGTATAGCGCGGGGAAATAGTCACGTGATAATTCCAGCTTCACGATTAGTCTATTTCCAGTAA
>CM057158.1:24195827-24302630 GCA_029962745.1 Echinometra lucunter
GGGGATGGCGTGTACAAATATCCCCCACTTTTTAAGGAAGAAATGATATTTGAATTAAATCTTTAAATATAATTTTTATTAATCTGTCGTAAACAACCTTCATATTTTAGAATTTCTATTTGAAAATGCGATTGAAAACCAGAAAAGTGGTTATTTTTGTCTCGCTCGCTTCGCTCGCTCGTCATATTTTCAAATTTTAATTTGAAAATGCGATTGAAAACCAGAAAAGTGGTTATTTTTGGCTCGCTCACTTCGCTCGCTCATATTTTAGAATTTCTATTTGAAAATGCGATTGAAAACCAGAAAAGTGGTACATGTAATTTTTGGCTCGCTCACTTCATTAGCTCGCTAGATAAAAATTAAAATGTGTGTAAGGGGGGTCTGTGCAGGTGGGTGAGGGCGTGTGTTTATACTTAAGTGTGAATTCGACAGAAAAAATATCAGCAAAAAAGTCGATCATCCCCCCCCCCCCCCCCCCCCCACTCCTCAAAGTGGATTTACGCCGGTGGTGCAAATGATCCTGTGCCACTCTTGGCAACAATATAATATACAATATAAAGTAACCAAGTAATGTCCCTCCCCTTGGAAACCAAAACTGACCAATGAAACATTATTCGTGATGTAAAATGTTGACAGCCTGAAACAAAGATGCTGACAGGACTTTCTCTCTAAATTGTGCTGACCAGTTCTCTAAATTATGCTGACCAGTCAACAACATTAAATAAAGGTTATAATAGTATCATGTGCTGGACATGAAAAAGAGCTGACCATGCAGTGAATAACATCATTATCATGGATTCATAAAAGGGACATGTGCTGGACATCAGTACTGCCCTCTTGACTATCAAGGTTGGCCTCTACCCAAATCACATCCTAAAGTTAAATCCCATATAACTGTACCCCAATGTACAGCTGCATAGCATGCACTGTCACAGTGCCCCATGCACTTCTGTGAACGAATCCTGACCCTATGATGGAAAAAATTAACAGAAAGAGCAAAATAATCTGCATTTACTGTGCACATTTTGGTTTATTACGGTACTTTGAAATGTAAATTTATGATGATAAATACCTACCAAAACCGTTTTCAAAATACCGTCACATCTGGTTTGTTTGTTTTGTTGTTGTTGTTGTTGTTGGGTTTTTTTTGTTTTGTTTTGTTTTGTTTTTTTTTCTCTTGGTTTGTTTGTCTGTTTGTGCTGTTGTTTTATTTTGCAGATACACCTTGAAAATTGTAAAATATAATACTTGCTTCCAGTACATAGTGTTGTCCCCCTCCTTTAGTAGCCCTCGGCCTCCGGCTCCCCAGGGCTGCGTTTCACGAAACCGTCATAAGTCTAAGTTCATGGACATCCCATTGAAACGCGTGTTAATTCTACAACACGCGTTTCTATGGGATGTCCGAGAAGTTAAGACTTATGACGGTTTCGTGAAACGCAGCCCATCTTACAGCTAGCTAATGAATATTCATTCGTGACGTCACATCATATTTATGAGGATTGCATTTGCAGATTAGAGATATCTGTATTTTTCTTAATTGAATACATGTCTTTTGTGTTCATACATAGATCAAGGCAAGATCTTTCACGATGGTATGTCTTTTTACTCCATATTTTCTTCAATTGGCTTTGGAAAGGTGTAACTGAAGCTATGTAAAACTTGTGCATACGGTCTTTGTGCGTGATGTCGAGATTTCGGTCCCATTCATGGGTAATGGTGTAGTGTAATACACAGCGCAAGCGACAGCGCTGTGCTAGCGGGCATAGGAAATCATTGCGAACCTAGTCCAGGGACGTCTTCTATCTGCATTTCAATGGACGCCGGGGTCGGGGAAACTAGTAATGCCATGGCTACTTAGGCTTTTCTAGGTCTGGTCCAGCCTCCAGGGACGTCCGGAGAGTAAAAAAAAAAAAAAAAAAATGCTAACGCTATTAGTAATTACTCTCCATGACGTCCAGTGTGTTTACCCTCTATTTGGCCATCTTAGTTAATATACCCAGCCGCCATTAAGTACCGCCTAGCTTACTGAAAAAAATACGGTTATTTACACTACATAAACAAGATAGAGCACAGGCATATTCAGTATGCAATGTCGACTGATTGCGTTAATCGCTCTTTTGCACGATTGTTTTTATCTTTCTTCGCTGCATAAAGTAATTATGCCGCCAAAGAATACCCTTTTTCCCGCCCTCCGGGTCTAAATTATATTAAAATAGAGCATTCTACAAAATTATGAAAACCTGATCTCGTCTAGACCAATACTATTTCTTTCTCTTCTTCACAATATCCCCCCTCAAGCATTATAAACCCCCTTTTCCAGGCCAAAACTTTATTAAAACAAACCAAAAAGAGCTCAAAACTCTCTATAGATCTACTAGCTCCTTAATGTACCCAAACCTTAGAGATTTGCCGCGAAATCACAAAGTGCTATGTGCATTGTCTATGGGAAAAATACGTACCCAAGACGTCTTGGGTATGAATTTTCCCCATAGAAAATGTACATAGCGCTCTCCAAAAGCGCACCAAAACGCAAGCGTTTGGGCATATATTTTGCCATAGAGAATTGTGTACAGTACAAACCTCAAATATTGCTTTATTCCGTTTCAAATTCCGAAAACCTTCTCGTCTAGACCTAAACTATCTCTTTCTCTTCTTCACAATATCCCCCCTCAAGCATTACAAACCCCCTCTTCGCTGCATTTATGCCCCCAAAAGAAAACCCCTTTTCCCGCCCTCCGGGCCAAAACTATTATTAAAACAGACCAAAATAAGAGCTCAAAACTCTCTATACTAGCTCCTTAATATACCCAAACCCTTGCGATTTGCCGCGAAATCACAAAGTGCTATGTACATTTTCTATGGAAAAAATACGTACCCAAGATGTCTTGGGTACAAATTTTCCCCGTAGAAAATGTACACAGCGCTCTCCGAAACACACCAAAACGCAAGCGTTTGGGTATATATTTTTGCCATAGAGAATTATGTACAGTACAAACCTCAAATATTGCTTTATTCCGTTTCAAATTCCGATAACTTTCTCGTCTAGACCTAAACTCTCTCTTTCTCTTCTTCACAATATCCCCCCTCAAGCATTACAAACCTCCTCTTCGCTGCATTTATGCCCCCAAAAGAAAACCCCTTTTCCCGCCCTCCGGGCCAAAACTATTATTAAAACAGACCAAAATAAGAGCTCAAAACTCTCTATACTAGCTCCTTAATATACCCAAACCCTTGCGATTTGCCGCGAAATCACAAAGTGCTATGTACATTTTCTATGGGAAAAATACGTACCCAAAACGTCTTGGGTACAAATTTTCCCCATAGAAAATGTACACAGCGCTCTCCGAAACGCACAAAAACGCAAGCGTTTGGGTATATATTTTTGCCATAGAGAATTGTGTACAGTACAAACCTCAAATATTGCTTTATTCCGTTTCAAATTCCGATAACCTTCTCGTCTAGACCTAAACTATCTCTTTATCTTCTTCACGATATCCCCCCTCAAGCATTACAAACCCCCTCTTCGCTGCATTTATGCCCCCAAAAGAAAACCCCTTTTCCCGCCCTCCGGGCTAAAACTATTATTAAAACAGTCCAAAATAAGAGCTCAAAACTCTCTATACTAGCTCCTTAATATACCCTTGCTTGCGTTTTGGTGCGCTTTCGGATAGCGCTGTGTACATTTTATAAGGGGAAAATTTGTACCCAAGACGTCTTGAGTACGTATTTTTCGCATAGACAATGTACATAGCACTTTGTGATTTCGCGCGGCAAATCGCAAGGGTTTGGGTATATTAAGGAGCTAGTATAGAGAGTTTTGAGCTCTTATTTTGGTCTGTTTTAATATAGTTTTGGCCCGGAGGGCGGGAAAAGGGGTTTTCTTTTGGGGGCATAAATGCAGCGAAGAGGGGGTTTGTAATGCTTGAGGGGGGATATTGTGAAGAAGAGAAAGAGATAATATGGGTCCAGACGGTTTTCAGAATTTGAAACGGAATAAAGCAGTATTTAAGGGAGTATATTGTGAAGAAGAGATAGAGATAGTATTCTAGACGAGGTTTCATAATTTGAAATGGAATAAAGCAGTATTTGAGGGGGTATACTGTGAAATAAGAAAGAGATAGTATGTCATGTATGAGGTTCGACCATACACACACAGATCGTACTCAATATTGTGCATGTGCGGTCATTCGTTGAGCATCATCACAATAGGTGTGTGCTTCATTTTCTTATATTTTTTTTCAGTAAGCTAGGCGGTACTTAATGGTGGCTGGGTATATTAACTAAGATGGCCCTCTATTTGTACATAGCAAGCATCTTGACACTTCAAAACACCCCCAGGAACATCACTTTCCTATGGGCCAATGACACCACCAGCCTTGTAATTGTATAAACTTGTAACTATCGTATCGGCTGTGGAGTGTGGTCATCACGAACCCGACTGACACTTGGACTAAAAATTTATTTTTTATTCTTAATTTATTTTTAGGAGGGTCAGTTGGTCAACCAACTGTAATTTGCTTGAAGAATTTGTTCTTATTTAAGATTTTGGTGAATTAGATACCTGATTCCTTTTAAAGTCATGTATAAATTCAAATAAATATCACATGATTAGCTAGAGTGCTAAAAGAGGGGGGGGGGGAATTTTTAAAATGTGAGTGAGAAGAAAGGAGAAATGTAAGAGAATGTTCATGATGTATGAGGAGTGGAAGCAGACAAGGAACAGTTGACAAGAAAAAAAAGTCAGAGCTTTCAAGCTTCGCCTAGGGAGTTTGTGATTCATATGCTTCGAGTGGTCACTACTGTCCCCCATTCTCCCCCCCCCCCTAAAATCCTAGCTATGACACTGATGCTCTGCGAACAACGGGAAACAAATACATTCATAGATTCACTTTTATACAATATAGCAATGTATTTTTCTTCCTTTATTTTTGGAAAAAAAAAACCTCACAATTCTTATCATGCTTGTAAAAAGGACTGCAGCATTATACAAAATGCAATAAATGAACACCAGGGAGAGAAAAGGCTCCACTTACTAATAAGCAAAATAACACATCTCTTGTTTTGTGCTAATAGTAAAAAGGGTATTAAATCATTAAAAAAAATCATGACAGTATTGTTGTCTACTGTGTTTCATTTCCCATCAACAAGTTCTATACAACTCAGAAACCTACCAAGAAATATGTAAACATTCAAATTGGAGAAAGAGTCGGGAAGAGTGTGAAACTGTGTGATGACGAATGCCGATCAGAAATAAAGCCAATCATGATTATATCATTCTAAATATCCAAGTAATAAAAAAGTAAGCAATTCAACGTTAGTAATGAATCAATGAACACTATAAATTTTCTATGAAACATTTAACAAAAATCTGTAACAATAAATAAAGGAAACAAGCAAGAATCATTATACTATAATAAAAAATATATGTATAATATACAGTAATGCAAAAATAAAGAATTCCATCAGCACAAACATAATATTATATGCAACAGGGTACCTTTCGTTTCAGATGATTTTATTAATCTGTATTAATAAACCTCACCCTTATCCACCCCCCCCCCCCCCCCCCCCCCCCCCCCCCCCCCCGAGAAGAAAAAGAAAAAAATGTTTCAAAATGTAATTATCAATCTGGGGCAGTGCCACAAACTGATCAATGATTTTGTACGTCTGACCCCCATTTTTCTCCATTTTCATTTAACTTTGTGAACTACTCAAGCCATGATAATTTGAGACTGTTACATTTTTTTACATTATGAAGTACAAAGCTGAGACGAATCATTTCAGCAAAGTTGTACATATAGGGTGCCGGACATCATTATGGAATTGCCCTCTGTAAGGGGCATTAAATACACGATGACTGCATGCTTTTTTTTTCTTTGAACTCTAATATTCGATGAAAATCATGCAGACATCTAACAACACTGTAGTGCAACACTGATGGGGAAGCAGGGAAAATTTTTTTTTTTTTTTCCGGTGCTACTTTTTGAGCCCACTGGCCCGAATTTTCTACATTGTATTACAGTTAACATTGGACCCTATGAGAATTCCAGGGGCTCTTTTTTTAGTTTTCCAGGGCTCTTTTTGGCATTTCGGGGGCGAATTCGCCCTGAGCCCCCGTGTATTTTTTCCCTGTGGGGAAGTCTCAACTACCCTCAGGCCAGGTGTGTATAGAAGTCATGGCGAGATATCTGTATTTTCTAATACAAATTTGACATATTATTCACTCTCATGTCTGCCTGGTGAAATGGTTCAAGCATTGATAAAAATAATTCAACTAAGTATCATCAATTAATTGAGAAAGCCCCTAAGAGCATAACTGGTAACCTAACCCCTTACATGAAGCATCATTCGTTATTGCTTGTTATTCAATCATTTGCAATCATATAAAAACCTACTTTACACTGTAAGTTTGTTTGGGGTTAAGATAGCAATGCTACAATGCGCTTCCAACATCCTAGTGACTTAATGGTCCAAAGGAGTTTAATATGAATAATTTTTCCAATAATTACATCACAGCAAAAAGATCAATCAGTGCCACACTACGATTATGGATGGTATTGAATTTAGATAATGACATGAATCATATAAATACCCTTTGAGGTATATACAAGTTATCCTAGTGATCAATTTAATGGCATACAGGCCAATTATATTCCAAAGAATATTTCAGACACCAAATACACGAGTAGAGGATAAACTAATAAAAGGAACTACTGCATTAAAAGACCTAGTTCAACAACTTACTAAATTTTCAGGAAAGAATGGCTTAGGATACAGGACAGGTCATTGGTTCAAAACTGAGGTGATCTTCACAATTTTTTCTCCAATAATAAAAAATGTCAATGAGAGACCTCAGATTGCTTCAAGAAGGAACAAGAAGAGCCAGTTTATTGACTCCACTCCCAGCTAGATACCACCTGCAGCCTCCTGAACCCAGGGAAAACTGGCAATCAGTCGTCCAGAAAACTTGAAGTAATCATTAGGTATTCAATGAGATGAACTGAAAAAGAAGAAGCAATTTAGAAATTAGTTAAGGGGAGTTTAAGTTTGTTACTCTTGAAAAAAATATTTAAGGCCATCTTATTGCCTTACATGCAGTTTCCATTTACTCTTGTACTCACATGTTATTTCACTTTAATCGAAGAAACAACCGTGTCATATTATTCAAGAAAGATGCCCCGTGTTCAAGGTAATACATGTACTATTTAAATAGCAAATAATCAATACGGTTAAACAGTATGTAGTATTGTGGCTCAAATTGGCAGAAGATTTTGACCATTTTCTAAATCATGATCTTCTCATAAGTAATCAGTTTTACACACAATCTGTTTCAGCTTGTATTATCTGGATGGTTTCATTAGTCAAAAACTCTGTTGTTTTCCACCTAATTGTAAGATTGAATAAAATATGCCTGAATATTAGGTGAGTATCTATTTTTTTCTATTGAATATTGGGTCCTCTTGGGCTGCACATAGGTATGTGGGACTTGCCATATTTGAAAACTGCTGCCAGATTCCCCAATCAACTTCCTTTCTAGTAGGGAATTGGTGTATTGGTTCCTTCTTGCAGCGATGCAGTGGGATACCATTCTGGATAGGGTTGACTGGGAAAGGTTTGCCTCACCCCATGCATTATTTGAAGCTTCCTGCATAAAAGAAAAAAAAAAGGTATGAGAAAAGAGTAGGATAACTTGAAGTTCATATGAGTAACATTTCCCAGTGTTACTAAACAATTGTTCCTAATCAACAGTTAGTTTATGGTATGTTTTACCAGCTCACAGTTATCAAAATAAACTTTATATATCAGATTTTTTTAGACTGTGTTCCATTTTGAATTTTTTATTGTAAAATGTATGTAATTCAGCCTAAGGGCTGTCATAATAATAAGCATTAAGAATAAGACCAAAAAATCTAATAAGTAAATAATACATTCTGGATATTTGAACAAAATTTACACTTTGACATGGTTACCAATTATTTCTTCTTAAAACTATACTGTATAGTCCAACCTTTCAATGAATCTTATCATTGTTTAGTCATAGTGCCAAGAAGTGAGATGCTACACACTTGTGTTCTAAATAAATGGTTTGCCCATGGTAAAATAATCAACCATCCCTCTCTCATTTCCCCTAACATGCCACAAATTTGTCAGTTATGAATTTTTACATTACTGGCAGTTGTCATGCCATTTCGCACAGTGATATGCTGTTTAATTGGTAAATTGCCACTTGGTCTACTCCCACTTTGACTACTGCCCGTTTGGTCTCGCCCCACATGGTCTAATTCCATTTTGTCTACAACCAGTTCGTCAAATGACCTTTTGGTCTACTAGCCATTTCACCTGTTTACCTTTTTGTATAATTCTCATTTTGTCTAATGACCATTTCTTCTAATGTCCACTTGGTCTAACACCACTTAGTCTATTACCTCTAATAAACCAGTAATCATAGATCAAATATTAATTTGGGAATTAGACGAAAAGGCAATTAGACAATTTGGTTATTAAGACGAACTGACAATTAGGCCAAGTCATTAGACCAAATGAGAGTTAGACCAAGTATGTATTAGACCAAATGGCAATTAGACCATATTGATAGTAGACCAAATGGGTTTAGCCTATGTGGTATTAATCAGATAATTAGACCATCTGCTGGTAGACCAGCAGTATCTTTTTGTCATCATTCAGTATAAAAACACAAACTTACCAAAAGCATGAAATCTTAGTCCAGTCTTTTTCTTCTTTTGTCTCCTTCACCTTCGTGCAGTAAGAAATCGTATGTATGGGGGCATTTAGTGCCCTTGATCATAGAGTTAGCCTCACTATTTTACGTCTCACTCAGCGAAATTGCATTTTCTTTTTTGGAATTTTCTGTACCTAGGAAAAAGAAAATAATACAAAAAATAAAGCATTGGGTAAGGTCAGTACTTTTCTACATCACATGTACATGTAAGTACAACTTGTCCAACATACATGTACTGCACATCAGAATCAGGGCCAAAAGCATTAATTTTTTTTCCGGGGGGGGGGGGGGGGGTAAGATGCGTACAAATTTTTTTTTTAATTCAAAAGCGAGGGAACAAAATTGTCATGGGGGTGCTTTTGCTTTCGTTAAAGTGAAACAGAAGGCCTTGGTGAACACTTTTTTTTAATTTCTAAAAAAATTTCAGTAAAAACTATAATTTTTCGAAATTCCGGGGTGTGCTATGCTGTGTATGGCCATGCATGATTGGAATAATAATTTTCAATTCATATTTAGTGTTTACTGTATAGGAAGGTTTTATTTTCTCCCAAATGCATCAATTGATTACACATATAGAATATATTATCAGCTTGAAATTTGACTCTTTGTTCCAAAACACTTTCGTAAAATGAAGCTTATTTGGTCTATGTGGTGTTCATAAAAAAAAAAAATTGTATGAAAACTGACAACTTATTAGCCTGTATTGATATTGTTTTTGAGATTTCTTCAACATTCTTTTTTTTACCTCTTGTTTATAACCTGGGCCTAACCCAGCCCAGGGTCCCAGCGCAGTGGCGTAGCTAGGATTTCATTTGGAGGGGGCGGTAATGAGCACGCAAAGTAAGCGAATTGCGCTCCGGGCTCCAGGGAGGGAGTTCCGACGTTTCTATGAATTGTTCCTTGTCTGCTCTTCTTACGTTCTCCTAAACCCTTTTCTTTTCTCGCTCACATTTTTTTTTCTTTTTTTCTTTTTTCTTTTTTGTTGGCATTTGGGGGGAGGGCTACCGCCCCCACCACCCCCCTTGGCTATGCGGGTGACACGGCCATAATGCCAAAATTACATTTGGGAATTTCTCTCCCCCCCCCCCCCGAAAAAAAACACATTTTGTATTCAAACAACCTTTGGTAAGACAAGATTGGGTCATGAGACAGACTAGGTGAGTAGGTCTATGTGGTGTTCATAAAAAACCCACAATGTCATAACATGGCTTTGTCTCGACTTTGGTCTTTTGGAACTGCGCATTCATAAAGCCTTACATAGTGAATTAACTGTAAGATGCTAGCCTGCTTGGATTCCACTTAATAACATGTACAAGGTACTTTAGTCTTCGCGGTGGAAAAGCCTTTTGTGTGTTCTTATTCCCAGGCTTTGGGGCTTGGCCACACATGAAAGGCAGTTTAAATTGCATTTTCAACTCTGAATCCACAAATTTGTGGAATATCAAGAATGAAACTTGAATTGAAAAGTCCCTGAATCAAAATTTGAGATATCTAGCAAACTGAAAAAGTAAATCTTGTTTTTTAAAGGGCAATTTTGTTGTCTGTTTTTTGACCGAGCGACGAGTTAAGGACGTTCCGCAGTTATGTTTCTGCGCATGCCTACCGTGCAGGTTAAAACGTCACGCACGGTAGACATGATAGGCCGAAAATTCTGTTTTAAAATTCGTCGTTAGTCTCTTATGCTGGTAGGGTCGGCACTCCTAACTGTTAAAACTAAAAGGAGAAGTGCCGACCCTACCACTTAAAAGGTAGTAACGGCATAAAAACAAGTAAATTTAGTAAAACAGTTAGTTTGGCCTTCCTGAGACTGAGTGCTCGGAATCGGATTCAAGACCATGCAGAGCCAGGTTGTTGTGCCAACAGTGCCACAATAAGTTTCGTGGAAAGTTTCCTTCTGCAATTTGCAATTGTTTATGAGATCACAAAAAAGACATAGGGCCTATGCATTCATTTGTTTCAGGTCTCCGTAGAAAAGTAAGTAGATTTTAGGCCTAACTTGGTCGTTCCATACAGTTACATACATGCACCAGGTCGTTCACAGTGCCATACGTAGATTTGGTCGTGTGGGACTGTGAGGTGACAGGGCGTTGCAATAATTCAGGTTTCAAACGCGGTCAAATTGACTTTGGTGCTTATAATTCATTTTATTGCAATTAAACTTATGTCATCATAGCGTGGTAAATATGACTTGAACATGAAAATACAAATGAGCAAACCAACAGAAAAGGTGATAATGCAGCATAAATGGACCCAATTCCACTCTGTTTCAGCACAAAATTTTGGATAATCGTCGTCCGATTTTGACCGAGCGACGAATTAAGGACGTTCCACAGTTATGTTTCTGCGCATCCCTAACGTGCAGGTTAAAACGTCACGCGCACAGCTTTACATCGTCACGATACTGTATTGCGACGAATGTAAATGGTAATTGTGTACATATACATGTACTGTATGAGCTGAAATTTTTGCAGTGGTTTTATTTTCGCGAATATAGATAAAACATAGTGAATGACTAATCTTTTTAGTCATTTCACCAACTCTCATTTTCAGTGTAGATTCTCAGCCTTTTGCATGTTTTTTGCACGTTTTGTGGTTTTTAAGCCAATTCGCAACTATTAGGGTGACGATAGTTCAAAAACAAGTACATGGACCCCACTTTTTTAATGTTTTAGTCTCTTCATTATACTTTCCTCTACAATTCTATAGAGAAAAACAAATATGACATGGGTTTTGAATGTTTGGGGCCATAAAATTGAATCGGCCGTATTTTGGTTTAGATTCTCAACATTTTGCATGTTTTTGGCACGTTTTTGTGGTTTTCAAGCCGATTCGCAACTATTAGGGTGACAATATTTCAAAAACAAGCACATGGATCCCACTTTCTTAATGTTTTAGTCTCTTCAGTATACTCTCCTCTACAATTCTAGAGAGAAAGACAAATATGACATGAGTTTTGAATGTTTGGGGCCGTAAAACTGAATCGGCTGTATTTTGGATTTAGATTCTCAGCCTTTTGCATGTGTGGATTAGATCCTGAGCCTTTTGCATGTTTTTTGGCCCATGTTTGTGGTTTTCAAGCAAATTCGCAAATATTAGGGCGACGATAGTTCAAAAACAAGCACCTGGACCCCACTTTTTAATGTTTTAATCTCTTCAGTATACTTTCCTCTACAATTCTAGGGAGAAAGACGAATATGACATGGGTTTTGAATGTTTGCGACCATAAAATTGAATCGGCCGTATTTTGGTTTAGATTCTCAACATTTTGCATGTTTTTGGCACGTTTTTGTGGTTTTCAAGCCGATTTGCAACTATTAGGGCGACGATATTTCAAAAACAAGCACATGGACCCCACTTTTTAAATGTTTTAATCTCCTCAGTATACTCTCCTCTACAATTCTAGAGAGAAAGACGAATATGACATGGGTTTTGAATGTTTGGGGCCATAAAATTGAATCGGCCGTATTTTGGATTAGATCTCAACCTTTTGCATGTGTGGATTAGATCCTGAGCCTTTTGCATGTTTTTTGGCCCATTTTTGTGGTTTTCAAGCCGATTTGCAAATATTAGGGCGACGATAGTTCAAAAACAAGCACCTGGACCCCACTATTTTAATGTTTTAATCTCTTCAGTATATTTTCCTTTACAATTCTAGAGAGAAAGACGAATATGACATGGGTTTTGAATGTTTGGGACCATAAAATTGAATCGACCGTATTTTGAATTAGATTCTCAGTATTTTTGGCGCGTTTTTGTGGTTTTCAAGCCGATTCGCAGCCATTAGGGCGCCGACAGCTTGAAAACGAGCACATGAACCCCCTTTTGAATGTGTTTATCCCTTAAGTAGGCATATCTCTACAACTTTGCAAACTTTCATAAAAATGGCATGGATTTTGAATAAAGTGCAGCTTAAACTGTCCTTTTTATTTTTCGTCTATATTCCAAGCCTCTAAGATATGTTTTTTGTCCTTTTTGGCACCAATTTAGCCACATGAGGGTGCTGCTAGTTTAAAGAGAAGTACAGATGGCCCAGTTTAAAGAGTCTTTCCACCTTTGTCATACATTTCGCTACAAATCTGGAAGATTTGAGGAAGTTTAATAGGGTTTTGACAGAGTAAAAGTGATTTATACTCGTTTGTCGAAATCGTGAGGTCTAATAGAGGCCTAAATCTCTTGATTGCGTAATTTTATCTGCCATCCAATTAAGGCAATTTCAAAGTCCCGTAGAAAAAAAAATAAGCACATGAACCTATTTTAATTTTTTGCATTTTTTGGCCTACATAGGTACATAAAGAAAGATAGAAAATAGGATAAAACAAAGAATTACATAAGGAAAGATAGAAAAAAAAGGAAGATAAAAGGAATAACAAAGAATAACAAGGAAAGATAGAATGATAAAACAAAGAATCACATAAGAGAGAGAAAATACAGTGAAACAAAGAATAACATAAAGAATAATATAAGGAAAGTTAGAAGGGAAGATAGACAGGACGATAGTGAAGAAAACAAAGTAATAACAAGGAAAGATATAAAAGAAGATTGAATGGTGAAACAAAGAAGAACAAGTAGAGATAGTAGATAGTATAAAACAAAGAACAAGAAAGAGGAAATTATATAGGATGAAAAATAAAGAATAACCGAAGAAAGCATAGAAAGGTGAGAAAATAAAATGAAAAACAAAGAATAACATAAGGAAAAATAGAAGGGAAGATAGAACGATAAAACACAGAATAACATAAGAAGATGTAGAAAATAGGATGAAACAAAGAATAACATAAGGAAAGATAGAAAGACAGGAAGATGGAAGGAAACACAAAGAAAAACAAGGAAATATAGAAAGACGGGAAGATAGAAGGAAAAACAACGAATAAAATAAGGAAATTAGTAAATAGGATAAAACAAAGAATAAGTAAGAGGAAATGATATATACATTTGAACCATAACATAAGTAAGCATAGAAAGATGAGAAAATAGAAGGAAAAACAAAGGAATATTGATAGAGGAAATGATGCAACAATAAAACAAAGAATAGCATTACTAAAGATGGGAAGAAGGGGAAGGTTATTATCATGAAGTCATATAAACGTGTTTAGAAATGGTGTTGCGTTTATGCTTCCCCAGAAACCGTCTTTGTGGAGAAACACCGATCGTAAACGCACCTTTTTGTGTGTTTACGATCGGCGTTTCAGATCGGTGTTTGAACGAAAATGAGAAAGGACGCAACCGTGTTTTGAACTAAACACGTTTTAAAAGCCTGATTTTGGCCTGAAAATGGTAAGCATAAACGCACCCTAAGTGACTCAAGCCAGAACAGCGGGATCATTGGATGGTCTTATTGCACCTGCGTAGCAGGGGGAGGTGTTGGGGGTGGTTGCCCCCCAAAAAACGCCCCCAAAAAAGAAGAAAAAAAAAAATCATGAGCAAGAAAACAAAAAGGTAAAAGAACGTAAGAAGAGCGGGAGCAGACAAGGAACAATGACAAAGAAACCTCAGAGCTTCCAAACTACCCCCTCCCTGCACCCTCTCCCAGGGAGTGCAATCATTAGTGAGATTATTCTGTCCACACACAAAATAAAATTGAAATTCTAATCGCAATTAGAAAATCGATTTTTTAATCTCACTTTTTATATTTGTGTGTGAATGCCCCCAATATTAGAGATAAAACAATTTTCAAAATACAGCCCCTAAATTTGTATTTGTTTCTGAATCAGGCTCAGAGAGATAGCAGTTTGATCTAATAATAAAGGAGATAAAATTGTTGCATGAGTTTCATATATGTATGCAAACTGTAATCAGCTTGCATTACAATTCATTACGATTTAAAAACCCCAATTCAAGGTTAACTTTCCAGTTTCCCTGTGAAAATGTAAATTATGGCACAAAATATTCTATATTCATATCAGTTTTAATATCATTGACATTGTTATATTTTTGTCACATCTACTTCCAGCATGGCCGATTGAAAGTTAAAACTACTGAAGAACAACAAGAAGCAAAGAGGAAAGAACGAGAAAAGAAGCTCAAACTTTACACAGCAGGCACCCAGAAAGTTTTTGAAAAGGTAATATTGATTGAAGAAAGTGAAAAATACTCAGTAATGGTACTTTTAATCCAGTCACTGGGAAATGGTAAATCTGATGATATTCAAGTTGAATAGGTGGTTGCCGGAGGCATTATGTTTTCGGGTTGTTTGTCTGTCCGTCCGTACATCCCGTTTTCGTTCTTGCGATAACTTAAGAACCGTTTGATGGATCAACTTCAAACTTGGCTCATGTATGCATATGCATCATTAGATTTGAGGGTCACAAGGTCAGAGATGTCATTTTATACATAAAAATAAAAAATCATCATAAATGTGCCATATATTTCTGATCTAGCAATTGCAGAGGCATAAATTTTGACCACGTGCGGTTGAAGATTCATCTAGTTTTCACATTTTTCTTACAGAGAAAGAAGAATGAATTTGATGGTGAAATCTTGGAAGCTTGTGCAAAGCTACTGTCATCCAATCCAGACTTTCACACACTTTGGAATGTTAGAAAGGAAACTTTCCAAGTATTTGCGGGGTCAAAGTAAGTATCCATGTACATTCATCCCTCTGTCACCATTCATCTGTTTGCTTTCTTCCAAATCAATTCTGTACTCCTGCATGAAGCAATGTGACTGTGTCATTCATTTCATTTGAAGTAACTTTTTGCGAGGATGAATTGAGCTGCACTCAGGGCCCTGTTTCATAAAAAGTTGCTATGATAGCAACTCCTGCTGGAATGGTAACTTCCATGGCAATAGTGAGAATTCTGCTTCCTGATTGGCTTTTATAATGAAAGTTGCCATTCCAGCAAGAGTTGCTATCATAGCAACTTTTTATGAAATGGGGCCCTGATATGCATTGAACAAGAGCACTTGACTTCGAATTTTTACACGGATAGGCCGCAGGTGCAACCAAATTTACTTTGATTTCCATCGAGGAAAAAGTCGCTAAATGTTATATACTCTGTATTGAATTATAGATATTCATATTGCAATTTATCACCATTTCTAGATTTGTCAGGCACTGCTGATAGAAAAACAAATGATAGCATGATGCAAGAGATTTTATTGTAAATGCATCTCCACATAAAGAATAAACAAGAATGAAAGTGGAGAAATGGAAGTTAGGCAAAGAACCTAATTTCATTAAATTTCTTCTTCAGAATTTTAAATTGCTAGTGTGACATTTGATAATAAAATCTCTTGTTTTTCCAGGACTCCTGACAAAATGCAGGAGCTGTACGATAGAGAACTTGGCTTCATTGAGTCTTGCCTGAGAGTGAACCCTAAGTCTTACGGAGCTTGGTACCATCGATGCTGGGTCATGGAACACACCCCTAAACCAGATTGGAAGCACGAACTGAAGCTCTGCAACCTCTACCTGGAATATGATGAGAGAAATTGTAAGTATGGTAACTGTTGACCAGTATGCCTCTTACTATACAGTAGCACTTGAACACAATTGATGTGAGTCTGCATGATCACTTTCATGTACTACCAGTGCTCTTCTTCTCCATTGCACAAGAGGATGTTAATTGTATTAAAACAAAATGATGGTTTTGTGAGCATACCATATTTTCAATGTGAATATCAAAAGTAGGCTAAATAAAACATTTAGGGCATCAAATATTTGTTCAAATAAAACTGATTTTTTAGCCAAAATTCTAAGTCAATTTATTAGCAGTAGTCACAGTCATATATTACTGTACCTCATTTCTCATGTTTTGTGTGTGTGCTTCAGAATAGAAATTTCTGAATAGATAGCACCATACATTTGCCTCTCATTATTTTATCCAGTCCTCAGATTTCATTTTGAAGATATTCAGGTCATAGTTTGATGGACCGTATTAACTTGACTGACGTGTGCTGGATATGAACACCATACAGGAAGCTGATATTATTACTTTTATACTTTTGTCTTTATATTTCTCAGTTCACTGCTGGGACTACAGGAGGTTTGTAGTAGCCAAATCTAACGTAGCTCCATCGGAGGAACTTGAGTTCACCAGCAAGAAGATCAGTACTAACTTCTCCAACTATTCCTCCTGGCACTACAGGAGTAAACTCCTACCAGTGCTACATCCTGATCAAGAGAAGAAGGGAAGACTCAAAGAAGACATCCTCATGCAAGGTATGAGACTTTCTCATTTCTGCTTGTTTGTTGTAAGAATAGTGGGTTTCTTGTATAGCACTTATGCCTGTCAGAATTGGCACTCCTGGCGCTCCACTGCTTTTATCCCAGATCTGGAGTGAGTTCCTGCTTGTAACATGGTACTCCAGCTGCTTGCAAATATATCTTGTTTCACAAGAGTATCAGAGAGTACTGCAGTGCTCCAACTGGAACGAAATTCAGTGACATTCTTGCACACAATGCTGAATATTCGCTCATTCTCAGCATTACTATGGGAAACTGACAATACCACTAATATGAGTTTTGGTAGATGCACATGCTTGGGTTGTCCACTTGCATTATCTTTCACTTGAGAGATTGCAACCCATACCTCATCCGCTCTTCTATCCATGTCAATGCTATCCAATTCATCAAGCTGATAGTTTGCAAGTTCACTTTCCAGCTGATCTAGTTCTTCTGCCATGTGGAACCTCTCCGCAAAGAAACGGACTGAGCAGAAGTTTGCTTGGAGACGATTCTTGTAATTTGCGACTGCTGCATGTTTCAGGAAGTCATCACTCAGGGGAAATGTGCTGATGATATAGTCACAAACAGTTGTAAAATATATCCTGACTGATGAAAAGAACTCATCTAGTTGGTTGGAAGATAGTGTGTGATTGTCATTAAACTGTCTAACCTCATGACCAATCATCAAATCATCATTGCTTCTCTGTTTTAATAGCTTTCTCTTTGTACTGACACTTCTTCAGATCAGTTGAGGTTTTTTATGATAACTGGCTTGACAAATCTCAAAAGTACATTCCTGAGAAGTCTGTTTAGTTTGTTATCTAGAAAGTGAACCATTGGTTCATCCTTCTGAAGTTCTAAGTTTAGATTGATGAACAATGGTAATTTATGCTTCAAAAATAAGCAATATAGTTTATTGTACACTGTAAGAGTACTATGAATCTCTTTGGCTTTCTTTGTTGGAGAACTTGTCGATTTCAAGGTTTTTGCAGTCGATGGCTTTTGATTTTCTTTCTTGTCTGAGATGGAGCAAGATGTCGAGACTGCCTTCTTTTGTTTGGCAGAAGTTTCTGACACCTTTGATACTGATTTTACACAACTGGACGAAGGTTTGGCAGAAGATCATGCAATAATCTTTGAAGTTACAATGGCACTTGAACTTGCCTTTCTCTCTGAAGACACTGTTGGTTTTGGAGGATTTGACTTTCCAGCTGAGCCTGAGGATGTAGTTCTGCTTTCAGTTTCTTTGACTGATTGGAGGTTCTAGCATCATCATCCTGCTTTCTTTTTTTCAGATAAAGTACCAGTTTCCTGCCCAAAGAAAATCACCAAAGCTTCCCACTGCTTGAGCAACCTCTCTAGTGCCGACTCTAGTGATAGCCATCGCGTACACATGTATACATGCTTCAAAATTCTGTGGGTTGCAGTGCCAGAGAGTTTTTGCACTCCTTTCAGTTCTTTGGGGTGACGCTTTGATGACTTCTCCAAGTAGAAGTAGATGGCAGTAAGCAAATCAGCAGGTGCAAAAGGCAAAGGTGGATGATCCCTTCTCAGCTGCTAGATGTAAACAATGGCATGGGCATCCCAATACAAATACGTCTGGATTTGCCTTCCTCATGTAGGCAGCAACACCTGCATGCACACCCATCATTACGGATGCATTATCCGCTGAGAAACGTACACAGTTATTCCATGGTATTTTCCTTTCATTCAGTACATTCTCAAGGAGTTTTTAAATGTTCACTCCTGTGGATCTCTCTTTTGTGGTTGCAATAGTTAGTAGCACACCAACAACTTTATGGAGATGTTCATCAACAACAGGATAAAGCGTTCATCAGCGCCCCTGTCTGAACTGCCGTCAGTTGACAAAGAAAAGCGTGTCTCTCTCAGCTTTTTCACAATGTGACCCAGAATGAAATCAGACAAGGAATAAAACTCAAACAACTAAAAAACTAAAATAATTTAACTAGCAGCTTGTGCTTACATGTATGTTTTGGATTTATTCTGCTGTCTGGAAACATTTCCTTGACAACACTGGTGAAATCATCAGAAGCTGAAGATGGCATGTTGTGCTCCACAATGTATAGCTCCACAATGTATTCACTCCACAAGGTTTCTGCTCTGATAACATCAAAACTAGCACTGGATGGCTTTGTAAGGCATTGAAGAATTGATGGTTGCTTTTTCAAATCTTCAGGACAACTTGTGTGCTTGGTTGTCTTGATATGCTGTTCGATATCATATGATCCGCTATGTGCAATGCTAAAGTCTGATCCACATACTAAGCGGAGGGCCAAAAGCAGAAAAGGGGGGTTTCGTTCCACCATCTGTACAAACTAAGTAGACCATGCTCATTTTCAAGCTTAAAGCATAACACACAATATTCAAGAGGTCTACCTCAAAAAATTAGTAGCGAAAGCTTCCAAATCCAAGATGGCGTCCAAAATGGCCGCCATTTTGATGGAATTTGAATTTTTCAAGATAAAATTTGATAGAAACATCCAATTGCAACAAAATTGGTCTCATCTGAAAGAGAATTAAATTCCCTATAGTTTGATGCCATTTGTGAGTAATGTCAAAGTAATTCGGTCCAGATATTTAGTCAAAAAGTGTGTTTTTTGACATTTTTTCCCAAAAACTGAAAATTTGCAAAATGCATGATTTAGCATAAATCAAGAAAAAAATTAAGAATTGTCTTGAAACCTTCCAGAAAACTTTCTTGATATTCAATTATCATCTGTGGAAAATTAGAAAGCAATACCATTCTCCGTTCTAAAGTTATAATGTCTCAAACTTGAAAACTCATATTTCATAAATTTCTCTTCTTGCTTATGCATGTGTTATATTCCCATAGACTATAATGCATTAACATGCATGTACCCTGTACAAAAGTGCAGACGTGGATTTTCGCTCTACAAACCAAGGCCATGCTTACATTTGTGCTTATTGACATGTTTGTAACTAAACTTGGATGATAGATGCCTTACACAAACTCCAGTGTTATTGGGGAGTCAAAGGTCACATATGTAGGTCAAAGGTCAAATGAGGTCAAATGTTAACATTTTCCGTGCATATTTCTACTGGGGTTGGTAACTTTAGAACCATAAGTCCATTTGTAACCAAACTTGGATAGTAGATGCCTTTCAGGGACATAACTGGTATTTGAGGGTCAAAGGTCATGTATGTAGGTCAAAGGTCAAATGGTAAGATATTCATGTATATTTCTACTGGGGTTGGTAAGTTTAGAACCATAAGTCCATTTATAACAAAACTTGAATGGCAATTACCCTTTAAGGACCTCATTGTTATTTGGGGTCAAAGGTCATGGGTGCAGGTCAAAGGTCAAAGGAGGTCAAATGTTAAAACTTTCCTGCAATTTTCTATTGGGGTTGATAGCTTTAGAACGATGACTCCAAACTTAGATGGTAGATGCCTTATATAGGGACCTCAATTCCACATGTTATGGGGCTTGGCTTGTAGGTTTATATCATTTGATATTGAATATATGGATGCAAACTTTGCATGAGATACATGTACTTCATACATGTTCTTCACAACTTTTCATTTTGTTGTTGACATAATCATTGTGATTCTTCCACGTATAAGCAGGGAGCCAATTAAATAGGTCTCAGATGAAAAGAATTTTTTTTTTTTTTTTAAATGCATATTTCTACTGGGGTTGGTAAGTTTAGAACCATAAGTCCATTTATAACAAAACTTGAATGATAATTACCCTTTAAGGACCTCATTGTTATTTGGGGGTCAAAGGTCATGGGTGCAGGTCAAAGGTCAAAGGAGGTCAAATGTTAAAACTTTCCTGCAATATTCTATTTAGGTTGATAGCTTTAGAACGATGACTCCAAACTTGGATGGTTGATGCCCTATACAGGGTGGCCCAGAAAGAAAGGAAAACCTGTGATCCTTAATTTCAGCGAGATTAATAATATAATGTTATAATTTTTCATTTGGTTTGAAAGACAATTTTCTTTGAAAACGACAGTGATATTACATTTAATATTCCCAGGACTTATTTTAGACAACCACTAGGAAAACGGCATTTTCAAGAGTTTTCTCCCGTTTCTCCTTGATCGTACTGGTTCAGTTCACCTGCATGGTGTCCCATCACCGTGTTTGAGTCCCTTGTTTTTAATACTTATTAGAATAAAAACTAGAAACATTGGGATTGTGTCAAAGAATGCATTAGCCTCAATCCCACTTTGAGTTATGGATAATTGTATCCTGAACTTTATTGATAAAATGATAAAGCAAAAATGGTAGGTATCAATACAGTAGGAACTTATTTGGGATTCCCCACGTGTCTGCATATACTGAATCGCTGTAAAACAAATATCTACATGCTGAGATGTCTGGAAATAGTATAAGGTACCTCTGAACCATACAAATACATCGTATTATTGATATATTCATTCTTTCCTTGAGGATTAAGCTTTTATCTTCATTGGCAACTTGAGTACTTAACAAATAAAGAAGGTTAATGGGAGAAATTCATGATTTGTAAACAAATTTGTTTACAAATTAAGTATTCACCTAGTGAAATTTTCAGCTCCCTGAAAAAAATTAGAATAAGATTACAAAACATATGAGAAAGTCCTTAAAATTAGCTCATTGGAAGTATGAGATGTAGAATGCTGCGTCTACACTTTTTAATTGCCTGTTGCCATTAATATTATGTACAATTTATTAAAAGCACCAAAATTTCAAAAACAGAAAGGTTACAATGTTGTTTGTATTTGTATTTTAATTCTATTTTGTATTAACTGGTCCAATTTCTTCTGTTGGTATTTGTATGCGTGCACACTGTTAATTTCATGTATTTTTATGGATTTAATGGATTGACTTTTTTATGCCGCTGTTAAAATCAACTTAAAGTTAGCTGTCTAATTAAAATTTAGATGTATATAATTATGCTGAATAATAAACTGTAATATACAAATAATGAGTTTTTAACTAATGAGAAATGAGACATTTTTTTATTACTAATCATGCTTATGATAGCTTATTATCTTGTGAAGTCATTTTGTACTAATTTATATTCAATTTATATAATACAATAACCACAAGTGCACCAGATAAATCAAAGAACAACTTCCAATGAGTTGAAAAAATAACTTAATGACACTAGAATATTTAAAGTGTTCTTTGAAAGAGTGCTCTCGCTGCCATTTTACCATATTTCTAGAGCTATTATTTTCTTTCCATTAAATGTGACATGTGTAATTTGTAATTTCAAAGAATATAACACATTCAAAATTGTATAGCCATTATATATTGGCTGCGAAGCAAGATGATAAGGACCATTTTATCTATCTATCATATATCTATTTACATAATGATATTGAAACCTTTCCATCCCGGCGCTTTCTGACCCTACTCTCACTTTCACTAATTTCATGGGGGGGGGGGGGGGGGGAGGGTATGTAGAAAAACAATATTTTCCCACTAAATATAGAATAAATTGCATGGTAACTCAACACCCCTCATGAAGGACATTCAGTTGTAAAAAAAAATTCTTTTCATCTGAGACCTATTTAATTCCAATTTGAAGTTTCTAACAATTTTTATGATCTAAATATATTTTCTGCCTATGGCTCCCTGCTTATATGTGGAAGAGTCACAATGATTATGTCAACAACAAAATGAAAAGTTGTGAAGAACATATGTACATGTATCTCATGCAAAGTTTGCATCCATATATTCAATATCAAATGATATAAACCTAGCTACAACCCAAGCCCCATAACATGTGGAATTGAGGTCCCTATATAAAGCATGTACCATCTAAGTTTGGAGTCATCGTTCTAAAGCTATCAACCCCAATAGAAAATTGCAGGAAAGTTTTAACATTTGACCTCCTTTGACCTTTGACCTGCACCCATGACCTTTGACCCCCAAATAACAATGAGGTCCTTAAAGGGTAATTACCATTCAAGTTTTGTTATAAATGGACTTATGGTTCCAAACTTACCAACCCCAGTAGAAATATGCATGAATATTTTACCATTTGACCTTTGACCTACATACATGACCTTTGACCCTCAAATACCAGTTATGTCCCTGAAAGGCATCTACTATCCAAGTTTGGTTACAAATGGACTTATGGTTCTAAAGTTACCAACCCCAGAAGAAATATGCACGGAAAATGTTAACATTTGACCTCATTTGACCTTTGACCTACATATGTGACCTTTGACTCCCCAATAACACTGGAGTTTGTGTAAGGCATCTATCATCCAAGTTTAGTTACAAACATGTCAATAAGCACAAATATAAGCATGGCCTTCTTGGTTTGTAGAGCGAAAATCCACGTCTGCACTTTTGTACAGGGTACATGCATGTTAATGCATTATAGTCTATGGGAATATAACACATGCATATGCAAGAAGAGAAATTTATGAAATATGAGTTTTCAAGTTTGAGACATTATAACTTTAGAACGGAGAATGGTATTGCTTTCTAATTTTCCACAGATGATTATTGAATATCAAGAAAGTTTTCTGGAAGGTTTCAAGACAATTCTTAATTTTTTTCTTGATTTATGATAAATCATGCATTTTGCAAATTTTCAGTTTTTGGGAAAAAATGTCAAAAAACACACTTTTTGACTAAATATCTGGACCGAATTACTTTGACATTACTCACAAATGGCATCAAACTGTAGGGAATTTAATTCTCTTTCAGATGAGACCAATTTTGTTGCAATTGGATGTTTCTATCAAATTTTATCTTGAAAAATTCAAATTCCGTCAAAATGGCGGCCATTTTGGACGCCATCTTGGATTTGGAAGCTTTCGCTACTAATTTTTTGAGGTAGACCTCTTGAATATTGTGTGTTATGCTTTAAGCTTGAAAATGAGCATGGTCTACTTAGTTTGTACAGATGGTGGAACGAACTCAAAAAATAAGCTAGATATTTGACTTTGGCCCTTCGCTTATACGGTGCACCGCAAAAGTTTCTCCTCTGGCAGATTTACATTGTAACAATAGAATCCCATTTCATAGAGTGATGAGACTTAAAGCACAGTTTCCTAGGCTGTTTTTCCTCTGATTTGAATAACATATTAACAGTTTTATGGATTAAAATTCAAAATTCGCACTGTATGAAAACGTGCACGCGGCACCTACAAAATGACAAGATCGCTACATACTATGGAAAGCCAAATAGAACAAAAATGACGTAGATCATTATCATTTTTTTGAAAAAACGTATTGAAATAGAGAAAAAGCGTATGCCCGTATTTTAATTGAAAAATCATACTAAATACGGGGAAATCATAATGGTTGGCAGGTCTGTATCATCTTCTCAAACAGTTCCCCTCCTGTTGTTTCAATCTTGAGCCAACTGCTTCACTTCATCATATCTCACTGTGGTGAAGTTTACTACAGGATCATTAGGAAAAATTTGTAAGGTCTTCTTTGTGTCTCCTTTCCCTTCTATGATTCACCAGTGGAATGATCAACATTTAACAAAATAGCCACATGGACACAGCATGATTAGGAGTAGTTTCAGAAAGCTGTTCAAAAAATATGCCCCTTAATCTTTCTGTCCTCTGGTATTCTAGGTATATTCCTCCATTTCTCAATGCTTTTGTGGAGTTAGGATAGAACATAAATATGCTTTTCTGCTCGACTTGTGCATTCTAGTCCTTCCATGCTTTTCATATCCATGTAGTATTACAGTGAAACATGTATATAAAGACCGAGGAAGGGAGCAAAGAAAAGTGGTCCCTTTGACATGTTGTCTTATGGACGGGCTTCTTTAATACACATTTCACTGGAGAAAACTGTTCAAGGGAAACAAATATTGAGGTCTTTATAAGACAGATGGTCACTGAAGCAGGTTTGGCGGTATCACATTAACTGTTGAGAGAGTCAATTCAGTCAAGCATGATGATGTCCTTTTCATTATTGTGGGAACACTGGAAACATTTGATCCTGTGTCTGTTTTTCATATCCTGAAGTGAGCTCTGTTCCAGTGCTTGAGAACTGAACACCTTTGTATGGTGTCCTTATGTACATAATTTAATTACCGCCGTTGAGATTGTTTATTGTCTTTCAGTTATGTTGCTCCCATGTAATTAGTTCATGACCTGGGCACATTCTTTTCTGTTCACTTCACATGTCTATGTTCTCTATTTTTATTTGAATGTTGAATAGAGTGATGATGTAAGATATTTATGCATAAATTTCTTGTCATTTTTTTATCAAAATCAGAATATGACTTGGTGCAGAATGCCTTCTTCACTGATCCAAATGACCAGAGTGCATGGTTCTATCACAGATGGCTTATGGGAAGAGGTAAGTTAACTCTTCACAGTACTGTTGATACATTCTTATATCAGGAACCAGTGTTGTAGTCCTCGAGGTCGGCTTGAGGCCAGACATTCTGGCCTTGGCCTCGTCCTTGTACACTAGTGTTAATCGCCAGCAGTCCTCGAATGAGACCGGGTAAAAAGATATGGCTATGTAAGATATATCGGGTTTGTAATGATATTTTAATTTGCCGATATTGCCGATATTGAAATTGAAAATATATCGTTATATCGACTTTTCCCAATATTCTGTTCTCCTCCGATATTTAGTATCATATATGACAAAATGTCGACATCAATTTGTCCTTTTTACTACATTTATTCTTTCCTTTACAACAAATTGACCTGAAAAATTCTTTACTTTATGACAATCATTAGAGTTTCGTTGGTTGTCTTCAAGAAATATAAACCCCCCAACGAAACGGAGGTGAAACATGTAACTTTACAACTTCATTCTTTATTTTCTTGACAATCATAGTTTTGCTGGTCAACTTCAAGAAATATAAACCGCGAACGGGATGTAGGTGAAACGACCGACTTGACAAATCAATTCTTTATCTTTTGACTTATTTTTTACTTGTCATCTCAAGAAATATAAAAAGATATTAAACGGGACGGAGCTGAAACGAATCAACGATCGAATTGACAAATTAATTCTTTACCTTTTGAGATTGATAACAGTTTTGACTAGTTGTCAGAGGCGCCTTTGAATCTCCAACGAAACGGAGGTGAAACTAGTTAATTGACAAATTAATTCTTTACCTTTGTCCATGAAAATGATATCGGCCGCTTATTCTTCAAGAAATATAAACCACGGACGGGACAGAGGTGAAACGATCGACTTAAGAATTAATTCTGTACTTTTTGATAATGATAATACGGCGGGTCGACTCGAGAAATTTTAAAAGCTAACGGGCGGAGGCGAAACGAATCAACGATCGAACTCGGCAAATTAATTCTTTACCTTTGAACATTAATGATAGTTTTGCTGGTCATCTAAGTCGCCTTCAAGAAATATGAATAGCCAACGAAATGGAGGTGAAATGAGTAACTTGAGAAATTAATTTTTTACCTTTGTCAATGAAAATGATATCAGCCGGTTCTTCTTCATGAAATATAAACCACGGACGGTGAAATGATTGACTTGAAAATTAATTGTTTATTTTTTGATAATGATAATAGTTACGGTGGGTCGACTCAAGAAATATAAAAAGCTAACAAAACAGAGGCGAAACGGGTAACTTGGCAAATTAAATCACGCTTCTGAGAAGTGGGGAAACCCCCAAAATACTACATGACCTCGACACGGGCATGTTTAAAATCGCTACAGATAAATACTCTTTGTTTTATTTTATAAGTTATTCGTATATTGGGTTTTAATGATATTTTTTCAGTGACACATCGATATTGGAAATTTTGTTATATCAATGGAGCTTATGGCCGTGCTTGCGCACGAAGCTCTGGGAGCTGTGATCCAGATTGAGGAAGCCAGTGTTCTATTATTATTTTCAAAAGTGTTTAAATGAAATTTTTAATCGAAAATTTTTTTTTCTGTATATCTAATTAATTATTGAGAAAATTTGCTGAGTACATATTTTTTCATACTTCACAAATGTTCGTGATAAAGACTTGGTGAGGTCGCGTCGACGGCGCGCGCGCTCTTTTTATACGGTGTTTTTGAAATTTCCTTTGGCCTGTTTGGATGATCAAACAAACAACATTGATGTCTGCAGACTCCAAGATAGTCAAATTTGGGTTTAAAGCCCATGAGGACTTTGTTGACGCAAGTGGCAAGTCTAAACACCAGTGTTGTATATAGTCCTCGAGACTGGCTCGAGGCCAGACATTCTGGCCTTGGCCTCTTCCTTGACCTCAGACAAAAATCCTTGGCCTCATCCTCGTCCATGGCTTTTTTCAGACCCCTGGCCTTGGCTTCGTCCTTGACCTCGGACGTGCAAGCCTTGGCCTTGGCCTTGACCTCGGGCGAGCCGGCCATCCAGTGACCAAAAGAAGCAAGTCTGCAGAATCGATTTCTTAGTACATGTCAGTGAAGAAAAATATGTCGCTGTTTTATGAGGAAATCTGTGGAGTTGCTTCTTTTTGATAAGTCTATATTTCAGAAATTGATGGTCATGTGACTTAAATTTCTTCATCATCATGTAGAGCATACAAAAAGTACCCAAAATCAAGAAAGTGTCAATTTTCAAAAAATCAGAGTTGCTTCCTTTTTTCATTGGAGAGCAGTATGCTTATTAATATGTTTACATTTGGTCTCTTCTTTCAATAGGGACAGCTTTTCTTTTCTTGGGGCAGGGGGGGGGTGTTTGCAAAGTTTTTATATTGTGCTAAAAAAAACCAGAATTTTAGAACAGCAGAAGAAATTGAACTTCTTAATCTTATTTCCACTGGAACCCATTTTTCATTGAGAAATGATGGTTAGCCTCAAAGCATACAGATTTGTTATGATTAAATCATTGGTATCAGGCTTTGGTGCAAGCACCTGTAATACAAGTAAGGATATTTACATGTACGCTATCAATTGAACCTCATCAATGATCATGTTTTTCCTAACCTGTACATCTCTCTTGCATAGCTCAGTAATGATGCATTGAAACCTGTAATATCATGATGACTACCCAAGGAAGAAAAGAAAAGTAGATTTATGAACAGGTGGTCTTCACGGAAAGGTTTATTTAGTACATATTTTAATGGGAAAACCTATTCAAGGGAAACAAAAATCTTGGTCTTTGTAGGCAAGTGGTCGCTGAAGCAGGTTTGACTGTATCATTATTTTTTCTCGCCCTTGTTTTGTTTGTTTGTATTATCCTTTTCTTTTACAGGTGAGAAGCCGCTGAGTATTCAACTAGTCTGTGCAAACAGTGCCCTCAATCAGATTATGGTGACATTCAGTCAGCCTGTTAACCTTCTACAGCAGCCGGCTGAAGTGTCTATCAATGGTTCAGTTGTTGAGGGTACATGGAGGAACTCAAGGGGTAGCCAGTACCACTCCATCATGTGGGTATCCTTTGAAGAATGTGGGAACAGGGCTAGGGCATACTTACAGGGCTAGTGTTGAAGTCAAAACTTCAATGTTCAAGACTGATACTGAGACGGAGACATTCTCTTCTAAGATCAAGACCAAGATCTCCTAGACAAGACCAAGACCAAGTTTAAAGGAAAATTAAACAAATCAATCTTTAGCTGATAGCCTTATTCAAAAGTGTGAGCCAGTTAAAAGCTGCATCTAATTGATTAATAAGGAAAGAAATCCACCTCTCCCAAGTTTACAGGGTTTTTTTTAAAGTCCGGTTTCAAGAGGTCTCAAGACTTTGAGGTTCAAGACTACAATAGAGGCCCAGTCTTCTAGGTTCAAGACCAAGGTCCTATTAAAAACACTGTACTTTGCACATCTGATGTGATATTGATAGTGTCACTAAGGTGAACTGACACTGATCAGGGTCCTGTTTCATAAAACTTGTTATCAATAGCAAGTTGCAATAACTGTTACAAGTTACTGAAATACTTGCATCTGATTGGCTGAGAGCAAATTTGTCATAGGAATGTGGCAGTTGTTTCTGATAACAAGTTTTATGGAACGGGACCATTGGCTTTATTTTTATCTAAGATGTACAGTATGATTTGGGTTAAGACTATGTGTTAGTGTCCATGTATATTGAGGGGAAGTGGAAAGTTGTAGATTTGGGTCCAGTTCTCAAGTTACAATGTAGGTATCGGGATAGTGTAAAATTCACCAAGGAGCAAGTTGTTTCTGGATCATGTGTCATACAGTCATTCTTAAAGTTTCGGCAGATGTTTGGGGGGGTGTTCTTCTTTTTTTTTTCTTTTTTTTAATTATCATTATTTATGCCAACAACAGCAAATACAAATTTTAACAAATATTGACTGTCGTATTCAGATAAAGGAAGTGTTCATTACCAGAATCACCTTACATGAACTTTACATATTCTTTGTGAAATTGGCCTATGGATTAGCAAGATTATTAAAAAGTAGATAGATAACAATTTGTGCTAAAATAATAACTAGTAATTATTAATCTATCTTTGAATTTGCCAAATAATAGGTATAAAAACTGATACTTTTGAAAAGAGGTGAGAGAATCATGCATGTGAAAAAGAAGATTTGAGAGAATCCTTGACTCTTGTCAAGATCTTCAAAGTAAACAATGATGCACTGAGGCATGAAGGTGATAGAGCTCTTCAAGTCAAACTGAATGAAGACGTGTGCAGATCATGTCTTCTAGATAAAGGTAAGAATTTCAGAAATTAATCAATTCCTTTAAAAAGACAAGTAAATGAGAAAAATGGCACAATTTTATGTGCTTGGCATTTCACTTAATGATTATGCTCTTCCTAAAAATATTCAGCTTACAACTTACTCAGTTTAGCCGTTGAATGTGTGTGAGGGGCAGATAGGGGAAGTGTAATGTAATGTGTAATTTCTCTGTCCAATCTACATATATTTTAGATGAAAACTCACTGTGCTGTTGGATATCAGTTTGCTTTTATGACCAGTGTTAATATTAATCTTTGTTTAGATTTGGCTAATAGTTCTCATTAATATGTTGCCTCTTTTGGTATAGAATTACCATGGCCTAGAGCTCTATGATCTTTAAAGGCATTGGTTAACATTGTTATAATTTTTTTTGAAAACTCATTTTGCTACTTGATAAACATAAGGGTTATAGTGTAAAAAAAAACAGTCTCAAAGTTTCAAAGTATAATATCCACAGGAAGTATTTTTAAATATTAGAAATGTGAACCAATGTTTGAAAAATATTTAAGGGTCGGTTGCACAGACTAGACGTAAGGAGTGCGCATGCACTCATGGCTCACCGGACCGTACTGTGTGTATTGGTGCATCGCGCGGAGGGAGGCAGATAACAATCTTTTTGAACTCGAGCAAAACGGTCCTCTTATTTATTGTCTCTGAGACCATAAAATCGCTGTTTGCGTCTTACTAACAGTTTTTCATTCCAAATTATGATTGGTTTCAGGGTTTTTGAGTAGAAATACAAGTACTTATACACATGTTTCATCTTAATTTGAGATTTTTTAAATCGGCTGCTCACAAAGTTAGCCAATGCCTTTAAGGAAAAAATTTGATTGAGCATTTTGAATATTAATTGTTATAGAAGATAGTTGAATAATATGCTTTAATTACAAAACATGAAATCCAGTCAGTTCCTTGTCTGTAAACATATCAAACCCATATGTATTTTGGACTTTCTTGCTTGTAGGTGTGGCAGACTGTTGGAGCGAGGATGAGCAAGATGCCAGTTCTCTCTTCACAGCTGAACTGAGCGATGAGAAAACAGAATTCCTCACCACAGAACTTGAGTCCTGTAAGCAACTTCAGGAACTGGAACCAGACAATAAATGTAAGCCATAACGGTAGCATTCTTTGCACATGTGTAATGTGGGAACTTGATACATATCTCGTATTGTTGTTATGTGATAATAAGACCAATTTATATTTTCTATAATATATCAATACTTAATCAGTACTTCTACAGGAAGTAAAACAGGAAGTTAAATGTTTACAAACTTCACCCTGTTCAGAAAATATTACTCATACATCTTCCAATTAAAGATACAATGCACTGGTCACTTTATGGTCTTCTTATTCACTACATCACTCCTTCCAGATAACTGACCCACTCCCCCAATACTGAGTAAAAGTTATGACGTACATTAGGCCTTTGGTCAAGAGCTCAAGGTTGACCGACTCCCAGTAGAGGGTTTACCCATTATAAAAGGGGTTCACTTCAGGACTCCAATCAGAGAACCAGAATACTTCAGAACACTTCAGACTACATTCAGGACATCATCAGAGTACAGTCACCATCATACTTACTCTAGACTTCTGTTCATCTTTGTGATCTTCATCTGTTAACTTCATACTTTAACTGACTTTGAGTCTAGCGTCTTTAATAATACGTATTCTGTATGCTGGACGAACGAAACAGTTAAATCCGGTCCCAAACACGACATTGTAATCCTCAAGATGTAATTATGCATGAGGGGCTTCTTGTGAAAAAATGTGTAATGATGTGTTTTGTGTGTGTTGTAGTTGTAGAATTTGCTAGCATACAGTCAAATAGTGGCAGGGACGAATGATGGCCACTTTGCTATGTGTATAAAAATGATGCCTCGTCGGCATGTGTTCCAGGGAGACCCCCATTTGTTCCTGAAAAATATGGTAAATATTACAGACAACCATCCTTTGGCATTGGCATCTCTGTCATTATCGTATAAGACTGAGATCATATTGCTTTGCTGCTATCTTTGATGTTTGTGTTTACTTACTATTTATGCCATTTATTTCTTTATTATGTATTTTCCTTTCTTTCTTTGTAGCATATGCTATTATGTTTTTTCTCCACTGTGTTCTTGCAGGGTGTCTGTTGACAGTAATCCTCCTAATGCGTGTCCTTGATCCCTTGAAACGTGAAGCAGACATGCTCAGCTGCTTTACAACCATCCTGTCTCAAGACACCTACAGAGCAAACTACTTCAAGGATCTAAGGAGCAAATTTCTCATGGAGAATGCCATCATGAGATACCTGCAGAAGAATTCAAAGGTCACAGGGTCAAAGGTCAAGCAGACAACATTTGATGCATCTGGAAAAGTAAGTCCAAATGAAATAGGTACACTGGAATATTATTTAGTGCCCAAGCGTTTTAAGCAGGAAGTTGTTGATTTTGGAATCCTAGTACTTGAGTTATTAGAGAATGCATTTTATCTACAGACTGTTATCTTCACCAAGGTGTAGATAAATGGGAACCTGCTTCTAAGGTAAATATTCTTCAGTTGCTTTATATGATACTGATTTGCAGTGGTCCTAGCTAGATTTTTAAAAAAAAAACTGGAATAAGTTTTTCAAAGAGGCAATCATTTTTTATTACAAAAAAGGGAAAGACAATAGATATCTCTGTTATTTTCAGTAATTAGATTTTATGACATTTTCCACAATGGCCTCTTTTTTCTCAAATATTTTTATATAGACTTAGGTAATCACTTCAGCATTTCATTACCATTTGAATTTGTAAGTTTATAAGGATGTTGTGTAAATGTGTGACTGTCATGAATTTGATTGCACTATCTTTTTATGAAAATGAATAAACATGCTAAAAATCTTTACTCATATTTAATGATAGGAGTTGACAACACTTCACCATCTCCACCATCTGTCATCTGTACACTCCGTGGACCTCTCCAACAATGACCTTCTTGCCCTCAACGATGTAGATCTGCTCTTCTGCATGTCAAACTTGAAGGCTGATAGCAATAGGCTTGAAGACCTCTCACACCTATATGGACTGCCCTGCCTTGAAACACTGTCATTGAAAAATAACAGTATCCTTCATTGTTCAGTCTGTAATGCTGATAATGATGATAGATGATGATAATTGAAGGTTATAAAGGGGAAGGAGGATAATTATGGGAATTATGATATTGTTGATGTTGATGGGGATGATGATGATAATCTCGATGATGATGATGATGATGATGATGATGATGATGAAGTATCCTTTTTGGTTTTGCCTGTAAAGTTGATAATTATGATGAAGATGATGATAACTGAAGTTTATGAAGGGAGAGGAAGGGAAGGATGATAATTAGGATATAATTATGGTAATGAAGACAATGATGATGATGAGATGATGATGATGATGATGATGATGATGGTGGTGGTAATGATGATGGTGGTGGTAATGATGATTATGATGATGATGGTGACAGTTCCTTAATTCTATTACCTCAGACATCTCATCATTCTCACAGCTAGAGCCTCTAGCAGCATGTCCATCTCTTCAACAACTAGACCTGTCTGGGAATCCCATTTGTGACCTTGAAATGTTCAGGTCAATGGTCATAGAACTTCTTCCACAGCTTAAAAGTCTTAATAATGAAGCACTATGATGATTGTTTAAATTTTTTCAATATTGTTCTGAAGTGCAAATGACATGTATGCAATGCTTAATGATCTTAATTCTGGTATTATGTGATACTTAAAGGTAAACAATTCAGTGAAAAGAAAATATTAACACATTCTAAATCATGACCAGTCTCTGTTGATATTGTGACTATGGCAGGCCTTCTGCTAGAAAATTGCTCTCTCCTTGTAACAGTTAGAATTGGATTCACTTGCTTTTGGAATTACATGGTAAAAAATCAATCTAATAAGATATGAGAAACACTGAGAAAAGCTGGGGTAATATTATGATTTCAGGGCCCTCTGGGAGAACAGTACATAGTACTGAAGAGGCTACCCTGGGTAGATTATATACAGATAATGACATTGATATGCAATTCCATTTAAACTGATGGAAATAATAATGATAATAATAATAATTAATACTGATAATAACTCTTGTTGTGGCGTTAGGGCGAATCCTCTTGGCTCGGCCTATTGTTCGGATGCACCTTAACGCATGCTTGATTCGCCTGAACACTCTCCTACCCTATTGTGACAAAATAAAATCATTCATTGGATTCGCCCTATGGTAGGTTATAATGTTATGATAATAATGGTTCTTGTGTAGCGCTCATATCCATCACATTGTGACGCTCATGGCATTTAGACATTATTACTCCGGTCAAAGCCAAGCCGCCAGAGTAACTAGCACTCGAGCATATCAGGTACCCATTTACACCTGGGTGGAGAGTGGCAAATGTAGACTAATGTCTTGCCAAAGAACGTTAATGCCAGGTGATCTGCAGTCCGGAGACATATCCACTAGACCATGACACCTCTACATCAGTGATGACATGGAGACATGTGGACCTTGAAAATTACCTTGTGATATCTGAAATTTTGTTTTTTCAGGATTTAAAAATCAAACAAGAATACAAAGAGCTGGGAAGAGATAAGTTACTTTCTTATGTTAGGTGTCTCATATCAGAGCTCTTTATAACAAGTTTCCACTGTCCTCCAGGTGTTATAAGGATACATGTATTTATTAAAATGTTTTTAGAGGGTATGGATTGAATTTAAGGTCTGTATGCATTTACCCCAGTGTTAAAATATTGGGTTCCTGACCTAGATTGGGGGGGGGGGGGGCAGATGTGTCCCAGGTGTATGTTAATGTTGAGCCCTGTAGTATCTATGTTTTTTATGCCTCCGCCCACTGTAGGTGGTTGCCAGAGGCATTATGTTTTTGGGTCATCCGTCCATCCATCCGTCCGTCCGTCCCGTTTTCGTTCTCGCGATAACTTAAGAACCGTTTGACGGATCAACTTCAAACTTGGCTCTTGTATGCATATGAGAGGGACAATGATCTGATTAGATTTGGGGGTCTCAAGGTCAAAGGTCAAATGTCAGAGGTCATTATGTACATAGAAATGGTTCGTTCTTGCGATAACTCAACAACCATTTGACGGAACAACTTCAAACTTGGTTCATGTACGCATATGGGAGGGACAATGATCTGATTAGATTTTGGGGTCTCAAGGTCAAAGGTCAACCTTTGAGGTCATAGAGGTCATTATGTACATAGAACTGGTTCGTTCTCGCAGTAACTCAACAACCATTTGACGGATCAACTTCAAACTTGGTTCATGTATGCATATGGGAGGGACAATGATCTGATTAGATTTTGGGGTCTCAAGGTCAAAGGTTATAGAGGTCATTATGTACATAGAAATGGTTCGTTCTCGCGATAACTCAACAACCATTTGACGGATCAACTTCAAACTTGGCTGATGTATGCATATGGGAGGGACAATGATCTGATATGATTTTGGGGTCTCACGGTCAAAGGTTTAAGGTAATAGAGGTCATTATGTACACAGAAATAGTATACAAATAATGAATGTTTATGAGTGTAATGGACAGAATATTTCATGAGGTGAAAGATGAAATGATCCATTCAACGAGGCTGCGCATCGTTGAATGGATTAGTAATTTCATCTTTCACCGAATGAAATATTGTGTCCATTGCAGGAATGAAAAAACATTCATTATTTGTTTTATATGACACCTTAAAATAGATCAAATCGCAATTTCAATAGCGCTATACGCTAGCGCACTGTTCGTGGTGCACACTGCAAACGCAAGCATTTTATGTACGTAGTGTGCCGGGCTCTCGGCGTTCGTGCAATGGAGCAAATCGTATGGATCCAAGATTGCACGGTAAATGGAGCCACATTGCACGAATGATGACGTCATAGTGCAATGGGACAAATGATCAATATCAAACAACCAATCAAATGACAGGGATCTATTTAGGTGTTGTGTAATTCGTTCTAGTGTTAACTCAACAACCATTTGATGGATCAACTTCAGACTTGGTTCATGATGCATATGGGAGGGACAATGATCTGATTAGATTTTAGGGTCTCAAGGTCAAAGGTCATGGAGGTAGTTATGTACATAGAAATGGTCCGTTCTCGCAATAACTCAACAACCATTTGACGGAGCAGCTTCAAACTTTGCACATGTATGCATATGGGAGGGACAATGATCTGATTACATTTTTGGGTCTCAAGGTTAAAGGTCAAAGGTCATAGAGGTCATTATAGATATGAATATTGCTTGTTCTTGCAATAACTTAAAGGAGAATGCAACCCAAGCATCAGTGTGCTCTAAATGAATAAATATGACCAAGAAGAGTAAACAGTGAAAGTTTGAGCAAAATCGGACAATCTGTTCAAGAACTATGAATTTTGAAAGTTTCAGTAAATCCCTATTATGAGGATCATTGAGTTGGCAACTTAGCCAGCATTGGTGATGTCATTGTGGACAACTCTCAATTCATTTTGTACATAATTTTTCAAAAAATTTTGATTTATATAAAATTTCAAGTCAGGAATCAACATAATTCTTCCCAATATGCTTGCAGAATTGATATAGCCGTGTCATACTAGAACAATAATAATAATAATAATAATAATATCGATGCTTATATAACGCCGGTATCCGCCAGGTCCTGACACTCATGGCGCTCAACAAATTACAATAAATCAAAAGAATTTTTATTTCTCTTGAAAATAAAGAAATTGTTGAACTTTGTGTACAAAATGAATGGAGAGTTGTCCATTATGTCATCACAGATGCTGGCAAAGTTGCAAGTTTAAGGATCCCTATAATAAGGATTAACTTAAACTTTCAAAGTTCATAACTCTTGAACAGATTGTCCGATTTTCCTCAAACTTTCATTGTTTATTCTTCTTGTTTTTCTTCATTCACTGGAAGCACACTGATGTCTGGGTTGCATTCTTCTTTAACTCTGTGATGGTTCAACTTCAAACTTGGCTCATGTATGCATATGGAAGGTCTCATAATGGTCTCATTAGATTTGGGGGTCAGGAGGTCAAAGGTTAATGTCAAAGATGTCATTGTATACATGAAAATTAAAAAATCAACGTGAATGTGCCATATATTTCCAATCTGGCAATGGCGGAGGCATAAATTTTGACCGCGCGCAGTCGAGGATTCATCTAGTTTATAATTATAGTGTATTACTGCGAAAAATGAAGCCTTCAAACCAAACATTGGAGGTATCATGGTTTAGTGGTTCATTCACTTGACTCTCATGCTGAGGGTTGAGGGTTCGAATCTCAGCCCGGCACTTAACATTTTTTTGGCAAGACATTAATTCATGTTTGCCACTCTCAACCAGGTGCTAATTGGGTACCCAGCAAAATGCAAAGGTTAGTGTGTTAGGATTAGCATGTGCACTTCCATAAAATGGGCGACTCACTGGAATGCTCCCAAGGGAGTGGAGAATGTGCACAGAAATGTGCAGAATATTAATTGGAATCAGTGACCAGGGTAATAATAATAATACTGTGAAGTGCTTTGGTTGGTTTATCCTATTTAAGTGTTTTATGAGAAACCAGTATTGTTATTATCAATCAGAAAACTTTTCTCTGCTGGCTCCATGATTGGTATGCAAATATGGTCGAGTACATGGATGTTTTGTATAAAATACTTTACATGAAGTTTTCCTTCTTCATGATACATGATAAGGCAATTTATATGAAAGAAATATATATACCGACATTTATCTTCTATTTAATAAAGCCACAACTTCCCAGTATTTATTAATTTATACCACACACATTTAATTTCATCCACATACATTTGCAAACATTTAATTGTTCAGATTATTTTTATCGTCAATGCTCTGATATAAAATAAGATTCTTTTATAGTGCTATGTTATAAAGCAAACACCTGTATCAATCATTGACTAGGTAAGTGAGTCAGCTAATATCTAAACCTCAGAATGTGTACTCAGTAGATATTTATCAATATTACAACTGCTATATGGAACTTAATATGCAGTTTTGGTAGTAAGAAAATTAGTATGAAACTGGCTATTAGAGTCACATTGTGACATTCCATTCATGATGTCTAGTGAATTTAGTGTAAATATCTGAAAGAAATGCAAGATAATGGCTACACTTTACCCTACACTAGAACCAGTGCACCCCAACTGCTCCCAGCACAATGATCACTGCACTCTGTTATGCTTGCTGTATTATCAGAACCCCCAAGAGATTTTATAAACTTGTTTGCAAGTGCTGTACGATGCATTTCGGCATTTTGGGAAGTTTATGTCACTGCCCCTGGAATCTAAACTACTTATTGCCCTTCATGTGTTGGATATTTAACTTGAGGTGGACAACACAAAAAAAAAACACTTCACAATATCTTTGTAGTTTTGCTAGTATTTTGCTATTTACCCATCTAAAAGCAAAGAATTCTGACAAATGAGGGCTTGAATATCAAAACTGTACCTTAAAGTACCAATACCATGAGTCAATTGACACAGATTACAGAATTTCCTTCACCTACGTTTTTTGGGGGGCTTTTATTCAAAATATTTGGGTTAGGGTTACCATTACGTTTTATGTTATGTTGAGAGTTATAGTTAGGGTTAGACACTGTACTGGATCGATGATGGAATAAGTGTAAGAAATCGATAATCATAGTTATTTTCACCGAAGCTTGTCATTCTTAGCAATATCATTCCAAATTAATATGTTTCATGGATGTCTGCTGTAATTTTATTTATGTCATGATTATGTGATGAGCATATTTAAGAGTTTATACATGTGTGTCAAACATGATATTCCAAATGTTAATGCTTTATGCTGTGGTATGAGGTAAATGTGTCATGAAATAAATGTGAACATTGTCAAACTGTGATTTTGTGAAGATGAATGAAATGAACCCTTTTTGTAAGGTTTTCTTGTAGTTTATCTTTGAAATAGGAGTTTTTAGAATTACTTGTAGATGAATAAATGAGGAATCAAAAAGAGTTAAAGGGAAGAGGGTTTAGAAAGAGGGGGAAGACAACATTAAACATGTGAGAGAGAGAGAGAGAGAGAGAGAGGGGGGGGGGGGGGGGAATTGAGACAGTTGAAGAGGTTGCCATGAATAAGAAATTTATTGTAACATGATGTTCAGAATATTCTCGCCCTTTAATATTATCGCTAAAGTACACACTCCGAGATGGAAAATCCCTAATAATGAGTACTTTTTTCCGCCAAAATGACTCTTAAATATGGGTATGGGTATGGAGGCTTCAGCCACACATCCCCATCCAAACCAATTCGAGTACCCCCCCCCCCCCCCCATATTCATCTTGCGAATTATCCAAAGAATTGAAATGTGTACTATCATTCTTTCTTTAATTCAAACAGTACAAAATCAATGTACAGGTAAACATAAATCTTCAATACATTTCTTTTTAAATAAGATAAGCAAAGAAATTTAATTTTGCATCATTGATCCACATGCTTTTCCTCCTGAATACATTCAGCTACACTTTCACATATGATCATGTCCAAAACACATCACATGTACAAACATAACATTCATCAACTATAAAAACATCAAAGCTAGTCAAATGTAATGCACACTAGTATTTCTCCACTTGGTGCCATACAATGATAGTATTTTAGAGGTGCAAAAACATTTTCAGAATCGGTGTGAATCAAGCATATCAATTTCCTTTGGATTGATAATCTAAAAAAGAAGAAAAAAAAAAAGAAGGTACTGCATGCTCTTTCATTGTGATCAAGTATTTATCATCTAAAATGCTCAATTAATAACTTATCACTAGCTGAAAAGGTTGCCATGAATAGGAAAGTTATTGTAACATGATACATTTGTTTGAGTTCATGAACATCAATTGTCGATGGATATTAGTTGAAAAGGGACTGAAGGGGATTCACTTAACACTTTTTCATGCAGATTCATGCAATGGTACAATTAGAAGGTAGCTAACGACAGTCCGTGGCCCGAAAAGACATATCCAGAACGCAAACACAGATTATGTATTCTGCGTTCTATGCATGTATCCTTTAATACCATTGCGTTTTGCTAAACTACCTAACCATCGTTAAATAAAAGTATCTGAAAAAAATTATAGGTTTCTCTCGATTATTTGTCACCACTCACCATGCTACAATCTTCCCCTTTACAAGAGAGTTAAAAGCATCACATTAGCTACATAAATTGTCAACATTAAACATGAAAAAGGTAAATTGTACATGTTGGTAGTTAACCTCAACCCCAAAATATAAATTTTTCTTTCATGAAACATGCATGTAAGTGTCCATGCTGGAATAGAAAATGCTACTCTAAATCTGAAATTTGATAAATCATAAGGATCTTTGATAATCATAAATCTAAATACAAGTTTTCAATTTGTAATATGTCTTGCTCAATGAAAAGAAATACAGGGATTACCTCACAAGGGAATGAGCTGGAAAATACAATCTGCTAACAATTTTGAAAAGTAACAATGTTTGTTAGCATGACCCTTGAACAGTCTGTATGCTTGAAAACACAAATAAACTTGACTGTCATTTTTTATTCTATTCTATTTTACTGGTTAACTAAAATCACACTGTATCCTGCCAGCCTGCTACATGTACATGATGTAGGATTGATGCATCCTAGCAGTGATTGTATCCTCAAAAATAAAAAATACTATGGAATAAAACAAATCAAATTGTCTGTCTACATATAGCTTAACAATCTGAGACTGGCTGAGTTTAATAGGCTATTCCTTTTAAAGTGTAGGAACCTTTCGCCTCAGCTCAAATGACAATACATATTCAAGCCAAGAGGAAAAAATACCATGTACAATCTATCATTACCTGTTCAATCAGAGAAAAGGCAATAGCCATACTGTGTCTCACCACATGTAATCATTGTATGTTAAGTGTAACATTTGACCACATTTGACTTCTGACCCCAAATAATATTGAGGTTCTTTTAAACCATCTACCATCCAAGTTCGGATACAAATGGGCTTATGTTTTGAAAGAGCCAACCCCAGTAGAAACATGCAGGTAAATTTTAACATTTGACCTCATTTGACCTTTGACCTACCACATGACCTTTGATCCCCAAATAACACTGAGGTCCCTATAGAGCATCTACGATCCAAGTTTGGTTATAAACAGCAAAATGGTCGCAAAGTTATTTAAGCTACATAAGCATCACGGACGGACAAACGCCGCCAAGGATCCCTTGGTTTTGCTCCACCTCAGTGGCAGGACAATAAACCAATTTGATCAAATGAGAGATTCTCATATGTTAGGGCAAGTATCACATTTCAGTCTGTGGTGTCTCAAACAAGCATAAAAATTGCAGTTGTCTACAAAGTCAGCCAATATATTCAGACAAGTCCTACACTCAGTTTTCAAGGCCAATTCACTCATGTAGGACATGAACTCTTCTACTTCTTTTATCGGCCAACCCTGCCAAACAAAGAATTACTTGATAAATTTGGAGCAGCCGTAATAAACATTACACCAAAGTTTGTGTCTTTAAGAACAACGTACATTTCCAATTAACATCTGAAATTTATGAAGAAAACAATAATGTCCATTATCAAACAATGTCAGATACTCAAACTATGGCAAGTCTGTGAAAGCACATCTCTCATATACTCAAGAGGATCTATATACATGTACATACAGTGAAAATTTCTACACACACTATTTGAAGTACAAGAGGCATTAAAAATACCCCTTTCCTCTTTATCTTCTTGACACTTTGAAAAAAAAAAATGGTTCACAAATTTCTAATTGATGCTTCTACCTCCTTATCTTCTTGTCAGAAACTACAAAGGTTAAACAACGACACATAAATTCTTATTAGATTAACTCTTATTAGATTTACTTACGTAAATCTAGTCACAAACAATAAAGCCATTCACGTAGTTGAGACATATGGGATGTCTTCACCAGAAGAAATTTTAGTTGCAGTCACCTAGGATTAGGTCTCAGGGTCAAGACTGAGACCAAGAATTCACAAAAACTTGAGACCAGTTTTATCTGTAAAGGGTAGTTCAAATTCCAGTTAGAATTAATTGCTATCGTCTGTCCAAGGAAAATGGCTGAGCAAGGTGCTGTCTATACCGCTCATCCTGGTCGAGCTGTTGTTGGTCTGGATGCCAGAGACTACAAAGAATCCTTTCCGTTGCTAATGAAGCAACTGTGTGAGAGGCTAGTAACCTCCCATTCACCAGAACAGCATCCAGCAAATCCTCAAGAGTTAGTGTCTTATGCATTGGAGCCATGCCTCCTGTTGCTAGTCTATACACAGCTTTCTGTTCCACTTCATCCACTCCCAACTTACTTACAACATTTGTGCCTGGGGAATCTGCTGCTGATTGCATATCAACCTTAGTCTCTCTTTCCTTGGCACGTGGTGTTGTTTCAGTGAAGTATTGTCCATGTGCATGTTTGAAGCATCCATCACGAACCTCGTAAGCAGACTGTCTTGAAAGCATGGCACTGACAAGGTTTTTGAGGATGTGTTGGACAGCATGTAAGATAACAGGGATGGTTGAATCTGTAACCCCTTCGAGGCCCCATTCCCAGGTCGTCACAAAGACTCTCCCATGGAGCATTTCAGTGTCAGGTAAACAAGCTGCTTTGGTACAAAACTCCACTTTGTCATTGGCAACAGGCTTTGAAACTTCAATAGGCAGGTATTGCATTGGATCACTTGGCATGAATCGGTTCTCAAAGGTGGCTCGTACAACAGCCTTCTTCTTCTTGGTGCTCTTTGCTTTCTTCACCACCTTGCTCGGCGCTGGAGTCGGAGGGGTGACAACAGGAATATTCCCTTTGCCAACATTGGAATCATGGATGAAATTAGCAGTCTGGCACTTGGTAAAAATTGCAACCATGAACTCATTGTGCAAGTGGACATTCCTTTCAGTGAGCAATCGCAGAGCTTCATTGTCAAAATCATCTTTGTCAACTTTCTGGCGATACCACTGTTTCATTATCGACCAATAACCAGACACACTGTCTCCCAAGGCCTCCTCCAGGTTTTTCCTGGCTTGCTTCAGCTCAGCATTCACTGCATTCAATGCCATGGTTTGATCTCATCACATCTGATCCTTGTGTACCTGTACTGAAGAAAAGGCAAGGAAAGGGAATAGAACATAGGCAACTAAGGCAAGTATTTCACGAGACTATCTTCACAGTGCAGCAATGTGATGACATTTTTTTTTGCTTTGAGAGTATTTGTTCTGGTTTGTTTGTTGGTTCATTGGTTGATTTGTTCATATTTGGGCAAACCTGGAGAACAGGGGGCCAGACGCACATTCCATTTTCATTTGCGTGCTAGCAAATGCAGCCCAGCGGCAGCAGCAGCACCAACAATGTGCGCAAGATTCAGCGGTGAAACTGTTATGAGTTTTATGACACTTTTGGCCAAAATCAGAATTATTTTCACTGTATCTAGGGTCTAGTGCAACAAAGGGCTATCTGCATTTTTGGCAACTTTTATAAATCTTGAAATAAAGATTTGTTGCACTGACTCACTGCAGTTTAACCAGATAGCCATATCTATTTTGGGTGATACCCAGCTGTAGCAAAGTTTGCTGTAGAAACCATTTTTACCGATGGGTTTCTGGCCTCTACTGGATCATTTTCATTTTGAAATCTCATTCAAATAAAAAATGCAGATAGCCTTTATTGCACTAAACCCTCAATATAACGAGGAATCTGGAAGCCGAGAGGACAATGTGATAAGCCAGAACATGATTACCTGACAAAAACATTACCGGTAATTGAAAGTCATTTTGAACTTGAAACGGCTTGTCCCATACCTCCGGTTTTTGCTGTCTCTGCACTGTATAAATGGCACATGCACACATCTGGTCCCCAATTCTCTGGGTTTGCCCATATTTTTGTTTGCTGGTTTTCAATTTTTAAATTGTAATTCCAGGTTTAAAGTGCATGATATTGACAAATCATTTAGATATTCAAAGTTAAATTAAGTTGTCGTTTAGGTGTGAAACAGACCCATATGAATAACGACAAACTGTCAAACTCACTGTACAAGAGTATTAGAATGCATTGCCATTCCTCTTATAAAAAAAGTGTTTTTGTATCAATACAATCCACCTCCCATTCACCTCCCATTCACCACAAAGCAGAATTATTTCATGAAAATGACAAATACTTTGGCATTGAACATGTTGAAACTGAAGTCTGAATGATACAACAATCAGACAATTAATGATAATGGTCTTCATAATCACTTCCCCAAGACAGAATCTAAAGATGATTAAAGCCATAACAATGACACAAGAAATCATTAAGACGGCATAATTGTGATCCAAGTCCCCCCTCATACACCCGTAGGTCAAAACGGTGTTTTGAATAGCGAAACTAATTGCCGACACAACGCAAAATACATTGACTTAGATCTTCTATCTTAGATCTTCTATAAAAGAGAAGAAAAGTTTTGATTTTACTTACCAGCAATGTTCCTGAGGCTCTCAATTTTCCCCTTTCTGCCTCATATCTAATGAATGAACTGAAAATGGTGAATTTTAAGAAGAAAACTGACGCTTATCAGACTCGTAGGTCGACAGCATGCCGTCAAGTAACCAACAGAAAATTATGCTATGTTGTTTCGGTACAGACTTGTCACGTTTGCGGGACAAGGTCAATTCATTGACCAAGTACACAGGATGAGTGCGCTCATAGATGCACAGTCGTTACAGTAGCAAATATGGCATCAGAGAATATGCACCCGTAGGTCAAAACAGCGTTTTGAATAGCAAAACTAATTGCCAATGCGAACGCGAAATACATTGACTTAGATCTTCTATAAAAGAGAAGAAAAGTTTTGATTTTACTTACCAGCAATGTTCCTGAGGCTGTCAATTTTCCCCTTTCTGCTTCATATCTAATGAATGAACTGAAAATGGTGAATTTTAAGAAGAAAACTGACGCTTATCAGACTCGTAGGTCGACAGCATGCCGTCAAGTAACCAATAGAAAAGCACGCTATGTTGTTTCGGTACAGACTTGTCACGTTTGCGGGACAAGGTCAATTCTTTGACCAAGTACACAGGATGAGTGTGCTGACATAGATGCACAGTCGGTACAGTAGCAAATATGGCATCAGTGAATATGCACCCGTAGGTCAAAACAGCGTTTTGAATAGCGAAACTAATTGCCAATGCGAACGCAAAATACATTGACTTAGATCTTCTATAAAAGAGAAGAAAAGTTTTGATTTTACTTACCAGCAATGTTCCTGAGGCTGTCAATTTTCCCCTTTCTGCTTCATATCTGATGAAAGAACTGAAAATGGTGAATTTTAAGAAGAAAACCGACGCTTATCAGACTCTGAGAGTATTATACGTGTCAACGATCTTATAAAGGAGGAGTGCCGACCCTACCAGAATAAGAGGCTAATGACGAATGTTAGAGACAGAATTTTTCGGTCTAACAGTTACTTAGGTCCAACCATAGATCTAGAAGAACAGGGGCCTGTTTCTGGAAATCAACGCCAAGTTAGTCATATCTTTGTCCGCCAATTACGGAGATGACTCTAATCTTGCTAAACCATTTCACGAAGAGCATGCTAGCTAAATATCTCGTGAATCGATGAGGAAATGTGACAACACATAGCCTTGATCACAATCACACATATATTTTGTAAACAAGAAATTATCAGAACTGCAATTATTTGAGTGATCTGGTGAGGGCAAAGCTTAGAAATATAGCAGGGGGTTATAGATACAAGATATTTTCAAAGAAGGCAGATTACACCAAAGAAAAACTTATAAGATTCTGTTTTTAGTAAGTAAGTTCATTGTCGTTTTGAACGTAAGGTGGGTACCCCCCACTCAGGGAGCCATTGCCGCATCGGCGTGTGCAATTCTCAGAACCGTAGGCTATGTAATAAAAGGGCACTTGTCGTCTGCGTTAGACATTTAATGTTAATATAAACATGATCAACGTGTTGCATGAATCATACCAGACAATCTGCTGAAGTCCTTTGAAACTCTTCCATCCAAAATCAGATTCTACGATGAATTTTCTTGTCCAAACGCTGAAACACTACCCCATTTCGGGGTTATCGTCGACTCTGTACACTTTCCCTTTGAAAGAGGGCGTCTATTCTTTGGGCTGTACAGGGGAGACATTCCACAACCCAGTCTTTTATGTGGAAAAAGATAATAATAAATACACTTCTTAAAAGAAATACTAAGTGCCACATTTCAACACTTTAAAGTAAACGAACAAACAGTAACAGACCGGGATAACACATAATGTTATGCAAATGACAAATACATGTAATATTATTGCCTATACATAAAAGTACATGGTGGCGAGGTTGGTGGCGACGTACGTAGGTAGGTTGGTGGCACCGAAATAGAAGACATCTTCTATTTCTGTAGTTGGTGGCCTGGTGGCGAGGTTGAGGTTGTGAAATGTCTCCCCGGCGCGCGGCCAACTCGAGAATTCGTTGCTTACATGGATGGTTGTTTACATAACAGGTCAAAGTTTGAGAATTCTCGCAAAACTTTTTTTCGTTCCACGCCGCTAAATATATTTTGAGAAAGGATTTGCCGCCCAAATGTATTTTTAGGTCTTCTTTCCCATTTCCAATCAACATATCGAAAGGTGGTGTTCTTTACATATTATACACAGAGCTTTTATTGCGAGAAATAGTGCATTGAGTTTTCATGAAATTTTCTATTAAATGTCAATGACGTGAATTGAGTCTGTTCAAATCCGTAAGCACGCCAGCATGCATGCTCGGCAGCACAGATGAAGGAGAAATATGCTGTTGACTTGCTGCAAGGTAAGACCAAAAATGTGTGATTTTTTTTACTCTTTGGTTATTTCTAGTTATACTTGTAATGCAATCGTAATGTAAGACCCGAATATTAGTTGCATTAATAAAAATGGGCCTCAAATAAGAGCGTTAAGAGCTGTTATGAGGGTCTGAGTTTAGGGGTTCTAAAAATTGCATGTTAGTGCACGTCTGCAGTGCGAGGTTAGTATACCTAACAGAAGCATCAAGTGTGAGTGGGTACCCCCGGGACACTAGATTTGCAAAATAAACCCTTACGTTCATGATCGGAAAAAGGAGGCAAATTAAATATTTATCCAGCGTCACGTCTTGACCAAAACGTTGATATGTATAATTTTGGCAAATTACAAGCTAAAAATATGTGTCTTAAAAAGTATTTTGTTTAACGATCTACGATATAAATTATCTTTGAATGAATATGGGTCTGAAATCTACAGACTATCCCTTTGACTATGCCTTGCCTGACGTGGCAGAATTGCGTTCTTTTGAGAGATGTTACAATCACGGGAGAAACCCCCTAGGAAACCTTTTTTGCAGATCGTTTCATATGAAACATGAAATATAATATTTATACATGAGCAAGGATGAATTACTGATTGCAGGAACCCTTAGAAAAGATAGATTTGAATTATTTTTAAAATCTATGTAGCTTCCATTTTGGCCAGCCACAATCTACCAAATTAGTGGCATGTGAAGGCGTTGCATATCAACGAAAAAAGAGGAAAGAGTTCCATATGTACCCCCCCGCAAAAAAAAAATGAAGTTCAGAGACACCGTATTTTCCACTGTTTTCTTCTCAACTCTGTTTTATCTTGACTTACTGTGCCTGCCGACGTGACTCGAACCCGGGACATCTACCTCTCAAGACCGACGCCTTACCTATCGAGCTAGCGAGTGATCGCTGAAAGTGGAGGGTTTCATAATGATTATAAGCCGGAAGTCGCGATAAGTCTCACTCCCAGGATGCATTGCTCGTATTTTTCTGACTAAATAAATCGATGTCTATGTGAAATGCACAGTTTACGGGTAAGCTCTTAATTCTGACGGAATAAACCCATATTTCTTAATTTATAGCATTTTCCATGTTCAGTATTTGATATTATGATTAGATCTATCATTCCAAGTCATATCCTTGTATTTTGTTTCAATTTTAGCAGGGGGGTACATATGGAACTCTTGCCAAAAAAGATATGACAGGGTCAGAGGCGTCATAAGTTCTTAGTTGGGATGTTGGCGTTAATCTTGGCAAGCACGGCTTCGTGAAACACGTAGCAGACAACTAGCCAACTAGCGGCGATCTTAGCTGAGAAGTTGACTTATGACAGTTTCGAGATACAGGCCCCAGGACGAGTGGTGAATATGGCCATGGGATTTCGGCAAACCCGGAGAATAGGGGACCGGAATGCGCGCACATATTCATTTGTGTGCAAACAAATGCAGCCGGTGGGAGCTAGCGGCGCGGCAGAGTCGGCGGCGAGGGGGAAGATCTGCACAAGATTCATGGATGAAACATTTGTGAGTTTGAGAACATTTCTGGCAAAAATCAAAATGATTTTCACCACATAATCACACATTTGAAAGCTGAGAGGACAATGTAATATATTAGAACATAATTACTTGATTAAAACATATTTTAAAGTCATTTTGAACTTGATCATGGACTTGTCACATACCCTGACTTTCAGCTGTTGCTGCCGATCTCTGCACAGTACAAATGGCTTGCGCACGCGTTCCGGTCCCCTATTCTCCTGGGGCGCGTTTCATGAAACCGTCATAACTACAAGATCAACGACATCTCGGAGTTGTCGGTCATCTTGTCTGCTAAGTGTTTCACAAAGCCGTCTTTGCCAAGACCAGCGACAACTTCCCTGACAAATGACTTGTCGCTCCTCCGAATATGTCATATCTTTTTAGCACGCCATCACAGGTCACCTTTTCGTCGGCTATGGGTAGCTCGCGGGCAGCGAAAAATAAGGAATCTTTATATATTTCTCAAGTTGCAGACTCTCATTCCATAACCAGCTATTACTGATGTTGATATAAAAGTATAAGTGAAATAACCTATATGTCTCAGCGACGTTTTAACCCTCTAGCAAGTAATTGTGATTAATATTGATTATCCTCCCATCAGTTCCCATAGAAAACGGAGCAGTCTGTATTTACAGGCCCGTAAGTACGATGACAATTCAACACGTATGAACTTCTTCCCTTTTTCCCTTTTTTGCAACTACAATGTTTATTGAAATCATATAAAATTTATTCTTTAATGAATTAATGTCAAAATTTCGATTGCAGAATATACCAATTCAGTATTTTTCAAAAATTAAAACAAAATATGGGTCTGCTTTCAACAATTTGTCAATTACGGTGTCCTCTTAACATGCTTAATTACAAATCTAAATTCGCAAAGCGCAACAGCAGCTTTTCATTTATTAATTTTAGAAATTCTCAGATATCACAATTATTATAGTTTTTCATGTGAATGCAACGTTTGTATTATGTTTATCAAATCCCATTGATGTTTTCAATACTTTTCCAACAATTAGAGCAAAGTTAAGTCTAGACCTAAATTGTGTTGGAATGATTGATAATAAGTCCAGTGGATTGTGATCAAGGACAAGGCTATCTTTTTCAGCCGATAGTATCGATATCTTGGATTTGTGAGATGTCAGGCTTTCGTGAAACACTTTGTCAGGTCCATGACATCTCCGTAGATCGACAAGAGATATGACTGTCATGGAGTTGGTTTCATGAAACGCGCCCCGGGTTTGCCGGGATTTCCACCTAATTAAAAGACTTTACAAACGAGTGTGTGCTTACACACTGAATGAGAGGGGACTTCTATAACGAATAGACCATTAAGACTAGAGTTTACACAGTCAGATCCATTCACACTGTCAATGAATCACACCACATTCCCTGAATTAATAGATCTAGATCTACTGACAGAAGTTGCTCCACAACTCGAATAATACATGTCCCACATAATAAAATTTGTGTCTTGTTAATTGTCGACCATGTCGACCCTCTCTAAAAAAAAGGGACAATAGCGGGATTTAACTGAAATTAACACTGTGGGTTACATTCAAATATGCTTAAACATAAGAAAAGCGTGTTTACTTAGTACCAAAAAAATGCATCCAATTTACCAAATTTTCATCAATCACAGCAACACATCTCGCTTTCAGTGACAATATCTTCTAGTAGTACTCCAAAATCTGCCAAAACCTGGGTATATAATATGCGCGCCCTCGCCGACCAGTGTGGCCAGCGTCCAAAATGAAATTGCTAGGGAGGACCGCAATATTATGCTAAAATTAATAAATTATGCCAAATGAAATAACAACATGGAGCAGCAAAAGATACTAAATTATGCTAAAAATTATGCCAAAATGGGTGAGAGGACTAGAAAAAAAAAAAAAAAGTTCTCAAAATATCCGCAGTTAAAGATGACTAAAAACTAATCAAATCAAATCAAATAAATAAATAAAATAATAAAAACTATGAAATTAATAAATAAATGAATAAATAAAATAAAAATTAATTAAAAGATTAAATGAGTAAATTTTAAAAAATTATCAAATCAAATAAAAAAAATAATAATAAAAAATTGAATAATTTGCAATAAACATTTTGCTAAGTAGATGCAAAACTGCATGCACTGACTTGCAAGGTTCTCTTGCTGCACGTGGGAGAAACCTGAAAGAAGGGGTGGGGGTATAAAAACCTGTATGTATCCTGTCCAGAATGTGATGACTTTAAACAAAACACAAAGAAAATATTGACCTGAGCCCCCCCCCCCTCCCCACCAAAAAAAAAATGCATCCAGCCTTGTATCGCCACCGTCCACCCTGCCTGTCCCTATTCTAATAATTAATAAACAAAATAGGCCTGCTTGCAGAAAAGGGGAATAGTTCTATAATCAAAATAAGATTTTTAGATCCTGGGAATATTTGGTTGACATAGTAACTGAGGTGGAAACTTTCTTGTCGTTTGTGATATCTTTTTTTTTTCTGTAAGATGCTGAAGGAATTGCTTTAAATCTATAAAAGACAATTAACCACATTATTGAATATTTCTGTCTCAAATTTTGTGACTGCTTAAAAAAAAAAAATTTTCTCAACCCATTTGTTCCCTCACTATGATTAATGACATCATGAATCAACATCTGTCATGCACAACTGAAATACAACCAGAGAAAGAACAACAAAAATGACACATATTTCCATATATATGTCTGGTATAAATTTATTGGCATCTGCAGCTTATTTGTGAGGCATTTTCACAGAGACCCTGAGTGAATAAAAGTATCTTGACATAACTAACTTAAGGTCACAAAAATAAGAGTTAAGATAATGTGCGCATATGCACAAAATGAAATACCCTCAGGCTTCTGACCTTTAAACTCGTGACCTAATATCAAATCTATATACAAGCATAACAATGCATCTACCAACATGTATAACAATTACATAGCTACCAAAATTCAAAAGCAGATAACAGTCTTACTTCATGAAAACATGAGTACTTGCCAACTGCATACATTTTGCATGGACATGACTGACATAATAAGCTAGAGTCTGCAATTCACACACTAACGGGAGGGAGTACCTCTTTTTGGTTTTGAATAGAATTGCTTGAAAGCTATGCAGTTACTTATTAAGGTATAACAAGGCACATAAGAACATGTATATTTGTTAGTTGTCAAGGTTTGCAAGGCATATGAAAATATCTACAAAAGTCAGGTTTGAGGTATAACAAGTTATCAAGTTTACGTTTAGCAAGGCATCTCATAACAAAATTCAAGTGTATATGTAGAACAAGACAAGTGGAAAGACTTACAGCAGTCAAGTTTCATGTATATCAAGGTATCTGAACACACGAGTTTCAAGTTTAACGTATAAAAAGGCATGTGGAAAGTGAAAACACAGAAGTCGAGTCTCAGGTAATACATGTAGGCTTACCTGAAACATTCAAGTTTAAGGTCTAACAAGACATCTGAAAAAAAAAGAAAAAAAAAACTTTCAACATTTAAGTTTAAGGTATATATAGCAAGGCATCTGTCAACACCTCATGATTCAAAGTTGAGGCACTGAAACAAGGCATCTAAAATCACTTGCAAGTATACATTCAAGTTTAAGGCAAAACAAGGCATCTGAAATCACTTGCAAGTATACATTCAAGTTTAAGGCAAAACAATTAAGGCATCTGAAAACATCTCTCAAATTTAAGGCAAACCAAGGCATCTGAAAACACAGCCGTCAAGTTTAAGGTAAAACAAGGCATCTTAAAACACCTACAACAGTCAAGTTTAAGGCAAAACAAGGCATCTGAAAGCACACTAATGTATATCTGAAAACACTTGCAACATTCAAGTTTAAGGAACAAGGTATCTAAAAACACTTGCATCATTCAAGTTTAAGGTATATCAATGTATCTAAAAACACTTGCAACATTCGAGTTAAGTATACAGGGTAATTAAAAACACTTACAACATTCAAGTTAAAGGTATAAGGTATATAGAAACACTTGCAACATTCAAGTTTAAGGTATCTGAAAAAAAAAAAAACAGAAGTCAAGTATCAAGTATAAAAAGGTATCTGAAGACACCTACAACATTCAAATTTCAGGTATAACATGGCATCTAAATACAAAATCTAAAAAAAAAACACATAAATCTATAACAGTCAAGTTTACTCTACAAGAAACAAGTCATTGAATAAGTGCCCCAACATTTGAAAGGCAATGAGGTATCTAGGCATAACTAAAAAAATATTAATGGTATATAAAGCTATCTAATAATAAAGTATCAGTACCATTTTGTTGCATCTCGAGTTCTGGCCAAAGAATATAGCCAACGCATAACAGAATTTCAGATAACAGCTAAGTTTACTTCTCTATAATCAGAGATAATAAGATGTGTTTTTTTTTAATCCATACTAATTGTTTCTCGAGACATTTCACATTATTTCTCAAGTCATCTACATGTAAAAGCATCTATAACAAGGCACCTGAGAACATATTCAATACCTCAGACTTTTGGCCTTTAAACTCATGATCTAGAATCTAGACACAAACATAACACATTAAGAACATGTATAACAGTAAAATAACTGTCAACATTCAGAAGTAGAAAAAGTCTTTCTACATGAAAATCATTAATTATTGCAAACTGCATACATTTACATGGGAATGACTGTGAATTTTGTGAATTATGCCAAAAAGCATAATTATGCCAACTCTGGCAACTATGTCGCCGACCGACTATGCTGCTCGGCGCGCTTCATTCCGATCCACGAAGACCTCAAAATCTAAGCTATAAGCAAGGGCTGCATGGATTTTTTAATTTTTTTTATTTAAGTTCTTGGACAATAGTAATTTGTGTGTTAGGCGGGGACATCATTCCGAGGGGGGAGAAGGAACCAGAGGACAGAGTGCAGTGCCCCCCCCCCTTTCAAAGCATCCTAAAAGTGTCCCTTACTTTTACTAACTTGATTTTTAGCCACGAAAAATGCCCCTTTTCAAACCTATTTACAGTGCCTCTCTCAGGGGCAGCGGAGTGTCTTTCGAAGTGGGAGAGGCACCAAAAAAAAACAAAACCGAGTACTATGGGGGAAAGGGGGCACTTACAACGGGTGAACATAAGAAGGAAAATTAATAGCGTTTTGAGACGTTGGTATACCCAGCATACATAAAGGATCATAGACGACAAAGGTTTCGTTTGTTTGTTTGTTTGTTTTTTTGTCTTTAATATAAATTAATATTTTTGCAGTTGTTAAGACTGCTCTGATTACTCGTTTGCTAGCGATCGAAGCATTCGAGCAAGGCTTGTGCTAAGTTGTTTTTTTTTTTGTTTTTTTTTTTTGAAACCAAGGTATTTGCATTTACATTGATTTAATTGACTTGATTATAAAGAGCAGCAAATCCAGGGCTCTTCCCTCTCATTCTAATAATCCAACCCGGTCGTTTTCCTTACAGACCCAGGGGCGTCGCTAGAGGGGGTGTGACCCCCCCCCCCTCAAAATTCTTGTCGGCAAATTCGTGATCGCTGTCGAAAAAAAAAAGGAGAGGAAAGAGGAAGGAGGGAAAAAGAAAAGAGAAATAAGGTGTCCAAATAGAGTCATATTCGGCTTATTTGCTCGTGTATTATTTTTGATGACGAAAATTAACACTGGTACCACGAAAGAGAGTGGATATATTTTTCCTCGCTCGCTGCGCTCGCTCGTATAATATTTAGATACAGGATGTTTTCGGAAAGCAAACATGCACATTCGGCAATTGAGGTGACCAAATATGTAATTTAGATAATTATCTTTATAGGCCCATCATGTATTTTGATGAAGAATTATCACTTCTACCATGAAAAAGAGTAAATATATTTGTCCTCGCACCTGCGCTCGCTCGTATTTAGATGCAGCATGGTCTTTGAAAGTGAATAAATTAGGCAAGAGAGGTGACCAAATATATAATTTAGATATATTATAGGTCCATCGTGTATTATGACGAAGAAAAATCATTTCTACCGCGATAACAAGTATCTATATTCTTCCTCGCCCGCTACGCTCGCTGGTACAATATTTAGATACAAGATGGTTGGGAAAGCAATAGACAAATAAAATTCGGCAATCGAGTTGACCAAATATACATGCATTATTTAGAAACCCTATATAGGCCCATCGTGTATTTCCATGAAGAATTATCACTTCTACCATGAAAAGGAACATTTTTTTTTCTCGCTCGCTGTTCTCGCTGATAATTATGATATATAGATACAGGATGCTTTGGGAAAGCAAACGAATGCAGCAAGCGAGGTAACCAAATGTATATGTATAATTTAGATATCTTATAGGCCAATGTTGTATTTTTATAAAGAATCATCACTTATACCATGAAAAGGAGAATAAAGGCCTATATTTTTCCTCGCTCTCTGCGCTCGCTCGTATAATATTTAGATACAGGATTGTTTTGGAAAGCGAATGAATTCTGCAAGCGAAGTGACCAATTAAATACAGTATATAATTTAGATATCGTAATATGCCCCAGTGTATCCACTTTGAAGGAAATTTCCCGAATTCCGGGAAATCCGGATCATCTCCAGGTAATTTTCGGGAAATGAAAAAATTCCAGGAAATTCCGAGAAATCCGAAAATTATGACATACAATACTTAAATCCAGTGGCGGCACCAGGATTGTTAAAGTGGGGGGGCAAATGGAGGGCAAAAGAAAATGTTGGGGGGGCAGGGGCAGTCAATTTTTCTTTTGCGTGTATGGAAAAATCGAGCGTGAAGCGCGAGTTTTAGTCGCTTACACACATTTTAATATCAATTTTGAGAGCGAGCGAAGCGAGCGAACAAAAAAATAACCGCTTTTTTGTTTTTTAATCGCATTTTCGAATAAATATTCTGAAATATGACGAGCGAGCGAAGCGAGCGAGCCGAAAATGGCTACTTTTCTTGTTTTTAATCACATTTTAGAAAAGAAATTTAAAGATATGACGAGCGAGCGAAGCGAGCGAGCCAAAAATAACCCCTTTTTGGTTTTCAATCAAAGTTTTGAAGAGTGGAAAATGGTATTTTAGAGAACTTCACAGCTTGAATATGATGCTTATGACAACATCTACTTATTTACAAATTACTGTATAATTTTTCATTTCAGTCCTAAAAAATTTCTGGGGGGGCAACTGGGGGGGCAAAGCTTCTGAGTGGGGGGGCAAATGCCCCCCATGCCCCCCTTGATGCCGCCACTGCTTAAATCTACAAATAGTCAAGGAACAAAAACTAGATTTGTCTCCTTGACTATTTCAAATTTCCCCATTTTCTTCCATGGCACTCGATATGTCGGCTCTAAACAAGACTACAATATTGCCGTATAACATACAGGGGCCCGTTTCTCGAAACCGTCATAAGTCAACTTCTCAGCTAAGATCGCCGCTAGTTGGCTAGTTGTCTGCTACGTGTTTCACGAAGCCGTGTTTGCCAAGATGAACGCGAACATCCCGACTAAGAACTGATGACGCCTCTGACCCTTTCATATCTTTTTTCATCGATATGCAGCGCCATCACATGTCATTAATTTGGTAGATTATGTCTGGCCAAAATGGAAGCTAAATAGATTTTAAAATAATTCACATCTATCTTTTCTAGAGCTTCCTATATAAATTAGTAATTCATCCCTGCTTCTGTATGACTATTATATTTCATATGTTTCTATATGAAATCATCTGCAAAAGAAGTTTCCTAGGGTGTTTCTCCCGTGATTTTGACATCTCACAAAAGCACGCAATTCTGCCACGTCAGGCAAGCATAGTCAAAGGGGGTAGTCTATAGTTTTCAGACTCGTATTTATTTGAATATGAGTGATATCATAGATTTTTATACGAAATAGTTCTTAGACACATATATTAGCTTGCAATTTGGCAAAATTTTACATTTCAGTGTTTTGGTCAAACCGTATGACGCTGGATAAATCTTTTATTGCCTCCTTTTTTAAAGATCATGAACATATTGTGTTTATTTTGAAAAACTAGTGTCCCGGGGGTACCCAACTTACGTTCCACGCAATAATGAACGTATTTTCAAAAAATAGAATTTTACAAGTATTTCTTCAGGGTGATCTGCCAAATTTGAAAAATATCTTGCATCCATAACCCCTTGCTACTATTTCTAAACTTTGCATTCTCCCATATATTTGCAGTTTAGATCAAAATCCTTTTACAAAATGTCTGTGTTATCAAGGCTATGCGTTGTCACATTTCCTCATCGATAGTAGCGATATATTTAGCTAGTATGCTCTTCGTGAAACGGTTTAGCAAGATTACAGAGTCTCCGTAGTTGGCGGACAAAGATATAACTTGGCGTTGATTTCCAGAAACAGGCCCCAGTAGTTCAGTACATGAAACACACACACACACACACGCGCGCGCGCGCGCGCACACACACACACACACACACACACACGCACACACACACACACACACACACACACACACACAATCTGAAGATTCCAGGAAATATCAATTAATTCCAGGAAATTTTGGATTCAATTCCAGGAGCTGTGGAAACACTGATGCCCATCAGGTATTTTGATGAAGAATAATCACTTCTGGGGGGTGTAACATAAAACATACAATCAATCTTACGATTGATATCAATCGTAAGTCTATGGCAAGCCATGTACTAAAAAGATACAATATTATTGATTGCAAGATTGATATCAATCGTAAGTCTATGGCAAACCATGTACTAAAGAGATGCAATTGATTGTAAGATTGATTGTATCTCTTTATGTTACACCCCCCCCCCCTGAAATGAGAAGAAGTTTATATATTTTGCCTGGCTCGCTACGCTCGCTCATGATCACCAAAGCTAGTTGAAATCGAGTGAACTGTGTAGGAAAGACGAAGGAAAATATGATAGAGGCACATAATATTGAAGATGCCTAATGGGCTTTATACTGTTGAATTTATAGACGTTGGTCGTCGGTAATCCGGCGGTGGCATTGTTTGTCGGCACGTCAGTGGTCTACCCCCCCCCCCCAACTGAAAAAGCTCTAGCCCCTGTACTGTCCACGCTATAATTTTCAATGCACAAATGATGTCTCTTTCGAGAACAGTATTTCATTAGAGAAAAGGGGTTTTGATTTTAAGCACAGAATAGAAAAGACTTCATGGATATAAAATTAGCACACTTGGTATGTCATCACGGTCATGCGAGAGATATATCGGGGGCATATGGTATGAATTACAATGAGGCATTTGTCAAAGTGGAAAAGGGGAACTTATGGTTAAAGAGGGACTCAAGAGAAGGGGTGGAGGTCTCGAGACTGGTCTTGGTCCAGTCTCGAGACCAGTATCCTTTGTCTTGGTCTTAAAAAATAAAATCATAGATTGTAAAAGAAAACGGAGCATATATAGCTATCAAAAATGAAAGGCGAAGTCACACTCTTCGTCAGTGCCCACGGTGTGACAAAAAGATGTAAATCAAAATCCGTTTCTGAAACAGACGAAAAAACACGTCTGTTCATGGGTTTTTTCGTCTGTTTCAGAAACGGATTTTGATTTACATCTTTTTGTCACACCGTGGGCACTGACGAAGAGTGTGACTTCGCCTTTCATTTTTGAGAGCTATGCTCCGTTTTCTTTTAAAATCTATGATTTTATTTTTTAATGGCATTCTACTACCAACTCTGATTCTTATATATATATATATATATATATATATATTCCAGGTGATTTCTGATATCAAAGTGCCGCTTTTCCTTCTTAGTAAATGCATTGATCTCTCAAAATTTAGTGCCCCTTTGTTGAATATGATAAGTGCCTCTTTTCATTTCTGATGAGTGTTCGTTTTGACTGTGATAAGTTCCCGTTTTCAGTCCTTAGCCATTCTCCTTCTGATGAAAGCCCCCTTCGAATCTGACAAAGGCCCCCTTTCTCTCTTGAGCCATTTCATCTGGTTTAAAATTTGCCTTTCACCTCCGGTAAGCTCCCTAAAGTCCTTTTACGAATAGCTCCAAAAATCAGTGAGGCTTTACAGAGAGAGGCAGTGGAGCAGGGGACAGGAAGGACACAGCGCCGTTCATTGGAAGGAACGGTGCCCCCTATACATTGAAGCAATGAGGGTATTTTTTTTTTCAAATTCTTTTTAAAGCTCGCTCGCTACACGAGCTCGCAGTTACTTATTATATCTCACGTAAGGCTCTTCAAGTAGTGAGTTGTAACCATACATTCTTTATCTGTTCTCCTATTCCTGATGGTATTGTGCTAAAGCCCCATTCATTTCGTGTATTTTCTCTAATATGACCGGCCACTATGAGACCTCACAAATGGATTGAAAACATTATAGCTTGGTAACCATAAGGAACACTATATACAGAGTAAATGAAAGAAAGACAACAAATAATGATAATCATGGAACATCCATAAAATGAATTTGGGGTAGCTTTTGTCACTAGAGGGCCTAGGCCATTCTTAATATACTGCAAATACCATGGCCTTCAGCAAAAATACTTAGAATTTTGCTCGCTCGCTTCGCTCGCTCGCAAATGAGTATAAGACAGAGCAGTATAATGTAGTTACAATCATATAAAGATGAAATTAATATGTAAAAATACCTCATGAAAGTGTATTAGATAGAATGTAGGGGGTATATTTTCCTTCTTGTGTTCACCTTTTGTAAGTGCCCCCTTCTCCCCCAAAGTGCCCTTTTTTCGCTGGTGACCCCCCCCCCCCCCCACTTTGAAAGACGCTGGGCCGAATATGATTTATTACATTCCTTGTTAATTGTTAATTTTATTCAACCATATAAAAATATTACAGACTGTTCATGAATTGCAAGTATTAGGCAGTCTACTCCATAGTCCATAGGCCTACTGAATAACAAAAAGAAGTGTTTACTCAAAACGGGCATTATTTACTGCAAATTAGTGCCAATTAAGTAAATGCTGGTCTTGGTCTTGGTCTTGGTCTCGGAAATTGGTGGTCTTGATCTCGGACCTCTGGTCTTGGTCTCGGACCTATTTTTCTTGGTCTTGGTCTTGGTCTCGGATGGTCTGGTCTTGACTACAACACTGGATTTAGACAGAGGCGTCGATCCTGGTTGGGCAGGGGGGGGGGCAGTTGCCCCCAAAGAAAATTTCGGGGGGCAAAGATATCATTTTGCCCCCCCCCCAAAAAAAAAAAAAAAAAAAAAAAAAAGAAAAAAGGAAAAAGAAAAAAAGAAAGAGAAAAGAAAGGAAAAGGAAGAAAGGAAGTGAAATGAAAGCGTAAAACAAGAAAATGGGAAACTGGGAAGCGCTCGCTCGCTCGCATTTAAGTATCTTAACCAATGCCGATGATAATTACTATTCTTATGAAAGGAAATCGGTTTGCATCTTGTGTTTCTGTCTAATGTTATACTATTTTTCTACTCATAGGAAGTAATATAACCAAACAAGATATCACTCCTAGAAATCGAGCGACCAGTTGACCTAAAAATAGATAAACTTTCAGGAGACAACAGCCTGGATAAAAAGGAAAAAAAAAACAACGCAAAACAAAAACATATTTTTCGTTAACTCGCTCGCTACTCTCGCTGGTAAAAGCTAGATACAAGATGATTTCGGGCAGCAAGTAGCTTATTATAGCAGCGAGATTCCAAAATATCATTATATTTGGGCAGCAAGGTTGTTGACAAAGATTTTGGGACGAATCCATATAATTTTGCCGGGATCGGTCGCTGACTTTGCTCGCTATAGTAGAAACAGAATGGATTCGGACTGCAAGCGAGGTAGCTAAAACAGTGTCATATTCGGCAAACAGGTGATCGGATGTATTATTTAGATATCATACAGGCATGACAGGTTTATAGTGTATTCTGATGATAATGATGATAATTATATTATATTCCGTTCTTGTATAGCGCATATCACATTATTATGATGACGAAGTAACACTTCTATCATATGGAAAAGGGTATATTTTTCCTCGCTCGTTTCATATTAATGGTTTTGAAAAGCAAACGAATTCGGTGAGATGATACCGAGTAGATAATGTAGATGTGTCATTGGCTCACAGCGTAATTTGCCGAAGGGTTTACTATATACATCTACCATGAAAAACAGTGTGTGCCTCCTCGCTCGCTCCGCTCGCTCGTAATATTAAAAAACAGAGTGGTTTGGGGGGGGGGGCAGCAACAATGGACCAACGATATGACAAAGTAGAGTTTATATTTGGCAGCGAGGTAATTATAACCATATACATATATATATTAGGTATCATTTATGCCTATATGATAACTAAACCCTTCTCTCATAACAAGAAATTTGTTATTTTTTGCTCGCTCGCTTCGCTTGCTCGCAAAATTGAAAAAAAAAAGCAGGACTCATAGCAAGTTGCCAATTTGAAAATGCTTCACGTTGATATAGGCCTATGTTATATATATATATATATATATATATATATATAGATATATATATGAGGGTGTGTGTGTACAAATAGTAGCCGTGGGTTCATCTCCGCTTGGTCGTCTTGCCCCCCCCCCCCCCCCCCATCCGAAAAATGGATCGACGCCTCTGAATTTAAAAACAAAAATGGGTAGTCAGAAGGGGTACTTATTACATGGGGACGTGAATCAGGGTGCGAGTTCTCAGAAGGGAAAAAGGCGCTATGAAAACCCTGGCAAAAAGCGGGGAAAGGGGGTCATTAACCTGGTGTAAAAGGGCGCAGTTGTAGGATGAAGGAGGGTGACTTATTCATAATAGGAAAAGAGGGTCGTTATTCATTATGCAGAGGGTCGCTATATTCATAATAGGAGAGAGAGAGAGAGTCGCTATTCATAATAGGAGAAGAGGGTCGCTATTCATAATACTAGAAGAGGGTCGCTATTCGATAGCAGGAGAAGAGGGTGTGATTTGATTTGATTTGATTTCTTTATTTCCACGTTCGATTTGTATCAATAAGTATCAAGAACACAATACAAAATCATGAATTAAATGAAGTAATGAACCTCGCCATCCACATTAAGATTGCTAAATTAGTAGACAAACTCCCCTCTAGCAAAGACCTTTTCAATGCAGATCGACAGTGATAGGCTACCATCAATTTATCTGTTTATCTTTATCTTTATAAAATAGATAAATAAATGAATTAATTAACGTGCCTGAAGACCTAATTCTTATCACAAGTTTATTTTTTGTGAAGCTACATGCTCTTCATTATAATCAAGAAATAAATTTGATTTTCGAGCTCTCAGTTGATTCAGATAATTTTGCTTCAAAGCCATTAGCTTTATAGCCCCTAACAGGCTAACACTCACCCCGACCCACCCATGCAGCCCCTCCGCCGCCCTTTTGCGATTTTGTACAATTTTTCATCATCTTCTCTTCCCTACCTGTCGTCTAACTAGTTTCCCAGGATATTTTCCCCTTACAATCCGCAACCCTTACAGCGGCACAACCATGGGGGCCTGGGGCACGTGCCTCCACAGATGCCCCCCACCAAATATCCCAGAAACAAAAGCAAAACAAAATAAAACCGCCTCCAGTCCTGTGACCGGCCGGCCCCCTAAAAAAAGGGGATCGATACCCCCGAGCCCCCCTACTGAAAATACTCATGGCTAAGCCGCTGGACCCTCATATAGGATCATGGGGGGGGGGGGGGGGGGGTACGCGATATATTAAGGAGCAATTACCCCCTCCCAGAGTGGATTTGTTTATCTATAAATCCACTCTGCCCCCTCCCGTTCGAGCCCCTCGATATCGACCACTGTACTCCTGTGGAAATTGGAGTTCAGTGCCCTCGACAGCTTTGTAGCTCAACTAAACTCGCAATAATAACTAGTAACTAAACTTGTCCTTATCCCGCGAGGCAAACATGGCTTCCGTGAAATCAGACATGCTCCTGCAGTTTTCTGCTGAGAACAGCACATCGGATCCCGCAGATCGGTCAGTTCTGATCGTTGGTCAGCTCCCAAGCTTGGGCAAGGTTACTTACGACATCGTTAAGACAAAACTGCAACCTCGAGTCAATGAAGAGGTGATTATAACCCTTGCCGCAATTTGAACTGAGATCTAATTCCTGAAGCTAAAGTCAGTCCCACACGTTGTTTTCCGTGTCTGGTGATTGTGTTGGGTGTTCAACTTAAATTGTCGTGCACAGTGCAGTCCAACACTTACTGTCATAGTCAAATACCATTCAGAGTTTTCACACTAGCCCACTCATACTACATAAGCATAACAACATATTTTACATTGTGTGTAGCAGGAGCTGCAGAAGCGGGGTGAGGGGGGGGGGGGGGGTTAAAAAAAAGTATGACGAGAATTGCCGTAATTTTTTTGAAAATGCCTGCAAGATAGCTCGCATTTAGTCGCGCATCGATGTGCATGCGCAAGTTAGTCGCCATTTTCTATCTGCATTTCAGTGGACACCGGGGAAACGTAAACAAGCGGTGAGTTTTTCCAGCTACCCTATATTACATAGATTTAGATCTAAATTTCGGTTTTCATACGTCCGATTTTTAGTCCCATGTGTCAGTTGGGTTTGTGATGACCACAGCCGATAGTTACAAGGCTGGTGGTGTCATTGGCCCATTGGAAAGTGATTTTCCAGGGGTTGTTTTGAAGTGCCAAGATGCTTGCTATGTACAAATAGGGGGTAAAAGCTCTGGATGTCAATGGGGAGTAATAGCGTTAGCGTTTTTTTGGGTTTTTTTACTCCCCTGACGTCCCTGGACTACTCCCGGGGGGGGGGGGGGGGGGGGCGAATCAGAGTCAGATACAGTGATGTGTGACTCGAGTCCGGACTCTGCGACGAGTCCGGGGAATTTTGGAGCTAATGCGGTTTCATATCCAAACAGATATCCCATTTTCCACTTGCCGAAATTTCATCAAAATTTCCCACAATATTTTCAAATATCGAATCACTTGTATAAATTTCAGCGAAATCGGTGTTACAGTGCACCCGTTTTCGCAGTAAGTGAATCAGTGAGGTAAAGGTATCATGGTCTGACGGCATAGCGCCACATGATGTGTGCATGTTTAAGATGGATGGGAAAAAAAAAAATCATGCAGAATCTGGACTACCGTCATAGAGCTGTATCTCAACTATTGAACCGTTTTCTTCAGCATATTGCTTTTTCCGGTTGTTATTTTTCTGATTTGTCAAGATTTTTTCTGGACTTGATGAACTGTTTGAGCATGTCTTCGCAATCAAGGATTATCATATTTAGATAAAAACTAAAGTCAACTAGGCCTACATACTTTCGTCTTGCATTTATTTTGTACGTTAATATTCATTAATTCAGTGATTATTGATTCATTTGAATTGATTCTTTAGTAAGTACAGATATTTTGAATAAGAAACTTATTTGTAATTGATTCCAATCCCAGGTTTAAAAAGAAAAAGTTTATAAGGCCCAAATCAAGGCAACTGGAACTGGTACCAGTTAAGTGAACCAGTCGATTCCATTTGATTCTAGTATACCAATTCAATTTGGGAATTGTTATACTGGAATGAACTGGTTTCCACTTGAGAAATTTCAACTGGTGGTCTCAGTTGGAATACCAGTTGTCAACTGGTAGGCCCTGAAGTATTGGTTCAACTGGTACCAGCTAGGACCAGTACACCAATGTCCATATTGAAACCAGTTTATTGTACTGGAATCAACTGGTATCGGTTAGGACCAGTATACCAATTTCCATATTGAAACCAGTTCACTTAATTGGAATCGACTAGTAGCAATAGGACCAGTATACCAATTTCCATATTGAAACCAGTTCACTTAACTAGTATCAACTGGAACTAGTTCCAGTTGTTTGAACTGGTTTTTACTGGATTCTTTACCTGAATACCAATTGGAACCAGTTATGACCAGTTACAACCAATTAGCTTCCAGTCATGAAACTTAATTGGTAACTGGTACTAGTATTTATTACTAATTGTTCTAATCATGTTTGTTAGTGCAATGTACTATGACAACTATATGGAAATACTGGTTTGCCTCCAATCTGTCCAATTAATGAAAAGGGCAAGAAGACTTGCATGTACATAATAGTGACAAGTCTATTCCTCATTATACTTGTATATAAAATGCACTTTAGGTTCTGGTTAGTATTTCCTCATTCCTGTTTAATTACCTGCCATTGATACAAATTGATGTCATGTCATAATGATTGTTGATTTTACTTTCTTTGTATTTTAGAAATGTATTACACAGGACTAAATAATTAGTGATTAAGAAATATGCTGAAAATTCAAATATAGGGCAAGTCCAAGCTATTCTAACCTCAGGAGTCAAAAATTCAAACTAATTATTCCATTGGTCTCAACTGGAATAAACTGGTGTCTAATGTGAGCAAGTAATTTCCAGTTGAAACCAGCTGAATAAATTGGCACATTTATAGCCTAACAGTTCGGTCAAATGGATTCAACTGGTACCAGCTGATTCCAGTTTACACCAGTTGAAAATCCAAATAGTTTTAACTGGTTTTTCTAATTGGGATGTAATACATTTGCACATGTGCCGGACTCAGACTCGGACATGCCAGACTCGGACTCGGAAGGCCGGACTCGGACTTGGATTCGGAATCGGACTGACTGGACTCGGACACATTACTGCTCAGATAATAATAATAATAATGATAATAATAGGCATTTGAATTCTATGCGCTTGCGGATTGGCAACCAATGCAGCTCTTTTAGAACAGGAGAAATATGGTCATATTTAGATGTCCCTGATAAAATGCAGGCAGCTGCATTCTGAGCATGTTGAAGTATTTCGAGATTGCGTGAAGTAATATTGAAAAAAAGTGCATTGGCAATATCCAGTCAAGATAAAACAAAAGAATGTATGATCATAGCAGCAGACTTATGGTCAAGGACTTTTCGTATACTGTTGACATTATGAATGTTATAATAAACTGATTGACAGACTATCTTCACAGATATTGGTGTACACATGTGCGTCCAAGATAACGCATAAAAAGGGGTCTTTTTTTTTCATGCAGAACGCGTAACGCGCGTTCCGTGTTAAGGGGTCCTAGAAGGCTGATTTTCAACAAAAGGGGTGCTTTTAATTAATGTGGCCGAACACGTTAAGGGGGTAAATTTTCCATACTGACGCCGATTAAGTGAACGGAACATATTTTTGGACATTTTCAGGGATTTTCAGTTAGCAAAAGGTGAAGAATGTGTCAGTTTGCAAAAGGTTATCCTTAATTTTGGTCTATACAGGTTAGTTTTATCTTGTTTGGGAGTCATATTTTAAACAAACCTGTTTAGGGGGTATTATATCAATCAAACCTGTTCAGGGGGTTTAGTTGCATGAGAAACCGTGCAAAATCCTTGTTAATGGGTGTTTTTTCATCGAAGTGTAAAACCTGTTTAGGGGGTATTTTTAAACCCCATGGACACGCATGTGTACACCAATATATCTGAATGGCCCCCCCTGGGCGGCACTCACACTAGTGCTCAGTTATACTAAACATGCTAACCTTACACAACAGACGTGCTGTAGCATGCAAATTGCTGACAGTAGGAAAGTAGTGTTCTACCAATGAATTTTTTGGGACAGAGGAGCAAGAGCTGTCTCACCAGTGATCAGAAAAAATATTTTTCAAAGTAAGCCAACTTTCACTTTTGTGAAAATTCTGCTCCCTAACTGTACACATAGTGTCAGTGGGAGGGGAAATAAAAAATGAAATCTGACCTATTTTCATTGATGATTATTGTTCAATCTACTCTGAGTTTTTTCATTAAATTTGGCACATATCTCCCTGAGGTCACTAACTAAAATGATCTTATGCCAAATCAAATATCTGATGCAGGACGGAGCAGGGACAACGCCCTAAACTCTCACCTCATTTGTATAATTTTCTGGTCTCATTTGCTCTCTGAAGCGTAAGAGGTCAGGATTTTGACAAAAATCAAATGAGACAAACTCCCTTAAAAGACTTATCATGGTTACCCACATTAAGCAATTGAATTTTGGTCGGTAGGTGAAAGAAGAGCTTTTCCACTCCCACGAGCTCATTGAAGCGTGAACTTTCAATCAAATGCCATTAGATCATTGATACATGTACACCAGTCATATAAACATGCTAAAAATATTTTCATTAAGATTTTTAGTGCACAAAAATAAGGCAATAATTGGATAATTTCAACATGGTGATATTTTGTTTTTAATTATGTGTTCATTCAACCATGAATTGATAGGTATCAATTGCAAAAGTTGCAAACACCCTTCCAAAACATGAATTCCTCTGCATTAGATCAAATTCACAGCAGAAAAGATGTCAAAACTGCAGTTTTTGCCATTTTCACCTCTTGCTCACTCAAGCATGAAATTTGGAGCACAACTCATTTGGCATGTTTGGTAATGAATAAAATTTATGTTGCATGCCTTCAAACGCAGAAAACTTGAAGTATGTTCCGATATCATTTCATCAAAGTCATGGCACGAGGCTTGTGAACTTAAAAAAATGACAATTTTGCATATATTTCATGTTCACTGAAGCATGACTGAAGAGTTTGCCCTGAATTTTCCAGCTGAGAAGTGTAGCTACTTGATTCTGTATTCAGATTTTATCAAAGGTTCCAGATCGAAAAAATATAGGAATATGTTTTAGGGGCAGAGTTTTCCACGAGGGCTTTTAACATGTAACAGCAACAGGTTTGGCGTTTGGCACGACATGTTTAAAAGTTGGCGACATGTTTAAAAGTTGGCGACAGGTTTAAAATCATGAGCGACAGGTTATAAATTTTTCAGAGACTTGTATGGAAATTCCCACAATGAACAACTACTAAAACCTTTTGAACATACAATAATACATACAATGAGGTTTCAGTCACTTTATGAAGGGTAGAACTGATGAAACAGAAGTTTTATTTGCTCCGCGATCATCTTGATTCAAAATACATCCGCCAAATGCACAGCTGAATGCCACTGGCTTGCTACCCCGATTAAGCTAGCCCGGGAACGTAACACCCTTCCAGCTAGCGAACAATCACATCATATGCATTCATGGTAGTGAATTACATGAGCACTACTATTTCAATCCCAGCATCTGCATTTTAGTTGCAGGGTCCGCACCGGAGGAAATGACTTTCTTCATGGAAAAATAAGTTGCCACTATTCTTCTTTTCATTTTGTGTCTCTTTTGAATGAAATAATGTGATACGAACATCTTGTCTTGCTGTTTTGTTTTTCATTTACTTTATATCATCATCATAAATTTCATTTTCTAAAGTTCTTACAAGTTTTACCCCCTTCCAATCATGGAATCTCCAATTTCCAAATGGCAGAGTTCATTTTCCAAAAAGGGAGGATCAGATAATTAGGATCATAAACATTTATGCAAAATTATGAACTAGAATTTAGTATGTACTATTTATTTTTTGTATTTACTTGAAAAGTTAATGCAGTTTCTCAATTCAATCTTATTTTGATTTGTATAATGATGCACTGTCACTGAAATCCAAAACTGCTTCCCCCGTGTGAAAATAGAACAGCCCACACTGCATATCTCTGCAAACTTGTGGTTTATCTTCCCGCCCACAGAAGCAGGAACATGTGGTCTTGTTTTCTAAACCTTTCAAATTTAGATAAACATATTTAGAAGTACGTTTTATGTAGGTATTTCACTGAGAAATATGAGGAAGGGACATAGTGGCCTAAATTGGATTCCATATTCATGTGAACAAAATACATGTATATATGATAAAGCTACATGTAATCATGAACAAAATTGTAAAGAAGTTATAAATGACAAGAAATAAAGACTAGCATGCCGGCTAGCCCTCATCGTCTTTCTAGTTCTGTGGCCCTCATTCTGGCGACCTCCATGTTGCAATGCGATATTTATCTTGTTTATAAACGAATTCAGGAATTGAAATGATAAGAGAGGGGGAGAGATAGATGAGAAAGAAGTAGTCAGGTGGAAAAACTATTGGAAAAGCAGAAGAAATTGTGCTTTGTTATTGCGTTTGCTCTGTCATGATTTGGGAAGGGTATTTACTATATGGAGGCGGGCAAGCAGTGATAACAGGCCACAGGTAGGCTGCTAGCATGTGTACAAGACTGCACTGCGTGGTTGCATATTCATTCCTGTTATCGCTACCTAGCTCTGCAAGTAGGTCATTTCAGAAAAAACAGGAATTCCAAATATTCAAATTATTCGAATACTACTCTGTCAAATATTCGAGTAGTAAAAATGCTGTTCGTCCCAGGCGCTGATGACGTGCCGATAGGAACGCTCATCAATATTCATGAGCTCTACAGTAGTTTGTCACTGATAACTTGAGCGTCCAAAATTCGTACTTATTATGCATTTTCCGATGTAATCTGATATTATACTAGCTAATTCTGATAATGACATTATTCTTAATGCCTTTGTAGCTCTGTGAAATGATAAACTGCGGCAGCAGACCTGTGCATTTGTGTATGTTTCGATATATCCCAACACTAACAGCCTCTTTCTTGTATTGCAAGGGCATAGGCTGCTTTGGGCATGGGGTGGTGCTCATATCTTGGGGGGGGGGGGGGGGGGAGGGTGGAACTAAATGCATCTCAGGTCTCCTGCCCCCTTGTTTTTGAAGCTGATGAAAGCAGAAAAAAGGGGATGCACATGCACCCAGTGCACCCACAGCCTACACCCTGTATCATCACTTTCATAACTAAATTTAATGAATTGGAAAAATTATTCTCACAAATCTTGATTCTTAATCTAATAGAAGTTATCCAGGGCCTGCTTAGCAGGCCCTGGATAACCCGGCGCAAAGGACTTCGCGCTTCGCGCACCCTTGGTCATGATCATTTTACATGTTTAAATTTTCATTTGTGGAAAACCCTGTTAGGGAACTTATTTTTAGTTTTGTGTTTAGAAGTTAGTCTATTCTGAGGTATTGCAAGAAATTATAGAAGGAATAAGAGAGTCCAGATGAGTGTCCTTACCTTTACGAACGACTTATATATGAAGTGCCAAATGGGATGCCTAAAGCTTTGCCCCCGACGTTTTTACAAAGTGTGACTGGATTTCTCATAACCTCAGTTAAATTGTGGCAAAAATTTATTCACATTAAAAATGTTTGTAAGCAAAAGTAATGTCCACCTATGTCTTCATATTTCACCTTTAGTTGATGTGATTTATTACTGAGAATTCCATTTGGCTTGCCATATTCAAGTCGTTCGTAAAGTCATTCGTAACTTTCCGAACAGCTTTATGAAACACCCCCAAGGCTCTAAAGTTGTCCACAGAAGCTATTTTTTTCAGAGAATAGCTCTCATGGGAACAAAAGTACATGTATTTTACCCTGTACAGGATATTAAATAGCTGCCACTATACTGCCATCATCAAGATATTGATATGGCTTTTGCCACACTCGACCAATTCTAATTAAGTGGGTACTGGCAATCAGAAAATCCGTGAATACATGAGGGCAGGTAGTCTGGAGACGGTGATAATCCAAAGCTCTTCGGAGGTACATAGGGGCATTGCTAAATTATGCACCATACTGTAGAGGAATATTTACTTATGCTGTCAATGCAGGGGGAGGGGGGCTCTTTGTGGTGGATTCTGCATGATGCTATGCCAGGCACCCCAGTCCATGGCTAACTTTTTTTTGCCTCGGTTAATTTGTGGATAGATCTCATTCCTGAATGCAGTTGGGCCATCACTTTAGTGGGTGTTCTCTAGGTCTGTTGCCTTTTACATTTCCCTCCAGAGATATTTCTCGATATCTCATTGGTTGCATTCTATTGATATGACCAAAGTATTTCAGCTTTTTGAAAGCTACGTGGTTTGCTAAATAAAGCATTATCATTTTTACTAAATTTGTGTTTTCTTTGTCAAACTTCAGTCCTACAGAATGGCACAGGGCTGCCTCACCCCATCCCCATCAGACACTGTCCCTCTCTGGCTCAACTACGCAACCCTTGCAGTTCTGCCGATGAAGTCCAGCCGGCACAATGCTCCATCCCGTTGCCATGTCCTCACCAAACTTGTCCGTAGCTGTCTCACAGGGATTGGCAATGAGTGTATTGTGGTACGTTTGAAGTCACTCATGATCACATCTCATGAAGCAAAATGTCATGGCTGGCAAAGTTACAATCAGTCATTTACATTCTGGAGCAAGGTTTGGTGATGAGCATGTGAATGTCTGATAATCTGGAATTCTGGTATTAATGCTAAGTATTCAAATTCTTTTAGAATCAATGCAAAATTATAATGACTGTTCAATGCTCCAAATATGTAGTCTGTCATATGTTAGCCCGTCACCAGAACTAAAATCCTATGAAATTAACCAACAAATTTGTTACTAAAGTTGTAAGAAAGGTTAGGCCATAAAAAATCCTTTTCTACAAACTGCACAGTGTGATCAAAATGCTTGAGACAGAATGAAAAAAATATATACTTGCAAGAAGTCTTTATCTGAAGAAGGAAAATGTGATGTTTCAGATTTGAAAAGTCATATTTCTTTAATGATGATTAGATCATCCTTTTGAAAAGATAAGGAATATGCGTGGAATCGGGACTAGTGCTAATGAAATATTTCAGTTCATATTTTCCATTGTGTATTTTATTTTAGCCTTGGATTTATGTATGAAATAGAACTGGTGCTATGGATATTGTCACTCTTGTCATCATTGGTCTATTCTTTTCTCTGATAGGTTGCCAGTGAACGGTCTCATGTCTTTGCCCTAGGTTGTGCCATCGCGAGGGCCTTCCCCATCTACTCTCGCAAAGCAGGCTCCAGAAAACTCACCCAACGTGTTGTCACGGTAGAGTTCATCATCACAGACAGTGATAACGCATCTCTTACAGAAGAAGAGGTCGCCGCTCTAGATTTTGCAGCCCAGTCTATCCGTGACACCGCCCGTATCGTGGATATGCCTTGCAATGAAATGAACACAATGCACTTTGTGCAAGTAAGGTCACACATATTTCTAAATCCAGTTTCATTTCACTGTTCTGTCATTTATGTTCTTTTTTTCTTTTTTCAGTCAGATAGTACTTGAATTCAGCATTCAACTTGAATATATTCAATATTCAAATATATAATACAGCCGTGAGGGGGTGTGGTTGAAAGTTATGGTACTTGAAGTGAAATGAATGCTACTAATTTCGTGAGGGGCACATTATGGTTATTTTTGCTGCTAGTGAAGTCTTGTACCACTACTTATTGCAAATTTGTTAAACATTTAGATCTGATGCATTGGATGTCTTTAAAATGACTAAGAAATGGAAAGGTGAAATGCATCACTTTACTAGTTATGCTCAGCAATGTTGAACATAGGTGTAATTTTGATCAGTGTATAGAAAAAGTTTCTTGCCTTTTTGCAAAATTCTGTCTGATTTGTGTTTTTTTTAAGCAAGTACAGCAAGTTTCTTGCCTTTTGACAAAATTCTATTAGAAATAGTGTTAAGCAAGTACAACAGTGGATGTATTGTGTGAAAGCAAAATGGGGATGTCATTTCCTTGGTCTAACCCACCTGAATCACCATAACATCTGTTATTCATGGTTTATATTCAACATTGAATTGTAACCAACAGGAAGTGCAGAAGGTTGGACAAGCTCTTGGTATCACCCCTCTCATCATTCAAGGGGAGGAACTCAAGCAGAAAGGATTTGGAGGTATGGTTTCTTTTCAGTAAAGGCTCCTTCAGATATACCCCAGCTGCAAACCCCCGCAGTTTTTAATGTTCCTTCATGGCACAGTAATTGGTGCCACTTCATGCATCAATGCTCAAATGAAAAAAAAAAAGAAGGGTTGTGCGGAAAGTTGTTCAAACAAACTCATGACGTCATAGTTCGTGATTACTAATAAGAATTTGATTGGTCCACACCTTTTTGCCTCCAGGGGCCAAAAATATACATCTTGGCTAGGCGGTTTATTTCGCCACCTCATATCCCTTTTGTTTGTAAAGAAAAAAAAAAACATGGGGGAGGGTTTTTCAGCCTCATATGTGAACACACCTTTTAGAATCAAGATAGAAATGCATTGAAAAAAAGGTTTGATTAGAGATAGAGCACATGTATGCTTTGAAAGCTTTCCTAATTATACTCCTGCCAAACAAAATTTGAAGTAGAATTAGAATTAGCAGTTGGTCAGGCAGGTGGGCGGTCAGTCGGTCAGTTGCAAATCTTGTGGATCGAACTACTTCCTCATTTTTCAAGCAATGCTCATGAAATTTGGCACACACATTGATGAAGATGTGCAAGACACACTCTTTGCATGTGTTGGAAACTGCATTGTCTTGGTAATGGCATATTATTGCAATAAAGCAGAGGAAAAGCTTGCGAATTGAACTACTTCCTCATTTTTCGAGCAATGCTCATGAAATTTAGCACACACATTGGTCTTGGGATAAAGATGTGCAAGACATATTTTTTCAATGTGTCGGAAATTGTGTTGCCATGGTAACACAATATTATGGCTGTAAACCAGGGAAAAATATTGCGGACCAAACTACTTCCTCATTTTTAGATGGGTTGAGACGATGGGGTTGCAGCTGCTTATTGAGCTTCTCTCTGATCTTGGCAGGTATCTATGGTGTAGGTAAAGCCGCAGCCAATCCACCAGCTTTTGCAGTCCTAAGTCATACACCACCCAATGCATCTCAGACCATTGCTTGGGTTGGTAAGGGCATCGTTTATGATACTGGTGGACTCTCCATCAAAGGAAAGGTTAGTGTAATGATGAGTTAAAGCTCATGTACAGTTTTGGTAGCAAAAAAAAAAAAAAAAAATTGCATGCAAATACATGTTTGGCTTTGCATAAAAAAGGATATATCATGAGATCATGTGGTATTCCATTCTGGTGAATTTCAGTGTAAATATTTGGAATGGACGCAATGTAATAGTTAAATTTTGCCCTACACTAGGACCCCTGCATCCCTACTGCTTCCTGCACAATGATCACAGTGCTTCAAACACTTATCGTGTAAACAGAACTCTCACTGGTTTACACATATACAGGCCTGTGTGACTTTACATCGCAGACTCAAGAGCAAAAGATTTTTTGCCTTTGTTTTGTTTAATATTCAACTTCAAACAATAGATTCCTTCTAACGTGGGGATTTGCCTTTTTACTGTTTTGCCCCGCTTATAGTATACAAAGGTGAATTTGATTTTATTTTTGCTGTCCAAGCTGCAGTGTATTTGAAGCTCTTTAGTTAAAAGATGTTTTAGTCAAGTTTACCTTATGAAGTAAGAAATGCAGGTGTTAAATCATATCTCAAAATTGAAAACTTCTCTCTCTCCCACAGGAACATTAATCAGACAAGACTTATTCAGTGAGACATTTTTTCCGTAACCAATAAGGCTTAATGTTCAAACTGACAGAGTCCTCATGTAGAACTTGTCTAGATATCTACTATCTGTAATATCTACTGTTTGATTTGATTTGATTTGATTTGAATTTATTTTTTCCACTTTTGTTTTTCTTTGACAAATTACAATAAATCATAAATGACAATATTAACAAAATATGACTGATTGCATCAGTATTAAACAAGAATACAATGAGGTAATCACAATGATTGGTAAGGGATATAATAGTTTATAACAAAATAGAAGTGGTGGAACCTAAATTAAAAGCAATGCTTGTACTACATAGGTCCCAGAAAATACGAGTAAGAATTGTACTGATAAGTTTATTTATTTATTTATTTTTTTATATTCTGTCTATAATAGAATGTAAGATTTGCTTGTTATGTTTCATAGATTCTTCATTTTTTTTTTCTTTCAGACTGCCATGCCTGGTATGAAGCGGGACTGTGGTGGTGCTGCGGCTATTTTGGGTGCATTCTATGCTGCTGTTAAAACAGTAGGTCCATAATACTTTGTATGATTTGACCAAATAAAAAGAATACCATTTATACCTTTCATTTTAAAATTAATGTACTTTGTTTTTGATAATGCACATGATGTTGAGGTAGAAAAGGTATACAAAAATCTTTGGAGGTGGTTTTCTTATATCCCACTTTTGTTTTGATTCAGCTCTTGTTATAAAGTGAAAGAGGTGTGGGTATAATTCAGGTCATTGTGGATTAGTCTAGTCTTATGAATAGTTAATGTTTATATTCTTTACAATGACGTACTCCCTTTCCCCCTTGTTTGCAAAGGACTTGCTCCTACTGTTAATCACCAGAGCCTCATCAATGGGAATTATGTTAGCAGAGCTGGCTCATTGCTTATGGTACCTTTTTTTAAACAGCAATACAAGGACCAGTTTGCTTTAAAAGAAACAATAATCACTTTTTGCCTTTTGTCCTTATTAGGTATGAACACCCCAGTGCCATTGGGGTGTGAACAGTGATGCCAACTTTTCCTCTTTTTTTTTTTTTTCAGTATTTTGTACTGTTTTTATGAGAAAGTTCTGCAGGTTTAAAGCAAAATACTGTTTTTCCTGGACTTTAGTTACTGTAAAGTTCTATGGCTGTAAATTAGGATATGGGTAATTCCATGAAAAAGTCAACCTTTGGTGAAAATACAAAGTATATTTTGGGAATTTTCCTTATACGTCAGTAGAATATGTGTGATCTGAATTGTATAAAACAATAATCCGATTTTCACATTTTGACCAAAAATGGCAATTTTTAAACCCATAAATCAGATTTCCTAATTTTATGTTAAAATACGATTAAATACATATCAAGACATTTACAGAAATTTATGCTGTTCATGTACCTCAGTTAGTCAAATCTGGTGAGGACTAAAGTAAAATTTTCATCCCCGTACAAAAAATCCCAAAATATTAGAAGTTATAAGTTTGAAAGAAGGTCAAAGGTCAAATGGATTTTTGTCCCGTCTGTCACATTTTTGAAGGTTCTTTTGATTTTACAGAACATTAGATCTGTGTTTTGGAATAAAATTTTGCAGTCTTGCTCTTTGGTACGTGGGCAGTTCATATCTACTGCATACTTGATGGAATACATAATTATGAAGATAATTATCAATCATAAAGTGATGTCCCGTCTGTCACGTTTAACATTTAAAGCAAAAAAATATATGAATGGGACTACATAAAATTCTTTTGATGGATAAAAATAAAAATTCTTTCAATGTTATATTTGATTAGATTAAAAATGACCATATGACCCCTTTCGAACCCAAGAATAAGGTGTTTAATGCTGGATGTTTAGTTTTCTTGAAAAAGCCCATTTTGTGTACAATCTCAATGTGTCCTGTCTGTCACATTTTTATTGTCCCATCTGTCACGCTCACTTTTTTCCCCCAAAGCCAAATGAAATTTCAAATATTTCCTGGAAGGTTTAAAGAAGGCAGTGACAAGTTACAATATGGATATACACATTTTGTTTCAAGATTATGCAATGAGGAGATTTAAGTAAAAAAGTATCAAAGCAGAAATAGCTTGGTAAATTCATGTCCCGTCTGTCACGCTGACATTAAGGCCCCACCCACAAAATGTGGGTGGAGCTTGAAAATGAAACTTGCCCCCATTTTGTAGACGAAATACCATAGGCCACATTGTATCTTAATGACAGCCTTACTATCACATGAAATACAAAATATGAGGCAAAAATACAAAAAAGTGAGGGTTGGATGTCCCGTCTGTCATGCTGGAATTGCCCATATACTCTTTTTTTTCCACTCATAATACTTCTTTTCAGACATAAAAGTAATGCGAAACTTGATGAAAGGTTGGATCTCTGCCATGGTTTTCCCTTTGAGCACCTTGTGTTACCTTATATCTATAATGTGATCTGTTGGCAGGGTTTCCAAGAGAACCTTCATGCCTTATTCTGCCTGGCTGAGAATGCTGTGGGCCCAGATGCCACAAGACCTGACGATGTACATTTCATGTACTCGGGAAGGTAAGCAGTTACTTAACCAATGACCAATCTAGTAAACAGGCAATTGCTTCCACTAATATATATCTTTTGGTAATATATTTATCTATGTTTGCCACTCTCTACCCAGGGTAGTAAATGAACATGCCTTGAAATGCTAGAGTGCCGTAATGACAGCAGTGCTAAAGCCAGGGTAATAACAGTGAAGGGCCAGGGGTGTCAGGTGTGACAGAGGTACAAGAACCCAGTATTATTTTTATTATTCTACAAATTTTGATTATTATTGGACTAGAAGCCAGTATTATGCAAATTTATACAAATTTTGATAATCATTGGAATAGAAGCCAGTTTCAAAGGAAATAGTGTAGCCATTTATAGTGCACAGTGGTTATAGGTTACTCCAAACCATAATTGCGTAGATACTTCATTATTTCTTAAATGAGAAAGAAAATTTTCTTTTTCAGGGATATAGAGAAGAATACCATTGTATTGTTCACCCTAATATACTAGAATTTTGAACAGTTCCATTCTCAAATATATAAATGTACACCAAACAATATATTGGCCGATTCACTACTTGTAATGTGATAGTTCAGAATGAATCTTATTTGGAAATATGAGAATTTGTGTTTATTTTTCTTAATATATGTTATTCCTGGGCCTTGTTTCTGGTATATCTTTCTTAGGTCTGTAGAAATCAACAATACAGATGCAGAGGGAAGACTAGTACTAGCAGATGGTGTAAGTAAATGAGGTGTTTAAAAAAGAGGCAAACATAGTAACAAAACAAATGCTGTTTAAACATTTTGATGCAAATAGAGATATGCTTATTTAGCTAAAATTGGAAGTGTGTTTTTCATCTATGCATGTTGTACAGCTGGTCAGGTGAGGAGGGGGGGGGGGGGGGGGGGGGGGGGAGGTTCCCCTCCAGCTATTAGCAGAATGTGTATAAACACAACGCAGGTAGTTGCAGGGTTGGCGGATTTAAATCATGTTGATTTAAATTATGATTTAAATTGCAATTTAAGTCACCATGATTTTTTTTTTCAAAAATCATTGATTTAAATCACTTCCATTGAAACATGTAAAAATCATTGACAAATTGTTTGTTCAAGGCAGTTTTAATTCTTCAAATCAACTGAAAAACTTTGAATTAACTTTGTAATGATTGAAAAACTTTGAATTAACTTTATATCAACAAAAAATCAACAGATCCTTCCTATCTACTTAAAACAAATTAAAATCAAGTCAATAAAATCAGGCTGATTCCTTAAAAATTAGAGATTTGTGTCATCAACAGTTACTCCATTTTTTGTAAATGTCAAGTTTTCTTCTGAAATTTTACATTCTTTGTCAGCTATTAATAGTGAAACAAGTTTCTTATTTATTTCTTATCATTTATCACACAATCCAAGACTTTTCAGAGAGCAGTAGTGTAAAAGATATAATATGTAAAAGTCAATGACAAAAGGTTTGTTGGCAGTTTTCCAGTTTTGATCCTTCACAGTTATACTTCTATCATGTGAAATTTTAAAAAATCATCTAATCAACAGATTCCACATGCTTATTTCTTCTTGTTACATTTATCATACAATTAACATAATGTAGTACAGTCACAGTATGACTGTTGAAAAAAGCTTTCTCATACACCTTTTAAGTCACTAGCTCATTTTATGTTCAGTGCTATGGAAGTTTTGTATTTGCATGTAGCAATGAAAGAGGATCTATAAAAACAATTTGCAAAACTCAAAATAAACTTTTAAAACTACATTTAGATCTTAAGATGTAGGTACTTACATGTAAGTTACAATCAATTACAGTTGTAAGTTGTATCTGATTTAAAATACAATACTTCTTTTTGTAAGACATATGTTGTAATATCAGCAGTTTTGCTAGTTTTATCAAACTTACAGTTGTATAGGGTCAAAAGTTGTCTTTTTTTTTTCCTACTTCATGTATCAAACAGATTTTTAGAGAACATGTGAATAAGAATGGTAGATTAATGTAAAAATCACAGTAACATAATGTAGTGTAGTCACCCTTTGACTAAGCTGTCTCTTATATTGGTCTCCAACACTGACAGTTTTGCATCTCTATCTGTAGCAATGGATGAGCTTTAATACCAATTTTTAAAACTGTCACAAAGCTGTTGAGTGCACATTTAGATACAATTTTTCACTGAGGAGTGTCTAGAGATTTTCCTCTGGGATTTTTTTTAATACTGAGTGGAAATTCACAGAGGGGAATATTCTCTACTCACTGGGAATTCCCTGTGGAAGTTTCCTTCATGGCCCTACATGTATGTATGATAGAATTAAGTTCATATACATGATTCCTCAAATTGATTTTTATTTGCCCAATTTTTCACTGAGGAGTGTCTAGAGATTTTCCTCTGGGATTTTTTTTAATACTGAGTGGAAATTCACAGAGGGGAATATTCTCTACTCACTGGGAATTCCCTGTGGAAGTTTCCTTCATGGCCCTACATGTATGTATGATAGAATTAAGTTCATATACATGATTCCTCAAATTGATTTTTATTTGCCCATTTTGACTAGATTTAATTACATATCATTATGGTTAAGAAAAATATTAGGAGTGAGATGTATGATAACATTAAATTGATGTCATTGTAGGGTGAGGTCTTTTGGTAATCAAACTTTTTTTTTTGAATGAACTTTTAAAAAATAAAAAAAATCAAAAAATATGATTTAAATTTTAAAAATCCGATTTTTTTTTATTTAAAAAAAAAATTGAAAAAATTGCCAACCCTGGATAGTTGTGAAAATCTATCAAGCAGAGCCTTCTTGATGCTATGCTGAATATGCCACTATCAGCATCATATTAGTCAGCAGCATTATTATCATTTGCATCATCATCAGGCACTATCATCTTAATTCATATAGTCATTGCCACCATCACCAACCTCATTATGATTATCATGGTGGTAATCCTTGTCATGATTATGATCATCAAATCATTTTTGTCCCCACCATAGCTGTCATCATCATCATCGTCATCATCAACATCATCATCATCTTCATCATTGTCATCATCATCATCATCATAAACATGACAATTTTCAGCTATTCCTATTTTTGTTGACATGAATATTGTAAGTATCTGATGCAGCAAAAGACCTGAAGGCAGATATTATTGTTGACATGGCCACGACACCTTGTGCTTATTATCTTTGTCATCAAATCATCATCAATTTTCATTGTCTTCGTCATCATAATTTTCACTATCATTATCATTATCATCATCAACCTCATGATAATCATTATCAATATCACCACCAATATACTCTTTATCCCCAGCATTCTCATCATTATTACCATCATCATCTTCATTAATATTTACAACTTCTGGTTTATCAACTTCTATCCTGTAGGTATCCTATGCTGCAAAAGATCTGAAGGCTGATATTATTGTTGACATGGCTACCCTGACAGGTGCCCAGGGCATCTCGACAGGGAAGTATCACGCTGGACTTCTAACCAACAATGAAGAATGGGAAATAGCTTCAATGAAGGCGGGTAAGACCATTTTAACTGGACACACTGCGATGTTACGTTGCCTATCTTGCATTGATGTTTGTTATGTGTGGGATGTGTTTAAATAGAGATGTATGTGATTTGAATTAAGCATGAATTTGATGCATTTGTGTGAAATTACACTTTGAATGTACACACAAATGCATGCATCTCATCATTCTTGCTTTTATTATGAAATGTTGATTTGCAAATTTCAAAACTCTGTTGAGATGTAGATAACCTCATAGGCTTATTGAAGATGCTCTATCTATGACGGTATGCCAAGCATCAGATTATTTCATCAGTCTGTAGGGAAATTCATGGGAAGAAGGGGTCAGAAGCTACCCCTCCCTGTCTCGGAGAGCACCAGAATATAACCCAGTCTTTTTAGAGCTAAAGAATGTGGGTAACTAAATTGGAGAGTAAAAAGAAGGCATACCTAATATAATTTTTCTTGAAACTCACTATATATGTGCTGATAGCATGATACATTAAAAGTCATGAGACATTGGTGTGCAGGGATGGATTTCTCAATTTCACTCGAAAAAAATTTTGTTTGTTTTTCAGGTCGTAACACTGGTGACTTGGTGTTCCCTCTTGTTTATTGTCCAGAACTACACTTTAATGAGTTTGGTAGTGCCATAGCAGACATGAAGAACTCGGTAGCAGTAAGTCATTGTTCATATTCACATTGCAGGGGTTAACTTCAGAAGGATTGTTGAAATATTGTTTGCATATGCTGGATGTGTTAAGAATAATGATAATCTTGGATATTTCTATAGTGCTTACATCCAGTACGCAATGTTGTCGAGGTGCTTCATTATTACCCTAGCTCAGCTGGAATACCGAATTTCGTTCATACAACACTTAAAGAATTCCTTCTTACTGGTACCCATTTAACACCTGGGTAGAGAGAGTGGCAAAAAGAATAAGAATAAGAATAATAACAAAAATAAGGCGTTTTATCTTTATGCAGTTGTTGCCAAAGAACGCGTCCGGAACGCAAAATACATAAATGCTAAAATTAAAATGTCTATTTTGACATATTGGAATAGAATTTTAGCAAAGATCATACCACCAGAAGATCGCATATCAATTTACAAGGTCTACATTATCAAGCGTTGCTTGAAAAATTTGATTTTCAGTAATTTTCCATTTTGCGTTCCAGACGCATTCTTTCGCACAATGACAAAGATTAGATGCCTAAGGAGAAGAAGAAAAAGAAAACAGAGAGAGTGAGGGTGAGAATGATGGTTACATTTGTATAGCACTTGATACTATGTTTCTAAGTGCTTTGCATGCATTTATTATTACCCCCCCCCCCCCACATTAGACTCAGTCGCTGTTCCATACATAAAATGCACCATCTGCACTCCCTGGGGAGCGTTCCTGATAGCATTTCTGCTTTAAATTCTTGTGAATATATTTCAAGCAGAGTAAGATGGGTCTATACAAAATGTATACTTTTCAGTTTTTTTTTTTTTTTAAATCAAACCTATCCTGAATATTGCCTTGAAATGGCTAAGAATATATTGAAACTAGCTTCCAGGCTTCCAGACAGCTGTCCAAAGGTCACATCCAAAGGAGACAATTTCAGTTTCCTTGCTTTGGCTCCAGCGAGTCTTACCAAGTGTATTTCCTGTGTCCTTGTACATCATATGATTGTAGAGATGTTGCCCACTCACTCATGTGAATGTTTATTTATAAATCTTTATAGTTGTCATAGGATAGGAAGTTTGAAACTTTCTCTTCCTACATAAAACTGGTAGATAGGTTTGGCGATAAAATTGAGCTTTGAAGCATTTTATTTTTGAAGTGAAGGCAATGATTATGATTGTTCAATGGAAAGACTCATACCACCAAGTTCTTTTGATTTCTGGAAAAAATGGAATTTTTCAATTATGCAAGTAATTTTTGATAGATGTTGTCAATAAACTGATAGACATGAATTTTTAAGTGGTTTATTTCACAACTAACCCTCATATGTTGTAAAATTTTAGAAGAAAAAAAATCTGTATCAGCATCCTGCACTCATGTACTCGTACTTACAGTTAAAGGGAAAGTCCACCCCAGAAGTTTCACTGTTTCAATAAAAGGAGTTAAATTTGAACAACATGTTAAAAAAGAAATGAGCAAAATCCGTCAAAGAATAAGAAAATTACACTCATTTACATCTTCTAATAAATTGCCCTCGGCTCTACAAATTTGCAACACTGATGACATCATATGCAAGTGGCTCTCCATTCACTTTGTACATGAAATTTCAAATTTTCTCAATTTTCTTGGAAGTTACACATTTTCTCACCCCATAGTCGATGTATGTTCAGAAGAATTACTTTTTACATCACATACTATGACCTATGGGGTGAGAAAATGTGTAACTTCCAAGAAAATTGAAAAAAATGTGAAATTTCATGTAAAAAGTGAATGGAGAGCTGCTCGCATATGATGTCATCAATGTTGCCAATTTGCAGAGCCAAGAGTGATTTTATTAGAAAATGTAAATGAGTGTAATTTTCTTATTCTTTGACTGATTTTGCTCATTTCTTTTTTTAAAATGCTGTTCAAATTCATCTCCTTTTATTGAAACAGTGAAACTTCTGGGGTGGACTTTCCCTCTAAAATGTAACAATCACCAAAACGAATTTCACTCTTTATGTTAGGAATTCTATGTCACTATGCTATAGTCAAAATACAAACTTTATTAATTACCTCTATATAAAAGAGATATTGTGAATTCAAAAATACTTTTTTAGATAGAATTGACTAGTCAGGTAAACTGGTTGACATATGCGCATGCCCAGGTATAAATAAGGGCATTTGCGGAATGAAAACAGCCATTCGATCCTGTAAACGGCCTAATATTGTTTAATGTTAATATCTCTTAACCTTTAACCCCTAGAATGCCTGGTAAAGTTTTGAGGGGGTTATTCCAGGCAAATTAACTGTACACAAATTGTTTTATTATAGGTGATTGGTACACTTTAATGTACTCCTCAGCAGCAAATAATATATCACACACTTCATACTAACTTTTATTCCAGCTCATTAAAAGCATACTTTTAAAAGAAGGAATTTACTAGTATAGTCTCTCTCTCTCTCTCTCTCTCTCTCTCTCTCTCTTTCTTTTGCATAAGTCAGTTCTTTACCATCTCTCCATTTTCATTGCAGTCATATGTACTAACCTTTCTAAATTCCAGATTTTAAAAATAAAATGTGCGTTTATCTATTCACATCTTTAGGATCGTGGTAATGCCCAGAGTTCCTGTGCTGGTCTTTTCATTGGTTCTCACATTGGCTTTGACTTTGGTGGTGTCTGGATACATTTTGATATTGCCTCACCAAGTTACTCCGTAAGTGTTCAGGTTTAGCTGACTGATTTCAACAGAAATTGATGCTGATCAGAAATTACTTTTGAAACCAAATTGAAGATGAAAAAAAAAATGACTGAAAATTAAAGAATCTTGTCAGTCACTTCCTGTAAATCAATTTAATGGGGTGTTGCAAGAAAGTTGCAATCGATTGCAAATAATTGCTAATTTTGAAACGACTATTCTGATTGGCTCAGGGTCTGCCCTTTCAAGAAGACATGCATGCAACAGTGATTTTGATTGGCCAGTGACAATCAGTTGCAAACATCCCCCTTCCATCACTGGCTCCCCCCCTACGCGAGCTTCTCGCACCTCCCGCAACTTGCGCAATGCTTAATGACTATTCAGAAATCAAATGCAAAAGTGAGTGCTACAGAAAGAGCGCACTGCCCTTCATTGTGAGGCTACTCAATTAAAAAATGGAATGATGTAATGATAAATTCATCTGCTCAACAGATCTCCCGTTCTTAAGTTTTTAAATGCTAAGCATATATAATATTTACGAACAGTTAATTGCTAGCTCATAGATGTGCTTAAAGGGGGTACCCAATGCTGAAACAATGTGAGTTCATTTGAAAGAGCATGATTTCATCAGAAAATCATCAGCCTAAAGTTTTTTTAAAATTCGTGTTGCCAAGGAAACCCCCAAATGTGGTAAGATTTCAGGATATTTTTGACCCCTCAGCTGTGACCCAGTTTCAACTGGGTACCCACTTTGACGTCAAAATGACGTCAAAGTGGGTACCTTGTCGCGCAATTCTAGCAAGATGCGCGCAAGGTATAATACATATTGTACAGTCTAGCGCACACCACACCTGCAATGTGCGAAGCTGGGTACCCACTTTTACGTCATACCTCATACTCAAATTTTTTGGTCAACTCTTGACTTTTTATGAGAAAATTAGCCAAAATGCATTGATTTCGACTGAAAATCATCATATTTTTAATGTTATTCTTCTTAGAATTCTATTCTCGACCATATATAAAAAAAAAAATTACCTTTGTGTAATCACTTTAATAAAAATTCTAATTTTATACTAGCAGCGCATATTTTTTTTTTATGTAGATGGATTCTAATAATCTTAATATTGAATTACCATTCATCTCAGTATGCCAACTTAATGAAAAGCAAGTTTATAATTTCATTTTACATTCAACTTAAGTGAATTTACATGTCCCGAATTTTTAGCCATATACATGCACCTTGCACCTATTGGTCAATACTTGAAAGCGTGCAGACCAAATTATTTCTTTTATCATTGATCATAATTTATTCAACAAAATATTCTTCCTACAAATTTGATCATTAAACTCATATATCGTTTTTTCACATCCATTACCCAATTTCTTTATCCTACTATCAATATTCCTTGAATAAGTATCTAGAGTTTTGTTGTAATGTACTATGTTTGAAATGTCCTTTAATACCATTGTAATATTGTGTCTTTATTAGTGTAAATTGTACTCAATTCAGCCGCAAGGCTGCCATGTACAATGTTTTTTATACCACAATAAATAAAAAGCTGAAAAGTTCAGCCCTGAGTAACATTCATGCCAGATTTGTATGTGGTCCTATATACTAATTTCTTTGTGTAGTGCAAGTACCTTTTGGGGAAAGTAAGTGAATTTCTTATCAATTTGATAATCTCCAAATCTCACAATAGACACCTCCCAGTTGCTTTGGAACAGTTTCTTTCACATTATGATTGCATGACCAGAACTCCAGTTTATCTTTAAGTGGCACATACATGTAAAAAGTGACATATACCTTGAGGCTTTGAAGTCAAAGTAATAAGAAATCAACTCATTCTTGCTTAAATGCGCATGCACTGGAACAGAAACAGGTACATGGAACTTAACACAAGTGTTAAGGCCAATCGCTAAAGCCGTTTCTTGTCATGCTTTGAATATGAGGACATTTGAAGAGCAATCCATTTTAAGGGGTAATTTTTATTATGATATTCTTCAACACTGACACAAATATGATTAGAAAGCTCGCAAAATTATTTTGCATATTCCAGAACTCAAGCTTCTCTTTAAACTATGATTAGTACCTTTGCGAGATGAAAGTTGAAAGCATTTCACTGTAATCTGTTCTCCCTATCCACAGGGTGAGAGAGCAACAGGGTTTGGTGTAGCCCTCCTCCTAGGCCTGTTTGGACGAGCTACCCAGTCCCAGCTCCTGCAAGCCATCTCTCCTCCAGGCCTCATCGATGACGAAATGATGGTGGAAAGTGCCACAAAGAAGATACGACTCATATGAACGATAGACAACTTTCAAGACATCTAGCTTTAGATTCCATGTGTTATTGGCGGTGGGGGTAAACACGTTCAGCTTGATAGTCAAATCAGAAAATTTCATGAAACTTCTATGAAAAGTTTAGTTGTTAATAATGACTTTTTTGTGTGATATTAAGGAAACTTTTGCAAAACATTGTTATTCTCTGTTGTGATTCCATTATGTTGTGCTGTGCAAATTCCACAGAAATCATCCATAAGCTAAATTCCTAAAGCTTCATACATGTATGTGCACAAATTTCTCATGCTACTACAGTAAAGTCATGCACCCACTGAAATGTTTGAACTTTATAGTAGCCTTTATATGATCTACATCAGTCTCAAATCCCTTTTTAATCTCAAGGCAATGCAAAATCCTTGGATTAAACAAATCCCGATCTACACAGATCAGTCACCTGCGGCTCATTATGAAAAAAAACGTAGATGTAAGATTTTAAAGATGACTAGAGTCAATTAAAGAAAGCATTTTTATCATATGTACAACATGACAGCAGATACCTGGTGTGGGGATTTGTTCTAAATTTCATCCAGAGTTTAAGACTGTTTGTTTATTAAGAATAATATTCTGAAACATACCATATTGTATCAGTAAAATGAGACAAGTGATTAACTTCCCACTATTATTTACATGTTTTGTATGATATATATATATATATATACACCAGAACCATATGATTTTCATTTCTATGTATGATTTTATAATAAATGTTCTGTTTGTATCTGGGAGTATTGAAGAGAAAAGAAAAATACATGTAGATAACCAGATGTGTACATTCCCATTAACCTTTTGGCTACTTGAACTGGGTGGCCCCTGTATAAAGCCTATGGTAAATAACAAATTCGATAATCAAGGGGTTAATTGTGCTTTCCAAGAATGCACTTTGATCATTTTTTTAGAAAGTGGTAAAGAAGGATATAATAACACTTTCGTTGCTTCAGATACATACATGTTGGGTCCTTTGTCGTGTTTATCTGTATGCATATTGTGATGATTTTCTCTGAAAAGCTGCACTAAAGCTCAATTCTCTTAGGTACACAAGATCACAGATATTTGATGGTATTATTTGTTGGGACATAATTCAACCTTGGTGGCTCCTTAAACAGTTATTCTGAGTAGGAAGATCAGCATATGAAGTGGATAGATAGCTTTCCTAGACAGGTTATACGGTATGTACCTCTGAATTTTCTCTTGGTGTGAGGCAATATGATTGACTCTAATACAGTTAGGCTTTAAATGAAGGTTTCATTACATATACATTTATTTTATCATGGAGAGAGTGAGTATTGACTACTCTAGGCAAGTAACCCATATAAAGAGGTGGCAAATACTGTAGTTTTGACTGCATTTCTGTGTCTGAATCATTGTCATAAGTGATGCAGACATTTGTACTTGAATCTTGAATGAGTACTCTCCCATTAACCTGTTGAATACTAAGTGTGAGATTACTTGGGCTAGTGTCTATGGAATGCATGTTATACACAATCAAAATCGTGCTCAACAGGTTGAGCATACATGTACATGTATGCGACCGTGAGAGGGTTGTGTTATGCATGGTTTTGCTGCAAGTGCTTGTAAGGGGAGTTCCTGTACTGAAATCTTAAGATATATATGCCACTACCTTTTATTTTCTGTGCCGCGGTCTTGCACATAATGGCACAAAATTTTGGTTGTCCAACACATGCTGCAGTGATAATTGCTTTGTAGTCATTGTCCCAATTAGGCAAAGCCATAGATAGACCAAACCCTAACCCTACTTGTGGCCCAAAACCCTTAGACAATTGTCATGCCAACACTACACCTCTGACATAATAGAGCCTACAGCAATCGTCTCTGGAGCAAATGTGTTATTGTGATATTTGTTATGTGATCATGTAATTATGGTGTAATTATTTTATGGCAAGTACTACTGTTATTTGTGGTGATGGTAAACGATTTAAGGGCTTGTTTTCATAATACCTAGAGCAAGACATGCAGCTATTTGACAGTTCCAGTCAGTGTGCCTATGAATGTTTGGAACTGCCAATTGCATTATATTCTGACACTGATGTTTCTTGTTTTTATGCCTGTGCCATTTGTTATGTGCAAAAGGGACATTACTTGACTTTGAAAAGGAAATATTGTTTATCTTTATTAATTTTATAGTATTCTTTCTAACTTTCAACTTTTCTATTGTTTTAAGATGTAAAGACATGTAGTTCACAATTCAAGAAGTACATGCTTATTGGTTTCAAAACCATTAGAGTTTCATGTGGTTCCATAGAACATTGATTGATTCCACGTTTCGGTCGTCCACCAAATGTTGTTTTATAAATGCTATACCGATGTGATAAGTATAGGAAACTGTTTAGTACACATCGTGTAGATAGACTAACATTGTACTTGTATATATCTAGACTATTCTCCATAAAATTGTGACTCTCTGTATATTGGCACTTACGCTCCTCAATACAATTGTAGGAATTTTTTTTTTTAAAGCATCTCCTTATTTAGTAGGTCAGGGCACATATTGTTTCTCTTTCTTCTTTTTGTCGAGCCACCGAGGTGGAGTGAGACTAAGGGATCCTTTGCTGCATCTGTCTGTCAATCATTCGTCCATGACGCTTATGAAACTACAATAACTTTGCGACCATTTGCCCTTTTGTAACCAAACTTGGATGGTAGATGCTCTATATGAACCTTAATGTTATTTGGGGTCATAGATCATTTGTGTCGGTCAGAGGTCAATTGAATCAAATATTAAAATATACCTGCAAGTTTAGTTCAAAGTTTTATTTTACATCTCTCTCAAAAACATTGAACAGACATGAATAAGCATCATCATACAAAACATTGCATAGATTTAATATCATACATAACTGAAATAAATGTTAAATAACAATACACAAGGCATCATAAAATTGATAAAATGAGATGAACATATAACATTAAAAGAAAAGAAGGAATTTGCAGAAGAATTGCAGCAGATATGGTGGTGGATGTGGGGAATCAGCAAAAGGCAAACTAACTTGCATGGTAGATGGCTTACAGGGACCTCGGTGTTATTTGGGGTCAAGGTCATGTATGTAGGTCAAAGGTCAAATGAGGTCAAATGTTACAATTTAACTGCAAGGATGATTGCATAAGAATGAGGTTAGATCCATTATGGCCATTGCCATGTTTTGTTTCCTTTTTCTTTAATTAATGCACCTGTTTAAGATGCTCATGTTAGAATGGCATACCTGTCAACCATTCCTGTTAAATAAGAATATTCCTATTTTCAGGAAAAGAAAAGTACCTTTTTAACCGTGTGTTCCTATTTCTGTACAAATTTGTCCTGTAGTATTGAATAGGAAATTTAGGAATGTTCCTATTTTTTGAAAATTTCTTGATGAATTTCTTGGCTGTCAGGGTTGGCAGGTATGGAATGTCTGTAAAATGAGAGAAGGAATGTATGTTGACTAAGACTTGAAAATACTACCATTTATCAGGCAAAACAGAACTGAAACAGAATTTAGAAATGGATGTATAGGGTGTTATATCATTATTAGGATATGATACTTTTTTTTTTGGTGATGGTTGTTGTGTATTTTTCTGCTCAATTTTATAAACTAATTTGAAAATAATTGACTTTATTGTAAAGATGTGGGAGAGCAGACATGAACATGAACTATTTGTATGTTTGCTTGTAATAATTAAGGAGATGAAATTTAAAAGATAATATAATGAAAAAAATGTGTCTACTTGATACTTTGTATACATTTTGCTATTATTTGTTCAGAACTAATAAACATGACCACGGTAAGGTAGTGAATGAGTATAGAAGAGTTTTTTTGTTCAACTCCCAATTTAATTAGGCAATGATTGAAAAGATAAGAAAACCCAAACATTTGCTTTGTCCTTCTCTTCCCTCCTCCTCCTCCTCCTCCTCCTCCTCCTCCTCCTCCTCCTCCTCCTCCTCCTCCTCCTCCTCCTCCTCCTTCTTCTTCTTCTTCTTCTTCTCCTTCTTCTTCTTCTTTGTCTGCTTCTTCTTTTCCTGCTTTATTATCATCATTATTATTACAATCACTCAACGTAATGAATGAAAAGAATGCTCATGTTTGACGCTTGATGGAATGAGAATAAGAATGAACAACATCCAGGATGTAACCTTTTCTTCTCTTTGTGACCCTCGACCACAAAATGGCCAATAAGTCCGAGAATAAGTCGCAATGGGAGTTTCAGAGTAACGGCTAAATAGCTGGGGGTTGAAAAGCTGATTTTAGATAGTTCATAGCAGGGGCATAGATAGCGGGGGGGGGGGGGGGGGATGGGGAGGATGCACCCCCCCCCCCCACACACACACACACATTTTGGGGTGACCTCACATAATGTGTGTACAAAAATATGTACGAAAGGGTTAATCAGTTCCCCCAGGTGTGAGGACCCTTCTACACTAATTGTTCATAGATTTTCTGATAGTTCCTTTATTGTTCTACCATGTTACCAAATTTGGGAGCCATTCTTTGATCTAAAATTACCATTTGGGGAGAATTTTGAAATAAAAAATGCCAGCATGCTAGGTAAAACCTTTAACATACACAGCTCTGAAAATAACTTTGAAAATCTAACAAGGGGAGAAGTATTCCCAGTTTGAGTTTAATCTGACAATCTCACAAGGGAATTTTCATTCAACCTTTTAGTGAGACAAATAATAGGACACCAGTATGGCACTCTTGAACAGTCACTGCTCTTAACATCCTGTTTTATCCATTATTCTGGTGACATATAGCCAGTATGACAAGCTCTTATTCTCGTAATTTCATAGGGTTTGCGTTGTCTTGACAAGTCAAGCTACATCATTCAAAAGCTTAAGAGTCCAAGATTTTACACTAGGGCCTATTCCATTAAAATGGAAAAATGTCAAATTTCCGACCTACTGGTATTATTTATGGTGAAGGGTCACATTTTCATCCTCCTCCTCCTTCTTCTTCTCCTACTTCTTCCTCTTCCTGACACTCTTTTTTTATCCTGCTTGTTACTCATTTAATTCTTTCTACAGTTTCCTTTTTTAATATCCTTCTTGCTCTTGTCATACATGCAGAGGCGCCGGAAGTAGGAGGCAGGGGGTGGCCGCCCCCAATCCAAAAAGTGGGGTCAAAACGCATTTTTGCCCCCCCCCCCCAATGAAGAAGTTGCAGAAGAAGTTGAAGAAGAAGAAGAAGAAGAAGAAGAAGAAGAAGAAGAAGAAGAAGAAGAAGAAGAAGAAGAAGAAGAAGAAGAAGAAGAAGAAGAAGAAGAAGAAGAAGAAGAAGAAGAATATGAAGCCTGATGAAGAAAAAGAAGAAGAAGAGAGGGGAAAAAATCTATGAGCTAATACTTGTTTCTAACTTTCATACCACAATTTATATTTCAATTTTAAGATTTTGCTGCGTGCTTTGCGCGCGAAAAGATTATCTGTTTGCATTCAGCAGTTGAAGCTTTTCGTGTCAAGTATCAAAACGTTAACTGTAAGCTATATTGCTTGCAATAGCAACTTTCATATACATGAGTGGTGGGTCCGCAGCATAGCCGCGATGGGGCAGTCGCCCTTGGAACGAAAAGGTGTGGGGGCAATCCAATTTTTGCTCCCCATAGCATCCCCCCAAAAAAGACAAAAGAAAAAGAAAGCAGGGGCCTTGGGGATGGGGGCTGCAGCTGGAGGGCTGGGCTGCAGCAAGATGTGTTGGGTACAACACCCACAGTTTGGGTAAGCCTAAAAACAACAAAAAAATCAAAGCCAATTTTTTTTTTTTAAATTGCTCATTTCATATAGGCTTTCAAAACCATAAAACCACAGGGCTTGCAGGCGTAAGGGGGCTTTGCCAATGAACCCTTATACCAGGGGCTGCAAGGACTTCCTCATGTTTGGGTGTCAGCCCCCCCCCCCCCTCCAAAAAAAGTTCGCAGTCCCTGTATGTTATAGAAAAAGCTAATTGGATGTTAGGTGGCCAAAATAATCCAGATGGTTCAATGGCCCACGGTGTTATTTCCTGACTTCTATTGAAAAAACCATGAAAAATGATGTTTGTTTTTAACAACTGGACCAGCGAGGTCCTAAATAGAGGCATATATTGACAGCGAGGTGATTAAATTTATCATTTCGGCATCTCATAGGCCCTTAATCCCCTTTATTGTCCTTTAGTGACAAAATAGCACTTCTCTCATACCAGAAATTTTTGGCTCGCTCGCAGAATTGTAAAACAGGATGATAATCTAATCAAATACGTTATTTACAACAAATTTAAGAGTGCTTCACGTCCCTACAAAATAAAGATTTACATCATTTTGGGCCTATGCTTTTGTGTGTGTGTGTGTGTGTGTGTGTGTGTGTGTGTGTGTGTGTGTGTGTGTGTGTGTGTGTGTGTGTGTGTGTGTGTGTGTGTGTGGTTTTTGTGTTTTGTTTTGTTTTTTTTATTTTTGTTTTATTTTTTAAAATTTTTTTAGTTATTGATTCTGTATACGTGCGGGATTAGACCTAGAATGCAGCCGGAATGCAGCATAACTGTCTGCATATCTGGGGTCACCACCTAAAAATTTGTGATCTAGTTGCTGAACTGAATTTACAGGCTTTGATGAGAAGAAGCATATAGAAGTAGAAGAATTGGTAAAGAATTGGTAATGATGATAAAAATAGATTAATCTGCATATATTTCTCACTTTTTTATGACTGCTCATTGCACCATGTTTTTTTTTCTTTTTCTGCTATTCCAGTATTGCATCTGGAATCCATGGCCCTTTGGGGGTGGTAATCAGGCAGTTGGGTAGAATTTTAAAAGATATTAAAATAATTTCCTCTGAATGGAGCATAAAAAATATACCATCGTGGTTAACAGGGAGATGGGAGTAACTACAAATGCTATTAAATATAATTTCCTTTTGTATTCATTTACTCAATTAGGACAAGGGAAACTTATCAGACGATGCCCAGCCGTTATTATCATTCCATCAAGAATTACTTTTTTTTTTCTCTCTCTCTCTCTCTCCTGCAATTCGCCTATCAATAAGGAAATGAGGATGGGAGAAGCTGAATTTCAAAGAGAAAAGCATGATCTTGAATCAAATTAAATAAACAGTATTATTCTGTAGAGGGCAGCAACATTAACCGGCGTACAATTACGCGATAAAAGACGTCCGTTTGGTCCGCTTGGTGGGCCGGAAATTTGCTCTCAATTTGCCTTAAAATGGGTAAGTATGATTTTGTTATAAACATTATTAGTAACTTTAGAATTATACTGGTGAGTGAAATTACTTAGATTTTCAGTATAGCAGGAGCAAAGTTCATTTTCTGTACAACATTGCGGTAATTACTGCGGTACTGTTTCACTCATTTGCTAGACCCCGCTCGGCTGTTGTATGGAGAAAGCACGTACTTGTAGACCAGCCCAAGGTTACACACGCGGGGTGGGCGCGGGTCGTGTGGGCTGACATGTACCGAGTACTTAACTTACCAACAGTGAAGAATGAAAAAGCGGTAGATTACTAATTTTTGTTGTTTGTAATTTAGTACAGTGAGGTACTCAGGTAGGCCTATGTCATGTAGATCTTTGTGGTTAAATTCCTTGAAAAGCGGTAGGCTACCGCCTTAGCGCGCCTAAATCGGTAACGTTAGAGTTGACAAGTGGTGGGGGTACCGATACCGTCCATGTAACGTTAGCCTGGCCCCTGGAGGTTCCTGGAGTAGATCTAAAAATTAAAAAAAAAAAAAAAATTGCTAACGCTACTTACTCTCCACAGAGCCTGGCATTTTTCCCTATCTCGCTAATGTTATAGTAGCCATTTCGTCTCTTCAAAACAACCCCTGGAAAAATCACTTTCCCATGGCCTGGGCATGGTAGACCCTGGTTATAACTAGGGCTTAACCGATATTCGTATTGGAAATCGGTGACTGCTGATTCTTGGCCGTATCGGCTAAACATTGGAATTGGTAAATATTTTGATGGTGAGCCGATGCGGAACCGATGCAAGCGCAAGCAACAGATGTTTGGCGGTTACAATCACACTTTGACCCTATGTTGTTTTGCATTGCGGGCGTAGCAGACGGGATTAAATTTTTGTTATTGTATTTCTCATCTCTACTTTAGCCGCGCTCTGCACTGCATCGGTGTCGGAATCGGAATCGGGCCGATGCAGATGTAAAATCATGGGGGATCGGATCGGCAGCAAAATTCCATATCGGTTAAGCCCTAGTTATGACTTAGGTCTATAACTTTTATAAGTTAGATTGACACTTGACTACTGTTCAACAGTTTGGGATCCACATACACAATCACTAACAAAATTGAAGCTATACAAAACGGGGCAGCTCGATTTGTCACAGGTGACTACTCGAGGTATAGCAGCATCACCGTCATGAAGCGGAAGCTGGACTGGGAATCACTGCAATTGCGTCGCTAAGTCAGTCGCATGGTAACATTTCGCGAAGCGCTTGTGGGTCCCCTATCCATACCAGTGTGAAAAGCTCTGCATCCGGCCCAAAGGTCTCTTCGGAATTCTTCATCATGGCCACAGCCGATAGTTACAAGGCTGGTGGTGTCATTGGCCCATGGGAAAGTGATTTTCCCATTTCCACTCCTAGTTACTTAGGGAGCATTCCTACCATTTTGCACCATTCACATGCATACATGCATGTTTAACTTCGCTTGTTTACTTGCTGTATGTAGATTATTTGTACAAATTCTTTTATTTTGCTACAAATTGCATTTCTCCATCAGTACAATTTGACCAAATAATTTCAAATTGGTCAAATACATGTAGTAGCCTCAACCAGGTATCTGCACTTTGAGGAGAACATAAAATGCTGCCCTACATGAGAATCTAAGTGGATTTGTGCATCACTGATTACTTCCTACTTCTAATCTCTTCTAGACTGTTATCCCACAAGAAAAGTACACCATGATCTTTGTTATCACACCTGAATGATAAAAAGGAAGGTCCTTTGGGTTTATGTCCATGTTGTGCTGGTTTTTCCGTTGTGTCAAGTTTGTATGGTAGTAGTCTAGATGACAATTGCATCAGATAGAGTAGTTGTACACATGGGATGGAATTTAAAGCTTTAAAGGTAACTCGTCCCTTTTGCAAAATTGACGAAAATCCATACAACTTGGCATGAGTTTAGGATATGCTCTTCTGATACTGTTCATTTGATCTTACGGTCATATATTGCTTAACTCATTCATGACAGAGGTCCACATTATGTGGTTTGGTCTAATATCTTTTGATGCAAAGCCCTAAAAATCATACCAAATTCATGAGCAGAAAGAGCAAAAAATTCTACACAAACTGTGACCATTTTGGTTGTGTCAGTATTCGTTGTTGGATGCTGAAATTTTTTGAAAGGAAAATAAGCATTAAAATCCTTAAATTGGCAATGTGTAGAAAGTTTGAAATCACCGTTTTCCCCTGCAAATTGGCACCTTTTTGACTTCTCATCATAATTTCTGTCAATTTATATTCATTTCATATACATGACGTTTTATAAGAAAAATGTAGCCATGAAATAAAAAAGTTGGTGTCGCCAGTTTGAAGAATAAAAGCTGATCAAATTAGGCTTTAAATAATTCCTGTCACGAATGGGTTAAGTTATTAATGTAAAATGAAAATCTGGCTACCAACTTTGAATAAGCAAGTCGGATCAGCTCACCAGCAGTAGCGCAGCCAGCTTAATATAGCTAGCTAGCTCAGCCGCGCGCAGCTCACGGCCACGACATGTACCGTACATAATATGGCGGTGCTGTAACATGAATCCTTTCGTTGTGCGCTCTCTCGAATCTTCAGGTCTTTTTTTCGTGGTACAAAAAATGAAAGCTCTGATGAATTATCGAAGATTATTTCCTTAAAACCGAATTTCACGCTTTGTCAACTTCAGGGATACATGTACAGGTGTAGGTTATATAGCCTTTCTCTCTCAAATGATGACAGAGTCAGGGAACTTTCAGAATTGAGTCTGCAAAAGGGACAGGCTGTCTTTAATTTGATCTTATTCATTTAGAACTACTTTTTCAAATAGGGACCTGAGTCACATCTTTATTTTCAATTGTTTATTACTAAAATTGTTGTTCTTGATTTTTTTTTTTTTTCATCAGCAAAATAAGATTTATTGAATGTATCAGGCCTATACATCATATCTGTTCTTTTACTTCCATAGATCTGTCATGATATGCAAGTTGGAAATTTGCAAGCAGGGAAAAAATTAATTATTTTTTTCTGGGGCTACTCTTTGAGCCCATCCAACCAAATTTTCTACATTGTATTACAGTTTACATTGGACCCTATGAGAATTTCAGGGGCTCTTTTTTAGTTTTCCAGGGCTCTTTTTGGCGTTTCGGGGGCAAATTCGCCCTGAGCCCCCATGTATTTTTTTTCCCTGGTTGCAAGTCTTTGTGTATGAGGTCTGCTGAGCCCTGTTTGCTCTGCAAAATACTACTTCTTATCCTGTAACATCAATGCTTGGCTTGTTACACATCTAGCATAGTAAAGGCTTATTCACAATTCCAGTTGCTAATCCCTATGGCAAACTCCCACAGATTTTTAAGTGCTTACATATACAGTGTATATATAGTAAATATCATTTATTTATGCATACACCCCCCCCCCCCCCCAAAAAAAAAAAAAAAAATGGGGGGGGGGGGGGAGTTTGTGAAAAAGCCCTAAAGAAACAGCCTTAAACAGTTACTATTAAGTCTACTCTTTGGACAATTCTTTAGTAGATGCTTGAATCAAATCTTTAACCCATTGAGTCTGATGAGATTTCAGTATAACATGCATTTCCTTAGACCCTAGCACTAAATATCTTGTGCTTAATGTTCAGCTGGTTAAAACAACTTTGTAAACTCTCATCATGGGTTTATGACAGGTCCACTTGCATGTTGTATACAAAACTGCAACTTTAACAAATCTGAGACATTTATTTAATAGGCTATTATTGTGTTTCCTACATGTATGTTTTTTGAAATCTACTTGTACAAAATGGTGAAACCATTGCTCCAGTCAGCAGAGTGTCACATATATCACAACACTCTGAAGAATAAAGTTGTTTGATTTCTTTTCATTGGGTTTCACTTTCATTCAAAGTTGTAGAGATCTTGTCAAAAGAAACTTAACAATAGCACAGAAACGTGCATTCAGGCATGGAAAGCTTCTCCCTTCCTGCTGCAGATATATTGACCCTCCCTTAAAGTGAAAAACTTTTGGTTTAGAGGTGTTGCTTTTTAAAGTAAAAAAAAAAAAAATAAAAAGAAATATAACCTACTGGTAACACGGCAGCAACAAGAAGAAACAGAACAATACCAAACAAAACGAACAAAAACATGCCCATCTGGTAACACTACTAATACAGTTGCACAGATGAAACTCTGATTTGATTACAGGCAAAAGAGAACAAATTATCGAAGATCAGTTGAAAACTTTAAATTCAGTCAGATACATACTCCTTCCTATTAATGTGACAACTCTTTAAAGAAGAAAAGCAATGAGAAAATTGTGTATTTGCTTTCATTTTTACACAAACCCTCAAACTGCTATTGAAATAAGGCAGGTCCAAGCTATTCTAACCTCAGGAGTCAAAAATTCAAACTAATCAAAATAAAACAAGTTGCATGTCATTTTTAAGTTAAAAACATTGAATTTTATGATTTCAATTGTATTTTGGGGGAATGATGTGCAATTATGGAATTCTAGCCTAATTATTCATAATGAATATTAATTAGCGTGACATACGGAACATTGCATTGTTTGCTGTGTTTCCTAAACAAATTAACTTTAGAATTTTTTTCATGCTGGCATGAATATAAGTAGTTATCCATTAAATGTGAAAAAAGAATGAGTTTGGAAAAAAAAGTAATTATGCCAATTAGATGATGTCAAACATGAAATGTCCTGTATTTCACAACTTTGGACACATTGTTTTTTACATTCCAATGAAGAAAAAATTATTGATTTTCAAAACTACTTTGTGAAGTTCTGATATATAGTAGTACCCCACAAAAAAATCATGTTAAGGAAATCCAATTATCATCCAGTGTTATCACATAATCAAATTAATTATGTGAGGTATATGTATGGGACAATTTTGTGACGTACAAGACAAGTCTGGATATCAATCTCTTGAAACTGTAGTAAACTATTATAGGATCAATATATCTGACTAAATCAATATCAGATGATTCATTATAGTTCGTAAAGCAGTTTGTAACTGTGGAAGGACATTTTTAGTACATCTTCATGGATGTACAGCACCATTACAATGCCATAAAAAGATTTTAATGGTGAAATATGACAGTATATCCTCAATTTTTAAGATAACGAATAGGACAAGATTTGTGATTGTTTCATAATGAATGACCCTTTTAATATGATTTTAATCTTCCCAGTAGGGCAAACCATGTTGAATCTTGACAATTAAGTTTAAACTTACAATTTCAAAGTACAAAGACCATTCTCGGTGCTTTATATAGGCCCCTTAGGTGATTTTTAAAATAAAAAAACCAAGAAATGAGCTTTCCATTCTAGATACACCCATGCACATGTACATGTACAAAGGCTATTAGGCTAATCACTTCTTAAACCTTCTTGACCCCGCCCTTTTGCCAAAGTGAAAAAAAAATAATAGTTTTAGTCTTGCCATATGAATAGACACTTAAACTTCTGGTAATCACAAAAGAATCAACAGAATTTAATTTCCATGGGGTATTATAATAGTTTTTCTCAGGAAATACCTATTTTGTGTTTATTTTCTATGGGGACAAATTGTCCTGTACGTGTCCCGTACATCACAAACAGACTGTCATATCTGCGTCTGTTACATAACAGTGATAGGCAGTTTAATTTTTTTGTATCTATGGTTTTAAATGGTTGAATATATGTGTGATTAATATATGAAGAAAAAAAATTCTTGTCCCTAAAAATTCAGATTTTTGATGAAGACTGTTTTTTTTTTTAACATCAACTTTTCTCGGTGCTTATTAATTAAAATAAAACCTCATAAAAAGATCTATGTTAAAGATTTCTATGCATTTTATCAAAAGGTCATACTATCTGTAAAACCTTTGTAAAAGTTTAGAATTTGTGTATCTTATTATGCCTCCGCCCACCGTAGCTGGCTGCCGGAGGCATTATGTTTTCGGGTCGTCCGTCCGTCCGTCCGTACGACCGTTTGACGGATCAACTTCAAACTTGGCTCGAGTATGCTTATGGGAGGGACAATGATCTGATTAGATTTGGGGGTCTCAAGGTCAAAGGTCACAGAGGTCATTATGTACATAGAAATGGTTCGTTCTCACGATAACAACCATTTGACGGATCAACTTCAAACTTGGTTCATGTATGCATATGGGAGGGACAATGATCTGATTAGATTTTGGGGTCGCAAGATCAAAGGTCAAAGGACATAGAAGTCATGTACATAGAAATGGGCCGTTCTCACGATAACTCAACCATTTGACAGAGCAGCTTCATACTTGCCACATGTATGCTTATGGGAGGGACAGTAATCTGATTAGATTTTTGGTTCTCAAGGTTAAAGGTCAAAGGTCATAGAGGTCATTATATACATTAGAATTGCTTGTTATTGTGATAACTTCAAGACGCTAGGTCATGGGCTTTCATGGGCAATTTGACACCATGGGTGCTTACCCAGTAACAGGTGTTGTCCATCACTGTGAGTTTTATGACCAACAGACCTTATGTAATGCTCTGTATACTTCACCCTTTCCCCATATGGCAAAGTCATTATCTCACTTTCCCTGACCTGAGAATGCCCTGAAGTAGGCCGAAGAATGTTTGTGGTGGGACAGCTTGTTTTGCTGTGCTCCAGAAATGTAGCTCTATTTACAGTTATTTTTCACAAAGTCTGGTGTCAGCAAATTATGATCCATTCCCCATGAAAGCCTACGACCTAGCGTCTTTAACAACTCTGTGACGGCTCATGTATGCATATGGAGTCTCATAATGGTCTCAATATATGTGAGGGTCACAAGGTCAAAAGTCAAGGTCAAAGATGTCATTGTATACATGAAAATAAAAGAATCAACTTAAGGTGCCATATACTTGCGATCTGGCAATCGCGGAGGCATGAATTTTGACCGCGCGCGGTCGAGGATTCATCTAGTTTTGAAATTAGACTGCTTTAGAGGTTCTGATCTGTCCCTTACATCACACGTCAAATAGCTTGGACTTGCCCAATATTAGAACTTCCACCACCCCACCCTAAATGAACCTGTAATAATCCCTCCCTCAACTTTTAACTACAGTGGCAAAAGTAGTAAGACTATTTTGGTTTCACTTCTCCTGAGTTATGGAAATGCCAGTGAAATCCTGGTTGTAAATTGACTTTTCTTTCCCTCGACTCCAGACTCTTTTGACTATAGTACATGTATAAAGTATTGTCATTCATTTGGTTTCACATCTTTAAAGTCATAAAAGTGCCAGCAGAATTGATTCCCCTCCTCCCCCCCCCCCCCCAGCCTCCTCTGCAAGTTGGCTGATTATACAGTCCCTCTCTCAACTCCCAGTAACACTTTTATGCACGTACTATCCAATTCATAGTACTGTAGTACCGGTAGTAGGAACTACATGTATAATGCATAATCTGTATTCAATTTCACTTCAGATGAATACATGTAGGAATTCTTTACAGTAAGCATAAAACCCTTGCTATCTGTCTCTGAAAGCCAAGCCCATATCTGTTAGCTATTATGGGATTGGGAAATCACTGGGCTATTGTCCTCTGTCACAATGCCCTCTACAAAATCCCTTTTGGGTATTCTTACACAGAGCACCCCTTTTTTCGAAGATGCTAGCTGTTACTGTACATACAAAAGCTAGCTTGAAGGGTCTTAAATCACATACCTTTTCTACCTTGTACTTCTTGCAACCTAAACTTTCACACTACATGTACAGTCCTGTGTACTGAATAAATTGGGAAAGAATTTTAAAGGGGGTATTCAATGCTGAAACAATGTTAGTTCATAAGAGCATGATCTTATTAGCAGAAAATCATCTGCCTAAAGTTTTTTTAAAATTCATGTTGCCAAGAAAACTCCCAAATGTGGTAAGATTTCAGGATATTTTTGACCCCTCAGCTGTGACCCAGTTTCAACTGGGTACCCACTTTGACGTCAAAATGACGTCAAAGTGGGTACCTTGCCGCGCACTTCTAGCAAACTGTAAATGCAGTAAGGTATTAAGAATGATAAAAAAATAAAGAATGATTGGTATCTTCTCATGCATAATGCATTAAAGGAAATGTAAAGTCAGAGGTGAAGTTTAGTAGTGGGAGAGATGGTGCTTCAGAGATTTAACTATTAAAGTACTTTGGCAGCTAGAATGAAAATTACTACATTTACTGATAAGTGATGATTTAAAATGATTGATTTTAAACATAGGTGACGTTTTAGCAAAATCGGTTAAAAAATGGCTGAAATATCTAAGAAATAAACATCAAGTTATGTACGTGGGTGTCGTACTTTATTCACACATGTAAACCAAAGAGATTTCTGTTAACGCGACGTGTGTGAAGCACTGTGCACCACTGTACAGGCAACGGTCGGGTGAGTGGCTGTAGGGCAGGGTAGAAATTAAGGGTAATACAATACATGTATGTGATCATTTGAATAATTTTACTAAAAGTCACCGGAAGTCACGAGTGGAATAATCTCACACATATATATGTGTGTTTTTATGCAAGCCAGACATTATGAGACTATTTTTAATCAGTTTCCTGCCAATTCTCTCTTTGCTACCACTACTGTACATTGCCTTTAAGTGTTGTCATTCTGCTAGCTTTCCCCCCACTGGGATGAAACCATGCTATGCTACTCTATGATCTAACCACAAAAAGTTCTTTCAGATTATAACTGAAAAAGACCAAGCCATTTCCAAACATGAAGTCTACCTATTTCAGCACCATCAATATCTTTGATAGCCTGATTTGGGTCATCGAGCATGTGCAATGTAAAATGCAAATCATAGTAGAGTTGAAATGAAAGATTGTGTAGTGGAAAACTATAGTGCCCCGCCCACATCTGTGTGCTGTGCGTGAGCCAAGGCCCGTTGTCACTCAGTCACCCTGGGGTGGGTAGCACTTTATACGCTACCCTGACTTCCTGACTTAAGCTCCGGTCTGTGAGTTGGGCAGGAAGCTGGCTAGATACATGTACATGTACATAGTGCACTAGCAGTCAGAGCTCTCTTTTTCTTTCTCTCTCCCTCTCCATCGTTTGCTCTGCACGCGTGACTTCATTAAATCCACTTCACTTCATAGCCATCGCTCTCCCTAGCTCACTTGGTATCAGGAAGTCTTGATGTGAACAAGCAGGGAAATGTTACAACTTTCTATATGAGTGGAGACATTCTCAAATTCACATGGTCCTTTTTATTATAAGGGATTGACAGTATCATAGCTGGGCTTTCATACACAGGGACCAGCTTGAAAGTGAAATTGTATGCTCATGCACTATCTACATAGGGGCTCATGCTGTAAAACTTTTTACTGAAGTGATAATTTGAATTTTTCTCTTCCTTCTAACTGATATATCTGGGATTCCTCCTGCATCATTTCTGACTACTACTCTGGTTCATATGTGGATTTAATCTCTCTCCTTGGTCCTGGATCATTGCACCCTGGATGCATCACCATGCCTGCTTACACCGGTGCAGCGGTAAGTGAAGAAGAAGAAAAAAGAAGAAAAAAAAAGAGGAAGAATATTAAAGACATTGGTTAACATTGTTATGATTTTAAAAAATCTTGTTTTGTTACTTGAAAATGGGATAAACATAAGGGTTATAGTGTAAAAATACCAGTCTGAAAGTTTCAAAGTATAATATCCACAGGGAATATTTTTAAATATAAAAAATGTGAACCAATGTTTGAAAAATATACGAGGGTCGGTTGCATAGAATAGACATAAGGATTGCGCATGCACGTATGACTCACCTTACCGTACTTTGTGTATTGGCGTATCACGTGGCGGGAGGCACATAACGACATTTTCAAATTCAAGCAAAGTGGTCCTCTTAGTGATTGTCTCATGAGACGAAAGATAATAAATCGCCGTTTGCATCTAACTTACACTTTTTCATTCCAAATTATGGTTGGTGTCAGGGTTTTTGAGTACAAATACAAGTACTCATACACATGTTTCATCTTAGTTTTAGAATTTTTTAAATCAGCTACTCACAAAGTTAGCCAATGCCTTTAAGAAAGTAATTTTTGTAAGTTAGTGAAAATGCAGTAAGGACATTGCAAATATATTTGGGGTTTTTTTTGTCTAAATTTTATTTGTTTACCCAGAATGATCTGTGATGAAGTTTAGAGTGCTGAGATTTATTTATCTGTACACAGTACATGTAGCTCTCCCTTTTTAAGCTACATTTTTACACAATGGAGCAGTGTTAATAATCATTGGGAGGGGGGGGGGGGGTACTTGTTCAGTGGGGGAAAAAGTAGAATGTGAGACAAAAACACATAATTACTTAATACTTGCAAAGAAATGCTAAATATTCAAATTGTACCAGTCACCTGAAAAATTGATATATGTACAGCTACATGTACAGGTACATGTAGCTGTACATATATCAATTTTTCAGGTGATTGGTATAAAATACTCCCCTCATCCCCCAACTTTACTTGGCATTCTTGGGGCTAATAGTTAAAGGAGCATAAAGAAAATAAAGGATAACATAAGAGTGCAACATGTGGAATGGGATGGCCATTCAATTCTGTGAATGCCTTGATGTGTTGCATGCAGGTATGCTGAACATTGACTAGTAGTGTACCTCACCAGTTGCTTTTACATGTATGTTAATTTAGACATGTTTGAACTCGCAGTATCTCTTTGAAGAAGTAATACTTGAAGCTCAGTGAGTACAGTGCAGTGACATTAAACCCCCAAACATACAATGCAAATTGTCTTTTAGTAATTGGTACACTTTAAAGCAGTGCCCTAAATGTGTCTTCTGATGTATGTAAAGGCTTGTCCGATATGATGGTGACAGTCCCCACAACGAATCTCTGCATCACTTTTAGTGTAATGTACAAGTCAATGGGTATGAGGTGGAAAAAAATGTCGCCGAGGAGACAGGAGACATTTTTTTTGTCGCCTAGCAGCAAAAAGCTGCGGACCAATCAAATCTTAAAAGTTAGCCAAAAAATATGTTGCCGTGTGAGTAGTTGCGCAACTTTTGACCAAAAGTCTCTTTATTGAGAGTTGATGCTTTAATGCCGTTCATTAACATTTGTGGCGCCACAGTGTCGTGCATATCTGAACACTAAAATGTTGCAGCCTTGCAGGGATTTGTTTCGGGGACATGTTGCCTCATATCTGAACCAGCCATTATTCTTGTATGAAAATGAAGACTTTTGATTGACAAGCGACCATTTCTTTTTTTTTTTTTTTTTTTTTTTTTTTAACAGAGAAGCAATAGTTAGGCTTCTATCAAAAGATTTCATCCGTAGAGTGACATGCAGGCTTATATATTGTACAGGACATGTATGCTTATTTTTTATTGTATGATGGTACAACTGAAGGAATTTAGTGCTGGCAATGTGGAGGAGTCACTTCCAGAAAACAATACACCACAAATATTAGTTGATTTGGATTTCAATTGAGTATTAGGGAAGCAATTGAACTGTATCTGCAAATACATGCAATAAAGCATATTATCTTGATGACTCATAATCTCATTGTCTGCTTACCTGCAAGCATACAACCGAGCATTTACAGGTGTGGTTACAATACATCCATAGAATGGACTGTTCTTGAAACTCTATTTGCTACCCATATTGAGCCAATTCAAGACTGTTGGTTAGTCACACATTTACATGTAAACTAATAAACCATCAGAATAACTCTCTGGTAAGGAAGTCAACATCTCAGTTAATTATTTTTTAAAACCAGTCAGAATTGTTTGACATGTGAACTAATAAACCATAAGAATGACTCTTAGTATGGAAGTCACATCTCAGTTAATTACTTTTAAACCAGTCAGAAATATACATGTACATGTACATGTATCTCCTCTTTCACATCTGTATCTCCTTTATATTACATTGCAGACAGTCAGAATTACTAACTTTAAACTCCCTCTACTACCTGTGTATCCCCCTTTGATAAAGGAAAGTGCTAAACTTTTTCTGTCCTTTTTGCCTAGTAATGCATTGTATAAATATTGTATAAATTGCATCTTACACTGTATTGAAGTTCAGGGGAGAAATTAAAGATTAATACAACATAAATTGCATCAGAGTAACTATTGTTCAAGTTTTGTTTTTTTTTTTTTTGTTTTTGTTTTTGTTCACAAAAGGGCATTTAAAAAACTTTAGAACTACCTGTACTATTACATACATTTATGTACATGTACACGTACATGCACAGTACACAGCAGTAAAGGGATTGATTTAAATTAGTTCTGGATATGTTTTCGTACATGCACTCTTTATTTTAATTAAAAAAAAATGGTCATTTTCCAGAAAATCTGCACCTGTTCTTTGAGGTGCGGATTTACGTAAAATGCAGATGTGGTTTGGGAGACTGCTCTCCTGTTTTGCTACATCAGTAGGCGCTTTCACACCTACCCGATCAGGAAAAATAACTGTAAATTACGAGAACTTGTTAAGGCCCCAAAATACCCGATAATTGTTTCGCGCTTTCACACCTACCCGAAACCAGACCTCTTCGGGGTAAGTTCTCGAAGTTACGAGCATGCACAGAACGATTTATTTTGCAGACGAGCCTCGCGCTTTTAAATTTGCTCAGCTAGCTCAGCTCTTGCTATGATAGCGCTAGCTAGTTAGCTCGATGCGATCATCGATACGTCTCTACATTACACTTGCAGTCTGATAATCTCCCTTTCAGTTTATTTTTTTTTTATTTCGAGAGGTATCCTCTCATAACCGAGGCTGGCAAGTCTTTCAGCCAGCATATCGTAGATAGTCCTATTTCTTTGGCTGGAGGAGGGCCACTGCCGTGTACACCTCTCCTCCCTCCACATTGCTATCAGCGATGATCAGATGATTACATATGATGACCTTATCGATATATCAGAATAAATCATAAATAAAAACACGAAATGGGGAACAAAAACTTTACAAAAACAACGACGGAGCTAGAAATAGACAATACAAATCTCAAAATCCAGACTGTGCAGGTACACAGACGATAACGACCTCCACTACGTACACACAGCACAGTACACGGTTCGTGCGCCAGTGCTTGATGGAATCCAAGTTCTCGTACTTTGCTTTCACATTACAAAAATCCCGCGACCTTGGAGAAAGTACTCGTAATTTTGAGAGAAAGTACCTACTAATTTACGGGTATTTTCTTACGGGGATATACGCGTAATTTGGTTTCACACTGGCAAAATACCTGGTATTTCTGATCGGGGTAGAATACCGATCTGAAAAATACCAGGTATTATCCTGATCGGGTAGGTGTGAAAGCGCCTGAGATGAAAAATTTTCTTGCTCGCCAAATGTCAATGTAGAGGAGATGAACCTCATGATAAACAGGTGCAAGCTGTGATGTATTTAACAGTTTGTGCTACATGTAAAGAATAATGCACAACTGCTCTCAAACACATGCAAAATTTGTTTGGGAACACATTTCCCCAATGCACTATCCACATCATGTACTGTACATTGTACCTTTACACTGAACTTAATTTTGGCTTGTGAACTATGAAATTACATGTACAATCAATCTACCATAAAAATATTTATAATTCTAGATATCCTTCCACACTTTCTAATATTTCATTGTCATTACTTATATAAAAGGTTTGAGTGTACCTGGACTCTCTTGTATTTAAAAAATTGCATTTAAAGATAACTCAAGCAAGTACATTATAAATGCAACTTATGAATTTCATGGGCTTTTACTAAACACTCGGGTCGCGCCGCGCTGGAAAAACACTCGGGGTCGTGGCTTGTTGGGTATGGGGCGCACAAGTGTTAACTAAGTTTATTTGGTCCAAAGCTGCACATATTAGTGTCAAAAGTTCACTCATAACTTTATTTTTTATTAGAATTCCACGAACATGAACCATTTTTGTTACAAAATGAAATGCGAACAGACGATTTGCAACAAAAATCTCCCCAACCAATATGAATAAGTAGACAGGATTATAACTTATGATCTTTCAGTAAGCCTGCTATATTCACTTCGCCTGGGCATTGACTCTTCTTTTGTTACAAACACTTTGTGCATAGCAAGAGGGAGGGGGGAGGTCAGTTTACCAGAATAATATGCTTGTGGGCGTGGCTATGAAGGGGTTTGGGTTTTAACTGTACACTGAAATAACCTAGTTAACACTTGGCGCACCATACCCAGCAAGCCGCGACCTGAGTGTTTAGTAAAAGCCATTTCATTTGATCAGAATTGCACATTTTTATAATTTGCTTCAGTGCCTGTAATTTTCCTAGTGGCAGCTTTTTTTTTTATGCAAGAGGGTCTGCTATGCAAAAAAATGTGGACTGTTCCGATCGGTGTGAATTAGGATTTGGATAAGGATTTGGGATGTGGATCAGGGATTGATGTTTATCTGATCCAGCTGAAGGAAGTATTTTATTTCTGACCCAGATTATAAACATCCAAGGATTATCCATAAAGTCCTGTCTTATGCAAAGTTCTGACCTGTCAACTTTTTATGTGATGGTGCCGCACCTTGTTTCAATACAGAGTTTGTGCATGTCAGTTACACTCTACAGGCAGTTATCAAATTTTTGGGTCTGATCTTAGAATTAAGTGACTAGACACATACATACATACATGTAAAAGAAAAATTCTTCAAATAATAAAGATAAGCTTTTGGTTATTTTCACGTACATGTACAAAGATGTTAGAATTCTATGCCCAATGGGTAGGAATCTAAAAGAGCTTGGAAAAATAAGAGAACTGTTGAGAGCAAAAATTACTTCGAAGGAATTTTACAGAGGACATCACTTTTTTTAAATC